>OZ004706.1:113053468-114253468 GCA_963924515.1 Vespertilio murinus
ATGACAAATCCCAAAATAAGTACTCAACTTCTAACATAACAATGGATTTTAAAAATTGAACTCATTGATAAATATGCATATATTTTTTTTTTCTATCATTCTAGTAATATGACAGAAAGTGCATATTCATTTCTTGCTTAAGCATTTGCAGGTAATTGGAAAGATCAGGGCAGATTTTATATGCAGATTAATCAGGAAGCAAAATCTCCCTCTTAAGGCCTGCACACTCTTTTCCATCTAGAGTCAATATATATACACACAACATGTATATACACACACAAACATATATAGTTATAATGCCCTTTTCAAGCCAAGGAAACAAATGTGAGCCACATATATGTATTTAAATTTTCTACAAGAGTAAAAAGAAACAGGTAAAATTATTTATAATAGTATACAAATATATAAAATAATATTCCAACATAAAATCAACACACAATTATTAATGAAATATTTTTTATCTTTGAAAACCAGTATGTATTTTATATCTAGAGCATTTCCGATGGACTTAATAGACTCATTAAGAAATCCTATTGGTTCTGTTTTTCTAACTAATATAGTACTTAAGAGCTTGTGTAGCTGGGGCCAACCACATTGGACAGGTTTAGTGTGGTTTGGTTCTGGTCAATATACTTTCTTAACAGAAATAAAGAAAAAAGTTGGGCTAAAAATAGCTCTTGAATACATCTGAAATTGTTATTTGTTCATCTGGAAATATGGGTTTAGCAGAATAGCTGGGCTTAACAAATCAGGTTCCACATTTATTAAGTCAGTTCAACTAATAAGCTTCTTGGAATACTGCTGAGAAATATTGGGCATAAATTAAAAATTATGTGGCTTAAGGGCAAAATAAATATTTCTCCAAAGTTTATTTTTATTTAAAATTAAAGTGAAAACTACATCTAAATGTGCATATGATTGCAGAAATGGAACTTCTTTATACAAAAATGTATAAAAAAGAACTTGTACAGATAGATGCATAGCCATGGACACTGACAATCGGGTGGTGAAAGCCTGGGCTGAGGGGCAGGGGCAGACTGGAAGAGGCCAATGGGGGACCCTAGGGGGCATATGTAATACTATCAACAATAAAATTAAAAAGAAAAAACTAATTTAAATATGCAAATGATAAATATTATACTCTGAGATTTCCTCTTTCTGTTATGTTAATTGCCGACATGAAATTCACAGTACAGTAAAACCAAAAGCAAATGCCGAACATAAAACTTGATCTTGAATAAGGGGTTAATAAGTTATCAGATATTGAAATCTACCGTTTTCTCTATACAGTATTTTTAATCCTCCCAACAAACAAATAAGTAGGTATTACTATTCTCCATTTTCTATATGACAAATTGAGTCTTAGAGATATTAAATATCTTGTTCAAGGTCAAGGGCTGGTAAGATATATAAGGAGCGTAGACTTTTAATATGTTTTCATCTTTAAAACAGTTAATCAATTTCATAGAGAGACACTGGTAATGTTCTAAGTAAAATATTATGTTCATATATCTTTACTATAATATATTAATATACATTTTATTTATTAATAATATATTAAAGCAGAGGTCCTACTTTGGGCAATGCTTTACTAGAAGATTGAACCATTGTTTTTGTTTTACTTCATTGTGGACATATATAATGAAATTTTGAATAAATCTGAGATTAATAAAACCCTACATTTAATGAAAGCTACTTTCATACTTGTTCTATTTTATGTTTAAAATGACAGAGCAAGATTGCTGTTAACATTCCTGCTTTATGGATGAAAAATACAAGGTTTAAGAAGGTTCTTGTTTATGGTGAAAACAGATTTTCCATGTCAGTCTGGCTGCACATCCATGTTCTTTCCATGACACCATCCTAAGTTGAGAAAATTTTTAATATCATACAAATAAGGAAATGTATAATTGGGCAAGAGGAGAGGCAGTGTACTGTTCTCTTTTTTATAAATTAAAAAAGTTATTTTAAATTTTTTCAAGGTCATAATAGCATGCTTCCAAATAAAGAATATAAAATTAGATATATGGCATAAGTTTCTATTTAAGGTGTTTTATAACAATACTTCAAACTAGAAAGTATAGACATTCATCATCATTAAAAAATGTTTAAACTTTTAAATATTTACTTTCCATCTTAATATGTGTTAACAAATTCTTTCATCAACTCAATTAATTGTTCAAATATTTTTGAAGTATATTATGCTTTCTAGGCATTGAAGGTATGATGGCTATCACATAATAAAGTGTCGCCCCACATAAAACTTTTGTTCCATAGACAAATAGCATGTAATTGGATTTTGATGACTTTTAACTTTATGCTCACATGATTATCATGGTAAAATTTAAGCTACATAATTTAAAGTTCCTTACATTTGCTATGTCATAGCTATTTGGGATTTGGAAGCTGGGAACTAAGATCTCCATGTAGAAACTATTATAAGAATAAGAGTAGAAAAAGGTGTTAATTAAGCTAACCTTAAGTATTACTCTTCAATAAAAAAATGTCACTGCCAGTTAAATTCTAGTCTCTAAAGCAAGAACATTTACAATCTTTTCTATTGCCAATTGCAGATGCAAAATAAGCAATGCCCATCTTCATCCTTCTGTTACTGGTCATTTTGTAAATTTAATTAAAGTAAGCACCTCATAAAGGCAGCTTTTTACATTTTGTTCAATTACAGTTTATTTTTAAAACTATTTTGTATCTTTGAGTTCAAAACTGACTAAAATTGTAAGATTTTGCTAATGTGTTTTACTAGAGGTGTATTTAAATTTTGAAAGTATCCATAATGTTTCTATGAGTTTAGGTTCTCTTTTAAATATCTAAGTGATCTGTAATAATAGTAGTTAACATATATTGAACACTAACTCTAAACCAAGCACTGATCCAGATATCTTACACTTACTGTTTTTTGTGCTCCTATTGATTTTCTTTTATTTGTGATAGTACTAACATTTTTAAAAACAATGAATTGTGTTTATATATACCATAGAATTCTATGATGTATATAAAATTATATCATGCATTAGGCACTTAATACCCATCGGTTCCTTTTCTTCTCACGTATTTATTTAAAAAAATTAAAGACTGCAATTCTATAAGAATTGCAGGAGGATGAGGTCTGAGGTGTCCTCTTTTAAAAGCAGTACTCTATTATTGCAGCCTAGCCCGGTATGAACCGTAAGTACGTTTGGATACAAGGAACATTCTTTCAGCTTGAAGTGCAGTTTTATTTCCTCAAGTACTACTGTTTCCTGTTTCATAAATGGGTCAATGCAGAGAAAGAAGGGCTGGATACTTGGGATGCCCTCCTTAACAGCATGGACCCATATTCATCTTACCTAATAATAGACAAACATGCTAATTGACTGTACCTTCGAGATGCCCACAGCCAATCAGGAGTGACTAACCAACAAAGATGGTGGTTGATTTGCATACGCTGCCACCCTGCCCCTGGCTGCTCTGGGCCTCTGAGCAGCATAGGAAGGTGGAAAGACGGCTCCGGACCAGAGCAAAAGCGGTGCGAGCAGCCAGGGAAAGGAAGGCCCCTTCTGGCAGGAATCTTTGTGCCTTGGGCTTCTAGTAATAAATACAAGCCAAACCCACAGTTTGAGTATACAACGGCATACTACTACATTCATTGTTATGCATTCTGGTTAGTTATGGCCCATGGTTTCAAACTTTAATAGACCTCAGAAACACCAGGTTTTTTAATTCAACCTCCAGAATTTCTGATTCAATATGATCGATTTGGGTTCTTAGTATTTGCATTTTTGAAAAGTTTCAAGATGCTAACAATGCTGTTGGTCCAGGAACTATAATCTGAGAATCACTGATTTAGATAATGTGCATAAAATTTGGATTAATAGCTGCTGGGGCTGTGTTTCACTTGAACAAAAGATGCTATCCATCTGACTTCACCCAGAAAATTGGGCCTCTCTGTATGGGCACATGTATACCAAGTATTGTACTAGGGACTGAGGAAAAGCAATGACATGTAGATGGAGAATAAACATAAACCAAAACTGAAATCTAACAGGCTTAAATCAGTGTTTTAAATTCCATTAATATCCTGAGAATTGTGGACGCATGCATGAGAGACAGCAGCCCCCTCTGGAAGGTCAAGGAAGGTGTCACGAATGACAGGCTGCTGGAAATGAGCCTGGGAGATTGTAGGATAAGTAGGTCTTGATTGCATGGATGAGAAAAAAGACCGTAAACCTAAATACTGTTTCTGACGAATATCTGCATTTAGCTAGCAAAGAAAAGTATGTCGGAGACTGTAAATGGGATAATCAGAAAACCCATTTTCACCACCAGAAAATACAGCTCTCATTGCATTGCCTATTTCTGACAGCAGGCAAATAATAGTGAACATTTAGCCCCATATTGGCCTGTTTGCCTGTTGGATATCTCTGTGCACTGTGTATTCTTTTAAATTCACATTCTTTTAGATAAAGATTGATCTTTAAGTATTAAAGAAGTCTCTCATAAATGTGGAAATGGAAAAATATATAAAATTATATCATTTACTATAAATTTTATGTTATAACACTTCCTAAAGCAAAAAAATAAAACAAACAAAAATAATTATATATGCATTTCAAACTTGTATCAATTTCTTTTTCTTTTAAATGTATTCAAACTCTGATAAGTAAGATGTGTAGGAAAGATTTGGTCACTCTTCTTTAGGTTATCCTTCAGTTATAATTTCAAAAGTATAATGAGTTTGTCAGATATCTAATGTTCTACCTATATACCTATAATATTTACTACATTCTAGTGATCATAAAGGTAATATAGCTTGTCATTTTTTGAAGTGATGTATCTGTACTAATTTCTAATTAAAATGTTCAATTAAACATATCATTAGTTTATTAAACATTGGTTTCCACGGATAACCATCTATGTATGCATCTGTTCATGCATACACTTACTAATTATATCATTAATTCTAAAGTCAAAGCACAAATGAGATTGTTAAGTATCATTTGTAAAGAGTGGCACAAAATCATGCATAAGTTTGAGATTATGCTATGGTCATTCAATATAAAACTACCATTTGAGTTTATAGGCTGCCATATATTTGCTATGGAATAAACAGAAATTCTTTCTCAATAACTGATTTTAGAATAAACCTGTAGGAAACTCAAACTTTTTTTTTTCCTATTAGGAAAGCCCAGATATAACTACAATAGTCAGTTAGGGTTGCACAGTAGAGGTAGTTCAAGTTTAAAATTATGCATTTTCCTTAACCAACTAGTACAGATGTATGCCTCTCAGTAGTGTTAATCTGTTTATTGCTTTGGTAAATACTTAACACTTTGTTCAACTACCATAATTCTTCTGAAAACACAAATTCTTAAAACAACTGCACATGTGAAACAAGTGCAGCATTAAAAATTACTTTATTTTATTTATTGATTTTTAGAGAAAGAGAGGAAAGGGTAAAAGAAAGAGAGAAGAGAGAAGAGAGGAGAGAGAGAGAGAGAGAGAGAGAGAGAGAGAGAGAGAGAGAGAGAGATGTTCCACTTATTTATGAATTCTTTGGTTGCTTCTTATCTTCTTATATGTGCCCCCATGGGAGATCAAACCGGTGACCTTGTTATATTGGGATAACACTAACTTAACTGAGCTAGCCAACCAGGGCCAAGAAATAATAATAATAATAATAATAATAATAATAATAAATAATAATAATGTTTTAATATATATCTTACTGATTTCAGAGAGGAAGGAAGAGGGAGAGAGAGATAGAAACATCAATGATGAGAGAGAATCATTGATTGGCTGCTTTCTGCACGCCCTTTACTGGGGATCGAACCTGCAACCCAGCATGTGTCCTTAACCAGAATGGAACTTGGGACCCTTCAGTCTGCAGGCCAATGCTCTATCCACTGAGCCAAACAAACTTGGGCAAAAACTTATCTTTTAAGTGTAAAATTTTAACATATGCTACCCAAACAATTGAACCAGTAAGGAACACAAATACCTGAATGAAACAAATTGGCTGAAAACCAGAACACCCTTACTTTCTTCTCAGCTTGGCCTCACACTGACCATCAAGCTTTAGGTGAAGAACAACTTTGACATTTACCCAATATTATAATGCTTGTCCTGAAACCTCACAGAGATTAATGTGGAGACTTTTGAAATGAGAAACATTTAATAGTTCAGTTTAATGAATATTTATTACCTGCTGGGTACTGGAAAGTCAACAACAAACCAGAGAGAGAAGGACTCTAGTCTCATAGAGATGGAAAGAAAACTCTAATAGAGTGAACCATTTAAAAATTCTCAATATATATATTAAAAATGACTACAGAAAGTGATTAAGCCTATATGATCTCAAAGCACAGGGCATGTAAGCAGTAAAGGAGAGGAGTAGCTACTTCAGATCCTGGGAGAGTAAAGCAGCCTCTCTGAAACCTGAATGATGAGATTTCTGTGGAAGATTTCCCATGTGGGGACAAATACAAAATACTAAAGGCAGGTTCTGAGTGTGGGAAAGAGAGAAAGATGGATGGAGAGCCAGGACACAGAGAACATGAGAGAACAGCACCAGGTAAGGACAGAGTGGACGCCGGGATCGTGTCCCTACAGCACCAAGTAGCCCGAGGTAAATCATGCGAATTTCAATCTTTGTTCAATGGGAAATTCCTGGTAGAAGAAGCAAGGAGGTCCATATTTTGATTTATGCTTTTGAAAATATTAAGTTTGGCTTCCATGCAGAAAATATCTCTCAGGAAGACAGCACTGATAGGGAGGTGAGAGAGGCAAGTATCACAGACTTACTTCTGTGTGAGAAGGAGGGTCGCTTTGGTGAGTGCAGCAGGCAACAGAGGAGAGAGTAAAAGTGGACCAATTGAGAGTACATTTATGAGAAACAACTGATGAAGCCATTGTTTCTGATTCCTCCTCAGAGCTCTATGTGAATCAAATGAGAATGCATGTAAATTCTGGAAACTCTATGCATATTATATTATTATTATTATCTTGATATATATAATGCTAATTTATACTTGAATGTACAAAATGGGCCATTATAACATTTACATTTTTTTTCTAGACCCATACGGTTCTCTATACAAAATTTTTAGAATGCAGCATGAACATCCTGGTTTGGTACATTCAACAGGATTCCTCCAATGATCACACACAGTAATCCCACATATTATTTTATTTTATTCTCCATCCCTTCAAAACAACAACAACAACAACAACAAAAACCTCAGGCAGTACACTTTGTAAAGGAAAAATGAACTATATGAATGAAATTATCCTATATAATAAAAGGGTGATATGCAAATTGACCCTAATGGTGGAACAACCAGAATGCCTGCTTGACCAGTCACTATGAGGCACTGACAACCTCCCATTTTCTTTCCCTGGCCGACAGGCTCCAACCATCCAACCGTGAATGGGGTGAATGGGGAACTGGGGATGGATGGCAGGGGATGCTGGTGGCACCAGGCCAAGGCCCCTGCCCCACCAGTTGCCTCATACATAGAGGGCGTCCCTCAGCAGGGTGGGGCTCGGCCCCTTCCCCTGACAGACAGGATCCGATCACCTAATGGAAATGGGAAATCAGGATGGGTAGCAGTAGAGGGAGGGGCTGGCTGTGGGCAGCCCAGGAAGATGTCCCTGATCACAGGCCAGGCCTAAGGACCATACTCACAAACAAATTTTGTGTGCTGGACCTCTAGTTATACTATAGAAGACTTTTTCTAAAAAGATAAGACAATATTCTTTCATTATCAAAAAGTATCTTCTAGATTTGTGCTGGGTAGTTAGACAGATATGAGCAGATCAAGAATGATGGGCCAGGTACAGAAGGTCACCTAGTCAGAAAGCACTCAGAGCCTAGCAACAGGCAAAATTGGGAAAATAAGTAACTTGCCCCCAGGGTTACCTTTCCTCTCTTAGCATATCACTGGTCATGCAGTTTAGACCCTTTGACCTTTCATGTCCCTGGTCATGTAGTTCAGACCCTTCCGTGACCTTTCCTCCCCTGGCACGTTTCTAGTCATGTCTGTTAGATTCCCTTAGAGGGAGAAGGAACAAGGGGGACAGAGAACAGCCCTTAAGCATTAAGCCCCCCAGGACAAGGCATCAAATCCATCTGGGCCTCAGATATGTTATAGTTCCAGGCTTAGAAAACCAGCAAAACCAGACAAGTGACACCACAGCTGACATCAGGACCAGATGCAATGACCAATGACCCTCCGCCCTGGTGCTGAACAATCAATGGAGACCACAACTCTGAAAGGACACACCTGGAAATCTGATGAATATTCTACTGGAATCATCCCCTGAAAGCTCTAGGTAAATATCCTGGGACAAAGACCCAGTGCTGCTCTCTATGGAGCCCAGAGGCATCTTCCCCTACCGCCTTCCCCCAGGCGTCTTTTCCTTGTTTCTCTTTTTCCTCTGAGCTCCAAGGGTCCTTATTTTACCTTTGTAACTTGTTTCCTGAGCCTATTTATTCTATTAATTACTTCTACCTCTGTGACTTTCTAAATAAACTTTCTTTTATAGTTTGAGTCTTGACTCTGAATTTTTTCCAAGCCAAAACTCAAGTAACAAGGTTACTGAACCTAGGTCTGGTCTGACTCCACCAGTCTAACACCTGGTGTTCTTTTGTAGCCAACAGATTAAAAAAGTTATGTAAATATTGACATATGAAAGGGAATTTGAAGGTGTTTCAAATGTTTGTAAATTTAAGCATAAAGGGAAATTAAGAATTAACTGTGATAGAACCTAAAGAGGAAAATCAATATAATAATCAGGCCTCTTGAAGCTTGGGAAATGAGAAATGTTTCTCTTATGTAGAACAAATATTATTTATTTATTTGAAATTCTTTTAAAAATAAAAATAAAATTTATTTGTCCTTTTTGAATTATTATATGATTTTATGATGCCAAAAATCTCTATATTATCCTACCTCTCAAGGAAAAAGTCAACAAAATATATTTTTTTAAATATATTTTTATTGATTTCAGAGAGGAAGGGAGAGGGAGAGAGAGAGATAGAAACATCAGTGATTAGAGAGAATCATTGTTTGACTTCCTCATTCAAAGCCCCTACTGGAGATCGAGCCTACAACCTGGGCATGTGCCCTTGACCAGAATCAAAGCTGGGACTCTTCAGTCTGCAGGCCAATGCTCTATCCACTGAACAAGACCAGTAAGGGCTCAACAAAATGATCCTATGTGTGTAGAGTGATTTGGAGTGAAGAGTGTTGACTCTGGGTCACCAGTTTTTCTGTTCAAATCCAAGCTCTGCCATTTACTATCTTGTGTGACTACCAGCAATTCATTAACCTCTTTGAGCCTCCCATTCTTCCTTAGTGAAGATATGCATTGTGATGCTAAAATGAGTTCATTTACATATAACTAGTGGTCCAGTGCATGAAATTCCTGCATGGGGGTGTATGTCCCTGAGCCTGGCCTGTACCTTCTCCAATCTGGGATCCCTCAGGGTATGTCCAACTGCCAGTTTAGCCCCAATCCCCAGTTTAGCCATCTCTCTCGCAATATGGGACCACTGGCTACTAACCACTCACTTGCCTGCCTGCCTGATTACCCCTAACCACTCTGCCTGTCAGACTGTTTACCCCTCACTGCCCCCTTGCAGACTGCTCACCCCCAGCTACCCCCCTTTGCTGGCCTGATCACCCCAACTGCCTCCCACTGCCTGCCTGCTTGCTCCCAACTGCCCCCCTCCACCTGCCTGATAACCCCCACTGCCCTCCCCTCCTGGCCTGATCGCCCCCTAACTGCCTCTGCCTCCACCCTGCCACCATGGGTTTGTTTGGAAGGATTTTCAGAATGTCTCCCAGAAGGTCTCCTGTTCTAATTAGCATATTATCCTTTTATTAATATAGATACTTAACATATAATTAGCATTAAAAGATAGAAGCATACTTATATTACAGAAAATTAAGAAGTGCAACAGGTAGACACTCTAAGGAAGAAATTATAGTCACCAGAAGTATAGTGGGTCACTTTATAGAAATACTAACAATTCAGTACTTTATTTGAAAAATTATCAGATATTTCATTCTAGGAGAAATATTATAAATAGGCTAAATAAAATAGAAGTGCCTGACATGGTAATCATGAATTACAAAATGTAAGTAAACATATAATGTATTATAGAAATATGAAAATGTGTTTTTATATTTATTCAGAAAAATATACACTAAAATATGAATTTATCTGTTCAAAAAATGACTTTAAGTAGTGCATACATTTTGGAGAAGAATACCAAATATTCATTGCAAAATAGCTAATGAACTGTTTTATTTCATTTGAAATGTAGAGCTCCTGAGTTACTCCTATTTATCATCATACTATATATATGGTATAGTATCAAATCATACAAATATATATCATGAACATTAATCAGGATTTCATAACTGAAGAAAGATTCAAAATAAGTTTTCAAAATATGACTAGAAAACAGGTAAAATATATATACTCTACAGGCCTCTCTTGTGGAACTAAATCACTATTTGCTACTTTTTTCATGTATCCAGCAATACATTTCATAGTTAAAGGTAAAGGAAGTAGAATTCACATTTTCCATTCTTTAGCCCTCACCAATCTTTAGCTAAGGATTCATTCTTTGGGAATGATTCATGTGACAACCAAAAACCAACAGACAAAATCTGCTTCTTTTCAATTCCTGCCAACAATGCAAAAATGGAAATAGCACAACTCAGCATGAAACAGAGCATCATGCATCTGATTGTATTTTCATTTGCTTTGGTGAGCTTGAATGACTTAAATTTTCTATAGTAGACATATGTTCTGTTAGATCATTTGCACAATTGAGAGCCTTTAACCAAATGCATTTAATAAAAAATGTTTAAAGCATTTAAAATAGAATTTATTGGTTAAATATGTTGCCCTACTCTGCCTCAAAACTAGTGGATTAATTACCACAAGCTCTCTTTTATAAAGTGAAAGCTATATTATGAATTATCTTAGATCAAAGGACTTAGCACTGGCTTTACTTGAAGTACAAATGTCTCACAAAAGTAGAGTCACTTATATGAATACAAAGGCTCCTTCTGTGATACACTAATTTACACTGTCATCTTTTAAAAATTATATTTATAAAGGACAGTTGGCAGATCTGGTAAGAAAATTCATTGAAAAAAAACCTTATTTTTTTTTCTACATTTCAATCTCAAATACAGGAACAATTTATATTTTTTAAACAAAAAATATTTTAAATCTGTTTATTATAATGTTTCAAAAATATTAGCAGGGTGTTTTAATCAAAGTAATACTGAAGAGTTGTATTGAGGCAGATTTTTTTTAAAAAAAACCTTTGAAATTCATAAAATTCTATGTACTAATACAGTTTTAAAATCAATGATCCCAAAAATATGGCAGGATTATGGTTTTTAGGGACAGCAGGGTACAAAAAAGTAGTTCAATACAACTTTCCTTTTTTATGATAATCTCCTTTCTAACAGGTGGTTTACAGGTTCTTGAAGAAGTCATTTCTTAAGAATAAAAAATTGCGTTTTTATATTGTTTCATTATTCCTATTCCTTCTTTGCATTTTGTCAAAAGCTGCTTACTATTCATTCTAGTTCTGTCTTCCAGACAATAAAATAATCTGTCTGCTTTCTCTCCCACATGGTAAAACTTTAAAAAAAAAATTAGAGTTATACTTTCCACACTAAAGCTTTTTCTTATATAGGTCAAACACCCCCAGATCCCTTAACCATTTTCAAGTTACTAGGTAATAGAAAATTTAGTCTCTCCTATCTGTACTCATCAAGGTATTCCTCTCATTATGTGTGGTTCAGAACGAATTAAATGTTTAATTGTGGTTTATAATTTCTCTTCACAAGGAAAAGCCAGAAGACCTGGGTCCTAGAATAACAATACCATTTTCAGTTGGGAATCAATTTCTTCTTGCAAAATAGAAATACTAGTTTCTTATTCCTCAAAATCTGTTAGCTCCGCCGAAACCGGTTTGGCTCAGTGGATAGAGCGTCGGCCTGGGGACTGAAAGGTCCAGGGTTCGATTCCGGTCAAGGGCATGTACATTGGTTGCGGGCACATCCCCAGTAGGGGGTGTGCAAGAGGCAGCTGGTCGATGTTTCTCTCTCATCGACGTTTCTGGCTCTCTATCTTTCTCCCTTCCTCTCTGTAAAATATCAATAAAATATATATTTTAAAAAAATCTGTTAGCTCGGCTAGTATACAAAATTGTGGCATGTATCAAATATAAAATAAATACAGCCGATAGTGCTGTAAATATTGTAAAAGTATGCTTTAAGTATTATTTTCCACACTCCCTTAAGGATTGGTTTTTTTCTTTATTATATCTGGCTGAATATCCATTTTTTATTCAGGGACTTTTGAGATATAATAATCCTAATTGTTATTTAGTGTCTAGTAAGTCCTAAAAACCGTATTGATGCTTGACCTATAATATTTTATATAATTGATCTGACTTTCTGGAGGTAGTACAATCAACTCTATCCTATCTAATAAAGAAGGAATATGCTAATTGACCGCCACACCCTCAAATATGGTGGTGCCCACAGCCACAAGAGGGCAGCGCCCAGTCCCCTCAGCTCTGCCGGGGTGGCAGGCATGCAGCATGGCTAGGCCCATCCACAAGTGGGTTCAGACTCTCCATGTACCAGCCTCTGGAGTCCCCAGTCCCCTCAGTCCCCCTGCCACCCAGGGTCGGCCGGAAGTGTAGGCAAGCCTCAGATGCCAGCTGCCCGACCACCCAGGGTTGCCCAAGGCTGAGGTAACAAGGGCAGGCAGAGGCTTGTGCTGTTGGCAGTGGCAGCAGCAGAGGTGTGATGGAGACATCGCCTTTCTCTGATTGCTGGGTTGTCTCTTGCCCCTGAGGGTTCCTGCACTATGAGAGGGGCAAGCGGGACTGAGGAACCCCTCTCACCTCCAGTGCATGAATTTTCATTTACCAGTCCTCTAGTTTTATATATTAGGGAATTCCAACCCTGTACTTATGCAAGATCATATATATGGTTTTGGTTTTTTTTTTTAATTTCCCCTTATTGATTTTTAGGTCACTGTTATCTGGTCCAGTGGACTTCAACGTTTCTTGAATACACCTCACTATTAGTGTAAAATAATTAAACAAAATTTTAGTAAATTTATATATTTTGCATATAAATTATATTTACATGTTCTAATACACACACATATACACATATTAGTTATATACACTTAGTAGAATTATAAAGTAGAAGAATGATCTATATTTAACTGGAAATACTAAAATTTTCTCAATGGGATATCCTGTATGTCTGCAGATTATAGACAACATGCTTTAAAACATCCCTACTATTTATTGCTCCATCAGGAGTTGACAAACTAAGGCCCAAAGGCCAAATCTGGCTCACAGCCTATTTTTGTACAATCCATTAACTTGTAATGATTTTGATATTGTCAAGTGGTTGAAAAAAATCCAAAAAAGAATATTCTTTTTAATATATAAAAATATGATGAATTTCCAATTTCATTGTTTATAAAGTTTTATTGGAACACAGTCCCACTCATTTTCTGCCTTTGTCTGTATGTGTGCTTTGTCTATGACTACTTTCATGCTATAATTACAGTGATGATTGCTAGTAACCAAAATTGTATGGCTCACCAAGCTTAAAATATTTACTGTATGGCATTTAAAAGAAAAAGCTTGTGACTCCTGCTATGACCAATGAAATCTTACTTGTATCAGAAGGATGGAGACACTCTATGGAAATACAACCTTGTGTAGTTAAGGACTGAATCAGAGAATGAGACTCAGTGTACCTTGATAGTTCTGCCTCTCACTAGTTACTTGCCCCTTGGAAATGATCTTTAATTTCTGGTCCTTCAGTTCTGCATTTGTAAAATGATGACACTTCACTGAATTAGCCCACTATGCTCCAAAGCCTTTCAGTTTTATACTTATAAAATGTGCCACACATGTACAAATACATCTAATATGTATGCATCACAATAAGAACCAGATATATATGGTTCAAAGAGTCTTTCTAGTCTTGCTGAGATAACTAACTACAGTAATAATAAAAATATATCTTAGCATTGTTAAAATAATAATCATTTAGTATAAGTCTAAGAAATGTATTTTCAAATTGTTATGCTTGAAAGAACAAAACTGCAATTTAGAGAAATGAATGCTTCAACATAAGTAATTATGAACTCCAAAACCATAAAAATGTAAATCTAAATTTAATGAGGAATTAAATACCATAGAATTTACCATTAAATCAACAATTTCATCTTGATATTATAAAGTTTATTTCGCCTTTTAGAAAACCTCATAATAAAAATGTTCCCAAAGTTCTCTAAGTTTTATCTAGCTCTGTTTTACCCACATGGCTTTCTTACTCTGAAAAATAATGAAGACCAAATGAATTACATAAGCAAGTACAGTACAGAATGTAATACTAAAAGAAAGTCATTTATAAGAATGCTTATTTTTTCAAGAAATACAAATAAATTCCTTGTCTTTTTAAGAAGTAGATGTGCAAATTTCAACTTTCTGAAAGTTTGGATTAACTTATTAACAGTAACAACATATATTGTAGTCTTTCTGCTAAAAAGCATTTAATGGTGATTAAGAAATGTTTCACCCGAAGCAGTTACAGCTTGTAAAAGTATTACAGGAAAAGAATGCCAAATAACAGAGGTAGATTATCCAGATGCCTAGGAAATCCCCGTTCTGTGTGAAATATATTTGAAATATAAATAAATTATTTTGGGACAATAGTTTAGCAGTTTCTCTCCTGTCTTATAATTGTTGTCTAACTAAAGTTTGTTGGTAAAAATGAGGGAGCATAGCATTCTCAGACATTGAGATGTGACTCTATTTGTGTAGTGACCTAATTTCAGAAGAAAAAAAATTGCATGCAGGTTCTAACAAGCCGGACATACTTAAAAAACACAAGATATTTAATGCCAGGCTTGCCTCAGAAAACTGTGGTGTGTAATTGCAACATGTATATGAAGTATAAAAATGAATCTTCAAAACAAGCATACCAACGCACTAATGAGTTTATATCACAAACACAAATATTCTGATCTTGCTGTTGAACAATTCATTGCTTGCCATCAAACAACAGAACAGGAACAAGGAGATGAGAGAGTTGATGCAATTCCTCATTTCTACACTGAAAGCTATTTCACTAGACTACTGAGCACATGACTTGATAGTGAATCTTTATCTCTTTTCCATTCTGGGTCCCCAGCCCCTAGCCCCATGACTGGCTGTTGACTAAACAAGGGCTGCGTTGGGTACTGCTACAATAGACTCAAATAGCCTGAAACTCTACATTAGGTTAGTGTTTAAAAAAATGACCACATTTGCCATATTGCATTAAAAGTTATTTCCTGGTGACAAAGTAAGGTCTTGCTTAAGTTAGTTCCTAAAATATTTCTGAGTATCAATCATTTGCAAGGAATTTTTCTAGGCACTGGGGAAAAAGCAATGAATTTTATTGGGAGAGGACAGGGCATAAATAAAGAATGTTGCTAGTAAAATATCAAGGCAATATAAATGATGGACTTTGGGTAATAATAATGTGCCAATAATGTGTGATGTTAATAAGAGAGGAGACTGTACATGTAGGTGGGCAGGGGGTATATGAAAACTCTCCTCACTTTTCACTCTATTTTGCTGTGAAGTTAAAAATTATTTGAAATGTGATTAAAATGTATTATTAGGTTATATGTTATACTGGAGAAAAAGAAAAAGATAAGATGAATAGGAAATATTAAGAGATATTTAAACAATACATGATAATAACAAAACTTAGCCTGAAAGTTTTTATATACAGATGATTCTTACTTAACAATGGCTACATCCTAATAAATCCACGCTAAATAAAAAATGTCATAAGTTGAAAATGCATTTAATACCCCGAACATACAGAACATTATAACTTAGCCTAGCTTACCTTAAACATGTTAAAAAAACAAACAAACTGAAATTAGTCTTTAGTTAGGCAATTGTCTTGAATTTCATCTAAAAAGTAATTAAAAGCTAATAAAAATGTCATTGTACACTGCACCCATAAAGGTCAAAGTGAATTATAATGATTGATTTGGATTGTTTTCAATATATTAAAATTTAAAATTCATTTATTCATTTTCTCATTTTATCTAATTTAAAATGTTACTAATTGCTTGATGTTTATTATTTGTTGATTTTGAATTTTAAGTAATCTTAAACCAACAGAGCAATGAATTTACTTATGAAATTCAATCATGAATTAAACAATTGACTCCCTTTAAATATTGCATTTCATTTGCTTTTGCCTCTGTCATATTTTCATATCACAACCAGTCATATTTTTTAAAATGGAGTTACTTTACTTTCAAGAACAATATGTGGAAAATTGCCAATTTCTTTCTTGAAATTGCCTATTTGCCTGCTATTGCATCATTTCACCACACAGGATATGAACACTCTGCACAATATACAGTATGTGCCCATTTCTAACTTTTCTGCCAAAAAAATTATGTCACCTAATTACCAGATTTGAAGTCAACTGTATAATTTCATGTGCTTTTGTTTTTAGGTTAAAGTAATTCAATAAACATGCTAAGAATCTTCAGTGAGTGAAATCTTAAGACTAGAATCATGTGAATATAAAATTAAATCAAACAAAACAACAAAAACAGTCTATCTTCATTCAAGGAAACCTACTATCTTCCTCTGTTGGTCTAGTTACATATAGGTCAGTTTCATACAGAATGCTATTACCCAGAATAATCTAGACAAATTTTCCCTTGAAAGTAATCGTAGTATTTATTACCTATGTTGACTTACACAGGACACAATTCATGTTAAGTTCTTGGCTCTATAAATAAGTCATTTTTAATGATCTTATGGGGAAATTAAACTAGACAAGATTAAACAGGTCATAGATCTACAAAATCATGAGATAAAACTTAAATATTCTATCTTATTTTAGGAAGCAGTAAATAATTTAATAAAGTTGTCACTGTTTACATAACTTGCACAGTACTCTTTGGACATTATCTCCTTAGGACAAACGTCCCAAAAAATTAGTATTATCTCCATAGGTACACCTTATTTTTGTCCACAATTGGTGTTATATGTCTTGGTTATTCAATTTATTTATAATTTCATATTACTGATATCTCTTGCATTTTGGTGAAAGTTATATTTACCATCAGAAATAAAACATAAAAAAATACAAGGGTAACAAGTAATTTCCATGTTGCTATATTCCCATTTAATTTTTAATTCATGAATCTTTCCCTTCCTTGTTTTCTTCACTTGGATCCTAAGCTGTTTTCTCACTTGGCTTTCTTTCTACATATCTGTTGGCTCTTTTTTCAGTCATGTTTGCAGGTAGCTTTTCAACTTCTAAACATCCCTTGGTCCTCTTTTCTATCTCTACCTTTACTAGCTTTATTTATGACTTCCTCTGATCTCATGAATACAAAGTAAATGTATTCAAATTTCTAACCTGAACTTTACACTCTGGCATGCAACAGTCAAGTTGCTGCATCCATTTGCATGTCTCGTAGTCATCTCAGTCTCAGCATGGTCAAAAAGTGAACTCTTTCTGAATTGCAGCTTTTCTAGTTTTAGTGCCAGGAAACTCTTCATCTTGTTCAGGCCCAAAATTTTGAAATAAACTTTGACTCAATTTTTCTCTCACCCTACATACAATCCTCCAATTTAACAGCAAATATTACTGATTATATCTTAAAAATCTGTCCAGATTCTCAACACTTCCCACTCTTTCCATTGATACCACTCTGACCGAGGCACTGTTTCACAGCTGGTTTACTGCAATAGACTCTGACTGTTCTCTCTGCTTCCATCCTTGCTCCACATCCAGCTCTTTACAATAGAGCAGAAAGATGGATCATATTTAAACCTGAGCCAGTTCATAATACTCTTTTGTGCCGAATGTCACTGTAAAACCCAAAATCCTGGCAGTGGACTATAAGGCCTACGTGATTTTCCCCACTTCCCCTCACTCGTTCTTTTCCAGGCACCCTGGCCTCTGCTTTTCCACAAACACATCCTGAACACACCTGTGGGACACAGAAACTTTGTGCTTGCTGTGGAACACATGGCTCTCTCCCTCTCTGTCTGCATGCATGTGCTCTTTTGTCTACTTCCTTAGTCATCCTGCATTACTCCTAGTCCTACCCTCCCTGAATACACTCCCTATGTCTCTTCCCAGATTTATTTTTCTCCTTAACACTTACCAACATCGGACATGCTAAATATGTTATTTTTTTTTTTTACTTTTGTATTGTCTATATTCTCCCACTTAAATGTTAAGCTTCATGAATCCAATATTTTCATCTGCTTGTTCATTGATATATCCTCCATACACACCAGTGCTCAACTCCTAGAAAGCACTCAAAAATATGTTATAGAAGTGAATAAATAAATACAGGCTTGCAACTCATGTAGTTATTTAAAGAACATATGTTGATTCCTGTTTAGTGTCTTTATCACTCCAGTTTCTGTAGGTCTGGAGTATTTCTTGTTTTGGACTGACTTTACATTCTACTCCAGTGACTTTGATCTTATAATTTAATGACAGGCCCATCTAATCCCAACTCTACACATTCTTGTTTCTAGATTCCCTGCATCTAGGTCCCACCCACTTGGCAGGTGAGACCTATTTGCTCTGCTGACCTTGCCTGGAGTCACTTGTTATTCCACCATCCAGTGTCTGTCACTTGAGTTTCTCTGCACTGATTTATGCCAGTTTGGCTGGACTTTTTCAAATCTTCTTAATGGATTTGTTTCTCTTGCATTTAGATACACCCAGAAATACAGTATCTGCCTCACTCTCAAAGACATGTCTGATTCTATTTCTCTGCCCTTTCCAGACTGTTTCTTACTGCTGTGATTGTCCCTCCTTATGTTTCAAGATCCAAGTATGCAGAGTGCCTGACTCTTGCTTTTGTGAACTTTCATTTTCTGAGGTACAAGCCATTTCAGGTGAACTTGGATCTTGGCTTGAATGAGGGGAGAGAAACCTTTGGAGCTCAAAAGTTCATGTTAGCAGGAAAAGGAACATGGGGTTCCTTTTGCTGGGTTCAGGTGGATGTGACTGTGAGTTGTAGACCATTCTAATAGCCTGGTATACCCCGTGGACGGGCACCTAATAATAGCAAGACTTGGCTCTCCTTTGTTAGAAATGCAAATGTTTTGCTTGTTTTTAAAGAATAGGTTTTGTGAGAAAAATGTAGGTAAAAACAATTTTTGTAAAATCTGTAAAATGATACAATTGAAGTAAATAGGAAGTTGTAAGCTTAAACAAGCAAGCAATAACCTGGTATTTCTGGGGGAATTCTAGAGTTTCTCATGGCTGATAGAGATTGAATATGGGGAAGTGAGTAGAGATAATATAAGAGTCTGGCAGATGTGATTAGGCAATATATAGATAGATAAACCAGAGTGGCTTTCAAATATTTTATAGGATGCATAAATTCTTTAGTAATATAAATTCAATTAAAAATTACAATGTGAAATCACATTGCACCCATTTGGAGATGGGTAAGTTCAAGTGTTGGTAAAGCATGGAAAACCATGATATCTCATGAATTCCTAATGCATCAAGCCATCTGGAAATATATCTGGTGGTACTGAATGAATTAGGTATGCATGTTGCATGTCATTGGAATGGAATCTCTGATAAAAGTGTTTTGCTGCACAGACTCAGAGAATGACTGCTTTGAAGTGGCCTGCAGTTCCGTGCATGTGGGAGCTACTTCTATAAAACAATAAAACTAATAACCAAACACCACCAAAATTGCTCCTGGGGAGAATTTAGTTTTTTTAAATAGGTAATTGAGCTTTTCTTTTTTTTCTTGTTTCCATCTGGCATTTTACTTTGCCATTCATTTTGCACCTTAGCAATTCCTATCTTATTTTTCTCCATCCACTTATCCTTACTGGTTCTCTATGTCTTATCATATCACTGTAGTCTTTACTCCAACTACTAGACTTATGCTAATCATTAGGTCCATTTACTTTTTAATATTTTGTTTCACATACTTTACCATTAAAGTTCAGGGTAATATTTTGGTTGCAGTAATTTTTTGTTTTCATAAGTCAATTGGAAAAAAATAGCATATCCTTACTTTATAATATGAGGGGCTTCTTCTGTTATTTCTATCCAGTATGTTCATTTTGATTCATCAACACCACAATTAGGTGTAAATTTTAATCAAGAAAACTTTCCTATAGTAGGTTAATTGGAAATAAATGTTTATTGTGTGTTGGGGGAAATGAAAAAAGAGGGCATTCTCACTAACGAGAAGCTCAAAGGCATGCGAATAAGTAGCATGGAAGAATGGAAAGTTGGCTGGATTTAGCTAGAGGGGAGAGTCAGTCTGTACTGGGAAAAGATAAAATTAGAGAGGTACAAAAGTGCCAGTTGACAGAGGACCTTGAATTATAGGCCAAGAGTTTAGACTTGATATAGTAGGAGTAGCTGATTCTTGAGCAGGAAGGTGATGTGATAAAAATGGCATTTGCAGAAGATTATTTTGGCAGTTTACAAAGGAACAATTGTAGCAAAAAGAGACTGGAATTAGGATCACCAGCAAAGAAGCTATTGTAACTCTTGAATGAATAGAATAGGCTGAAGTAATTGAAAATGGGAGAAAATTATGAATATATCAGACACTATGAAGCAAGAGATTTCAAAGCTTGCTTCCTAGATCATCTATTGACTAGGGAAATTGACTATAGAATTGACTGGGAAATTTGTTAAAAATCTATTTCCCTGTACTACACACCAAACTCTTTAATGTCATGCTTTCAGGTGAGGATGGGGAATAAACATTTCAACAAGTTCTCTATGTGATTGTTTTTTTGCATGAAAGTTTGAGGAGTTCTCCTTGGAGGAAGAATTAAGAGAACATTTTGACTATACTCAATTGAGAGTGAAGAAGGGCAGAAAAAGAGTACAATAACTAAATGGCAGCCAGGCATAGAAAAAGAGTGTTTAATGGTAAAATGTTTAATAGATCTTATATTTTACCGGAATTTCAGGTTCAGAGTAAAATTGAGCAGGTCTATAGAGTTCTCATGTACCCTCTGCCTTCCCCCACATGCACAGACCTCCCTTATTACCAACATCCCCACTGGAATGGTTCGCTTGTTACTGGTGAACCTATGTTGACATGTCTTTATCACCAGAGTCCACAGTTTATATTAGGGTTTACTCTTAGTGTTGCACATTCTGTCAATTAAAAGTTTATAATGACATATATCTGTAATTAAAGTATGACACAGGGTAGTTCCACTGCCCTAAATGTCCTCTGTATTTTGTCTATTAATCCATTCCTCCCCCTGAACTCCTAGCAGCCTCTGATTCTTTTTACTGTCTTCATAGTTTTGCCTTTTCCAGAATATCATATAGTTGCAATCATGCACTGTGTAGGCTTTTCAGATATGCTTCTTTCACTTTGTAATACACATTTAAGTTTCCTCCATGTATTTCCATTACTTGGTAGCTCATTTCTTTTAGGTGGTGAATACTATTCTATTATCTGAATGTACCATAATTTATTTATCCATTCACCTACTAAAGGACATCTTGGCTGCTTCCGTATTTTGGCAATTATGAATAAAGCTGTTATAAACATCTGCATGCAAGTTTTTGTTTAGATATACATTTTCAACTCCTTTGGATAAATACAAAGAGCATGATTGATGGATCATATGGTAAGAGTTGTTTCGTTGTTTAAGAAACTGCCAAGCTGTCCTCCAAAGTGGTTATACTAGTTTGCATTCCCACCAACAATGAATGAAAATAGAAATTTGAAATAAACTGAGCAACTATAATAGAATAGATGCTAAAGTGTGTTGCAACATGTTAGGATCAAAATGAAGATAAAATATTCATGGAAGTAGGCTTGGTACAATGAGAAAATTAGTGGCCCGTCTTTATTAAACACAATCATCTGGAAACATTGCATTGGATGGAATTTTAACCATTGATTGCTGGATGCTGCTTTACATAAAAATATAGACCACCCAAGACCTAGGTGTCCCCAATTTTAAGTGGGAGACAGAAGAAAATTCATTAGACTAGGAAGACTGGCAAACAAAAATGTAGAAAAAAACTTATGACTGACATATGAGAAAACCTGGAAAGGAGAAATATTTAAAATGATTAAAATGGAGAGGAGGGATTTGTCAGGTGTACACTTTATGAGATCCTTGGATTTCATGTCACAAGACATAGTAGTTTCTTTCCCAAACTTGACTTGGGACAGACATAACGTGGTGCCTTTATGAAAACCTCAGACTTCCAGGTTGCAATCCAGAACGGAGTCAGAGTATCCTGAATAAAAGTGCAGAAACTGGCATTTTGCAGGTTTCTCACGTTATTTTTATGATTGCTCAGAGGCTGATCATTTCCTTTGGAGATCCATAATTCTCAGCCCACAGAGGGATGGTAGTGTATGTTGAGATAATACAGATATAAAACATAGACTTGTTTCAGGCATAGCTCACTGACATTACATAAAGCACAGACAGAGGTACTTTCCTAGATTGAAATAGAGCTTGGGTTCTCAGTGCAAGGTGATTTTGTCCCCTAAGAGACATGTGGTAACATCTGGAGATAATTTTGAATGTTACAAACTAGGGTAGAGGGTAGTTCTACTCATGTCTTTTGGGTGCAGACCAGTGATCCTGTTAAACAAGGTACAATGCAAAGGATGTCCCTCACCTTCCAACAACAAAGAATTATTGGCCCACCATGTTTATAGTTCTAAGACTGATAAACCATAAATAAAGAATAATTATAGTTAAATGCAGCAGATATAGCTAGTTGGGATTACAATTTAAAATAACAGTGGAAGTGGCAATAAAATACATTCTCAGTGCAGTGTGGGAACCTGGTACATGGGTAGTTAGTATATAATACAGAATTATTATTATTATTTTTCTAAGGTGTCATGTTATAGTTATGAAAATGAATACTTTTTTTGATATGGTATGCATGCCATAGTCTGAACCTAGTTTCGAATGATAAAACAAACAAACAAACAAACAAACAAAAAAGCAATATACATGCATGTGTATATATATCTCTGGAGAGCCACAGCATACATGTGATAAAATATTATTTTAATATAGGAATGGGTACATAAATATTTATTTGTTATTCTTTCAATCTTTCATATGTTTGAAACTTGTGCAGTAGAAAGTTGTGGAAAGTGGTGTTATAATTTTTTTTAGTACTATATGCTTTGGATTTGGACAGACTGGTTCCTTAGACTTGGTTGGATGCTGAGATTGTCTCGAACGCCATCTTTATGCTGCAGTAGGTCATTTCCACTGCTCCTTGTTTTTAGTTTTTGGGCATTTCTGAGATGTGTTTGCTGACAGGAGCAACGGGTTAGGCATTTGACATGTTACTCAGTGAAGAATCCAACATCTCTGGCCAATTTTTTATTACACTGCTCTTCTTTCTTTCATCTAAATGGCTTTTGCTGGGGGTGGGGGCTCGAGATTCCCTCACTGGAGGGAACCTTTCACCTGCACACCTTCCCTGTCCAGTCCAATTACCTGTGTGGGACCTGCGGATGGGAAACTGCTCCATAGCTTTCAAAGCCTCTCCCTTTAGGCACAGAAAATAGGAAAAGAGCTGGAGATCCACACTGTTTTGCTTTACTCAAACTGTCTAACCCCTACCAGAGCCACTTTCTAATCATGATGTGATAACTTGAGTGACTGCATTCCTGCTGCGGAGAAGCCGTAATCACTCTTGCTCTCTTCCTTACCCTGCCATACATTCCAGGGCAGTCAACAATTTTGCTGAAGTAGGTCTTTCAGCTTTGAACAGTTTATGAGCTGTTGCAATGTTTATTCAATATACTCTCTCTGAACATCTAAAAATACTTTTCAGGGTTTTATAGCATACTGGGGTGCTCTTAGTTACTTGAGGGTTTAATAGAGCACAAGTTTGAAATATGGTATTTTCTACAACTGGTCAACATATTTAAATAATGCTCATAGAAGGAATTCATATGAAATTAAGTCAAGAAAACATTCTGAAAAGACTCTAATTAAAATAAGTTACATGTAAATCAAATTCTTGGTAAACAGATAAAGATATACAAATTCACTAAATATAATTTCTTGCCTCTGATTTATATAGTTACATATTGGTTATTATTTATAGTCTTAGATACATATTGCCAGTTGATTTTTTAGTTACAATGAGAATCAAATACATTTTTACAAAATAGGGCTGGTGCTGTAAGTGGCTTCTCATAATGACAGATAATGCATATGTTATATTTTTCAGACCAGAACTAAGGATGCTCTGTTCTCACACTTTCTGAGGTCTGAAACAGAGGTAGGCTGGTTTCTATGTTGGGAGTGATTTCCAATTGTGTATTCTAATATATGTATTAAGACGTCAAACATTATCTGTCTTAAACAGGCAAGCTGACTCTTGACTTTAATCTGTATTACATTTATAAGAATCTGAAGATCTTTATTAAGTCTTTAAAACAGTCCTGTATACATAAAATGAATGAACACATATGCTGAGCACAGTAGTCTAACTGAATACTTATTTAAGTGAATATTTTCAGACTATAATATTTTCTGTGTAGGGATAAAGCCACTTCTCAGAAGTTTCACAATGTTATATTAGCATCAACTTTCCAAATTAAGTTTGAATCTTCCAATGAAATTTACCAAATTAAAAAGGTTCCAATGCGAAGCCCTATTTCAAAAGGAGAGCTTCACAAATATATTAAACATCTTAGATCACTGAGGTTTATAATTTAAATTGACAATTTTGTGAAATTATACATATTCTAACATCTAATGCACATATATTACACTAATAATTATTTTAAATAATTATTAGTAAAAAGTTGTCATACTTTTTATAGTTAGAGTTGAAATATTTTTTTCTAAGCAATATTTTATTTGATGCTACAATAATCATGACAATTTAAATTGCAGATAGTCAAAATATTCACTTTAATTTTACATTTTCTTGGAGTTCATAATATGACAATAGGATAAAAAAAAACTACAAAATACTATGTAGTTTTTTTATAGCAAACCTATGTGTGTCCATACTATAGAGAGATAGACAAACAAAAGTCTGAAAAGAAATATACTCAAAGTTTTAACAGTATATTTTCCCAGAGATTGATAATACAGAGGAAAAGGGTGCAGGTTGTAATTTTACAACAACATACATTAAGTAGTAATGTGTATAGATATACCTTCTAAAGCCAATGAACACTTAAATTGTTAGATATTAGAATTCTACAAGGAACCTAAACTTCTTAAGATGTCAGTGTGTTTGTTGGATGAAAGACATTTCTGAATGCAGTCATGGTCAAGTATTAGCTTGCATGCAGCACAGCCTAAGTCATCCTCTCAAGGCAATGCACCAAATATGATCATGTGATGGGTAAATCAATGACTCTGTCACTGTTAACTAAAGGATTTGACTTGCAATCTAGTTCTTGGCCAGGTTTCAACAAAAGTGACATAAACAATTTCAGTATTTTCAACCACAAACAATAAATGGCAATGAACTGACACTGGCAAAAACATCTTGGAAATCTTGTAGAGGAGATAAGATCAGAGAATACATGGCAAACAGGTGAGTTGATGGCAAGCCACTGTAAACATGAGCAGAAAAATTGTTTAAAGTCTTGTTAAAATGTAACAACAATCGTAGCATAGTACATTGAAATGTAAAGCAAAACATGTAGTTTTCCCACTTACCTGAGTATACTAATCAGAAATAAAGAGCTTCATTTTGAACAACAGTACTGAACGAACCATAGGTCTCAAAACCAAAGATCGTAGTTTATTGTGAATAGAAGATACCCCATTGGACTATTAATTGAGTCTAAATAGCAACACTACACTGCTTTAATAACATCCAAACAACATACTAAAGTACAAAGTACGATAGCTGGCCAACAATTTAGTCAAATCTGTGTTTCTGTCCTATTGCTCAGGATTTCAAATTCTGACTATATTTGAGAAGATAATCTTGAAAAATCTTTTCAAAAGAAAGTAAAATGTCTGTGATATTTTAGCATAACCTTTTTCAAATTATGAATTTATTTCATTTATGACTTAGATCTAACAAAAGTCTATGAAGAGCACGTGATGTAAATGTGCGTTCATACTCAGGAGGACACTGAGACTCAGAGCATTTCAACAACACATCCAACAGGCATGGCATTTGCACTTCGACAATAGTCAGAAACTCATTATCCCACTTTTAATAATGGATAGTAAACTAGTAAAAACACAATAAGGAAATAGAAGACTTGAATAGCACTTGAAACCAATGAACCTAACACACCTATAAAATATTCCACTAAAAATCAGAAGACTATATATTCTTCTCCAGTGATTCTTCTCCTAGGGATAGTTTATATGTTAGGCCATAAAACAAACCTCATTAAATGTAAAAGAATGGAAATAATGTAGGTTTGATATTACAGTGGAATAAAATTAGAAAACAATAACAGAAATTTGGAAAACTCACAAATACCACTATGAAGAATTATACAAAATGCTCCTAAACCAAGCAGTCAAGGAAGAAATCACCAGCAAAAGTTAAAAATACTTTGAGAGGCATAGAAATGAAGGAAAATCATTCAAAAAGTTATGGGACACAGCTAACGCAATGCTTAGAGGAGATTTCATAGCTATAAATGACTATATATAAAAAAAGAACATCTCACATTAATGACCTGCCATTCTACATAAGACACTGGGAAATAAGAGCAAAGCAAACTAAAGCAAACAAAAGGAAGGAAATAATAGAGATTAAAGTGGAATCTATTAAAATAGAGAAGATAAAAAGAAAATAAATAAAATTAAAAGATGATCCTTTAAAAAGAGCAACACAATCTACAGGCCTTTATGTAGATTGACCAAAAAGGAAGTGAGGGGTTACTAGAATCAGAGATGTGAGAAAGGACAGGGCCACCCACTTTTCTGAAATAAAAAGCATTGTAAGAAATACTATGAACCATTTTTTTGAACTGATGAAAATATTCTAAAATTAGCTGTCATGAAAGTTATACATGAGTATTCTAAAAATGATTACATTATGTACTTCAAATGGGTGAATTACAAGTATGTAAATTGTACCCCAAAAATATCTTTAAAAACAAAAACCAACCCCCTCCCACCCCAAGATTCGAGACCTCCATCAGACAAGTAAAAGTTGTGGTTAAATAAATAATTAACATTTTGCTTTACAGTTATATATTGCCTCATGATCTTCAAATATATTATCTCATTTGATCTCAGAGACAACCATGAGAAAAAATATTAAACTACATAAATAATTACTCAATTTTAATGCAGAGGTTTACCTGGGAAAAATAATGATGTATAAGCACGCTAACCTATTGTGCAACTGGAGATGGAAGATTTCATGTTAGGTGGTGGGCACCCAATGAGATATACAGAAAATATATCATAGAAATGTACACTTGAAGCCTACATAAACTTGTTAACCAATATCAGCCCAATAAATTTAAAAATCAATGATGCAAATTGATATTCTTTTAAATGTTAAAATATCATTTAGACAATTTTTAATTGTCTATATAGCTAATAGTAATTAAGCAGTCAATATGTTTCTAGCTATGCTCCTCAGTTTAAAAGTCTTTCTTTTTATTTGTTTGATTTTGAAAAATGATGAAGAGAAAGACAAAATGTTATTTTATTTTTGCAAAGCAAAGTTTTTGTTTTCTTTCAGCTCCTACTCATTTTAGGGTAACACATCCCATGATTCTTTCCTTATAAGATTTTTAGTGACCATTTATTTCATCCCTTTTCAATTCAATTATGAAATATGATGTTTATTTTATTAGATCTTGTTTTTCTCAATGGAAGACAAAACTATCTAAAAGCTACTAGCTCTCCAAATAATTTTCTAATGAAAGGGGATCGGCTTTAAAAAAAAAAAAAAACTTGTGGAAAACTAACAGGAGGATATGACGTGTCCTTTGCCTACATGTCTGTACTAGATCACATTGCAGGGCATATGATTTAAGTAGCATATGTAAAACACGTTTTTCTGGTAATTGCGCACTAAAGCATTTGTTTTCGCAACTGGAAAAAGCTACTGCCATTTTAAGCATTTTTCTGGCCCTGCTGAGTTAAGTCCATGACACCAAAATACCAACAAAGGTAATTTCAAACAGAGCATTCTGCTGCTATCTATTCCTTTTGCTGAGTTTCTTCCCTTTGAACCGCAGGGCCACTGACTAAAAAAGAAGCCTCTCTTCACACTGTCAGGCTTACTTTCCGTTAGAGCACAGGCCTCCATAGCACTCTCATCCTGCCAGGAAGTCTTAGAACAAAAAGAAATTTCTGCACGAGGTAGAAAAATTATACTCTGCTTTCCTGTCTCTCCTCTTTCTTTGCTACTTAATTCATCAGCTAGAAAAGATTCATGCATCCTTATTCTTATACATTTGACAGATTCATTTCATGTAAGTGCACACGTTTTAAATTCACACACACAGAATATAACTACTGTACTTTTGAAGGGAACCAAAGGTAGTTTTAAATTAGTCAGCCTTAACTTTTAAAATTGTGCACCTGGATAACCTTAACACTTTTCAGCGATACAATTTGTTCGTTGACAAACTGTTTTCCTAAAAGTGTCTATCCATAATAAAAGGGTGAGATCAGAGAGCAATAGCACATGGAGACACTGTAGCTAATTGAATGTATTGTTTTTTTATGTTTAGACAGTAACATTCCCTATTCTCCAAATGCTTTGTTAGTCAATAGTAGATATCAAATACTATTCTGAGTCCTTGTGATAAATTGTTAGTGGGAGAAAGAGACAGATTGTTATGTGGGAAATGCTCCAATAGATACATGATTACAATAAAAGTAAAGAGGAAGGACATTAAATTCTGACTACTCAAGAATTAAAGGGCATTAAATTCTGACTACTGAAAGAATAAATTTTATGGAGAAGGATACACACACAAACGAATATGTGCACATAAGCCCACAAAAAGAATTCCCAGCCCTAGAAAGTTTGGCTCAGTGGATAGAGTATTGGCCTGTGGACTGAAGGGTCCCAGGTTCGATTCTGGTCAAAGGCACATGCTTGGATTGAGGGCTTGATTCCCACTAGGGGACATGCAGAAGGCAATCAATGATTCTCTCATTATTGGTTTTTCTACCTCTTTCCCTCTCCCTTCACCCATAAAGTCAATAAAGTTGTATTAAAAAAAGAATTTCCAAGTATGGACAACCAAACTTGGAATAATCATGTAACTGCTTACTGTATTACAAAATGATGGGAGGTTCAATATGCTTGCACCAGATGATTTTTACCTGCTCAATCCCTTAATTCAAGTGAGTGGCTATAGTAATGCTGGGTCAAACTCAGAGGGTTTTCCTATATCCAGCTGAATACTTTCATTTTACTCAATCAATAAGAAGTCAATAGGGAGGTAATACAAATTTTAAGCAGGGAGAAATGGTGGCAGTTTGGAGGATGTACTAGAAGATAGGTTCCAAAGGAATAGAAAATAAATTATTACAATAGGCACTGCACTACTAGTGTTGATGCTGCTTCTTCTATTACGACTAGTATTACTATTACTGCTGCTGCCACTGCTATTAGATAAGATTTATTAAGTACTTACCATATGCCAAGGACTCCTCTAAACTTTTAACATGTACATTTACCCTAATGCTCAGCACAGAATGATAAGGGACAATTATAACTCCCCCCCCCCCATTATTTTCTGCATTTTGTATTTGCCACACGATTCCATCTAGGTATCCAGCTTCTTGGTTTGCCTTCTTCATCTTAGCTCAATCAACTTCCTCCTCACCTTCTCTGTTCTGTCTTCCAAAGGCCTGATCTACCATCCTCACTGACCTCCCATCAATATCCTCCATTACTTTGTATCCATATCATTCCATTGGAGCTTCCCAGAATTCCAGCCTGAGGTCCACGCTGTAGCCTACATCTCTGCTCTGCAGTTACACAGCTGCACACTCTGGACAGTACCCCTCAGATATGCTGACTGGCACCATACTGCTCAAGGTTCCATCATAGCAGGGCACTCAGCACCACTGGCTGACCCTTACAGACCTGTCATCAGCTTTGCCTTTTACTTCCTTGTTTGTCAGTTTTGACACATTTGCTACAGTCCATGAACCATCTACACAAACAGGTAACAGGCATCCTTGTAACCAAGGGACATTACTAATCCTAATTATCTGCTCCTCTGCTTAAAGCTTTATAGAAGTAGTAATGGTAGAAGTGATGATGCTAATAGATCTAGTCTAGAGATAGAAATTTTGGAATCATTAATATACAGATCTTATTGAAGACCATGTGAGTGAGTGGAATCACCATTTTCATAAATGTTTTTTAATTTTCATAAATACTAACCATAAATAGGAGTTTCATAAATACTACCCATCAGAGTAGTATCTCAGGTTCATCTCTGTGCTTTAAATTTAAGAAGTCAGAAATTCAGTTTCCCACGTATACACCATGTGCAGCATTTAACTTCAGATGAACAAAGAAGAGACACTATTATTTCCAAGAAATTTTCACAAAATGGATTTGTGGCCTCAATTTTACATCATTGTTAGACAAAATTCATTAATAGACTAAGCTTCAACATGAAGACCAACTTTTTTTCAAAATAAATAAGATGCTTTGATCAAAGTATAAACATCCCCCTCTTACTACTCACCTTATTTTCATTTTAGGGATTTTTAACAATAAATGTATTCTCCATTGGATTTGATTTTTCTCAAGAAAATAAGATTCAAACATTAACAAATATCTGACATTGTGTATCTGTAAGGAAGTTTATTATTCAGTGTCACAAAAATTTTTAACCTCATGTGTCACTGTTTCTGCTTCTACATTTATTTTCTTGTATATACAAATATCTGAATTTGTCTCTACTTCTCTAATCCAGAATTATACTAGTAAGTGTGCTAGTTTGTGGTTTGCCTTTATTAGCAAAGGAAATCAATGACCAGAAGAGGTTCTCAAAGGATTCAGGACATGTTCATTAGACCAAACAGAAAATTAGAATTTCCCTGAGTAAATAGAATTTCCCTGAGGTTGTAGTTCAATTCCTCTATAGTTGAACTATGGTTTCAGGCCATTTATATGTTGTTGTTGTCTTTTTTTTTAAATTAATGAAAATACCGTATTCTTTGTTCTTGAGACTTTCAATTTATTTTGTTATATATTCATATGAGCTGGACTTCAGGAAGCAGTGATATGATAGGTCAGTGAAACTTCTAGATTGATTAATTTTTCTCTTTATTTTTGCTTCTGTGGGAGTTGGTTTTTATCACCACCAGTAAAGGGGCCAGAATACAACATAGAAAGAATGGGGAATTTTACCCTAGATGTTCAAGAAAACTCTTTTAAAAAACATATTTAAAAAATATAAAACATGCTCTACTTTTGTATTTTTGCCTGTCCATAACAGGTAGTGAGAGCACACACCTGAATGATATTACTTAGGATTTTTGAGGGGGATGGCAACACTGTTCAAGATATACCCTGTTTGTACACCAAAAGGCTTCTATATCTACGTAAGGGCAAAACGTTCTGTACCTCGTGAGCAACTGCAATATGTGTTTCATGTCTGAGACTTAATGGAAATGCCTCAGGCATTAAGCTGAAAAGTGAATTATTATATCAATTAAAAACATTAATTGAGATAATTACAAGAAGATCATAGTTTATATAGACTTTAGTTATAATTTATATAATTATCTTCAGGTATAAAGAAAAAATAATGAAACTGTTTATATAATGTGTTTACCTCGCTGAAAATCACCACCATGGAAAGGGTGCACATTCACACTCAAAATTCCAATTTGAACTGGATTTGCCACAGATCCAGTTGTAAGCTAATGAATACCCCGAGGACAGGGTGGTTTGGATTGAATACAAGGCTTCTAAAAACACAACATGCCGCCAAATCAGATGCCTTAATTTTGACTTGGTTTGAAATGAATCTCCTTTAAGAATAATGCTAACCTCCAACACTACGCTCTCCGATTGTGGAGCTAGAAAGTGTTTCTGCACATATGAAATATGAAATCTGGTTCTGACTTTCTTAAACTAAATATGTGGAGTCAATTTTCATCTATTGATCAATACAAGAAAGGAGTAAAAGATGAAATAAAGGGAGCAGACAGCATCCTACTTATGCATTTTTTAGTTTCTTCTTTGCATCCGCGGAAGAAATATAAGCAAAGTGAGTTTGCTGGTGTGTGTTTTGGTGGTTTTGAATATTTGGTAGGGGCACCATCTCTGGAGCAAACTTCTGGCCTCCTCACATACAGAGCTGCATGGCCTAAGTCATGTTAGCTAATCTCTTAGTCACAGTTTCTTTATCTATAAAATGAAAATCTGAAAATAATACTACCTACCTTATAGAGATGTTACAAGGATTAAATGTCCTAATAGTTGTGAAACATAAAGAAAAGTGTTTGACATAAAGTGAGCATAATCGGTATGGAGAAATGTTGCATAATTCAGTGGAACTGTTAGACATCGGAGGTCCAAAGGAACCAGCGAGGTCAGAGGACACATTCCACTTGAGAACAATTTCCATCTCCTCTGGATTTGGGGTAATCAGACTGATATCCTAAGGGGTCATAACTGGTTGTTACTGAGATAGTTTAAAGACAATAGCGCTCTATGATTGGGGAAGCTCTTTCATTTGTTGATTCCCCAGAAAATACTTTTTGTTCTTATAAATTTGTCTTGAGATTTCAAAGCATGTATTGGAATCCAAGGTGTGTCTGGGTTTGCTTTAGTTATATTTTCCCAAGATAGAACTCTCACTATATATTTAATACAACTTACATCTTCAAGATTATTATTATTATTTGTTGTTTTTTTGTTTTTTGTTTTTTTTTTTCAAAAAGGAGACAAATTACAGAAATGTAGGGATTTAAATGAAATATTTCCCTTCTCAAACTTGATCTATAATTCTCAGAGTGGAATAGCAGTCTCCTTCCTGAATGTGGAAAGACACAAATCCTACATAATAGAAGGCTAATATGCAAATTGACTGAACTGCAGAACAACTGACCATCAGGGGGCAGACGCTTAATGCAGGAGCTGTTGTTCCCTGGTGGTTAGTGCCCTCCCACAGGGGAAACCCCACTCAACCAGAAGCTGGGCTCACAGCAGACAAGCAAGGAAGCGGAGGCAGGAGGCTCTCCTGCCTCTGTGAAGGCACTGATGTCTGACTGCTGGATGAATCCCATTCCCAGCAGGGAGCAGGCCTAAGTCTGCAGTTCGACATCCCCCCAGGGCTCCCAGACTGTGAAACGACACAGGTTGGGCTGAGGAACCTCCCCCTCCCCCACCAAAGTGCACGGATTTTGTGCATTGGTTTGCTAGTGATTACATAAAATTGTATTCATTCAAACATTTTGCCATTAAAAATCAGTAAAATACTGCATGATTTCACTTGTATTTTATTGCCTTTAAACCTTTTTTTGCGATGTAAATTCAAAACATTTCAAGTTTAGACACTACATCACAGCTTAACATCAAGTGAGAAGCCTTTTTCCCTCTATAAATATGTAGCTATAAATCAATAAATTGCTATTAAAATGTGTTTCTTCAGAGATCAGCCATATCATGTTCTTCATGCCACTGTAAGATTACCTCTTTATTTATCTGTGCTGCTAATTTATTATAAAAGTGCTTGCAGTGAGTGATCATTTTGCTTGCCTAGTCAGCATTTTAAAGTAGATTAATCTTCTAGCAACACTTAATGGAAACTAAATCACACATTAGCATGCTATAACAATATGATGATGAAATAGCAAGTGAATCACTCAATTATTTTTTTGATAATCAAAAACATATTTTTCATCTATAATTTACAAAGTCAAAATAAGCCTTTATAATTTATGTCTGTCTGCTTTTTAATTATGGCTAAATTTTGGAAAATCAACATCATTAAATGCATTTTGCATATATAGTAAAAAAAATATTGCTTAACTCAATTATTGTATGAGATTCCAAACAAAGTGATACTATATTTGATATCATATCATATGCAATGTTTCCATTCAAATAATCTATAGTCAATCATTAAAACTACATAGCTACCTAGTATTCATACACATGGAAAATTAAAGTTGATTCATTTCCTGTCTGTATATGAATTATTTCCAAATATTTCTTGCTGTTACTGGATTGGTGATTTATGTCCGCATTTCGAAGGTTCTAATTACCAAATTGTTATGATCCTGATGGATCAAATGTTGTCTTTAATTCTAAATTCCATATTTGCTTTTTTTTTTTTTTTGCTCACTTACTGACCAAATGATGAAAACCATTATCCAAGCCTTGGTAATTTGGCAGAATCTAGAATTTCCTATTTTTATTATTATAAACATACCAGAGGCCAGGTGCATGAAATTTGTGCATGGGGTATGGAGTGAGGGTGGTCCCTTAGCCTGAACTGCACCCTCTTCAATCCAGGACCCCACGAAGGATGTCTGATGGCCCTGTGGAGTCGGGCCTAAACCGGCAGTTGGCCATCCCTCTCACAATCAGGGACTGCTGGCTCCTAACTTCTCACCTGCCTGCCGGCCTGATCGCTCCTAACCACCTCTACCTCGGCCCCCACCACTGTGTCTTTGTCTGGAAGGACGTCCAGAAGACATCTGGTCTATCCAGTCTGATTAGCATATTACCCTTTTATTAGTATAGAGTAGGCTTATAAGAAAATCTTAAAGAAAAACATTACAACTATCATAGTAAATTTATGATTAAAGGCTCTATAATACTGGGACTAAAAATATCAAACTACTGGTCATGGTTTTTTTTTGTTTTTTTGTTTTTTGTTCCCAATAAGCTTACAATGTAATTGGGGATTTAACAGCTATATATGAAGAATGTAAACAGCATTGTAAAGTAGCCTGAAAGCACTAGAGATCTGAAAACAGTAGGAATGATGGCCTTCAGAGTAAGTGGAGTGTATGTTTGGGGGAGGGACAATAATCTATAGTGAGGATTTTAAGTGTTAGTGACACTTGAGCTAAATTTGGAAGGAGAGGGTAACTTTAAGAAAAATATAATAAAGAAAGAAAATTTTAGGTAGAGGATATTGTGGAATACTCTTTGAACTCTATGGCAGTAGCACTCAAGACAATAGTATGAGAGATTATAATATATGTGCTCTGAAAACTTTTTGGATGGAATTCAAACATTCCTAACTTCAAGTTTCATTAAGGTTTAATTACTAAGTGCTTCTTTGAAAAATAGTCTAGTTATAGTCTTAATTAAATGAAATTGGCCCTATGTCACAATGATTATATCAGAATATAAATCCTTTATACATAAAATACATAAAATAGATGTAATATTTTAATTTTCATAAATGGGAATTCTGAATAAACATTAGATGACAATAAACAAAAAAAGGGACATGAAATAAACTTTTGACAATCCATAAATAAATTTTCTGTGTGAGCAATTTCTTATTGACTCCAGGAACTTGTAAAATGATTTATGAAAAATGTGTTGTTTTAAAAATTGTTATTATACTTTCCCTACCTTCTCTTTATAAACTTCATTTCATGAGACGCTCACCCAATGTTGTACAAAAGTAATAATAAATACAGCAGAAATAGGTAAATAAACAAAAATAACTATAGCAAAAATAATATAAATTTATAGCTTATTAATATATAGAACTGTTATATTTTTGCAACAGTAATAATAATAATCTACAATAATAATAATGTAATATGCTAGTTAGACCAGACATCTTTCTAGACCAGTGTTTCCCAAACTTCTCTCATGATGAGAATCACCTGGTGGAGTTGTTAAAATACAGATTCCTGAATCCCAACTAAGAAGTGCTAAACTAGAATTTTTGGGAACATATAGGTAAAATTGTATACTTAACTAGTGCTCTAAGTTTAGAGCAATTTACTTGCTTTAGGCCACAGAATTAGTAAGTGCAATTGCTGGAGTGAGCAGGATTCAGCTTCCTGAGTGTTGACCATGGTGCAGGATGTTTTAATTAAATTAAATGATGCTCTTGAGTCAAACCTTCTCTTTGAGGACCAGTAGCTCTCCTATTTGGCCGCACAGGCAAGCAGTCACTAAAGCCTTTAACCAGATCGCCATGCTCACACCCAAGAGTTTCTGATACAAGGGTTAGATTTGTGTTGGGTTTGTGTTTCTGTAGTTTTTAAATCTTCACAGATAATTCTTAGGCACACTTCTGGAGTTGTAAACCTTGATGGAGATTCTTTGTTAGTCGGCAGCTTTGTGGCATCTAATGGACAGACATATCAGATCCCAAATTAATTTACTGTATTGCCTCTGCACTCTCCATTAGTCCACATAAGGGAAGATTACAGTTGAATGAACTGAGACAAATATTTCCAATATTTCTTTCAATATACTTTACAATAAATTTTAATTTTGAAGAGATAAAGTGTCTCATTTTGAAATAATAGAATTTTCTTACTATGCTTCTTTGTGTTAGCTAAAAATGAACTTCTTACCCTAGCCAGTTTGGCTCAGTGGGTAGAACATAGGCCTGTGGACCAAAGGTCCCAGGTTCCATTTTTGTCAAGGGCATGTACCTTGGTTGCAGGCTCCTCTCTGGCAGGGTCCTGGTCAGGGCTCTCCAGGAGGCAACCAATCGATGTCTTTCTCTCACATTGATGTTTCTCTCTGTCTTTCCCTCTCCCACTCTCCATAAATATAAATGGAAAAATATCCTTCAGTGAGGATTAAAAACAATAACAAAAAATGAACTTCCTGTCTAAAAAATAATGTAGATTGAACCAGAGTATGTTAAACATGACACAAGTAAACATGACATTTTTACTCTGAGATTTGTTATAAGTCAATAAAAGAGAAAAAGAAAACATACTTTCTCAAAAAAGAAGTTGATGGCCAAATTTGCATAACTAGGCCTATTAAGTAACTTAAAACTCCCAGAATAATGCTAACTTAAAATCAGGAAAAAGGAATGAGCAACTTTTAGAGAATATACTAATAAGCATTGATAAGGCTGAAAATTTTAAAATTCAATTTGGAATTTTAAAATTTTAAAAGAATCCAACTTCTCTTGCATATACCATATAGAGTTGGAGGAATAAAATTTTACTATGGGAATGAGCTAATACTCATTTACGTCTGACCTCTTCATTTCTTATAGTTAAGTAACATCAGATACTTGCAAATATTAAAAACTCACTAAGAAGTCAAATGTTTATGGGTTCAGAAAAGTGATACATTTCTTGATTATTTTTTCTCTCTCAATTAAGCAAATGTCTGTCAACTTGCAGCTTATGAAGGCAGATCAGTGCCATCTAGAGGCAGAACTAGTTAACAACTTTCTGATCAAGTAGGTAGAGGTTGCCTGTGATAGATACATCTACATGATTTGTATACATAGGTATGAATTTTAAAATGTACATTTACTTACTAAAGAAATTTACTTCAATATACTAATGAAAGAAATGTATAGTTATTCCACTAAAATAAAAGCTTACTATTTAACAATTTGGTAAGGAATTATGTGTATCTAAGAAATAGACAATATATGAAAGATGTAAGGCATGGTGTTAATGGACAAAGGAGACCTCACAATGGGAAAGAATAAGCAAATATTTTTTATAGTGGACTGAAGTATACTTTCTATGTCAATTTTTTACTCAAGATGATTATAAATAGGATGACTAACAATTCACAGTGAAGAAAGACTTTTTCTGTTTCCTTATAGAATGGATGAGGCAAATGGGGAAAATTCCAGAATATGCTATTTAAGATGGAGAAGAGGGGAGGTCACTGGACAACATACTTGATAACCATGAGATTTTATGACAAGTTTTATGATTTCTCTCACTGTGGGTCCTGAATAATAAGATTTAAAAAAAATCCCTCTGGAAATGTTCATGAACTGTCTTATTTTTATAGAAAAGGAATGGGCTGGATGAAATTAAGTTTCCTTTCAGGCTTTAATTGTATTAAAAGCCAAGCATTCTCTCTCATAATACATCTTTTTGGTTTTGAGATATTATGACTGTTTGACCCAGCTGAAGTACTGTCTTTTATTAGTCCTTTTCCTGAGACTCCAATTAACTTTACAAAATTTCTATTCAGGGAGAAAAATCCAGGCAAAGGATTGATTTAGCTAACAATGCTGTAATATATAAATCTCTGTAGGAGCTTTTTCTGACCTATTCCAGGGACTCTGCCAACTCAAATGCTGGGATGATAAAAGAGTCCTCATAGCCCAGGAGATAAGAGAAAAAGGAAAAACCCATCACATCAGACTCAATTGCTCTTAGAGTAATTCAAAAGAATCCAAAATAGTCTTAACGTCTAAAAATGCCACATTTTTAGACTGGGATCCAAAAGGGCACAGCAGGTTGACTTATCAGTGATGTAATTTTCTCAGCCCGATGGGGAAGGCTTTTATATGTTCCCAAGGAGCTATCAAAAAAGGGGAAAGTATGCTGTTCTCAGCCACTCCGAGGAAACAATGTGGGTATGGGAAACACAGAGGTGTGAATGAGACCGGGCCTGCAGCTTCTCCCCCACAATTTGAGACATGATGACTATTCTTGACCAGCCTCTGAAACAGAGACAATTGTAATTCTTTCCTTTTCTGCATTTGACTTAAAATATTCTCTCTTCAATTTGGTACTTTGTTCCTTCCTGGATTTGTATTAGCATGACCATGAAATATGAAGAAAGAAAGAACAGTGATGCTAAATTTAAATTCTTTTTAATTCTCTCAATGATGATACCAATAGTTTTATAACTTTTAAGAAGCCATTTTTAATGGACTATCCTGGAATTATGGGTAATGTATCAGGTACAAATGAGGATTTTATGGTCATGATTACTCAACAACATTTACCTGGAAGAGCATATAATTAAATAGTATGTAATTAAGTCATGACTGCTAACACTTTGCAAAGAAATAGCACTGAGTCTGAGGCCTAAACAGAGACACACACATGAAAGATATGCACGCATGTCCACATGCGAACATGTATGCACGTATAAACACTTACACGCACATACAGATATATCTACCCATATGTTCCTTTTTAAAAAATATATATTTTTTGATTTTTTAATAAAGCCAGGAAGGGAAAGGGATAGAGAGTTAGAAACATTGATGAGAGAGAAACATCAATCAGTTGCCTCCTGCAAACTCCCTATTGGGGATGTGCCTGCAACCAAGGTACATACCCTTGACTGAAATCAAACCTGGGACCCTTCAGTCTGAAGGTTGACACACTATCCACTGAGCCAAACCAGTTAGGGCCCCATATGTTCCTTTTTTTGTGTGTTGACTTACAAGTTGAAAGCCTTAATGTCAAGTACACTAAAAGCTAATAATTATTTTAGTGATCATTTGCCCAAAAGCAATTTTTATCATACAGAATGTGATCCATATTCTGAAGGATTAGACTATGATAAAGGCTAAAAATGGAGTTTATATTCACTTTAAATATGTTGTATTATTAAATTCTAAGAAATAGAATGTATAAGTTATTGACGATTATATATATACTAGAGGCCAGGCGCACAAAATTCGTGCACGGGGGATGGGGGGGAGTGGTGCCCCTCAGCTCAGCCTGTACCCTTTCTAATCTGGGACCCCTTTAAGGATGTCTGACTGCCCACCAGGTCTAAACTGGCAGTTGGACATCCTTCTCACAATCCAGGACTGCTGGCTCCTAACTGCTTGCCTGCCTGCTTTCCTGATTGGCCCTAACTGCTTATGCCTGCCAGCCTGATCACCCCCTAACCACTCCCATTCCAGCCTGATTGATGTCTAACTGCTCACCTGCCAGCCTGTTTTCCCCCAACTTCCCTCCTCTGCCGACCTGGTCAACCATAACTGCCCTCCCCTGAAGGGTTGATAGCCTCCAACTGCCCTCCTTTGCAGGCCTGGTGCCTCCCAACTGCCCTCCCCTACTGGCCATCTTTTGGTGGGCATCTTGTGTCCACATGGGGACAATTATTGTGTGCTGGAGTGATGGCCAATTTGCATATTACTCTTTTATTAGATAGGATAGAGGCCTGGTGCACAGGTGGGTGCCAGCTGGTTTTCCCTGAAGGGTGTCCCGGATCAGGGTGGGGGTTCCCTTGGGGTGTGTGGTGGCCTGGGCTAGGGGCCTGTGGTGGTTTACACACCAACCATGCCCCCTGGAGACCCAAGCAGAGGCCTTGGTATCTGGAATGTATTTACCTTCTACAATTGAAACTTTGTAGCCTGGAATGGAGCCAAAACTCCTGCTTACTCTGTGGCTGGCAGCTATTTCTATTTGGATTTGTTTACCTTCTATAATAGAAACTTTGTAGCCTTGAGTGGAGGCCTAGGCAGGCCAGGGCAGGTGAAAAGCTTGGCTTCCTCTGTTGCCTGGGAAACACAAGCCTCCTTCCTGCTCTCTGTGGATATAGCCATCTTGGTTGGGTTTATTTGCATAACACTCTGATTGGCTGGTGGGCATTGCTTGTAGGTATAGTGGAGTGATGATTAATTTGCATACTACTCTTTTCTTAGGTAGCATTTGTCATAATTTAATTATTTATTATCTGTTTTTTAATGATGGTCTGGCAATAGTTTGGTATTATCATTTAAACTTTATCATTACTTTTGAGAAATATCTCCACTTAATTAAATAACTAATTACTCTTCCTTTATGCTGCTCACATGTATTTATCATATTCTGATTTCCTCTACTTTTCTCTAATTTCAGCTTTACTTATTTTTGACTATTTTATTCTCTAGCTTCTTCATAATTCCTTGTCTAATGGGAAACATAAAGCAGCTGTGATCACAAATTGCAGGGATTAATCAATCAATTTAGTCATTAAATGGTTTTGATGTTACACCACACTTTTTCCTCTTTTTACATAAAATACTTTTATTATACAAAAGGTATTGCCATAAAAAACGCATACAAAACATTTTTATAGCTATTCATGTTAATCATATGTCAAAAAAAAACTAACTTCAATGTGTTTAATAAACATGTGTACATCCAGAATGTATATTTCTTTCATAAGCAATTGAATGTGATATCTGATACAATTCTGAAAGTCATGAGAGTAAATTTTCGTAGAGATAGTACCCTTTAAGAGCTATCTTACTCCCTAGTATCTGGGGGAGGATATCATCTTCCATTCTGGCTGAGTTTTCAAATTACAGGTTCAGTCATTCTTCACTATAACTATGACCTCCTTTCTGTTTCAGGTCTTCCACTCAATTCCCAAATATAATTGAACATTAACTGAGTCAGAATTTCAAGTTCTTAGAATCGTTTACTTCTATCATATCTATTGGCCACCTCCTTGCTTCACACTTCCTTTCCTTTCGTGAAAAAGGGCCAAGGCTCACCCATGCCCATCACCACCCTTTACCAGTATTCTCTTTTAAAAATTAAATTTATTGGGGTTACATTGAGTAATGGAACCATATAAGTTTCAGGTGTGGGTTTCTATGTTACAAGATCTGTATGTTGCGCTGTGTGCCCAACTTCCAGTTTTCTGTCACCATATATTAGGCACCCTTCACCCTACCATTCCCTTCCCTCTGGCAACCACCAAATTGATGTTTGTGTTCACAAATTTCAGTTTTATTATCCACCAGTATACTGGTATTATTAATATCCTTGTTCACTTGCTTGGCAAATCTATAACCCTGTATCACTGTAACCTTTGGCCTCCACACCTGAACATCCACAATAAATTCATTGTCAACAGTATTAATGTGGCCCTGAAGGAGGACAAGCAAATGCATTTCTGTAGGCACTCCTTTCCTATACCTCATGGTTAAAACTTTGCACCATTGCCACTCAGCCTGAAGTCCTGGCTCCTTCATTTCTTAGCTCTAATATAACAGACTTTTAGTTATATATAGAAGCCATCTTATGAAAGTGCCACCAACTGCCTTCACTGATTCCATCAACTTGCATCTTAATTTTTATCTCTCCCTTCTTTTAAAATTGTACTGATTTTCTTTTATTTTAGGGTAACGTAATATTATCCTAAATGACCTTAATTTGTGTCTTCTCCCTCCAGACTTCGTGGGACCCAGAACTTTTGATTATAAAGATGGGAAAAGGAGGTATACAGTTGCATTGTGGCATTCTTTTGAGTTAATAAAGCTATTGTTATAATCATAATCTGCATATCTTTTTTCCCTATGAACAACTGTAAACCTGTGCCCACCCCTGCATACTCTCATCCTTATGTTTAATTCTATCTGTAGGAAAGCTGCTCACGCTGACTGCAGGCAGACAGACCTGGTGTTTTTCACAGTCTCATTGTTGAGTAGCCAAGCAATAAGGAGTAAGATAGTAACATCTTTAGAACTCCGTTTCCTTAACTGTACAATGGGAATACAACACGAGATACTTCACATGAATGGAGTAATAAATCAATGAAAATAATGGATAAGGTAAAAATCTGGTATAAAAGCTTTTGATAAAGTTTTGCTACCATTATATTTTCCATTAGGATTCAAATAATCCTGTGCCATTGGGGGTGTCAGAGGACAGCAGACTGCCTTAGGGTCAACAACACTCCTCTATTTCTATCTGACTTCACTCTTCTAACTCATTATGAACCTTCTTAAAATAAGCTATCTCCCCACTTCACCTCTGACTTGCCTCCCAGTCTACTCTCTGGCCTGGACATCCATCACTCCACTGCAAGTCCTCATAAAAGTCACCAACACCAGCTTCTGGTTCACAGACCCTTATCTCTTGATAAGACTTAACAGTGTTGGGCAAGCTCTGCTTACTCATCTCCTCTCTTGGTTCTCTTGGACTCTGCGCCCTACAGAATCCCAGCACTCGGCTGGCACATGTGCACACAGTGGCCACTGATAAATGTGTGTTGCGTGACTTAACAACCAACACATGAATGCAGGCTCCAGGGTGGATTTCACCATTGATTTCTTCAGCCTTCAGCCTTCTAGATGGATACTTCACTTAAGAAACAGCTGAAAGTCCTGAATTCCTTCTAAGGCAGTTAATGTCACCTGAGATTCCTGGGAAGAGACTACATAAACCCATATTAGTCTTTTAAAAATACAGTCTACTAGTATATTTAGGAAGTCCGGGAAACAGAGGGAAGCCCTTAAGTTTACATTCTGTAGCTGTCAAAGCTGTTGTACTTGGTCAGAAATAGGAAACAAATGGTGAGGCTCATTTCCATGAAGGCTCAGATTACACTATTTTGTAAAGTTTAAAATTTGCCCATCATTATCCATAAATTACAGCTATACATTTTAATTTCATAACTACATTTATTGTTAAACATCTAAATTATGTCACTTCATCAATTTACAGGAATTATATGATTAGGTATAATTATTCTAAATAGCTGAACACAAAAAGTCTGACATGCAGGAAGTGTCACATACAGTATGTTAATTTTTCGTTCTCTATCACTTTACTTCCTGTCTTTGGTCTCTGTCACGAGGAGAGGAAGGCTGGCTCAGTTTAAATGGAATAAGGGGATTTCCAGCTTTCAGGTGACCTCCAGCTCAGAGGCCAGCCTCAGCCACTCTCTCCTCAAGGAAGCACACTTTCTGGCAACTTGTACAAGTTCAAGTCCCTGAAGCTTATAATTAGTAAGATCAACTGCAATGATGCTGACTCTGATATTTTGTACTGCTTGAGGGTCCAGCAAATTTATGTAAGACTGAGGGTTGGAACTTTATCTTCAGATTTCTCTGCCTTGGACACTTGCCAGACTGCTGTCTATTCCCCTTTCAGTGCGAGGACATAGTGTGCAGTGGTTAAGCACATTAAAGGCGGGTGTCTGGTTAAATTCATTGTTTTCTAAAATACGTGACTTTGAACAGTCAACTTCTTGACTACTTTGTTTCTCCAGCTATAAAATATGGATGATGATAAGGAACAATAACTGGGGGTAATAATAGCACCTCCTATTATAGAGCTGAGTACATAGTAAGTACATACTCAAGTCTCAGATAGAATATCCCTCCCCCTGATCAACACATTCCACTATTCTCACAGTTTGCAAATGAATATATGTGTTTATTAGTTTAATATAGCTCTCTTTTATGAAAGAAAACAGTGATCATACTTGCTTTGTACTAGTCCATTGCTAGCACATAGAGAACTTAGAATAGAACGATGAATAAATGATGAATGATACAAACTTCTCCTCTTTTCTCTACTTTTCTCTTTGCCTTTCCCCACAACCAGAGAGTCAATGTGTTTTTCAATGTTACCTGATAAACTCATTCATACTAAAGTCCTAGAGACTCTCTCTAGGATCATAAGAGAGACAATACGGAAAATAACTTTTCAAAAGTTTGCAATCTTTTATGAAAGGGATAAATGCTATTACTACCATCTGCACTTTAAAAGATAAAAAGGGTAAAATAAAAATAACAATAAAAATAAATAAATTGTGTTGCACTAGATGGGAACAGAAACTCAGTAGTCTCCATGACCCGCCCAGGGGTCAGAGACAGAGTTTTCTGGGCTCTCAGAGCTCCTTCAAAGCAACCTCCGAAACTTCTGCCAGGTGTGAGGCTATTATGCCTGAGAACCGGCTTGCCCTAAAACCACAGGAACTTGTTCTGTTGCTGCAAACATCCACTTCACCTTTGCCCACAGGCACCGCTGCAGCATGTCTCACTCTGTCCTCCTCCCCCACAGCTGGCTCCGGTTCCAGTGTGGTTTAAACTACCTGTTCTGACTTTGGCGATTTCAACCCATGGCCAGTTTTTGTTCCTCACTCACCCAGAAAGAAATTAAATACAGGCAGGTCTTGCTTTTCAGCACTTAGATAACCCCAAAGAGTCTAAGATATAGCTATATATATATATATATATATATATATATATATATATATATCCTTACAAAAGGTTTATTTTTTCAAGAGGAGTAGTAATTACTTAATACCTCCACCTGTGTTTTAAAATGCTATTTAAATAATACATGTTTAACTTACAAAAAACTTTGGAATAACACCTTCAAATCCCTATGAAGTCATATCATAACATCCGGGGAAGTGAGATTTCACAACTCTGAATACTGGGGCGGAGAGGGGACGGGAATGAGAAAATCTTGTTTTATGTATGTGTCACCAAAATCAACATGCCTTAAACCAACCTACAGATTAATGTAAAGACACAGGAGATCCACAAATCTCAATTCAGGAAGATACTGTCTTCGTTTCTTTTCTTTTCTTTCTCTGCTTTAAAAGACAGCAAGCTGTAGAAAATCTGTAAATCCCTAGGCACAGAAATCTAAATTTCCCATGTAGAAAAAATATAATATGAGAAAACAAATAAGTTCCATGTGTGAAATCCCTTTGGCCCACTTACTCACACAATTCCCTTACATATTTTGAGAGAAGCCAGCTCATAGCACTTTCTGACCACCAAACTCCCAATCTGAGTATAATAATTTTCAGTATATTTCAATACAGAAAAGATCCCAGGATTGGGCAACCAAAATCTATGGAGAAGAAGAAGTATAACCAGACGTGCTTCTTCCCTTTCCTGACTCTCCCTGCTCTGACCTCACATAGCGCTCAGGAAGGGAGTGCCTGTGATTCTCCCCTTTGATTTCACAAGTACCAGGAGAACACGCCTGCTTTCCATTTGCTACCTTGTTGTGCCATCTGTGGGCCAGTAAGCAAATTTCTCAGAAAAGTTTTTATTAAATGGTTAGATTTTGTTTAACCATAAATGCTTTTTCAAAATCCCATACTTCTTGCAAATTTTAAAGATGGCTTTTTTTATTTTATTTTTGGTGATGGGATCTTAAATGAATGTGCAAAAAAAATATAACTATTTTTTTCTGATATGGAAATAGAAACTTGGTGGGCTTAATAAAATGACAACCCTCGGATTTATATCCAAGTCATTATAATGTACAATAAAATTATTTCTTACCTTCTCTATTTCTTAACAGAGTATCATGATTTATATTAAATAAAAATAAAATTTTAATCAACTTGCAACATATGTCTTCTGGAAATGTATTTGAATATCTATTTCTAAGAAGATAGAATGTGAAGTTTCAAATGAATATGAGCCAATGAATATTTAAAGAATTAAGGGACATGTAAAAATAATTAAGGTATCTATTGTGTAAATATATTCAATTTATCCAGTAGATAGAAAATGATGCATGAGAGAAAACTAAGTAGATAAGGAAATTTAGGTTATTCATATTAAATATAAGTCTGGCTTATATTTGGGAATTTTGAATTCATATAAAGGTATAGAACACCAAAATACAAATGCACATATACAAATAACATATGTTGAAGGAATATGAGGTGTAAGGGGTAATACATAAACACTGAGGATTGAGAAAGTACAGCAGGGAAAACTAATGTCTTTCAGGCTTTTTGTGAACTGAATGCTTGTCTTCCCTCTAAATTTATATGGTGAACCAAAACCCTCAATGAGTGTACTTGGAGATGGTGCTTCTAAGGAAGTAATTAAGGTTAAATGAGGTCAGATTGGAGGGGATGATCAAGTGGGATGGTGTCCTTATAGAAAGTAATAGCAGAGAGCTTGCTTTCTGTCTGCCTCCTGCTTGTACTCAAAGAAAAGGTCATGTAAGCATACAGCAAGAATGTGAGCATCTGCAAGTCAAAAGAGACCTATTGTCAGAAATCAAATTTGCTAGCACTTTGATCTTGGACCTCCCAGCCCCCAGAACTATAAGAAAGTAAATATTTGTTGATTAAGCCATCCAGTTAGTAGTATTTTGTTATAGCAGTCTGAATTGACTAAAGCAGAAGATTAAATTATCTTTAAAACTAAGGTTTATTTTTTTTAACAGACAAATAAATTCTAACTCCTTCATTTAAAAAAAAAATAGACAACTGTCCAATATTTGTAACTAGCAAGAAACAAAGCTGCTGATGTCTGTTTCAATTTGCTTCAAGCCTATAAAGTACTGTGTTTCATTGTTAAAATAGGAAGAGTCTTGCTCCTATATGTAAGCCATGAGTATGTTGACTGGTCCCCTGACTACCCTTTATTCTTTTGTTTTATCTTGCTTCTGACCCAGAATATATGTAGCAGATGATCTGTGGGTTATTACCCCTTTTACAGTACTTGGAAGACTGTGTTATTAATTCTGAACAGCTTAAAGAGAAGGGAGTGACACATCACAAATATTTCTGTTGTCATATTTTACAAGCATGACTAGTCAGGGGAGCTATATCATTGTGTAGTCTACAGATATACACAGAATGACTACAAATCTACAGAGAAAAATAAATATATTGTGAAATATTGAGCCACTGAAATTCTCCCATTTCCCTAAAATTATGACTTTGTATCTGATCTTCAGCATTTACAATAGGATAGCTTCTAGTTTAATTGACAAAAATCTTCTGAAGTGAATTTGTTATGGGTAATTTATTCCAGACCCTGCATCTTTCTTGGCTATAAAGCCAAGAGGGACCATAGTCTGCAAAGGATATTTTAGTTCAATAAAAGCTCCCAAATACAAATTTTAGCATTCTGGTCCACTATATGCATTTAAATAATCTTTTGGGAAATTTGAAATTTACTAGTATAAACCAATCAACTAATTACCCTTATCTATTTATGCTATTTTCTCTTTGAATCACTTCCATCTGTGGGTTTAATTGGCTTTTTATCTCATATTGAGTATTTAATATGACCACAATTCCTATTTTTTATTTGGTAATTATATAATACTAGAGGCCCGGTGCATGAAATTCATGCATGGGAAGTGGGGGGTCCTCAGCCTAGCATGCACCCTCTCCAGTCCAGGGTCCAGCCTAAACCAGCAGTTGGACATCCCTCTTGCAATCGAGGACTCCTGGCTTCTAACCACTCACCTGCCTGTCTGCCTGATCATCCCTAACCACCTTTGCCTACTGGCCTGATGCCCCTAACTTCTCTCCTGCTAGCCTAATTGCCCCTAACCACCTCTGCCTGCTGACCTGACCACTCCCTAACTGCTCCCCACTGCTGGCCTGATCACCCATTAACTGCTCCTCACTGCGGGCCAGATTGTCCCTGATCACCTCTGCCTCAGCCCCTTCCACTGTGGCCATCTGGAAGATATCCAGTCTAATTAGCATGTTACCCTTTTATTAGTATACACATTTATTAAAAGCAAAAGTAAGTCTCAGTTAACTATTGAAGGGCTACATAGAACATTTATGGAAAGAAAAGGGCCTTTAAAAAGGTGGAACAAAACAAAAAGTATCAGTAATTGAGACTTAGAGTAGAAATTCGGAGTTGTTCTTTCACTGCATATAAGCTAAAGTTTCAGCTGAACTTAACAATTCCAATGATAGTTTCGCATATGCTAATTTCTTGTGAAATACATAAATGAGTGCTTAGATAAGATTCTGAAAATGATTTCACACCTGGATTAAAATAAATTGATATAAATATTCTTATAGCTAAACATTATTTTGCATGACTATATTTTAAAGTAAAATGACAGGTACATGCTTTAAAATTCAAGATGTTGTCTTTTCTTTAGAAAGAGGAAACCTTTCTCCCAGATACTTAATGATATTGGCCAATGAAAATAAAGCAATTGATTTTAAGAAACATCAATAAAACATTGTATTTGGTTTTCAGTATTTTTGTCTTTGGAGGGGCAGTCATTAAAATATGAATGATTTTGCTCCAGTTTAATAATATCTGAAGAGGAAGATCTGTGAGTATTTTAAATGACCATGCATAAAATGATTAGTTGTCATAAACTGACATTTGATTCACATGCATGGACCATTTGTAAAATACTTTAATGTTTTCACTGCTTAACTTTAGTATTTAGTCTTATAAATGAATGTAGCATCTCAAATGCAAGATTTAAAAATGTTTTTTGCTATTTTAAAGATTTAATATTTAAGCCATGGCCATGTCACTCAGTTGGTTAAAGAGTTTTCCTGATATGCTAAGGTTGTGGGTATAATCCCGAGTCAAGACACATACAAGAATCAACCAATGAATGCATAAATAAGTGGGATAACAAATCAATCTCTATCTCCCTCAAATTAATTTTTAAGAGTTTTAAAAATTTAATATTTAAGAAATCATTTGTACTGAGCTCGCTGTTGGAGCCTTGGTTGGGCATGCATACAGTTTTCTAATAGTTCATATTAATAGAAGTGATGCCTAACCTATCTTTGTTTGCAGACCTTGCTTGGTAGTAAAAAATGAGTTAAATTCACTCCCTCAAGCGCATCTGCCAAACTCTCCAATAGTTTTTAGTGGACCAGCATTTTAATGTCACATACAACTAGGAGAATTAAAATACACTGGGAGATTAGCTTTAGGCAGTAAATTTTAACATTATAGTTCCTTATTCTTAAAAAAAGAGATATGTGCTCTGGTAGGGTGGCCCAGTGGGTTGGAGCATAGTCCTGTACACTAAAAGGTGGTGGGTTCCATTTCCGATCAGGGCACATACCTAGGTTTCAGGTTCAATTACTGGTTAGGCAACTGATTGATGTTTTTCTCTCATCTCTCTATCTCTTAAATCAATATAAAAATATCCTAAGGTGAGGATTAAAATTAAAAAATAAAAGAATATATGTATTTAAAAATTATTTGCAATATAATTTTTACATTTGTCCTTTATTATACTTATTTATTTAGTACTATCTAGATTCAAATGTAATCATAAACACCATAGGAAAACAAAGTTTAATCTAATCTATAGTGGAAATTCAGATAGTCAATAAATACATCATAAAATAGAATGAATTAAGTGGTACAAATTGTGTATGATCTAGAAAGACACCCCTAGTTGGAGGGACAGTGGAAGCTTCCTTTTATTCTATGTGTTATTAGGATTCATACAAGATAGATGAATCCTTGTATTTTGATAGATACAAGAGCAATACGTTTGGGAAGGTGAGGGAAGGCAACAGAGTAGTGTTAGAAGGACTGAGTCAACTATGGAAGGACTCCAAGCAGCAGTAGAAGCATCAGTCAGTGCAATGGGGTGGACTGAAATCAGTCCTTTTTCATCTACAATACGATTGTTACTATTAATTAGCTAAAAGAGTGCACACTCTCAGAGAAAGATGAATATCCCATGATCTCACTCATTTGTGGATTATAATGAAGGATATAAACTGATGAACAAAAACAGATCCGGAGATAGAAGCATCGATCAGGTGCTCAAACCTCAGAGGGAAGATAGGAGAGAGTGGGAGTAAGGGGAGAGATCAACAAAAGAACTTACATGTATGCATATAAGCCTAACCAATGGACAGAGACAACAGGGAGTGAGAGTGAGGGCATGATTGGGGGGTAGGGGCAATGGGGGAATAAGAACACATATGTAATACCATAATTTTTTTTTTTAAAGTGCACACATGCTACTTCCAGGACAACAGCAAAAGGCTTAGTAACAAAATGATGCTTCACTTCTAGGGTTCAGTTGAAGCAGTCACCAGTTCGTGGACCTAAAGATAGACATGGCCTATCCCCTTCTTCTTAGGGGCCCCAGAGCTGTAGCTCAGCCAGGACCAGGGAACTAGAGCTTGGAGAAGTTAATTGTTCAATAGCACACAACAGGAAATGAGAGAGCCAAACCTCAATCCCAGGCCTTTTCTTTCCTAAATCCTGTTTCATACCAAATAAAGTTGGCTATCCAAAACCAACTAATGTGAAATGTTGTGTGTTTTTTTTTTTTGGAATATTAGAAATATAGGTCAAGTTTGAAGAGGACCTACTTATTATATAAAGTTACCATCAGAAGAGCTTGAAATTTCAACAGAGGGTCACAAACAGGTATGCGCCTTAAAGCAGCATTTTCACCCATTTTTCGGTTTGTTTATATGAGATGTGAAGCAGCAGCTGGCCACTGAAAAACTGAAAGATTTAATTAAGTACCCAGAGCTGAAAACTGATGAACATTTGAGTTGCTTCCCTTCAGTTCTGCTAGATGGTAATAGCATTATGAATTTATTTGGAAAGTCCTTTTTAACAAAAATGACCACAGAAAAATGTGAAACTATGAGATTGTAGCTGGTTTGTATTTGAGGTTTAAAATAAATATGAAAGTGTTAAGAGCTTTGCTAAAAGTACATCGTAAGCATACATGATAGCTAGCTGTGGGCCTGAGCACAGCACATTTTCACAGAAGTAAGAGGCCAGATGACATCAAAATGTGTGGCAGGTTTTCTTTGCTGTAGGTCATGACCTACATTGTACATCATTTCCAATCCATGTGCCTTTATTAAGTGTGACTAAAGTGTGTCATTTTACTATATTGTTGCAATCTTTGAAATATTTTAAATACATCTTAATTGTTTTTGTTTGAATAAAATTCATTTTTTTAATACTCACCTTATTAGAAATCATATGAAAACTACGCAATGTCCTGGCCAGTCTTGCTCGCAGTTAGACTATTTGCTCTCACACTGAAAGGGCACCGGTTTGATTCCCAGTCAAAGGCTGGTACCTGGGTTGTGGGTTTGCTCCCCATGCCCAGTTGGGGTGAGTGTGGGAGGCAACCAATCAATGTGTTTCTCTCACCTCTATGTCTCTCTCTCTCTCTCTCTCTCTCTCTCTCTCTCTCTCTCTCTCTCTCTCTCCCCCTGTCTCTCCTTCCCACTCTTTCTGAAAAAGCAATGGAAAAAGTATCCTCAAGTGAGGATTAACAACAACAACCACCCCCACACACAAACACAGAAAAAAACCACGAAAAACACCCCAAATCCCCTCCAAAACAAAAGAACTATATAGTCCTTCTTACTTCCCATACCTCTGCATTATATGTAATACGTGCACACCTAGCTAATAAGGAAGGGTTAACAGAGGCCGGCATTATGACTAGGCACTCATGATGCTTGTCTTCAGAAGTTTTGTGCCTTAAGCTCTTTCTTTCATGTGTTTTATGGATGCTCGGAGTTCCATAATTTAAACGCACTCATTTGCTCTAAGTTAAAATGAAAATATGTGATGGATAGTATTTTAAACTTAGTAAGACTTACTTATTTTAAACTTAGTAAGAATTACTTTTAATAGTTCCTTTTCAAACTTATGTTTAACTGAAGAGAGCACTGGGTGGATGAAAAGGTTTGCTCCAATGAAATCAAGGATAGGTGACCAAGATAATCTTTGTCTACTACTAAAGTAGACTACTAAGTAGATCTAAGATAATCTTTGTCTACTACTCTCATCTTAAATTATCTAATTGCAGAAACACATACAAGCAACAACAACATTGTTTGAGAGAAATAAAAATATATAATTTAATCATTAAGCAAAATACATTACAGAGCTCTATAATGCTAAGCTAATTAAGGAGTCAGCCTCCTGAGAAAAACAAGTTTTTCTACCAAATGAGTAGAATTGATGTCTGCTTATTGTATTTGTGGCCTTTTATAAATATATTCTTTTCATCTTTATGTGGTGACAGCCATAATTTAATAAGAAGAGGAAAAATACACACCTTTTTCAAATAAATGTCAAACCATGTTTAAAGATGTTATTTAATCTGTTGCCAGGGTATTAAAAGTTCATTATTCTGACACCTAAAGTGTTCTGGCAGAAATTAAAAATTTAACAGCTTTTTCTCCAGTAATTTATTGATGGAATATAGTGTTGTACAAATAATCCAATCCTGCCAAATATCTTTGAGGAAACAGCAATGGTATTTAGATAGTGTTTCTACTTAAACAATTATCCTAATGCAAAATGATTTTTAGTAGTAGTTGGGGACCGAACTGAGCAATGAACAGAAATAACACTGCAGAACCACTTTCCATTAACTGAAGTGTACCTCCTTTATTTCAAGTAGTATTACCACCTACTTTATTTCTAATCAATTTATTAGATGTAGTTTCTGCCCAACACACATGCTTATCTTTCTTTCTCTACTAATGCCATATCCATATATTATTTTAACCATAGTTTCACTTAGTAATTCATCAGAATTTGCACTGATGAAGAAAGGTGGCCATTAAGAACAGCTTAGCACTGTTCTCTTGATATGGTGCAGTATCTCTCTATTCAGTGCCCACAGCACATGTTTTGTGTGTTTCAGCCACCTTTGCTGTTCTCTTAATTTCACATTGAGTGATGTGTTCCTGCTAGCACATCAGGGAAGATAAGTCTGAACAACATTTAGAAAGTTTAAGATTTTCCTGGCAGGCGTTGCTCAGTGGTTGAGCATCATCAACCCATGAACCAGGAGGTTGAGGTTTGATTCATGGTCAGGGTACCTTCCAGGTTTGGGGGCTGGATCTCCAGTATGAGGTTTATAGGAGGCATCAATTGATGATTTCCTCTCATCTTTGGCTGTATTTTACGCTGATGCCCCCAGCAGGCTTGCTGTCCTAGCAGCATTTTCTACTCAGCAGATACCACTCCCCTTCCACCCTATCAAAACCTACTGTTTCTGTGCTTTAATCCTCAATATGTTGCTCTGTGTTCATCTTATAATATAAATTCACTTTATGAGGTAAGGAACCCATGACTACTTCTGAGGATATATTTACTATTCTCATTTGCACAAGAATGTTCCAAAGTCTATTCTAAAACACTGATTAATAAGGCATTTTATCCAACTATTCTAATCTCTTTCTCTGTAGAATTATATTACCTACAGAAGTTAATTAGATGCTGCCTTTGGAGAGCTCTTCTGTCATTCTCCTATTTTTAATTGGATACATTAAGTTTTTATTTTCATGTCTTTATATTTTATATGCTCAGAGGAGAAGTAAGCATTTGCAGACATGACTGTTTGTTATAGGCATTTTCATCTTCCACACAAAGTACCATGACTACTGTGCATGATATAACGAAAAGCATGGAGCAGGAAATGCCTGACCTCTAGTTCCAACTCTGTCTCTTCTTGTACAACTTGAACCCTGAGCTTCAGTGTCTTCATCTACAAAGTGAATCTAATAATGCTTCCCTGCTTACCTCCATTCCAAATGGTGAGAACCACCAAATCCCAATGTTTCCCATGTGCTTTGAAGACATTATATCAATATAAAAAGAATTAATAGAGAGAATTCCTACAAATAATTTAAATTTTGAAGGCCAGTACCTGATGAACTCTATCCATGTTTTCTATAGATTATTTCTACACCATACACATGCAAGTACTTTGCAACTCATGTGCCACCAGAACAGCATTAACTCTTAAAAAATAATACTGGACAGGACCTTATATAATCTAAGCCAATGCTTTATAGATGGGAAAGAGTAAAAATTTATTTCAAGACAAGATACTGATTAATGACTGTTATTGCTCTCAATTACCTTCTCACATACTTGACAGAATAACACATCTACATTATTTTGCCATGGCTTTATGGAAAACCCTTGTGTTTGGCCATGTGGCTTTCTTTTGCCAATGGGATGTTAGTAGACACGACATAAGCAGAGAATTAAAAAGCGAATCTAAGGTTTGATGTGCTTATTTGCTGTTGTAATATCCCCAAGCCCAGTGTGTTCCAGGTTGGCATTGCCACTTGGAATCAGACCCAGCAAGAAAGGTTGTGAAGTAGATCTGACTCTGTCTATTGTCTGCTACCACACCTAGAGGGTATTTCAATTAATACTTACCTTTAATTGTTATTTACAATGTAATCTAAAAATCTCAATGCTATATTTCTGTAGCCTATTATGATAGTTCAGACTTGTAGACTCTTAATAATATAACTGAGCACTGAAACCAGTTTGGCTCAGTGAATAGAACATTGATCTGTGGACTGAAAGGTCCCAGATTCAATTCCGGTCAAGGGCATGTACATTGGTTGTGGGCGCATCTCCAGTAGGGGGTGTGCAGGAGGCAGCTGGTCGATGTTTCTCTCTCATCTATGTTTCTAGCTCTCTATCCTTCTCCCTCCCTCTTTGTAAAAAATCAATAAAATATTTTTTAAAAGAATAATGTGACTGAGAATAATATTATGTCTTCTAAGCTAACAATGTAAAATAAAGCTATGCTTATATTAACATTTATTAAATATCTAATATAATCATAAAAATCAAGACCAATGATCTGGGCATGATATCACAGGTTTTCAAAGTATTGTCCCACACCAGCAACATGAGTATGACCTTAATATTACTATAAGTATAAAATATTGATGTCCACATCAGGCCAAGTAAATTCAGAAACCTTACTGGTGGGTCCAGTAATATGATCTTATCAAGCCTACATGTGATTCTGATGTATGCTCAAGTTTAAGAAACAATGGTTATGCAATCATTTACTTAATCACTACTTTACTAAAACAAAATGATGTGAACATCTGTTCCATTATAAATCATGACCAGTACCAAAATAGTTTCTCGACTTCCTACATGTTCTCTAGATTCTTTTCCCATTTTTCCCCATTTTTCAAATGAATCCTATTACCTCCATTTATCATGTGATCTATATTCATTGAGAAAAAAGAGGAGTCCCTTTCCTTACAGGTCTCTCATTCAGTATATTACTTTCTCTGTACCTACTTTCGTTCCTTTCAACTATAAGAAAAGATTTTCATGTCTCTTTCTAAGGCTACATTCTTCCCAAGTATATTACAATCTATAAGAGTTGTTCATATGTATTTCTTTCCCTTCTTCTATCCCTTCTTATTTTTAAATGCATAATATAAAAATATGGTGAAACCTGCTATCTTTCCAGCTATTAAGTGATTAGCACTCATTGTTTCAGTATTTTACCATATGCTCAAAATCCCTTTCTACTTAATGCCTATCCTTATCACTTTCGTGGAATTATATAAAATATCATGAGGTTTGGGGCAATTTTTTAGCAGTTTGAATTTTTTGAGCTTTCCTCAAGCAATTTTATCTCTTTGAAATTGTCTTCACATAATCATCATAATCTAACTTATTGTGTAACTTGCAGAGTGAGTCCATTGATGGCCCTAGATAATGGCCTCCTTATATCCTGTCCTATGCTATGTGAGTTTGTAGCTTTTATTCAGTCAAAGTGTGAAGTCTATTTTCCACTCTTAAATCTGGACTGGCCTTTGACTCTCCCATTGGCTAATAAAATCCAACAGTGTGCCAGTTGTGAGTGAAGGACTAAAGAGGTTTTTAGTACTTCTGTTCCTGCTCTCTTGAAATGCTGTCCCTACCATAATAGCAAGCTTGCACTAGCCTGCCTGAGAAAGGGGCCATGTGGAATGGAGTCAAATTATCCAGTTGAGCCCTTACTAGACTATTCAATCTTCAGTTGACTTTTTAGTTGATTGTAGCTGCATGAGTGAGCCTAATTGAATTTCAGTAAGTGTGACCTAGATCAGTAGACACCCAGCTGACTCCAGACTTTTGTGAAATAATACATTTTTATTGTTGTAAGCCATTCATTTTGAGGTTATATGTGATGCAACAATAACTAACTGATCCTATCTAATAAAAGAGTAATATGCAAACTGACCATACCACCACTATGTCCACAAGCCACACCCATCAGCCAATCAGGAGTGAGTATGCAAATTAACCCAACCAAGATGGCAATCAGGAAGGCAGGCAGGCCAGCACTTGGGGGCCAGCAGTACTGGATTATGAGAGGAATGTTTCAGATTGGAGAGGGTGCAAGCTTGGCTGAGAGACACACACCCCCATGCATTAATTTTGTGCACCAAGCCTCTAGAATAAAAACAAAACTTTTTTTCAATAGCATAATTATTGGCTCTAGTTGTTATTATCACTGTTTCTCTCTCCTTGTTAACTCTGCCAGCATATCCTGCAAGTGTTTAGGAGCCATTTCTATGTTAATATAACTTCATAGTATCAACTTTAGCTCTAGTATTACCTAATCTTGGGCCATATGTGATGGAATTATGTTTAAATCATAATGAGGGCCAATAACAGGACAAAACGCAAAATTGCATAGAGTCAAATCATTATTTAATCCTTATTTTGCCTACAATGTACAGAACTTATGGTTTTATACATTATATACCTACTAGAGACCTGGTGCACAAAATTCATTCACGAGGTGGGGCGTGTCCCTCAGCCCAGACTGCACCCTCTCCAATTTGGGACATCCCTCTTACAATCCAGGACTTCTGGCTCCCAACTGCTCACCTGCCTGCATTCCTGATTGCCCCTAACCACTTCTGCTGCCAGCCTGATCACCTCCTAACCACTCCCATTCCAGCCTGATTGATGTTTTACTGTTCACCTGCCAGCCTGTTTGCCCCCAACTCCCCTCCTCTGCTGGCCTGGTCAACCCTAACTGCACTCCCCTACAGGGTTGATTGACCCAACTGCCCTTCCTTGCAGGCCTGGTGCCTCCCAACTGCCCTCCCCTGCTGGCCATCTTATGGTGGCCATCTTGTGTCCACATGGGGGTAGGATCTTTGACCACATGGGGGCAGCCATCTTGTGTGTTGGAGTGATGGTCAATCTGCATATTACTCTTTCATTAGATAGGATAGAGTCCTGATGCATGGGTGAGGGCCAGCTGGTTTTCCCTGAAGGGTGTCCTGGATCAGGGCAGGGATTCCCTTGGGGCATGGAGAGGCCTGGATGAGGGTCCTGTGGTGGTTTGCAGGCCAACCATACCCCAGAGTGACCCAAGTAGAGGCCCTGATATCTGGAATTTATTTGCCTTCTACAATTGAAACTTTGTAGCCTGTAGCTGAGCCAAGCCTCCTGCACACTCTGTGGCTGGCAGTCATTTCTCTTGGGACTTATGTACCTTTTATAATTGAAACTTTGTATCCTTGAGTGGAGGTCGAGGCCAGCCAGGGTGTGTGGATAGCTGGGCTTCCGTTGCTGGGGAAACCCCAGCCTCTCTCAACTGCTCTCTGTGGCTTCAGCCATCTTAGTTCAAGTTAATTTAGATACTAGCTCTGATTGGCTCATGAATGTGGCTGGTGGGTGTGACCTGAGCAGAGTGATGGCTAGTTTGCATATTACTATTTTATAAGGTAGGATATAATTTTAAATCTATATTTTAACATGTATATGTGTAATAGAAAGCTCTTTTTGAGTGCTAATAGGTAATAAGTCATAAGCATATCATTGAGAGTACATTGACAAATATAATTTTCTACATCTCTTCAAATGTAATGTGTTAATATGGAACTCACCTTTTCTCCATATGATCTAGTTCCCTCTATCCCTATAGCCATGTTTTTCTCATGATTCACAATCATTTTTAATATTTAGTTTATCTGTTATGTTTCTTTAGATATCTTTTATATCCATTTCCATTCCCACCAGTTTGTTCCAACTCTTATCACATCACATGTGAATTACTGAACCATTCATCAGGCATGAAGATAGAGCTCGATCATCAAACCAGATCTGACATCAAGTTGAAGAAATAGGCAGCATTTTGAATGACATGATGAGGATACCTTATCTTGTGTCCATAAACATTAAAATGTTGGAGTAATGGATATGAACTATCAAAATAAAATAGATCAGGAATATATATCTAAAGCAGTGTACAATAACCATAGTATACAATTAAGAATTGCAAACATGTGACAAGAAGAAACAACTAAAGGTAGAAATTGTGATAAAGGTACACCTAAGGAAAAAAAAATCATTTGGCTAAGAAAGATTTGTCAAATACTAGGGAATTATTTGAAATATAAGTTTTAAAATATGTGGCATGACCAGATTTTCAAAGGTTTTGAATTCAGGGCTAAAGATGTTGGACAGAGTTATAACAGGTGCTGTTAATTAAACAGGTTTCTTTTGAAGTAATTTGATAATAGCTAACGCAGACTTAAGGTATAAGGAAAGACTTAATGTTTCATGCGGCAGATATTATGAAAACTTAAGTTGAAAAGGCCGGTACTTTCCCAACATTTTCTATTAGACATGTGACCATTGCAACACGTTTCTCCAGAGTCTCAATTTACATTCTTAAGTTTCTTGGTCAATAACTTGTCTTTCTTAATATACAATGTTTTCCTAAAACAATAATATCAAATTTCTATTTTATCTTATTATATAACCTCTAGTCTCAATTCCTTGTAATCAACTCTTAGCTGATAAGGTGCAGAGGTCCTGAGATATATATTTAGATGCTGGCGTTTTTCAGTGGCCTTTGGTATTTCAGCTGTTTTTCCTTACGCAGAATCAATCTCCTAAGAAAAAGGAAGGAGAAACAGCTCTAGGGAGTATTCATGTAACATTAGACACCAAGGACAACTGAAAGAGCTGATGTTAATAAGCTATGGAATATGTAGTTCATATTATAAAAGAGGAATCCTCAATAGGCTATAGGAGAGAAAAGGATTACCTATTAGCACTCAAAAAGAGCTTTCTATTACACAAACCTTTATATATAGGTTAGTTGCCTGCCAAGGTTTCCTTTTAAATCAGTTAAATGTCATTATTTTTTAGTATCTCCAATGCTACATATGGCTTTTATACTGATTTTTTTCCACAGGGGAGCTGTAAGTTCATTCATTCATTCATTTACTTATATTTTATCATTGAAAAGTTAGTAATACAGTGAAAAAAGAAATTTCATTAGATTTACCATGTTTCAAAATGTGAGAATAATATTTGTTTTCCCGAATTGAAATATGAAAAGTGGCTTTGTAAGCTCAGTTTTATTGTAATTCTTAATTTAAGGTTGGTATGTTATAAACATGCCACGGCAGTCTCATCTCTTTGTTTCTTTAAGTTCTGCTTTTCTTTAGAATTTGGAATGAAGCCACATTTTTTGCCCTTCTCTTCCTTGGCCAAACATTTCCAAATAGGAAACCTTTTTTAGTCTATTAATCTATAACAAATTTATATAAAAATGTAAGCACCACAGCTTCCATGCTCCTTTCACACTGCTTTTGCACCAACAATTCCCCCTTCTTTCATTAAATAAATTGCCAGTATAGATGAGTGGGCCAGTAACTTGGCTATCCTTTCAACTGTATCACTGTTTTTATTTTGTGTGTGTGATTTATAATCTAATGCTTAGTAATAAGCCTTTTTTAAAATATTAGACAATACACCAAAGTTATAGCTTGTACCTTATTTATTTAGCTATTTTTAAAATTTTCACAATTATTCATGTAGCTTAGAGATAACTTCACTTTCTTTTTCCTAATAGATGGGCTAGAACATATGCAATTCACCAAAACATTCATTTTAAAACAAGCTATTGAGAGCAATCAACTAATGTCCAAAAGAAAATATTGGTGGGTTTGCTTAAATTTTATTAATATTCTAGAGTTATAAAAATATTATACTTATATTATATTGATTTTAAAGTTAACACTATTTCTATAACCCATGATCAGTTTGAATGTGTTACCCTTAAGCTTTGCCACAGTGTGTCTTCTAAATTAAAAATGGTACTTTTTAAAAATACAGCATTCAAATAGAAAACAATCATCAAAATTATTTCTGAAATATTATGTCTTAAAATTCATAGGAAAAACAAACATAGCATATATGTCAACCTAAATATGAAAAGCCATGAAGACAATATATAGTCATATATCTGCTAGATGCTCATGATATGGAATCAAACACAATTACAAAAAAATTAAAAATAGCTAAGAAATTAAAAGAGAGTATGTAAATTTGAGAAAATCCAATTCGTCACTAAACAGGGAAGATTTTTTAAAAATTACTGTATCATGAAATAAATGAGAGTTTATCACTGAACAATAAAGTTGAGTTTGATTTTATTCACTTATTTTTATTTTCCAATTACAGTTGATATACAATATTATGTTAGAGTTAAGTCTATAGCATAGTGGTTAGATAATCATTACTTTACAAAGTAACCTCCTCTCCTGATAGTCTAGCACTATAGATCCTATATAATAAAGGGCTAACATGCAAATAGCCCTAACAGTGGAACTATCAGAACACTCAAACAACCAAACAACTAGTCACTATGACATGTGCTGACCACCGGAGTCTATGTGCAGAACACGGTGGGCACTGGCTGTGGCAGGATGGTGAAGCAGATGAGCGGGGGTGCCAGACCAAGGCTGGGTAATGGTGGCTGTCATAGGGCAAGCCTCTGGTGGTTCCTGAAAATTCTTTGTTCCCGAGTATTGTGGTCCTGCCTGGCACTCATACATGCTGTTGATGCCAACCCCAGCCAGTGTCAGAGCTTGCACCTGCTGCTGGTGCCTGGCAATGGTCCCAATCACTCAGCACCATCAGTGGTGCAAGCCCTGATTGCCGCTGAGGGCTTCTCCACTTCCCCTGCTCCTGAGGGTCAATTGGGGCAGCAGCTCCCACCTGCTAATGGTGCCAGACCCGTTTTCACCTGCTGCTGGCACCAGCCCCAATTGCTCTATGCCATCGCGGGTGTGAGCGGACCTGCTGCTCTCAGCAAGTGGGAGTGGCAGTAGTGGGAGTGGGGTTGCCAAGAGATGGGGGACTGGGAGGGGCCGGGAAGGGGCTCAGAGGATGGGCTGCGACCCAACCATATGCCTACCACAGCCTCTTGGCCCACAGTTCTTGTTAAGGTTCATGAATTTGTCACTAGGCCTCTAGTAGTTATTAGAATATCAACTATATTCCCTATGCTGTACTTTACATCCCCCTGACTATTTTGTAATTGCCAATTTGTACTTTTAAATTCTTTCACCATTTTCAACCCCCAAGTTCCCCTCCCATGTAAAAACCTTCAAAATGTTATTTGTACTTGTTTGTTTCTGTTTTGTTTGTTAGTTTATTTTGTTTTTTAGATTCCACATGTAGATTAAAATATATGATATTTATCTTGAATTTTATTTTAAACTAGAGGCCCAGTGCATGAAATTTCATGCACTAGAGCGGGGGTCCCTCAGCCGAGCCTGTGTGCCCTCTCACAGTCTGGAATTCCTTGCTCCTTGCCCTCTGCTTGCAGCAGAGGCAGGAGAAGCTCCCGACCCACCACTGTGCTCACCAACCATGAACCCAGCTTCTGGTTGAGCGGAGCTCCCCCTGTGGGAGCACACTGACCTCCAGAGAGCAGATCCTATATTGATGGTCTTCCCCCTGGTGGTCAGTGAGTATCATAGTGACTAGTCATTCCAGCAACTGGTCGTTCTGCCATTCGGTCAATTTGCATATTAGGGTTTTATTATATAGGATGCTTCCTTTTTGTTGTTGTTGATCTTCACTGAGGATATTTTTTTCCCATTGCTTTTTAGAGAAAGTGATAGGGCGTTGGGAGTTGGGGAGAGGGAGAGAAGCATCGATGTGAGAGAGTCACATCAACTGGTTGCCCACTGCACCAGGGAGGGAAACCGCAACCCATATGCCTGCCCTTAAATGGGAATCAAATCTGCAGGCCAATGCTCTAACTACCAAGAACACTGGTCAGGGATAAATGCTTTCTTTTAATGCTTACTTGCCTAATGACTTTTTAGCAAGTCAAATATAGTATTAAGACCTAAATCTAACACTAAGCTATATTTATATTTTGATTATGAAAAGTTAAACAAAATTATTTTAATTATCTATGGATATATTCATGACTGCATGAAAGTAAGCACTAGAATCTATTAAATTAAGAATAAGATAATCTCATAATATTCCTACTGAGGAAGAGAAGACATGAGGCTCAGTCATTACTTAGGAAACTGTCCAGTATGGAAAGTTCAGTATATTTTCCTGCTTTTTACATAGGGACACTGAAACAGAAACTGTTGTATGAAATGTCACTGACATAATATTTTTACTTTGTTGATCCTGAAAGATTTACAATAAAGCTGTTTTGAAACTAAAATTAACTACTATAAAATGAAGTATGCCACAAAAAGATTTGCTTGCCTCTAGTCATATATCCTGCTATCACTGAGAATAATTTCTATTCTTTAGAACTTTGAACATTTGTGTTTCTTAAATTTTGGAACTTGAAGGTGAGTTGGAATTAAAAAGAAAAAGAAATCCAATGCTTACTTTGCCAATATTAGATGGTTTCAGTTATTTTATAGCTTTCTGTATGTATCTAATGCTGAAGCCTCTGTTGTCTCTGTTTAAGTATTGTCCCAAAACTGTAGAAATTGCTTTTATTAGGTCTGCAAATGCAAGAAGTTTATGACCATGGCGCCTGCAGTTAAAGAGTATAGGAACTGGTATGTTGATGAAGATAAACTCTTGCTAAACAGGATTTTAAAAAATAAATCAGTATCATCACTGTAATATTATACTGCTGAACAAAATCTCTCCATGCCTTCATGGGTTATCTTTCCACAGGACCAGCTAATCCAAAAGGCGACACTCAGCTTGTGGGGTAGAAATGTGGAACCTGAGACTCTAGTGCAATAAGCTTTTGTGAAACTGTAACTTCTGATGAAACACCCCTGCACTGGATGATAGACTTCTCAGAGAGAAAGAATATCCCATGGCTCCTATCAATCTGTTGCTACCTGGCAGAACCTGGAGCTAAAAATTACTTAACTGGCAGAATCATGCTTAGAAGAAATAAAGAAACATGTAAAATATGCTAGTAAAGAAATAGAAAATATCAATGGATAGAGTGTCCAGAAATACAAATCTTCAAGTGCGCAAATGAGTCATTTTCCATGATATACAGCCACAGAGAACAACTCAAGTGCTCTTTACAAATTAAACACTAAATCATATCTTTGTACAAACATTGAACAGGGCATGATATTAAATCCAACTTGGATTTCATGCTTCTGACAGTCTTTGGAAAATAATTCAAGATTGTGGAATAATCCTTATGCGTTTTGCTGGTCCTCAATATATTGGAAAACAAATTCTAGTATCAAAATTCCTGCTGCCCTGAAAAATAGCAGACATTTGTCATAGCAATATCTTTACCCACACAACTCCGAGGGCAATAGAAACGAAGAAGAAAATAAACAAATGGGACTACATAAAAATAAAAAGCTTCTGCACAGCAAAAGAAACCATCAACAAAACCACAAGAGAGCCCACTGAATGGGAGAACACATTTGCCAATGTTACATCTGAAAAGGGTTTAATCTTCAAAATTTACAGAGAACTTGTTGAACGTAACAAAAGGAAGATAAAAGATTCAATCAAAAAATGAGCAAAGGGCCTAAAATGGACACTTTTTGAAAGAGGATATACAGAAGGCTGAGAGACACATAAAAACCTGCTCAAAGTCACTAATTATCTGAGAGATGCATATCAAAATGACAATGAGGTACCATCTCACACCTTTCAGAATGGCTATCACCAACAAATCAACAAATGACAAGTGCTGGCAAGGATTCAAAGAAAAAGGAACCCTCTTAATACTGACGGTGGGAGTGCAGACTGGTGCAGCCACTGTGAAAAACAGTATGGAGTTTCCTCAAAAAATTAAAAATGGAACAGCCATTTGACCCAGTAATACCACTTCTAGTTATATATCCCAAGAAAATAGAAACACCAATCAGAAAGGACATATGCATGCCTATGTTCATAGCAGCACAATTTACAATAGCTAAGATTTGGAAACAACCCAAATGCCCATCAGCAGATGAATGGATTAGAAAACTGTGGTACATCTACACAATGGAATACTATGCTGCTGTAGAAAAGAAGGGATTCTTACTATTTGTAACATCATGGATGGAACTGGAGAGCATTATGCTAAGCGGAATAAGCCAGTCAGAGAAAGAAAAATATCACGTCATCTCATTTGTGGAATATAATGAACATCATAAACTGATGAACAAAAATAGATACAGAGGCAAAGTAGCATTGAATAGATTGTCAAGCTACAGTGGGAAGGCAGAGAAGGGTTGGGGGGATGGGTTAAGAGAACAACTGAAGGACTTGTAATCTATATAAGGATAACAATGGACACAGATACTGGGGGTGGTGGGGGAGTATGAAGGCATATGCCAATGGTAGAGGAGGCTTGGGAGAAGTCATTGGGAAAAGGGAAACATATGTACTACCATTTGTAATACTTTAAACCACTGTTTCCCAAAGGGTGGTACACGTACCCTTAGGGGTATGGAAATAGTTTGGTGGGGGTACGCATTGCACCGAGTTTGGTGGGGATATGCACTGCATCATGCTTAGCTGCGCCTAATTTTACATTCTCATGAGTCAAGTCAAGACAGTCTTGTGAGGCATGAGATGGTCCGGTGTGCAGGTGTGCAAATAAATGTTATTTATAATATAACTTTTATTTATATTTTATTATGAATAAAAATTTTTGTTTATTATTATTTTGTGTATGTACCCAAAAAATAAAAAAATAAAAATATTTTGATTGTTATTAAAATACATCCATTTTTTTTTGAACAGCGGTACTCAGCGTTACAAAAATTATAGAAGGGGTACACATATGTCAAAAGTTTGGGAAACACTGCAAATAAAAGAAAGAAAGAAATCACACACACACACACACACACCCACACACACACCCACACACACACATTCCTGCTGCCCTAATTGTACAGTAATAGATTTTACCTAAAATAGATTGTTTTTCACCTGAGCTATCTGAGGATGTTTTGCTTAAAAACAAACAGCACATGAAGATGTGTGATTTACACTAAAAAATACATGAAAAACTACTGTGAATATCAAGAATTCCATCCTTTTGTTCACCTATTGATTCATTTATCTAAATAATTTTGATTTTTACATAAATGCACTGAATACCTAATGAATATTTTTTAAATCACAAAGAGAAAGGAAAATAAACTATCTTCATATACTAGTCATATTGAGGTTGCTCTATTTAAGAATGAAAGAAGGGATTGCAAATACTACAGTGAAATTCTCACTGTATTTGAAATCATGGAGATCTTATTATCAATAAATACAGTTGGTCAATAATGAGTTCTCAGTTAGACTGTATTCTTGTAAGTTCTGTTAAACGTGAGGCAGTGAGACACAGAGATGTGGGCTGCTCTTACATTGTGGTGGCATCATTCACATAGAAACACAACATGGATCTTAGCACAGCCCAGGAGAGGGCAGCCCGATCAGGAGATGGGGGGCAATATTCCACATACATACTCTCTGTACTGAGATGAAGAGATGAGAGTCGTGTCACAGTAGAGTTGGAAGTAAAACAAAGGACTTTGAGCTAAATCCGCAGTGCAGCATCGTACAGAGTATGAAAGGTAGATGCTTTGGGATGTGAAAATTAATAATAAGCCTATTTCATTCTTTATTGTACATCAAAAAGACAAGGAAAAAGAAGCTTTGCTCTTACTGCACATATTTACACCAACTCCTTCAGCCAGCCATGTGTCATATGGCCACTTGTCACATATGAGAAGGTACATTTTTTGAGAAAAGCAGAGCAGTGATTTTGCAATGCAGATGGGGTGATGGAGCCCTTCTTCATCAATTTGCTTTTAGCACATTATGACTATTTTATATTTTAGATGCACCAAGGAGGGAAATTTGAGATTATCCCATTTCGTCTTAAATAAATTAGAGCTCATGACATGAGCAAGGGCATGAAAAGATCCCTGCAAAGAAACCAGTGATCTATGTTAATGCAAATATAAATAAACCAGACATACAAACAATAGTAACAGTAACTTCTTCTGCTACTATTTAAGGTCTTCATCTTTTAGTGAAAGCAATGGTTCTCTAACAAGCAAAAAAAAAATGTGTCCAGACTGCTATTTAAAAGATTTTGGAAATTCCATACTGTTTTCCACAGTGGCTGCACCAGTCTGCATTCCCACCAGCAGTACCCAAGGGTTCCTTTTTCACCATAGCCTCACCCATTTGACCCAGTGATCCCACTTCTAGGAATATATCCCAAGGAATCAGAAACACCAATCAGAAAGGACATATGCACTCCTATGTTCATAGCAGCACAATTTACCATAGTTAAGATTTGGAAACAGCCTACGGGCCCATCAGCAGAAGAGTGGATTAGAAAACTGTGGTACTGCCGAAACCAGTTTGGCTAGTGGTAGAGCGTCGGTCTGCGGACTGAAAGGTCCCGGGTTCGATTCTGGTCAAGGGCATGTACATTGGTTGCGGGCACATTCCCCGGTAGGGGGTGTGCAAGAGGCAGCTGGTTCATGTTTCTCTCTCATCAACGTTTCTAACTCTCTATCTCTCTCCCTTCCTCTCTGTAAAATATCAATAAAATATATTTAAAAAGAAAAGAAAACTGTGGTACTTCTATACATTGAATACTAAGCTGCTGTAAAAAAGAAAGAATTCTTACTATTGGCACCATTTTGGGTGGAACTGGATAGCATTATGTGAAGCAAAATAAGCTAATCAGAGAAAGAAAAACATAACATGATCTCACTATTTGTGGAATATAATGAACAACAAAACGGATGAACAAAAACAGATCCAGATACAGAGAAACATCAAACAGACTATCAAACTTCAGAGGGAAGGCAGGGGAAGGTGAGGGTGGGTAAGAGATCAACCAAAGAGCTTATATTCATGCATATAAGCATAACCATTGGATACAGACACTAGGGGGGTGATCAATGGGGGAAAAGAAGACATATGTAATACTATATGTAATACTTTAAACAATAAAGAATTTTAAAATATTTTGGAGCTCAAAAAAAAACAACAAAGAAAAGGAAGGATGGAAGGAAAAAAGTAAGGGAGGATGGAAAGAAGAGAAAGAGGTAGAAAACTAGATTTAGAGTTATAAAATTTAAAGTTACACATAAGATAATATTTATAAGCAAGTGACAATAAGAAATCATTTTTAAAAAGATTATAGACAAGAGGAAACAAGTTCCAAACCCAGGGGTCACTCTAACAATCAGAGACCAGGAAAAGGAGAAGAAATATTAAAAGGAGACAGAAAGAGAGTAGCTGAGGAGGTAGGAGAATTTGGTGTGTGTGATGTCGTGGAAGCCAACAGAAGTATCTATTTTGTGGGGTGAACAACTGTAGAATGATTCTAAGCAGCATGGGGCAGACAAGAAGGAAGTAGTGACTATTGTTTTTGACAATGTAGATGGATGTCTTAGTAAGAGAGTTTCCATGGATTACTTAATGTGGGTGCCAACTTGAATATGGTGAGGAGTGATTGTAATATGGAGGAGATAGGGAAGCAAAAACAACTCATAAACATTTTGATGCAAAGGGCAGAATGGAAGGAGATATCATTCTACCAAATTTTATTTTAAAGTTGGAGGATCCTAGAACATGAAAAGAATGGTATATATGAAATAGAGATATTAATGATGGCAAAAAGAAAAATACAGCAGAAAATCTATCTCATTTAGGTGTGAGATGGTCAGTCTAGACTGCAGTGATTCTCAACCTTTTTAATGCTGCGATCCTTTAATACAGTTCCTCATGTTGTGGTGACCCTCAACCATAAAATTATTTTCATTGCTACTTTATAACTGTAATTTTGCTACTGTTATGCATTGTAATGTAAATATCTGAGTTTTCTGATGGTCTTAGGCAAACTTTCCAGTGGTTGTGGGTCACCACCCACAGGTTGAGGACCGCTGCTTTAGAACCACTACTGGCGCACAGATTTGTGCACAGGGCTACTAGTAAAATATAAGGGAGAATTACTAAAAATTATTGTAATTGCTTTTGTATACTTAAATAACATATTTTAAAATAGTTTCATCAGCTTGGATTAAACAAAATTGTTATGAAAAGATGAAAGAGAAATTAATATTAAATAAAAATGTGATTTCAATAGGCAAATTAATAAGTCAGTTTTTCCCTTAATCAGTATACAAATTTTTAAAATATATTTTTATTGATATTAGAAAGAAAAAGATAGAGCGAAAAATATCAATGATGAGAGAATCATTGATCAGTTGTGTTCTGCACGCCCCAAACTGGGGATTGAGCATGAAACCAAGGCATATATGCCCTGACTAGGAATTGAACCATGATCTTCTGCTTCATAGGTCAATGCTCAACCACTGAGTCACACTAATTGGGTTATATCCAAAGTTTTAAGCATCCCCACATAGTGTGTCCAGATCTAAAGGTGTGTCCTATTTTAAGGATGAATCACCACAAAGCAGTCAAGAGCACTAAACATAAAACCAGATTTATTTTGTTCAGAAATCTCCTAGAAATGGGAAAATTAAAATAGAGCCAAAGAAAGTGGCCCATTTATCATTTATCACTCAAGTATTTGATCCTGAGCAAGTGTCAGGAAAGCAATCTCAAGATGAACATGAAAACCTCCTGGCACAGCCCTACCAATACTCAAAATGGGTAACCTAATCTGTCCCTCACTGCTTTGCCATAATCAGAAGGACAAACAGATTTTCTTAAAAGAAAAAAAAATTGTTTAAGTGTTTTACTGGAAGAATAAGGCTTGAAGAACAAGTGACTTTTAATAAAAATAATTACCAGTTTTGGAGAGAATGCTATAAGTCACATAATTACAAGATCAGATGAATCTGCCATGCTTATAAACTTCTCTTGACAGCATTCCAAGAGAAAGACATTAAAGAAGGAATGATAAGAATGACAGATAAGCTTTAGGCATGCGATTATTTGAACAGGTTTTAACTTCAGGAAGAACAATATTCTAAAAGTGGGTGGCATTGTTTTATAAGAAACAATGATATTTCTGGTAATTAAATGTGAAAATACACTTCTACTGCACAACTAAATAAAAGATTTCATATGAAACCCCAAATCCTAGGACACATTACACATTTCAATTAATATTCATGTGGGTTTTCCCTCAAGCAACAAAAGGGTCTTTGTTTTCTATAAATACAGATACTATACCATCAAACAAAATAATGAAACAACCTAAGCAAATATTTATAATTAGTTTTTTAAAAGTTACAACCGGAAGACACATTAGAGATCACTTGGCCCAAACTTCTCATTTTACAAACAAGAAAATGGAGACAGAAAAACTAAATGACTTGCCCAAGGTCACAAATCATGGGCAGCTGTCAGCGTCAGGCTAAACCTAGTCAAATCTGAAAGTCTCTTCCTTTCCCTTTGAAACATAATCTGTTGCCCTCCTAAATGGACTGTTTCTCCTTCCCACCCATTCACTGTCCACCTATGACAAATCACTCTAGGCCTTTCTTCTCTGTTCAGGAATCCTCAAGTTACTACCATGTTAGGACTGTGTTCCAAACTTGTCCATACATCATCTGGTCATAGGGAGAATAAATATGTCTTTCCAATGCCCTTGAGACAACCTGGCAGAGAAGAGTGAAACTTGAGGAATGCCTATCTAGTTTTATAGAAGCCACTACAGTTTTTATACTTTGAGGAATACATGGGAGTTGGGAAAATGAATTTTCATAATCACTTTTTGAAGACACTCTCACTCTGATAACTGAAAGGAATGGTGAGAAATGTGGGCCCAGTCGTTTATTGGTTATGTGTTGGTTACTATGATTGAATGAGAAAATTGCTAACTCTCAGTGGTTAGAAGAATAAGCTCTAAATAGTCTGTGTGGCTTGAATCTAGGTTCCATTTTTTACTAGTAGTGATCTAGGCATGTTGTTCAAGCACTTTCTGCTTCAGCTTCCACCTCTGAAAACCTGAGGATTTATAATAATAATTCTTACATCAGGGCAGTTTGAGGATTACACGGGAATTCCTATGTACAATGATTAGTATAAAAATGAGCATATAGTAAAAGCTAAATATCGGGCTATAACTAGGTCTATGAGTATTTTTTCAAGTCCTCAATCTGTTGTGATCATGTTAAAATCTGGCTTCTTTTGTGTCATTTAACTGAAGCTGCCTTCACAAAAATCACTACTGACCAACCAAATGAAAATTCAGTGGCACATGTTTAGTAATTATTCTATACCAACCGTCCTCATCACTGGATACTTCACCTCTCTGCACTTCTTCAAATTCTCTCACCTTTTTAAACATATATATTTTTATTGATTTCAGAGAGAAAAGGAGACAAAAACATAAAAAGAAACATCAATGATGAGAGAGAATTATTGATTGATTGCTTCCTGCAACCCCCACTGGGGATTGAGCCTGCAACCCTAGTACGTGCCCCTAACTGGAATTGAGCCTGGGACTCTTTAGTCTGCAGGCCGATGCTCTATTCACTGAGCAAAACCGGCCAGGGCCAAATTCTCTCATCTTTTGAAACTCTCTCAATTTTGGTTTCTGTGAACCTCACTAATCCTTATAACTTTATATATTAGACCATTAATTTCTTCTCTGTCTACCTATTTTTAATGGTGTCATTTATCTCAAAGCTAGCTACCATTCCCATTATGAGAGGGATTCTGATATATATATTTTTAGAATTTACCTAACTCTAGAGAAACAAACCTAATTTCAAACTGTGTACTGTATAGTTTTATTTTAATGTATGGGATAAAAAATAAAAAAAAAATCATTAAATTTCTCTACAATTAATTTACCCTGCATTTTCTATCTTTAGAAATTTTATTTCTATCTACACCATTGAAATTCTCAAAGGCTTCTTCCATTCTTACTAGAGGCCTGGTGCACAAATTTGGGCACCAGTGGGCTCCCTCGGCCTGGCCTGTAGGATCAAGCCAAAGCTGGCTCTCTGACATCCCCCAAGGAGTCGTGGATTGCAAGAGAGTGCAGGATAGGCTGAGGGACCCCACAGGTGCACAATCAGGACCAGGGATAGATGTGGGAGGTTGGCCAGCTGGCGAGGGCTCAGTCCTGATCAACTAGAACCCATAGCAAGATAATCTACCAGTTTGAGTGTCTGCCCCTGGTGGTCAGTACACATCATAGTGACTGGTCCACTGGTAGTCTGATACCCTCCTGGTGGTCAGTGCATGTCATAGTGAATGGCCTTAGCATAGCATTAGCATATTACGCTTTGATTAGTTGAGTGGCTGACCGGAGAAACAGACACTTAGCATACTAGGTTTTTATTATATAGGATTTCCATCAGGCTTGGAATGACAATTTATCTCTTTTAATTTGAGATAGTTCAGCTTATAACTGTCATTTAATCTCCATTATTAATCCAGTCTACTTCATAATCATCATCAGATTCTTGATATTTCTTCCCATACTCTCTAGAGGAGGTTCCATTTTTTTTCTTTCTGGATGCTATCAAAAGTCTCTGTAAAGATCATTGTTTCTGATAATTACACTATCCATATAGGTACTACAATGATCTTCCTAAAAATAAGTCTAGTATAGTTATTCCCCTTCATATTGATTTTCATTCTCCCTCAGTTTCCTACAATAAAAAGTCCAACAGCCTCATTAATTATTTTGTATTTGTTTATCTCCCTCCCAAGCTATGTTAGATTCCAAGACCAGTTATGTACTAGAGGTTTTAGATTAGATAATACAAATTAAATAAAGAATCTATACAGTAACTAGAGGCTCCATGCATGAAATTTGTGCACTTGGGCGGTAGGAGGGGGGTGTGGTCCCTCAGCCCAGCCTGCACCCTCTTGCAGTCCAGGATCTCTTATGGGGAGCGGGCTGACAGGGGCGGGGGGGGGGCAGTTGGATGGGGACCAGGCCCGCAGGGGAGGATAGGTGGGGTGATTGAGCCGGCAGGGAAGCATTTAGGCATCAATCAGGTTAGCAGGGAAGTGGTTAGGGGGTGATCAGGCAGGCAGGCAGAAGCAGTTAGGAGCATTGAGGCAGACAGGCAGGGGAGCAGTTGGGAACCAGTGGTCCTGGATTATTAGAGGTATGTCTGACTGCCTGTTCCTATGGGATCCAGCCTAAACCGGCAGTTGGACATCTCCAGAGGGGTCTCAGATTGGAGAGGGTACAGGCTAGGCTGAGGAACGCCACCCCCCACCCCCAAGTGCACAAATTTCATGCACTGAGACTCTAGTAGGAAATAGTTTTTTAAAATTAAGGTTAGGTGCATATATAAACAGTTTCTTATGGTTCAACCTAATAGCAAATTGAGACTGGGTAAGAGCATTTAAATAAACTTATTCACAAGTTAGGACAACTTGTGTATACTTCAAAATGAAAATCTAAGAGAGTTCTATTTTATGGAAAAATTTAATACTATAAAATTTAATGGGTATATGTAATTTTAATATTGGAGGCAGCATATGCAAGCTTCCTAGATATTATTGTTATATTTATGGTAATTATGTGAACAGATTGATATTAGATAGATAGTTGGAAATTGGCCAAGGTGGGAATACTTAGACCATGGAAATAAGTGAACAATAGAAATAGCCCCCCATCTCCACCTAGTGCTTCTTTATGCTATTGTGTTAACAATGTTGTTCATTTCTTCTATTACATACACATTTATTAATCTTTGGACAGATTGTTGTATAACGTCTTTTAAAATAAATAATATTATAATTTGAAATTTTGTCTATACTTCAGTTAATAATCTGAAACTGTCTTTTACATGCTAATGTTTCATGAAGTAAAGTAGACCCATTTCAAAGACAATAACTTGACAATCATTTTCACATTAATAGTTAATACATTTTGTTGAATGTTTATTTGATAAGGCCATAAATATATGAAAATGTTAAGCAGAAGGAGATCTAAACAGCCAATAAGTAGTGTAAGCCCTTTATTTTATAAATGAAGAAACAGAAGTCAAATGACTTAAAATAGTAATTTGCTCATTTGGAAAAATTATTAGAAAATAATAGATAATTTAATTTATCTCCATGACCAAATATATATTATTAGTGGATCTAGTAGTACTTTTAGAACAGAATCACCGATACTGTCTTGATCCTGTAGGACATTTACTATTCAATGAAATATATAGACACAGGTGAATATTATAACTGACACTAACAGAGATTTGAGCTTTGAAAAGAGAAGTTATATATATGTGTTAAGTAATAAAATAATTTATTAAATTCAACCACAAATTTTGATTACTGAACTTGCTTTTTAAAGTAATTGTATTAACATTATATAATGTCTAGTGTAAAGGGTTTAATGATTTATTTATATTGAAGTTTAAAATATTTTAAATAACAAATACAGACACATAACTGAATTTCACTGAGTTTAATAAGACTTCTATTTTTCAGAGGGTAGCATCATCTCACTGAAACCATTCATGGCTGAAGAGTGTTTGTGCTCACTGTCATTGTCTGCTGTGAATACCGTATTACCCTGTCAGGGGCAGGAAGGTTCCATGACTTTTTTTTTTTAAACATATTTTATTGATATTTTACAGAGAGGAAGGGAGAGTTAGAAACAGCCATGAGAGAAGCATCGCTCAGCTGCTTCCTGCACACTGCCAACTGGGGATGTGCCTAGAAACCAAGATACATGCCCTTGACCATAATCAAACCAGGGACCCTTCAGTCCTTAGGCTGATGCTCTGTCCACTGAGCCAAACTGGGCTAAACATAACTTTTAAAGGGTGGAAACATTGAGGTTGAGGTGAATGATCAGAGGATGTCTATAATTATGTTATGATTCACAAAATATTTCTATTCAAGAGAACAGTTTTAAAATTTATTTTTAAATAACTTTTTCTGTGTATTTTTACTCCCCTGATAATTCCATTAAAGATTATCTTTATCCTGGCTGGTGTGGCTTAGTAAATTGAGTATCCTCCCATGGACCAAGAGGTCCTGGGTTTGACTTCCAGTCAGGGCACATGCCCCGATTGAGGCTTGATCCCCAGGAGGGGGCATAAAAGAAGCAGCCAATAAATGATTGTCTCTCATAATTGATGTTTCTCTCTCTCTCTCTCTCTCTCTCTCTCTCTCTCTCTCTCTCTCTCTCTTCATCTCCCACTCTCTCTGAAATCAATAAAAACATATTTTAAAAATAATTTGTTGAAAGTTTTACAGATGTTCCCTTTCCCCCCGATTGATCCCCTTCACCCCACTCTCAGTCACTCCCCAGGACTTCACCACACTATTGTCTCTGTCTGTGGGTTATTATAGAAAAGTCATTTAAACCTTAACAGTTCAGTTACCTCTCTGAAAATGGGTAAGATAATTACATATATCCATATTATTATTATGTTGACAAATAGATGACCTATGATTGTAGCTCTTTATGAACTGTAATGTACAAAGTAAACTCTACTGATACTTTGAGAAAACAAAGAATTATATCAACATTAATATTTTGGCAGATTAAAATAATTTTGAAAGATATTTTGTAATACTTGGCTGCAATTATATGTGGTTATGCATGACTATTAAAATGAAAAATGAACAAGATTTTAACTTCTTTAGATAAAAGTTATACTCTGGATATGGCAAGTTTGAATAAAAATTAAGCAATTAATGAATATAAAAATAAGAGGTGTTGCTTTTCAATTCATTATATAAATACAAACAATACCATTCCAAGATAGTATTGCACCAATCTTTTATCTAAATAGAGAAAATAAAATTTTATTATAATAGGTCTTAACCTGGGAACAATTATTTGATTTATTACAAAGAGTTGCAGTAAAATAAACTCAAACTTTAAAAAGTTTATTAGAATGTCAAATCTCCAGAAGAACGGAATCATTCTGGTTTAATAGATAAAAATCATTTTGTATAATAATTCAATGGCTTAATAATATAGTTATAAATTTTAGTCTATGAAGAATTTCTCAAACATTCCATCTTCAAAGCCTTTTGGAATGTTATAGTAACTCTGAAATGTTATATAAAACTAGAGGCCTGGTGCATGAAAATTCATGCACTGGAGAGGGGTATCCCTCAGCCCAGCCTGCTCCCACTCACAGTCTGGGAGCCCTCAGGGGTGGGAGGTGACCTGGAGATCAGGTGAAGGTAACACCCAATCACACCTCTACTGCTGCCACTGCAGGGAGCACAATCCTTGGCCAGCCCTGGTTATCTGAGCCTTGGGTGGCCCTGGGCTGCTGGAAACTGGGGGACTCTGGAGGCAGGTGCCCAGCCTTGCTACATCCCTGCTGCCCCAGTGGGGATGAGGGGACTGGGCTCCACCATCTTGTGCTGCTGCTACTGCCACCATTTTTGAGGGCGTGGCAGTCAATTAGTATATTCCCTCCATTTTGGTTGTGGGTACCACCATCTTTGAGGGCAGGGAGTCAATTAGCATATTCCCTCCTTATTAGCAATGAGTGCCACCATCTTTGCTACAGCATGAGGGTCAATTAGCATATTCCCTCTTTATTTGATGGGATGATCCATAATGGCACTTTTGAGTACATGATAGATTCAAATGATGTTTATCTTCTCTCTTCTGCTCTCTTCTGACTAAAGATAAAGGATAAACATTTTTTACATTATTTAGAAATACTATTTGAATTGTCTTTGACATGATGGTCAAAGCATGCAATAAAATTACCCAGGGTCATTTTACTTGCAGTGAATGTACCAGATGATTGGATGTGTCAATGGTGAAAGACAAGAGGAACCAGAAAGATGAGATAAAACTATTGGCAAATTTGGAAAAACTATAAAATCTGTATCTATATGTGATAAGAAGGCATTGATGTGAAGGAAATAATAGAAGATAAGGCAATATTTTCAAGAAGAGGGGAACAAAGACTATAGGGGGAAGAGAATTTGTAGGTTAAAAACATGATATTTTAAAATCCATAAACCTAACACAGAGGACAAAGGAACAGTATCTAAAGTAGAATATAATGCAAACTCTATTCAATTAAATTTAGGGAAGAAATGAAGAAAAATTTAAAAATAAGCACATATTGGTTCTAAAATATAAGCTTTATATTAAAGGGCCGACAAAAAGAAATACATATACAGAAATACCTGAAAGTTAAATTGAAATATAACATTTACATTGTGTAAAGTCTAAAGATATGAAGCAGGAAACAAAAGAAATCTTACAATTCCAACCACTGTAAACATCTGCATATATTTCACCCCTATCTTAAGCATAGGCATACATTTTATTTATATAATGGATATTACACTAAACAAATTTTCACATCCTATCATTTTTTGCATATGATCACAATATGACTTTTTTTTCTGACATTATTAAGAAAAAAAAAAGAAACCTTATTAAATATCATTTTATTTTCTGTAGGATTCTATTTCAGAATTATGTTCTAATTTATTTAACCAACCTTCTATCACTGGACATTATTAGTCCTTCTGTCATTTATTAAAATAGTAATGAATTACCAAAGAGGGAAAATATATTCATAACTAAAATTTTATCTAATAAAATACTAGTAGTAATTTAATTCACATTTATTGTATAAGAATAAATCTAGTGTATACAATTATAGGAGCATTTTGGAAGTCTTAAAGTCTATACATATTTATTGTGTCTGCTATAATTATTAGTCAGTTAACTTCAAAGATTAAGTTTAGAGGCTAAACACATTCATTAGCCACCTTTGGCGATGATCAATACTTTTTTACAGATGGTAAACATTTTGCCATTTGTGGTCCTAACAAATATTTTCAGGATACTTTACTTGTGGAGAAATATCTGAAAGGGATCAGCACTTTGGATAAGAACGATCCACAAATAAGTGACTTTAATAAGTGATCAAACATATCCTAATATAAACAAAGATGTTCACTTATTCAAGAAACAAAATTAACAATTTTAAGCTTAAATTCAAAATAAGTAACCAAAACAAACAAACAAAAACAGGCAATCAATAGTCAGACTAATTAATTGTGACTCAGCAATTAGTAAGCCTGAGTTATTGTGTATTTGAATAGTAAAAGAACAAATATTCAGAGACTATGAAAGCCTAGCACCAGCCAAATGATAATGATCAAGCTTGAACCAAGAACTCTCTAGTTAAATCCTGGCTCTACCTCTGTGTCTTTGGACTGTTTTATCTAACCTCTCAATGTCTTATATTCTTCACTTGTTAAATGGGGGAAACCTCCTTGGTTTACTGAGAAAGTTAAATAAATTAAAATGGACTAAGTATTTTATAACATGGCCTAGTGAAGAATGAGCACTTACTGAGTCAAAAAAATCATACATTGTTAGCATCTAGGAGTTAGTTAAAAAAGAAATAATTTTTACTTCTCTTTTTAATATTAGCTTTTAATTGTTATTAATTACCCATCACCAAATTTCTGTCTCATAGTGCTAGAATGAGATTTATGTAAAACTAGGGGCCCAGTGCATGAATTCTTGCACCTTGAAAGGAATTGTGGGCTGCAAGGATGCAATGGGCACAGAGGCCCATCCTCCGTACCCATCCTCTGCACCCAAACTGGCCCCTCCCATCACAGCTCCTGATCTCCGGTCCTGGCAGCCTCACTCCCACTGCTGCTCCCACCGATTGCTCCACACCATAAGTGGGTAGGAGCAGTGGCTGCTGCCCCAGTCACCATTCGGGAGCAAGGGAGGTGGAAAAGCCCTGAGAAGCTGCCACTTGCATCCCCTGAAGGAGCAGAGCAATTGGAGCCGACACTGGGCGCCAGCAGTGGATGCTAGCAGGTCCGGCACTGGCAGCAGGTGCGAGTGCTGGGCAGCACTATGGCGTGCAGGAGCAAAGAATTTTCAGTAACCACCAGAGGCTTGTCCTGATGACAGCAACCAGAGCCCTGCCTTGGTCTCGCACCTCAGCTCACCTGCTCCACCATCCCACTGCGGCTGATGCCCACCATGTTCCACGATCTGCCACCTGCTGCCAGCGCCCACCATGTTTTGCGCATGCCCCCTGGTGGTCAGTGCACATCATAGGGACTGATTGTTTGGTTGTTGAATCTATTTGCATATTAGGAATATATATATGATTTTCAGTCATTTAAGTTTGGCCATTTGAAGAATCAAGAGATATCTCTCCTGTTCTGTTTCTTCCTTTCAGTTCAGCACACCCTAATACACTCTTTTCATTATCTTTAAAATAAATAAATAAATAAATAAATAAATAAGTATATAATAAGCTATTACATAAATTGTATATTGAAGATATAAAATAGCCTTGTATTTGCACCCATATGTAGAATCACTGTGAGTATGAAAGCAACAAATATAGATGATACAGGTATGAGTTATTATTTACTCAAAAAGAGACACCTTCATCCATACTATGTCTGAGCAAAGTAACGTGTAACCTTCCCTCCTCTCACAAAGTAGTCATGTAATAAGCATTACTATGGACAATCAGCATAGCTTCTGTGCTCAGGCCATTAAAGACAGAATGCTTTTGTACACAAATTGTCGGTGGGAATTTTGAGTTTTTCCTGTGGGAAAAGCGCCCCAAGCATTGCAGGACGAATAGCATCTCTGGGTCTCTCCCAGCAAGTGTTGGCACCAGCGCCTCTTCAGTAACTACAACAGCCACCTGCCTCTGCAGACTCCAAACCGTCCCTAAGAACATGCTCCTCATTTAAACATTTTCTTCCCCAACCAAGAAGCCTTTGAAACATTTTCATACTAAAGGTGCTCACTCAAAGAAACGTCAATAGCACTGATACAATGTGCTTTATACATATAAAAGTATGATATTTGCACCTCATATGATTATGTTTTCTCCCTCTTGGGAGTGAAAACTTCCACATGGAGAATGAGAGGATTAGACCACCCCCAGTGAGACCATAGCTGATGCTGAAGAAGAGAGCGGACCCTGGATCCAGACAGTGCCTGGCCTGCCTGCTGGGGTCTTCTGATCAGTATCGCATTCCTAGGCCTGGGGCTGTGTGTGCTCCAGCGCCACTCAGACAGCAGTCGATAGAGGAATGGGAGATGTTTAAGTTTGTGCACATACAAAACCAGAGTGGTTCTATAAATGGGTCGGATCGTTTCATTCTTTACTCAAACCTCTCCAGTGACTTCACATTCCATGTGGATTAAAATCTCAAAGGCTTACATTGGACTGTAAGCCCCACATGAACGGCCCCCCCTCCCAACCTCCTTCTGACCCCTGGGCCAAATGACTGCTGAGCACACTCCCGTGAACAAGCTAAGCACATTCTCAATACGCAACGCTTTGCCTTCACTCTGCCCCGTTAGAAACACCCTCCCCTCTGATAGGAGCTGAGCTTAGCTTACTTTGGGCAGGCCCGTTAATTTGTTCAAGGAGTGAATATATACTGATTAAACCTATATTTTAAAACCAAAGTGATTATTTGCATTCTAGTATGTACACGTTTACGTAAGAGGACTGCCAGAGTATTTTTAAACTGAAAATTACCACATATCTGACACCCTATAAAATGTGCCTTAAAAACATCAAGGTTGTTTTTAATAGAAAACGAAAGCCAACCCCGATGCTGTCAGGTTGACGGAGAGCATGGGCTCCTTGCATTGAGCATAAATGAAAGGTGTTTCATGCTTTTTCACATATATGCATTTTCATTTTCTTTGTATATAGCATTACATAAATGTGACTATGAAATATACTGGTATTGTTCTTTGTTCTTAACATTTTGGCATGCTTTTCATAGGTGTTTGCCAAACATGATCCAAGCATGACATTAAGACCTGCGCTGTGCTGATTCTCTCACACGAGACCCTTGTCTGCCAGGCAGAACTCACACTGCTTTGGTTTATTGGGCACATGTTTACCCCTGGTTTTAGTTACTTATTCAGAAAACTTGCTGATTAGTTCTCCAAATTATGTCACCAAATGTAAATTCATTTCCAAATACAGTAAATGTGAGTTCTCAGCCAAACTGTTAAATTAGAAAAATACTGCAATCCATTAAAACAAATTCAATAGTTTGCATTATTTCCTATAAATATAAATCAAAGTGTTAAAATATTTTCCAAGTTTTTCTATCAATTTCCTGAGTTACTATAAAAAATGCTTCTTTTTTAACCACACACACACACACACACACACACACACACACACACACACACACGTGCACACACACACATCAGGCTAACAGGGGAATATGTGTTGCATTATATTTGGCAGAAATCTGACAAAAAGTTGTATATTAATGCCAGAAACTACCCTTACATTACAGGTTCTTTTTATGCGAAAACATTTTCCTCCTCCTCCCAACACACTACACATGTTCATTTCTATTTTGAAGGCTTCACTTTGCAAACCTCAAGGCAAACATTCATAATAAGAATAATTTTCAGATTATTCCTAAGTATTGTTAACAAGTTAGTATTTACAATGAGAACTTGATTTTAAATAATTTATATTTGAATGCCATATGTGATTTTATAGGATAGTTTTCATATTGTGAAAAATATGCACTCTAAATAATATATATTCTAACTGAATGTTTCTTCAAATATATGTATTACATTAGAGATATAAACAGAGTATTTTGACTAGTTGGCTAAATGGTACCTAAATGTGTAAATGGATGGGCTTTATTAAGTCAATCAGTGATTTAGTACAGATAATTATAAGATACCCTCTTAGCTTCCCTCAAGGCCTATTCATCTTGCAATAAATAATTTTAATTTTAGAAGTATCATTTGACAAAAGGAGGTTAATAGCATCATCACTACTTACTATTTGCTGAATATTTATTGACTTCTTGGCAGAGCAGAACACAGCTTAAAAGTTGAATATATATATATATATATATATATATATATATATATATATATATAACCATATGTAACATATAACAAAGAAAATCTAAAATGTGGCTTTCTAGTCAAAAGCTAATCACTTGACACCTTGGCCAGGTGGTTTGATTTGTTGAAGCATCACCCTGTGTATGGAAAATTTGCAGGTTCAATCCCTCGTTGGGGTGTATGCAAGAGGGAGCCAATTTCTCTCTCTCTCTCTCTCCCTCCCTCTCCAATCAATAAAAACAAAACATAACCTTGGATAAGGATTTTAAAAAAAACTTATAAAAAAAGTTAATCACTTGAAAATTATTGTTGCTTTATATTCTGGCTATTTTCTAAGAATTACTGATTTTTAAAAAGTAGCCCAATTTCCCCAAGCTTGCTATGTGTGGAATGGCTTATCCATTCATTCGTGAATTTTCTATCTATCTATCTATCTATCTATCTATCTATCTATCTATTTATTTATTTATTTATGTCCATTCTTTAAAAGGTATGCTAAATTGGGCTTTATTATAAGGTTGCTAGTTAAAATTTACAGGCTAACAATGTAACAATTGATATTAATTTTCTGCATTTTGCTGATTTAAGCACTCAAAGTTTTCTAAGATTAGGTATTAGCAAATGTGAATTGGGCCTGCTTTCTTCAACATAAAAATGTTTACAACTCATTTATGGATATTAAAGAACATTATAAACTAATGAATAGAAAGATAGATATAGAGACAGTAAAACAACAAGCAGACTGTCAAATGACAGCGGGGGAGGGGGGTAGGGAGATCTGGGGGAGATGGGAGATCAATCGAAGGACTGGTATGCATGCATATATGTACAACCAATGGACACAAAACTCTGGGGAGGGAGGGCATGTATGGGAGGGGGGACAATGATAAGCTATGTACACATATAATACCTTAATAAATTTAAAAAAAAGAAAAAAAAAGAAAAAAATGTTTACAAATAGAAGAAAGAAAAGTTAGTCTTTTGGTAAATGGCTAATGTTCTATACTTGAACATTTTAAATGATGAAGAGGAAGGGATAGAATCCCATAAGTTTGAGGCATTTTAGTTAAATTCCTGATAGAATTTAAGTGACTTTAACCCTCATACAGATTTGATGTATATTTGTTAACAAACATAAAGACCCATTATGGATCAATGATGAGTGCAAAAATATAAGCATAAATGTCAGAAAAAGGAGGAGGTGACATATTCAGGTACTTGGCAAATAAAGCCAGGAGATCTTCAATAAATTGTAGCACATGAATTGATAATATGTAGCAATAAATGTAAAATAAATTATTGGCAAAAACAAAGCATTCAAATGTCTCTAATTTTCTCCAGGATTCAATCCTGGCATCATTTACAAGAAACTCAAGTGCTCATTCAACCAACTTTGCAAAAAGAACTGTTTTTGGAGAATTTGTATGTGTGTTGTGTGTACATGCATCCACACATATATATGTAAATTATTTAACTGATTATTAATTTATACTTTTTCAAAGATCTTGATTATTTCTTTTACAATTGGTTGACACACTATATGACCTATTTTTCAGTGTGTTTTCTAATAAATTTTGCAAGTATAAATAAAAAAATACAAGATAATTGTCTTTCTCAGTACTGTCCCAATACCATATGAATTTATGTGAGAATTAGAGAACATAAACATGATTAAGATTAGTTTTGTGATTTGATTTGAATTTTATTTTTTTCATCCTAGAGAGAATTTCTCATTCCATTAAAAACATATTCCCCAATTTCTTGTCCTTAAAGGTTGCCAAAAATTCTCTTGGAATTATAGACCTTATTTCATCGTTCCTTCCCTGCCATCTGTATGTTAAATGCTTTCATTGCATGAAGTGCTCCGGGTTCTGTTCCAGCCAAGCAACATGCTCTTAGCAGACAGCTCCCTTTCTATCAGTAAATGATACAGAGATGTATGTGCAATAAAGAGCCATTTTGTGAAGAAAAATTAAATATTAAAAGTCACAGCACCGGTAATATTATAACCACCAGTGTTTGAACTTTATATGCCAACAATGTATGGTCAGTGTAGTTCATTTTCACAACTTGTAGGAGAAAACAGATTTTTCTTGACTTAGCAGATTAAGGAAAAAGACTCAGAACAATTGAGTCAGTTCTCACAACATGGAGGTGGAAAGATTGGGATTGGACCTTGTATGTCTGTCTCCAGGGTACCTGTTCATTTAGACTCCATAAGATCCTATTTAATAAAAGGGTAATATTCAAATTAACCATCACTCTATCACAAAGATGGTAGTGCCCATAGCCACAAGATGGCAGTGCCCAGTCCTCTCAGCCCCATTGGTGTCCCCCAGTCCCGAGAGGGGGGGAGGCTGCTGAGAGCAGGAAGCGTGAGAAGCCTGGTGGAATGCTTACTTCCTTGCAATGGCAATGAGGCAAGCCTTCTGTGCTCAGCTGTGGATGAGCCTCTGCGCCGGGAGGGCCTCTGGGCAGCAGGCGTGGAACAGCCAGGCCCCGCAGAGAGCTGCTGGTGCACGGATTCACGTGCAGGGCTACTAGTATAATTATATTGAAACATATTTGACACATCCTAACTGTTTTCCTCTAAATTACATTTGGGGTCAGACTGACTATCATTTTTATCTAAATTAAGCATTACTTTTCATGGGGAAATAATTTTGAAGATCATTTTCATTTATTGAAGAAATGACTTCATTTATTGAAGAAATTTTTTGGCAGTGACTGATGAAAATGTTGGCGGGGATTTTAGCCTTCTTACCCATAAACTTTGTTCAGGTTCTGACGGTATTCTATGATGATTTAACCATTACATGCTTTAGGTTAATAGGCTACCAAAATGTTTTCAAATTATCGCTCACGCTCCCTCAATCCACTTATAAATTGTACAGTTTTACACCACAAAAGAACCTCCTTTTCTTCCCTCTGATTAGGAAGAAAACACACAACAACACTTTACAACAAGGATAGACATTTTAATACTAATAATTTTGTTGGTTCTTCTCCTCATGATAAAACGAGAGATGAAACACATAAATCCTACTTTTGACCCAGCTCATCCTTTATTTACATTAATTAAACCACATTACACAGATGCACAGTGTGAAAAGCTTAATGGCAAGAGATTTCTACAGAGTTACAGGAAAGGTTGCTATGTTGGCAGGGATTTCTGACCAGTTACAGCAGTGATACATGCATTGCCACATTTCCTTAGGCACACCAGTCCACTACCCTACCCTGTCCAAAACTAACTAAGCTCTAGTACGTAAATTTTGTTTAACACTTCTGTAACCTAAGAACAATTTCAAATGGAAAATAATAGGTGGTTTCTAGAGAGGACTAGTGAACATAAAATTTTGAACTTGTCTCTTTTTCAAAATAACAAGTTTTCAAAGACATTCTGTTCTTAGGTGTGGATTTACTATACCCTTAGGCTATTTTTTATGAGTTCAGATCTCTAATTTTAAAATCAGAGCCAACTGGAAAATAGAAGTCAATTGAAAGAAATAAGTGACACGGCAAGATTTGTTGGTTCACATCTGTACTATTAGATGAGAAAAAAATCTGTTAAAGAACTCGTTTCATTCAGTCTTTTTCAAATTCATGAGGAAATTAGTTAGAACCAAAATATTATATTTGAACACCATATCGAGGAGATATTTTAGATAATCATGTTGGAATCATTTCGGGGTATTTCTCTGTTTCACATGCTGGGATGAATACTGGACTTAGCAAATCTGAGGTTGTAGACAATCATCCTCTTCACTGCATTAAATTAATCACCTTTTAATAATAGCTGACACATTTAATTTCTATGACTTTTACCAAACTGGAATCAGAGTTGTTGCTTTTTTGGAAATCCTGCATCTCCAGATTTTTAACCTTTCAATGTGGAACAGTCTGGGGGGGATTACCTGAGAAATTGCTTTTCTATTCGTGTGGCTGACAGCTGAGTTCAGCTGTCTTCCTAAGCATTGAAGGAACAGCTGAGTGCTTTCTCTTGGTCCTCAGATTTGAGAGTAAGGGAACTTGAGGCAACAAAGTTACCCTGAAATGTATATGATCAAGACATTTCTTTCCTTTCATCTGCTTCAGCTTTAAATTGTTGACCTTCATGGCACTACTATGGGTAAAATTATCTTTTATAACCTGTCTTCTCTGCAAATGGGTGGATATGGTAACAGAGCTATATCTACCACAAATTTGTGTTAGGTAGGCAGTGCAATAGAAAACACAAAATTGGTAAGGTCAGAATGGAAGTTTCAGTCTTACAAACATAACTAACTGTAAAGCCCTTATCTTTCCATATTTCTGAGACAACAGGCATAGCAATCTGGAGAAATGGAATGAAACAAAGTTGCTTTTATGGTGTTACCCCTGTCCCAAAGTTCCTCGGATATAGATAAAATTATTTGGTGTCAACTACTGAAGGCGGCTCATTTTCTGACATGAGTTAAACTTGGTTTCGTGAACTATCATGTATTTGATGAAAAAGGAAGGGACAGAGGCATAACAGGTCTGTGTTGCTGCCTTAATAATTTTATTGTCTATAAAGCATAGACTTATCATACATGTGTAATAAGACGGGTGTAAAATAAAATCACTGGTATTTCTAAAAATATTACTTTAATAAATGTTAAATGGCATCAGAATGAAATGATAATGAAGTGACAAATTAGACATATTTGGTCAATTTTATTTAATTTCAGTTCTTTACTTGCTATAATTATTTAAAAAGTATCTCTGGAACTTACTTGTATTAAAAAATAATAATTCAAATAATTTAGTTGATTTTTGTTACCTAGAGTTTGAATGGAAAGTTTCTGCTTTGTCCCATTGAAATTATTTGTAATTAATTAATTAATTTCAGCTAACTTTACAGAAAATTAGTCATAGAAAACACATTAGTTTTCTTAAAATATCACACTGCAAATGAACATGTTACATTATATTGATCCCTATGAAAAAAAGTTTGGTACAGTTTCCAGAGTTTCACTATAGCATCTTCACTGTAGCATGTTTAAAGTGTCATGATATAAATATAATGCTCCTGTGTTCCATGCATTTGTTAATGCAGGACTTGGAATCTCTACTCTCCGACTGCAACTGGTAGTTCAAATGGCTGCAGAGGGAGGATTTATTTGTCAAAGGACAAGATGTCCATTGCAGTTCTCCAGTCCTGCCTTTTTATCTTTAAGGAAGCACACTATGCTCTTTCTCTAATAGGGCTCAGCCACCCCTGTGGCTGCTCATAAATCCTATCAGCTTCTCTGGCTTCCCAGTTGTTTTGCATTGCACTGTGTATGTTGGGCTGGTTTAGTGTATCTTAGATATTAATCTTTGCCTCTAGGTAACTAACTACTCATACTTCACTTCACCATAAATCTATTAACTTTTGGTATCAACTTTATTATCTGATCAACATGGCAAAAATATTTTCTTACTGGGTATAAAAAAGAACAAGAAATAGTAAATATGTTTCTGGCATATCTTTATATTGTAGATTATAGCTGTACATAATTTTAACTTATTGGACATAGTATTTCTTTATAAATAGTATTCTCAAAAATTCATAATACGGGAAGAGTTGGGAAAGATTAGAAGAAATAAAGAATAAATGGTGAAACATTGTTTTTTAATAAAAATGTTTTAAGTTTATTCAAATGGCTTTTAGCATTACAAAACTAGAACTGAAAAAAGAGTTAAAAATTGTTTTGCAGTATTAAGTTGTTGGGATTTTGCAGTGTAAGGATATTGTCAATAAAGTGGCAAAGATAAAACAAACTTGGAGAAATAGCAAGGGTAGCTATGTGTTTGTAAAAATATTTTTAAATTTTATTTTAAACTATAGGCCCATTACAGGAAGATTCCTGCAAGAATAGGGCTTCCTGCAGCCAGAGCAAAGCAGAGAAGGGAGCAAAACTGGCTGAGGAAGGCTTCACTTTCTTCTCCACTGCCTCGCTCCCTCCCTTCTCTGCCACTTCACATCCTTCTGCATCTCTTGGCTTCTTTCTAAGCTGTCTTCAGTCTTTGCTCTGCCTGCATGTGAAAATTAACCTCCATCTTTCTTGGGTTATTTTGCATACTCACTCCTGATTGGCTGGTGGGCATAATGGAGGGATGATAAATTTGCATGTTTCTCTTTTATTAGTGTAGATGATTTCAGGGTACCTCTAAAAGATCAACTTTTTATAATTCTAATATTTCAAAAATTTCCTACAAGAAATATTTGACCTCCGATCAGTGACAGAAAAAAAGGAGCAGCTAATTAAAAATAACTGGCTGGAGGGATTTCATTTGCAAATGTTGAGATGAGGGGTTAAACATAAAATATGAAAATAAGAAATGCACTGTGGTATACTTGTATTTGTGGGGATGCCCCCCCCTCCCCCCAGAGGACATGGTTTGACAATGTTAAAGGGTAGTTTAAGTGTGTATGTGTGTGTGTGTGTGTGTGTGTGTGTGTGTGTGTGTGCATGTGTTTGAGTGTGTATGTCTGGCAGTGATAATGGTGGATGGGACAGTTTAAGGCTAAAATGTTTTAGCCACAGCAAGTTATTCCTGAAAATGTGTTTTAGGTTTACAATTTAAGGGCAAGAGTGCAGTTCAAATTTAGAGTATTTAATAAGGTTCTGGGAATTTTCTGATTAGCTGAGAGAGTATTAATAATGTGACCCAACTCTTTTTATCCTTACACATAGCTCTTTTTAAATTATAGTTTTGTAGAATTCAAGCAGCAAATTTGAGAAAGAAAGACAGAAACATGGACTTATAAACACATTTCGTAAAATTTGAAATTATACACAAAAGAAAAAACTATGTGGATATTTATCCCCCTCATGTAGTCACTCAGAGATGCCAATAAATGGCTAGTATGCATAAATTTACAATTTTGGAACTTTATTTTGTTGAAAAAACTCTATAAACATCATTTTCTTATAATATATTAAAATTCTGCCAATATAAACTTTGGGGAAGAAATCAGTGATACAAAATTATGACATTTATTGCTTTCAGTTTCACTTGTGTGAATCTGAAGAACAGATATTATTTACTTAGTAAAATCATCTCTAAGTCATTATTACATTCTTAATTTCATTCTGACAGTGATTTTATTTCTGTGTCCTTCCCTGTCTAAATTTCATAGCACTAGGTTCAGGCTCCTTCCCTAGCAGAGCCCACTACTGGAGTTCTTTATTTTTTTTTGTTACAGTTTCTATAGGATTTGTTTAGAATAAAGTATCAATAATTCTTCATTCATAAATATTTTGCAAGATGATAAGGCTAGAAAAAAATATATATATATATGAGAAAGAGAGAGAGAGAGAGAGAGAGAGAGAGAGAGAGAGAGAGAGAGAAAGCACTCACATCTGGAATGCTGGAACAACCAGAACGACTGGTCACTATGATGCCCAATGCCGCTGGCCAACCTCCCGCAGCCCTTCCCCCTTGCTGGCCTGGCCCAAATCAGTCCCCATTGGGGTGGACCAGCCAAACCTCACCTGTGCACGAATTTGTGCACTGGGCTTCTAGTTTATTTTAAGGTTTGATTTACTATTAAATGTTATCATCTACTTTAAAAATTGAGGAAGATAAATATAAAAATATTTTATAAACCAAAATCAAATAAGCATTAAAGTATATACATTGTTAACTATTGATGTACAATAAAATTATTGGACATTTATTAACAATAGTCTGTTTCTTTTATTTTCCTTGTCATATTATTGTGGAGTTTCTGTAAACTCTAGTTATTTTTTTTCTTTAAAATCTATCTGATGAATTAATCTAAGGAATCAAAGATACATATGTGTCACATTTATGATACAGGACTTTTGTTGGGTGATATCACTGCTTTTAAATGAAAAATAAACAAATAAGCAAAAACAGTCAATGTTTACTTTTTTAAGTAAAATGAGAAAAGTGTCAAAAGTATTAAAAATATAGAGATTATATATAATCAAAATACCCAATTAATTTTTTTTTTAATTTTGAGTATTTTCTTTTCTAATCCTCACCCAGGGATATGCTTGTTGATTTGGGAGAGGAAAAGAAGGAAAGAGAGAGAAACATGTGAAAGAGAACATCAATTGATTGACTTTCTTATGTGCCTGACCAGGGACTGAACACACAACATTTTTAACGTGCTAGATGACTCTCCAACCAACTGAGCCACCTGCACAGGACTAGAGTATTTTCCTTAATTGAATTTCTTTTCCTACATTATTCAATCTGTCAATATTCATTAAATAAATGTATTTTCCATGAACTTTGCTAAGCTGAGGAAAGAAACAATAACAAGAGAGCTAGAAAGTGCTTGCCTTCAGGAGGTTTATAGTCTATTAGTGGAGCAATACATAGGTAAACTAAATGATTCAGTTATATGACATGCAGTGATTCTGAATCTAATAAGACCTTTATGAGTTTTTTTTTTGTCATTATATAATATATGTTTGCAAAAGATTAGGTTTTAAAGGGTCCACTCTACTTACTTTCTAGCCAGGGCTCTTATCTTGTTTTTATCATAGCCTTTTAAAATATATTATAGCCGAAACCGGTTTTTCTCAGTGGATAGAGCATCAGCCTGCGGCCTGAAGGGTCCCAGGTTCGATTCCCGTCAAGGGCATGTACCTTGGTTGCTGGCACATCCCCAGTAGGGAGTGTGCAGGAGGCAGCTGATCGATGATTCTCTCTCTCATCGATGTTTCTAACTCTCTATCCCTCTCTCTTCCTCTCTGTAAAAAAGCAATAAATTATATTTAAAAAATAAATAAAATATATTATAAAACCCTCAAATCATTAGAAAATTGACTATCGCTCTAAATGTATATGCAAATTCCCACAAAGGATATGTATGTGTTAAGTTGAATACGAGCTCTCTTTCACAATTTACTCATTGTTGGGAATTAATTGATCAATTTCCCTTAATTAATAATTCTCTTAATTGAGAAATATTCAGTGAACTGTCTCTGCTCTTATCATTCAAATTCTTCAGTGCAAAGGTGAGCTTGGATTACTCAATTTGGTGTTTCCAAGAAATTTATTTGAAAAGTGAAGGGTTTGGGCCTAGCTGGTTTGGCTCAGTGGCTAGAGTTTCGGCCTGGGGACCGATAGGCACAGTTTGATTCCAGTCAAAGGCACATGGTAGGGTTGCTGGCTCAATCCCCAGTAGGGTGCATGCAGGAGGCAGCCAATCAATGATTCTTTCTTATCATTGATGTTTCTAATTCGCTCTCTCTCTCTCTCTCTCTCTCTCTCTCTCTCTCTCTCTCTCTCTCTTCCTCTCTGAAATCAATAAAAAATATTTTTTAAAAACAGAAAAGGGTTGGAACACAAGAATTTAAGATCTTTGTATTACCCTCTACCCTGCTGTTTAGTGATCACAATAGAAAATTTTATAATTCAGTCTCCTCATATAGAGTCAAATAATTTATAAACAGACATATTTTCCTATATATTAATAGTGATTATTTTTATTATAATTTAACCCATTTTCCCACATCTCATCCCACTCCCCCCAACATTATTTTCTTAAAAAATATTTTAAATATTGGAAATTCTCAAATTGGTCCTTTAAAGATATTTATTTATTTATGTCCAACCATAAGAAGGCTTTTGGAATGCCTACCTGAGTATCCTCAAACTGAATTATCTTGAGGTTATTGCTTTAAAAAATGGACCCAAAACTGATTTAGGAACTGGCTGTGGGTTTTTTATAGTCAGATTGTTCTCTGAGAAGCTCTGGGTAATGCAAAGAACATGGAATTAGAAGACTAAACATTTTGATTACAGAGCTATGTCTGTAAATTAATTGGGTGAACAAATTTATAAGGCTAGACAACCAAAATGTTTAACAGATGTTATGACAGGAGTGATTTGATTTAAGTAAAAAGTGTGAAGCAAAGGTGATGAAACTTGGACTTTGGGGGGAGGGGCAGAATTGAATTCGTACTTCATTGTTCTCCAGTGGGAATGCAAAATTCAGACTTTCTGGTTTCACCTTAGTACAGTCAAGGACAACATCAGGACGATATGCATGTCCAGAGAAGAAAAGGTAAATAAGATCAATCAATTATTATTCCTGGACAGTATAACCATCAGGGCTACAGGTATGCTGTTTCCCAACTCACAAGAAGAAAGAAGGAGAGACTAAAGGAAAAAGCAAACAAGAAACAGAAAGACAAAAGCCAGTAGTAATTGGTTACTGAGAAATTCAGCTGGAAGCTGAGCAAGTTAAATCGATAACTTTCCCAGCATGTGAGGTGTCCTGTCCCCATTGAGTTACCCATCAGAGCATCCCGACCCCCAATCAGGCCAATCAGAACCATGAATGGGTCAAAGCCATGATTAAAGTGAAAGTCATAAGCTTATCAAATAGTTCTATGTTTACTTTGAATCTTAACCTAAACTGGAGGCAGTTCCAGTAAAATAGGTTTATTGATGTGCCTCTTCCTAGCCTTTCACAACATTTGAAATGAAGCATCCACTTCTCCCAAATCCTGGGTCCATTTCCATATTTAAAAAGAGATATAGGGAAGACAATGTTTTTACTTCTAAACTTGGAGAAGAGGGCTGTATCTACATTTAAGCTTTTTACACACACACACACACACACACACACACGTGCAGGACCCTTCCACCTATGGTGCTGATGGGCTAGTCAAGGGAGAACAGACAGTGACTGGATCTGGTCAATTAGTTCAAGAGGGAAACACATCTCAAAGCCAGTTTCTTCTCCTGACAGGATACCAATAGTTGATTCAGTTTTATAACTAAAATACTAGTTTAAATATTTTATGGCTTAAATAATAAACACATCTAATAGTGAAATTGTGGAGATCTCGCATTTACACTGGGAAGAATAAAGAACAAAAGATAATGTCTCTAAAGTGTAAATTATTTATCGACCTGCAACTCCCAATTACTAAGCATCAACTCTTAAGTTATTCAAACCAGAATTCTTAAACATTTGCTATTTTAATTTTTTTCTTGTTACCTCAGTACAAAATACCTGATATAAGGATCTTTTTAAAAACTTAGCTAGCATTTGAATATCATCGAATGTCAGCAACATACTTGAACTTTATGAAGAAGAGGTAATATCAACTTACATACTTGGTCATTGGACCTACCTTCTCAGAATCTTCAGAATCTCAGGAACTGTAAGAGTTAACTAGAGAAGCCAAGCAAAAGTCTTGCAATAAAATCCAGAACAGTATTGCAGATGTGCGGAGCCCACAGAAGGTGGAGCCCAATTATCCTGCATGCGTATTTAATGTATAAAATTATTTTAAGTCTTAAAACAACCCCTTAGAATTGCTGTAAAATGCAAAGCTAGGCAGACATGTGCATTCCTAAATATAAGAAGGAAAGAAATGCACCAAGATTAAGAAATCCTGGTTACTCACGATTCTTTTCACCTCTCCACCTTGACCCAGCTTTCATTCTTCCCGAGACACCCGCAGGAGAAGTTATTTCTGCCATTGAGAGCAGCAGCATCAGCAACAGCACAGCCATGCCAGGTAAAAATAACCTCTGTGAGTGCTGTCACCGACGAACCTGAGGCTGTACTGGGCTAGAAACCTGGAGCCAATCCTGTCATTTTATTCAGCAGAAATGCAAAAATGCTGTTTTCCCATAAATTTTTAAAAAGCAGGTAGCTTCTCATCAGGCTTTTAATTTGAATTATGCAGAAAATGTTAAAAACATTGATAGGGAAGTAAAACCTTCCTTTAGACATGAGCAAAATGTCAGAAGAGATAAGCTGACAATTTCCTCTAGTCTTTCCGCAGCTCCCAGTTCCTAACCTGCTCCTGCCAACTCTCACTTCTTCCAAATGTTTGTCAACATTTTTCATAACAGGATAACAGGAGAGAGCTGAAATTTCAGCATTTTCCCACCTACACATTCTGTACCACAGATTATAGTACTTGATGAACCAGGATATTTAATTTGGGCATTGCAAACACACCTCATTTCAAACAGAGGTAGTTGTTGAGGAGAGAAAAAAACAACAACAACACTTGGTCTCAAAGCTCTATCTAATGTCTTACAGAAGGGATTAGATATATAAATATCTGCTGCTAAGATGATAAAAATAACTCTGGAAAAAGGAGTGGTAAACAATCACACTTCCTATTTAACTTGTACTATGCAATTTTTACATTTAGAGAATAATATAAAAAAGACAATCTGCCCCAAATACCCCAAATTCATGAAGTAGACAAAACGTGATGTGCATTCAAGGATTGTCTGCATTTCACTGTAAACATGTTTGCTTTGTAAAACATGTTGGTATGATGGTATATTCCATCTCTTCTCTCTCTCTCTTGCAGAATGATTTTTTATCACCTCATGAGCTGAGCAGACTTTCTTTTTTTTTTTTTTTAAGTAGAGTTCTCTGTTTTACAGTTATGCTTACTTCCTGTGGGCAAATCACAATATTGTCTGGGTTATTTTGAAACTACCCTTAAAGACATAAGAAGTTTGCCTTCACTTTAGGATCAAATTTCTATTTTTAATGATAAAAATTATTGTATTCTTCTAAGAATAATGAGAACAATAACATGCATGCAGTTCTTTTAACAGGCATATAAAGCTATTTTAGGATACTGGTCAACACATAATGATATTCTACAACTTAACCTAACTATTCTTAAATAGTTCATACAGCTGACAAAATATATTTCTAAAACACATATACTTGGAAATGTAGTGTTTACTGTTAGTGCATCAGAAGAGAGGAAAAGAGGACAAAAGGGCTACAGCATTCAAGCGATAAGACAAATTTGCTGAAACAGGCTGGTTGAAGGCAGGACGGGGAGACGGGATTGTGGCCATGTGCAGAGAAAGCCCTGTGAAAGGTGGCAACTGACACACAACTTCAGTTGGATGTTGCCAGCGGGATTACAAATTCTGGGTTGCCAGATGTTTCAAAATTTTGAAAAGAAGCTAGAAATTCAGATTATTATTAATTATCTCCTCATCCTTTAAGGAAACTCACCACAATTCTGTACTCCTTAAGTAACCATATAAAGCAGAGCATTCTGTATCTGGTTCCACCTTAAATTACCCAGACTCTTTGATCCAAGATATATTCTTTGACTGTCTATGTACAGATATATTAGTAATGACAAATATCCCTAATATGAGCTTAGAGTTTAAAGAGAAAGACATATTTAAACAACTATTTTTTCAGGTGATATGATAAATGTAATGAAAACCCTGATGGAATTATTATGGAATCACAGAAGAGAAAATATCTGGGTATCTGGGGGCATTAACTAAGGCTGTATCTCAAAATCTAGCCACACTGGGAAACCCCTGCACTCTCAAAAGAACATGAACTTCCAGACTGTCAAGTCTTTGCACATAAGATTATCTTTCTGCTTGTAAAGCCTTTTCCCCATTTGTACTTTATAAAATCCTATTAATAATGCTTAATAATTTAACAGAAGTTTATCATTTCAGACTTTTCCAGGGATAATCATACTTTTTTTTTTTCATGGCTTGTTTATCTGGGAGTAGAGAACTAAGCACACACACACATTCACTTGTATGTTCAACACGGGTGTATAGGTGCTTATAAGCCTAACCCTATTATGTTTTCTTATATCCCTCAACTCAGTAGTAATTGCCATACATAAAATAAAATCATCAAAAGTTTGTTGACCATATATTTTCCTATGTTACGGATATTGGTTTGTGTTGGTAAATTTTAAAATTAAAATATGACTCTTTAAAACAATCAGAATAACTTCTTTTATTCTCTGCCTGTGTTCTTATTTATATGCTGTCCTTCATTTTCCTTTGCCATTATGTTACAAGATGTCAATGGATAAATAGGAAATCCTAGTTACATTCAAAGACCAACTTCCAAATATGCAAACCTAAAACATAAAGGCTTTGAAAATTATCAGCAGATGGGCTTAGTCTGCTTTACCATTCTGAATTGGTCCAAAGCCAGTTATTTGGCAGTGATTTCACATGTCCACAGCTATTTCAACTTAAAGCCTTTAAAAAGGCAAAGTGCATGTCTGCACCTTCTTTTTCTTCCTGCTCCAAGCACTCCTTCCAGTTGGCTGTGCAAACGCACTCTGTTCTGAAACAAAGGAATGTGGTAATCTCACTCTTCCCGGGTAAAATTGATCAGTACCTTCATATCCACTAACAATAAATAAATTCCATCTCATAGAAGATAATGGGGGCAGTGAAAGTCTCCAGTTATTTACTCAGTCAACAAATGTTTTCTGAGCAACTAACATGTGCCAAGCACTAGCCTAATTACTGAGGAATTATGATGAATTAATAGATCTAGTTGCTGCCCTCATAGAGCTGATATTCGAGTGAGGAGAAATAGACATCATATAATAAAATCCTACTATTAGATACATATTTTTAAATTGCATATGCATTGAGGTAAAAAATGATGTTTTCATTTATTAAATAAATAATAAGGTTTAAAAATAATTTTAAGAAGGAAGCTTAATATAAAGGTTCTTTGCTTAAGCAAAGCATAAGCACTTAGAAGACAAGTGGGGAAAGCAGAAAATAGGTTCAACCAGACAGGAAGTTTGTGAAATTTTTCTCAGGGACAGAAGAGCTTGGCAAATGTTAGGAGGAAAGAATAGCTAGAGAGAGAAGAAGTGAGCTTTTCAGTTTGGGCCCTGGAAGCTAAGATAAGGATTCTTAACTGTTTCTAAGTTTAAAATATATATATATATATATATATATATATATATATATATATATATATATATATATATTATTGATTTTTACAGAGAGGAAGAGAGAGGGATAGAGAGTTGGAAACATTGATGAGAGAGAAACATCGATCAGCTGCCTCTTGCACACCCCCTACTGGGATGTGCCCACAACCAAGGTACATGTCCTTGACAGGAATTGAACCTGGGCATTCCACAGGCTGACATTGTATCCACTGAGACAAACCGGTTTGGCTGTTTCTAAGGTTTTAAGAAGGAATATATTTTTTGCATTGACCGATTAATCTTCCAATAGAGATAATACGTTGGAGGGTGTCAAAATGGAAGTAGGAAAATTAGGAGACCATCTTTTGATTCAAATGACAAATTTATACCAACAGTTATAGAAATAAAAGAAAAATGATTAGAAAGTGAATACATTAGTAACATATCCTGGAAGCAGAGTCAAAAAGACCTGCTGACCAATTGCACACAGAGGGTGAGGGAGAAGGGGCCCTAAGGTGGCCACAAGGGTCTGGGATGGACATCTTGGGGCGGAGCTACCTAAGCAGATTGGAGGATCAGGATGAAGAGAAGGGTGACCAGTAGTTGTTGGAACTTATGTTCTTTCCTTAAATAACTTTCCAAAATGTCATAACCGGTAATCAGAACAGAAATGTATACATACTCACAACAATTATTTAATTGGGTGAGTAAATTAACAAGCAAATAAACAGAACTGTTTTATGCAAATGACATTAACAATATTTTTAAATTGGACTTCTAGGTATACAAAATAGGCTACTAGGAGGCCTGAAATTATTTAGTAACTACCTGTATATGAGAATGATAAATACATAAATTTATAGAGAGATATGGGGAGAGAGAGATGAGAGATGAGAGAGAGAGAGAGAGAGAGGGAGAGAGAGAGAGAGAGAGAGAGAGAGAGAGAGAGAGAGAGAGAGAGAGACTCTATATTGGGTGTTAAATAGTTATTAGAGATAACCAGTACTATAAACTCATGATTTCATTGTTCAGACAGCAAGCAAACTTAGGACTATAACTAAAAACACAAATAAATCAGGGTATAAATAATTTTAAAAACCAGTGCTAAAATCTGTGGGAAATGGATTACATTTCAAGGATGAGAAGTCTTGAGCTAAATAGACTAAAATTAAATGTTGGTCAGGGACAAAGGATGACTAGTATCAGAATACTCACTACAGGAGCACAAGACGAGAGAAGAGACTGGGATGTGCATTTGCAAAGCCAGAGGCTGCAGCCCAGCGCTATTATACAAAGAAAGGAAGGCAGGTCCCAGTGAATAGGTGGGTCCTCGTGTACATTAGACAAGCAAGATGCTCTCTTCGTCCTGTATTGAATCAGCACCCAACAGTTCCACAGCTTTCCCGGCCCTGAGCATCATAAGTTCCACCCTCCAAAGGGTGAGAAGCCATTTTTCTCAAGTGGATTCTAAGGTTGTGTCTGTATAAAAGTAGAACTACAATTTAAACATAATAAGAAAAGAGAGTGTCCACTGCTTAGCTTGTGGCTGTTGAGCTCCACTTCCTTAACTCCTCTGATCCCATTTTAGTTCACATGAAAAAGCTTATTTTGACTCCTAAGTCTATGGTTTAATTTATTACAAGGTGTAATGCTATGAGAGGGTTTGGGCCAATTAATCTGGAAACTGATGATAGCACACTGATGCTCATTTTGCTGCTTCCCTCGAAGATGTATATGAAAAGTAGACAGCCGGTCATCACTGTGTAGGCATCTCATTAGCCACACTCACTCCATGCTCTCAGCATGCCTGGCATTGGGTTTGAATATCAATAATTATGCTTTCCCTTACATAGAGTAATTTTCAAAATACTAACCTTTAAAATCTGGTCTTAATACCTTGCCATAATGAAATAATATGGAGGGCTAAGACTATCCATAGGATAGTAAGTATTTCCAGCATTTTTAATTCTCATTCATGAAATGTATACTAGCCTTCGAATAAACCACTGAAAAGCATACCAACAGTGACCAAAAAGTAGTCTTCTGCTAGAACCCAAGATAAATACTTACCGTGCTATAACCTATGTTCTACTTCATATAACACTAGAGTGTACTTAATCATTGTAAAATATCATTATTTTCCTACATGGATAGATGTTTCCTGATATTCTGCATTGTGGGAACAGAAACAAGACCTAGTGTTCTCACTGACAAAAGAAATGGAAATGTTCACACACAGAAGAATATTGAGTGACATATTCATGAAAAAGAAAATGCTTTATTCTAATCAATGTACTGGTTAAATGACACTAGAAAATTAACTCATATTAGCAAAACTTCCCTAAAACACATTTTGCCAATAAATGTTTAGTATAGCATACTAAAAATGTGAGGTTTTTGTGACACCTGAATTTTATCAATGTTTTTATACAGAACTATGAATGTGGCTACAGACAGGAGAAATGGTAGCCCTGAAAGGATTGTGGTTTGCAAAGATGACTGCAATACTTCCTGCCATCCCAAATGCCCATTTATATGTGGGTTTGCCAACTCTTCCATGAGGAGAAGCTTATTTCAATACCACTGAAATCTGGATTAGCCTTGTAACTTATTTTTACCAGTAGAATGCAGCAGAAGTGACGTGCCTGACTTCTGAGGCTGGGCCTTATGAGGTCTGCAGCGTCTGCTTCGCTTTCTGGGAACCCTGCCCGGGGATTTCCACAAAAGGACTCTGCTCCTTCCTCCCAGAGGCTCAGAGGCCACGTGGAGATGAGAGAAGCACTGCAGCTGACGGCGCACACCAGCTGCCAGGCATTCGAGCAAGCACCATGGACTTCCACCCAGCGTAACAGCAGTGTGTGCCCTACAGTGAGACTCTTTGGGAAGAATCCATATATGCTCAATTCGGTGTCCTTATGTAACCTCTTTTGGCCTCAGTTTTATGTTCACTAAAGTAAGAATAACAATTCTATCTGACTTGCAGGATGGTTGAGAATACTAAATGTGTGAATGCAATTAAATATCTAAAATGTTACATGGAATAAAGAAAGCATTAATAAAATATTAATACAGAATGTTATAGCTGCTAATGTTGCTGTAATTTTTATGTGTCTCTTTAAGAAAAGAGAAGTAAGACTCGGAGTGATTAAATGTTTTCCCCAAACCACAGAAGTGTAGAACAAGGATCCAGGAACAGACATTTTGTTCCAGAATCCAAGTTATATAGCACCACACATTTTTGCATCCACTCTGATTTATTTAGGGATACATTGTGCCAGCTATTGCGATCAATGAGTTCACATATGTAATGTTATTACTATTCTACTTAGCCCAGTGTGACTAATTCAGTGCTTTAATATGTCTTTGAACAACATGCCAGGTCCTCTCTCCCTGTCTGGCATCATCTTACATGGCTCCGCCGATAAAGTCACCCTAGATTTCAGCCCATACTTTCTATGCTCCTCTGTGCATGCTGTCTTTTCTGGTTCTGATGCCCTTGCCCTCCTGTTTCTATGGTAACTGCTACAGTTACTTTTATGACAAGACTCTGCTCCAACATCTCCTCTTCAGTGCAGATCCACTTCATCCTTCTTTGAAGGCTCTGAGGCACTCTCACTGCTCCTGTGGTCACTGTGGACACGCCATTGCTAAAGTGGTATGGTGGAACTTTTGTTTATGTATGTCTTTCCCATTGAACTGTGCACAGCTCATAGAAAACGAGCTTTGTCTATTTTCATATTCCTGGATCTCAATAAAATTCACTATATGAGTGCATTCTTCTTGTACAATGTATTCTGTTTGGGTTCCTGTGCTTCTTTCTTATCTTTGCATTTTTATTACTTACTTTAAAAATATATATTTTATTGATTTTTTTTACAGAGGAAGGGAGAGGGCTAGAGAGTTAGAAACATTAATGAGAGAGAAACATCAACCAGCTGCCTCCTGCACACCTCCCACTGGGAATGTGCCCGCAACCAAGATACATGCCCTTGACAAGTATCGAATCTGGGACCCTTCAGTCCATAGGCAGACACTATCCACTGAGCCAAACCGGTTAGGGCTTCATTTATTTCTTGATGTTTTACAAGTAAAAATTGCTCTTTGAGATTCTAGAGGAGAATCATAGTTTAGGATAAAAGACTGTGTTTAGAGAGGCAGACCCAGGCTCAGATCTCAACTCCATAACTGGTTAACACTGGAGTCTTGGATAAGTGATATAAACTCTATGCTTCAGTTTTATTTCATACAATGAGAAAAATAATAGCTGCATTGAAGAATCCATATATATGTGCGAATCTAAAAAATGTGAGCATAAATTGCATTGATACATGTTAATGCAATGCACTGAGTAAGTAGTGACTCAACCTTCTTTAGAAATTACGACCATTAAAGAAGACCTTCTGAATGAAGCTGGGCTTTGGTTTATTATTTTCATATGTGTGAGAGAGGTCAGGTTTTTTCCCTTTTGTCTTGTGAAGGTTAAGAAGGTTAGTTAAGTTTTAAAAATAGTACATTCAGGCATTTATAAGAACACAAAGCTGTTAACAGAGATAAGATGGAAGAATTTAGCATCGAGATATACTTAACTTTTGAAATGATAAAATTTATTTTATGTAAGTATATATTTTATAAGTTTACACATTTTATAAGTATATATATATATATATATATATATATATATATATATATATTACTAGTATATATGTAGCAGAGATATATTGGGATATATTTGTATGTGTGGATATGTATATGTGCATGTATATGTTTATTTTGAATGTATTATAATACATTAAATGACATAAATCATAACATTTATGCTTCAGAAAAAAAGGCATTAGTATTAGCTTACTAATATAGACATACCATTGCATTTTTTACCTTCATATTATAAACTTTACTTATTGACACTTTATATATCCCATTAACTTCCCTTAAGAAAGCTTTTAAAACCACATTTCTATCAAATATTCAACTACTTCACATTTGAGATTATTTGTTCAATACAAACAGATCCAGAGACAGAGAAGCATCGATCAGATCATCAAACCTCAGAACTAAGGTAGGCGGCGGCAGGAGTTAAGGGGAAGAGATCAACCAAAGGACTTGTATGTGTGCATATAAGCCTAACCAATGGACAAAGACAACAGGGGGTGAGGGCATGAGTGAGGAGGTAGGGGGGTAATGGGGCACTAAGGACACATATGTAATACTTGAATGGAGATAAAAAATTAAGTCAAGGGTTTTCCATCTAAAGTTTCAAGCCTCTTAATATGGAGAAAGAGCAGTACACTGCTTCATGTACTTTGTGTTTCAAGCTACATGAAAATATATATGCATCTTTTCAAACTTAAATAAAGGTATATAGCTGAAACTGCAGAATATTGCAAGATGTTTTCTTTCCAAGTGGAAAACACAACTTAAAAATAAATACAACCGATAAAAGTTTTACACTAGCATTTGTAGCTGATTTATGAAGCCAGTATAGAAAAGACAAGGCTGATTCTGAAGCAGAAGTGGACTTTTACCTAACTTGCAATAACACACACACACACACACACACACACACACACACACACACAGAATGGGAATGTTTACTTTCACTTGCTTTAATTACTGCATTTATTTGGCATTTAAAATAATTAAGTGATTTATTTCCTGCTTAAATAAAACTTTGTCTTATAAATTTTATTTTAATTCATGTCCAAAATATGTTTCTATTGCCTATTAGAGGTAAATGTATTCTAGTCCACATTGAATTTGCCTCTGTCACCCCAGTGAGTTTTGTGAAAGTGGAAAAGAAAACAGTGCCCTGGATTCACTAAAAACATGTTGTCCAGCAAGAGAAACTGTGCCTCTCATTAACAGCAAAAACCTTAGCAAGGCTGCTTCAGGCTTTAAGTTGGTTAGGAATGAAAAAAACTGGGAAATATGTTAGTGACAAAATATGTAACTCTTTGCCCAGGGAGTTTGAAAAACATTTCAATTCCAAACCTGCACTATGTACTTCAGCTGATGTACTAGAATGTAGGCCTTGTAGCACCAGACATCTGCCTCTTGAGATTTCACAAGTCATGAAAGTGTGATAACAATTTAACATATCACTACTTCTTATGAACTATTTTACTTCTATGTAAAAGTGAAGACCAACAATGTTTACCCCACAGTTTACTTAAAATATTTTGACAGTTCTTCAGAGATTTTATGAGGAAATGTCTTTATCTTCCCATTTCCTAAAGGCGAGGTTGACTAAGCCCTGATTAATCTAATTTATTTCCAAACAACCTCTTAGTCTGCAAGTGGGGCGAACATGGGGCTGAATTTTTATAAAAGTTAAATTACTTTCATTTTTAAATTTTTTGACTTTTATATTAAAATTTTTAATGTTGACATTATTCTGGGTATTTCCCTTTTAACTCCTTTGCCTATATCCAACCACCTCAGCCTCCCCTCCTTTGGCCTTTACACCACTATTGTCTATATGTCCATGGGGAGCTTTTATATATATATATATATATATATATATATATATATATATATATAGCCCGGTGCATGAATTCGTGCATGGATGGGATCCGGCCAGCCTGGCCAAGGGGAGGGGACATGGGTGGTTGGTCGGCCTACCTGCTGGTCAAACTCCTTGTTGAGGGGACAATTTGTATATTAGCCTTTTATTATATAGGAGGGTATACACTGAGTGGCCAGATTATTATGCATTCAGAGATCATAATAATCTGGCCCTCAGTGTATGTTCTTTAGCTAATCCACTTCACCTTCTTTATCCAGTCACCCATACCCCTCTCCCTCAGGCACCTGACAGTCTGTTTTATGCATCCATGCTTCTGGTTCCATTTTGTTTGTCAGTTTATTTTGTTCATTACATTCCGCATATTAGTGAGATCATCTGAAATTTGTCTTTCTCTGACGGGCTTATTTCACTTGGCATCATACTCTCCAGGCCCATCCATGCTGTCTCAAAGGTAAGAGTTCCCTCTTTTTTATAGCTGTATAGTATTCTGTTGTGTAAATGTGTCACATCTTTTTATCCACTGGTCTTCTGGTTGATTCTATTTGCTTTTGAAGATTTAATTCCATTATAGTCTAAAACTTTGTTTCAGGATATATTCAACACTTGAGCAGAATGAATACTTCTCTCAAGTTATTACAAGGTATTTTCTCCTATACAATAATAGAAATATTTAAAATAAAATTATATTGAGAGGTTGATTTGCACCATAGGTAACACAGTTAAAAGAGGAGAGGGGAAAATTCTGGGTGAGTGGTGTTCCCCCCCCACACACACAAAAATGAAAGTGAAGAAACCTGAAGAAAAAACACCCTTTTGATTCTACTTCAATCTTATTTCCTCACACACTTATTTTGCTCTCTTTAAGTGTCACAAATAGTTTTTAAGATAGTTTGGGGATTTAGTATGGTATCTGTTCAAACCCAAGTAAATTGCATTCCCAACACCCAACTTGGATTTAAATACAGCTCTTGTTTATTAGCAGATGATCCTTATTTCTAAACTCACTGGGAAAATATTTCTTTTTTATTCTGTATTCTCATGTGACATTCAGCCATTCTGAAATTATTATTTTTTAATTCTTCACAAAGATTTGAAAATCACTTAATGGATATTTTCAGAAATCTGAGTAGTGTGGCTTCTACTTGCCTGCATTTACTTAGTATGCAGAAAGAGCTGAAGAAGTAAGTAGCTGCCACATCTGATGCAATTCAGCCTAGGTATAACATGTGCTACATATGCACATATTTAAACTTGCACTATAAATTATTTGTATGATTTAACTTTATGTAATTTTTTTTAAAAAAAACTTTATTGTTTAAAGTATTACATGTCACCTTTTTCCCATTGACCTCTCCCCAGCTGCCCCAGCCCCCAAAACATGCCCTCACCCTCCACTCTAAATTTAAAAAAAATATTTTTAAATGATTTTTAGAGAAAGAAGAAGGGAGAGGGAGAGTGGAGAAACATTGATGTGAGAATGAAGCATCTATTGGCTACCTCCTGAACATGCTGTACTAGGGATGAAGCCTGCAACCCAGGGATGGGCCCTGACCTGGAATCAAGCCAGCAACCTATGGGTGAATGGGATGATGTCCCATCAGCTGAGCCAACCTGGCCAGGGCTCCACGATGAATTTTTATTAAAAAACAATAAGGGTAAAAATAGCATTGCATTAATACCTAATAACATATCAAAGTAGAGAAGATGATGCAATGCCTTTTTATACAGATAATACACCAGATATACCGAATAATATACTGAAGCCCAGGTTCTGTAGACATCAAGGTGACTGTCACCTATTTCTTCTTTCTCTTACAGCATGCCCAGTTCTCAAAACAAATAATTCTGAGCAACATAGAGTTGAAAAACTGCTTAAATGCCTCTCAAATGTCATGAGTTGTATTATGTAACCTGCAAATAAAAATGTAAAGGCCATTTAAATTATGCCATTAAATCCTTCTCCTACGTTTACATAACAAAATGTGCCATATCCTATTTCTTTCTCAGATTAAACAGGATGTTTTGTGTATTGGAGTCTCTGTCAACTGGTCTTTTTCTCCAAGATTAAAGTTGTTTTTATTTCTGATGATAAATGTAGATCTTTTTCATTCAATCCAAATCTCACAGTTTGCAGAGAAAAGTTCCTATTTGTATAGGAATTGAGTAAATGTAGAAAAATAAGTTTATGTTCTGTTCAAGATGCCTTCAACACCGTCCTTAAGAATGCAATTTTTAGAATTCTATTTTTCTTTAGGGTGGCCAACTCTTTATTATTCTTAAAGTCTATTTAAGCAGTCAATGTTGAGTAACAATGTGTTTTGGGGAAGCGATCACAGGGCCAAATTGTCTAAGTGGGATATCAGCTCTACCATGTGAGAGTTAAAACACCTTGGGTAAGTTACATGCCATTTTTGGGGTTTTGATTTCCTTACTTTTAAAATGGAGCTTACAAAAATAGCATCTACCTCATGTTTCCTGTATAAAAACACAAACACGAATTAAAGATGTGCAAAGTGCTTAGAACAGTGCCTGTTGCACAGGAGATAATGAGTAGGTGCTCAATAAGATTGTTATTATTGCAATTATTTTTGTTATTAAGTAACACATGCTATGATACATTGTTGGAGTAAATGAAACATGTTAAGGCCAGTATGCTAAAGTAATGTGGCCATTTCTCATGACATTAAACATGTATTATTGACCCAGAAATTTTACTCCTTGGTGTTTACCCCAGAGAAAATAAAACATGTGTCCACACAATGTGAATACATTTTATCAGCTTTCTACTTACACACTTTAAACATAAGACAAATCAATAGTCCATCAAATACTGAGTAGAGTCCTAGCTGGTTTGACTCACTGGATAGAGTGTCTGCCTGGGGACTCAAGGGTCCCAGGTTTGATTCTGGTCAAGGGCATGCACCTTGGTTGGAGGCACATCCCCAGTAAGGAGTGTGCAGGAGGCAGCTGGTTGATGTTTCTCTCTCATCCATGTTTCAGACTCTCTATCCCTCTCCCTTCTTCTCTGTAAAAAAATCAATAAAGTATATTTAAAAAAAATACTGAGAAGATGAGAAAAGCGTGGCATATCTATACAGTGAAATACTATTCAACAATAGAATTTGATAACTACTGTTATATGCAACAATGTGAATGGATCTTAAAAGCATAATGATAAATAAAATAAATCTTGAAAGAAATAAATATTGTTAAATTAGAGTTAGATGATGTTCTATAAAAGGCCAAACTATTGGAATAGAAATATACTCTAAATTTTGTAGGGGTTTGTCTATAAAGGAACAAGAAGTGAACTTTTAGGGTTGATGAAAATATTCTATTATTTTAATTGTGGTAGTGGTTATATTATTCAAGTATTCAAAATTCAAAGAAGAGTATATAGCTAGTTCTGCTAAATCCTTTCAGTCCTCAGAGTCTGAGACAGAGAACTTGATTTTTGAGGATATTTTTCCATTGATTTTTAGAAAATGTGAAAGAGAAAGGTAAAGACACTCACACATTGAGTGGCCAGATTATTATACATTCAGAGATCACAATAATCTGGCCACTCAGTGTATATCTGTTAGTTTCATTATATTTTTAAGTGGGAAGATCTCTGTTGAAAACAATTAGCCAACTATATACAATCTACAATTTAATTTGCACTTATTTCATTTTTCTTCCCAAATAAAACATATATACATATATATTATATGATTGTTATTATATACCAGCTGCTTCTCTAATTGCTTCTATACATTTTCTGAAATTTTATACTGCTCTTTCTTTTATAATTTTCTCTTTTCTTTCTCTGTTAGTTCTTTTTTCACAGTTAATGTTCACAATTAGTCAAAGTCAGATTTGTGAAGTAATCTTAAAATAGATTATTTAAATTTTTAGGGATTAACAACATTCTATAATTTTATAAAACAAATAAAAATGAAAACAACATACAAAAGTAATGCACTAAGATACTACAAGTCATTATGCTTAAGAAAATTGAATTAGTGATTGTGGGGGTGGGGTAAAGGTGGAGGCAGGTAGAGGAGAGATAAATGGTGATGGATGGAGACTTGGCTTGGAAGGTGAACACCCAGTGAACAGATGATGTGTTGTGAAATTGTGCAAGTGGAACCTGTATAAATTTTTAAATAGTTTTTATTGATTTCAGAGAGGAAGGGAAAAGGACAGGTAGATAGAAACATCAATGATGAGAGAGAATTCATTGACTGGCTGCCTTCTGCACAGCCCTCACTGGGGAGCAAGCCCACAACTGGGTATGTGTGCTGACCAGGAATCACACTGTGACTTCTTGGTTCACAGGTCAATGTTCAACCACTGAGCCTTGGTGGTCCAGTAAACTTGAATAGTTTTGGTAACCAGTATCAGTAAAAAGAAAAAAAAAAGAAAATCAATTTTAAAATATGTTGATTATTTAATTATACGTAAAATTTAGGATGTCTAAATTTTCTGAATTTTAATTATTAAATAACACAAAATGTGACTAATTTTATCCTCCTTAATTGGTGCTTATTTTTTCAAATTTATATATAATTTAATTTGAAATATTTGTTGTAAAAATGCAGAAAATTTATACCAACAAATAAGTAAACAAATAAAATCTTCAAAATTATAAAGTCCCTTAAGGATTTTAAACCAAGATAGATTTTATTTAACATAAAACTATGTTTCCCCAATTTATTAGATCTTTAAGAAATTAAGGCTTCAGTTACCCTACCAAGTAAAAAACCCAAAACAGCTGAAGTGTTAGTTAAGGGCAAAAGGAACATGGAAAGAATACACATTTATATAAACTGATTACAATTTTGTGAGCAGTTGTAGAAAAGAAAAAAAAAACTATAGCATATTTCCATATTCTTTCTTCTCATTTGTTTGTATGTGTTTGTATATATTAACCATTTTCCATTTTTCCTCCTTTCTCTGTTTTCTACATTTTAAAAAGCTATTACGTATATGATATAAAATTGGGATCACAACTGAACTAGAAATGTTTGAATAGAACCCCAAAAGTTGTTTAGTTACCAATGGTATTTTGGGTCTCCTGTTTTGGGAAGAGAATGAAAAAGACTATTTTAGCCTAGATCAAGTTGTTATAGTTGCTATTTGAACGTTTAATTAAAATTATATAAATGGATGTTGAAGAACCAAAGGTGTGGACTGTATAGGAATCTTAGTTTATTATTCTCAACTTTAAATCCAACTTGCTTCTATTGGCAAGGTGCAAACTCCATTCCCAGATGCATTTGCATTTAGGATTCTGTATATAACAGGTTCTACATGCAGATGCATTTGCATGAGTTTAGGAAGGCAAAAGGAGTTGACAGTATTTTTCTACTTCCATGGATGCTGCACACTAGAGTAGGTAGATTATTCGGATTTTCTGCTTTCTCTACTCCATATGTCATTACCTAGTCACAGCAGCATGGCATGAGAGCCAGCCTTGGGGGCTGCAACATTAGCTTCTGAATCTTCTAATCACAGCCACAGTGGTTATCAGTTATCCGGGTTGTCCTGATTCTCATTGTTCCAGCTCTTCCAGCAACTTTGTAAAGAGCTTTGTAATTCCACATATTAACTCCCCTTTCTTGAAATAACACAGATATTTCCTATTTTCTCTATTTAGTTACCAATGGTATTTTGGTATTTCTCTATTGAACCCTGATTGGGATACCACAATATGCATATTCCTTTAAAAAAAGAATGAGAGGTAGAAAGTGGAGTACAAAGCATATATTAGGTAATATAATAATATGCATTTATTTACACAAATTTTCTTCTTTTTTAAACCACTTTATTGAGGTATGACTAACATTCAGTAAGCTGTGTATGTGCATGTGAGCTTTACACAAGATCTACCATCGAAGCAATTTTTAAAGTATGAAATACAGCATTGTTATCTCAAAGCATCAGGTTGTACAGTAAATCTATAGAACATATTCAGATTATATAACTGAAACTTTACACCTTAATCTTTCTTATTTTACCTAGCATAAATATTTAATTTGTAAGAACATAGAAAATACCAAATGATGCAATAAAACTAAAATAAAATGCAGGTAATAGCAAAAAGACTGCAGGAAAAAAACGTTTACATCAATGCACTTGAAATGTCTGAATCTTCTTTGAGTGAGTTCCAACATGACCTGTTCAAGCACTATACATTACAAGTTCTATAATTTATAGTGGAAACCAAATGCGTCATATAATTACAGACTTACTCATTTTCCAAGCCTGCACTATTTGGGATTAAGGAAAAAGTTAATAAAAAAAACAAGGTACTTCAATTGAATAACACTTTTAATAGATAAAATAGCGATGTGTAAAATGATGATTTAATTATTTAATTGAAAAAGAAAATCACTACTGTGTATTGATGTATCTATAATCACTAATAACTGTCTTTAGCTAATTCCTCTAGTTAGAATTTAAATTTAGCATCACATGAATTACTAGAGGCCCAGTGCACTAATTCTTGCATGGGTGGGGTCCCTTGGCTTGGGTGGCAATTGGGGCCTATCGGGCCAGCCAGCTGGCCTTGGGGAGGGATAGTAGGAGGTTGGCCAGGCACGGAAGGTTGGCTGTGGGAACACACTGACCACCAGGGGGAAGCTCCTGCATTAATCATCTGCCCCCTGCTGGTCAGTGCACATTATAGCAACTGGTTAACTGGTTGTTTGGTCTACTGGACATACAATGACATTATATATATATATATATATATATATATATATATATATATATATATATATGCTCTCCAAATGAATAGCAAAGTGAACATATTGAAATATATGAAATATTATACAAATGGAATAAATTAGATAGTGATAAAAAGAAACTCTGATATTCAAATAAACATCTTGATTTATTCTCATAAAAACTCTTTCATATAAAAAATTTGTCTATCCAAATTAAATAATAACATCACAACAGTTAGTCTAATGTAATCCAGGATACTCCACTCATTTCTCTCTTGAATTTTATAAAAAGAAATGAAACCAGAAAACACTCTGCTGATTCACACTAAAGTATATTAATTGCCTAAGAAATGGCTTTATCAAGGGTTATGAGCAAAAATCATGAAATAAAACTTTAAAGGATCACATTTGGCTTTAAAAAAAGACTGATTTTGATAGTTTGTCAGCTATAAATACTAAATAAATGTATTGAATCTTAAAATAGTATTGTGAGCTATAGTTTTTGTACTTGGCAATATCTGACATTAAAAAAAAAGTGATTGAATTCAAAATCCTTTAGCATTATCACTGGAAATTTAAATTTCATTTTAATGTTGTATTTATTAAGAAGGTAATGAAAGAGTCCTTACATTTATAAAGTAATCAAACTTCAAGAGCCACTTAAGGAGATCAAACTACCTGAATACTTGTTGAAAGTATAAACGTCCCGCCAAAACCAGTTTGGCTCAGTGGATAGAGTGTCGGTCTGTGTCCTAAAAGGTCCCAGGTTTGATTTTGATCAATGGCATGTACATTGGTTGTGGGCACATCCCTGGTAGGGGGTGTGCAAGAGGCAACTGGTCAATGTTCCTCTCTCATCGATGTTTTTAGCTCTCTATCCCTCTCCTTTCCTTTCTGTTAAAAAATCAATAAAATATATTTAAAAGAAGAAATAAAAGTATAAAAGTCCCTGTTGCTAAATAGAAAAGAAATTATAAACATTTTCCTACATTTGCAAAATTTACTCATTTGTTCGGATTTTGCCAGTGGTGACTGTTATGACTTAGAAATCATTATTAAAACTCTATATCTAGAAGTGCTTGTAGCTTTTTAAAGAATAAATAACTCATACTAAAGTATTCTATCTATAAAAGAAGCTCATTTCTCATGAAATATAAAAGTATTTTATTTGCAGTTTATACAGTTTTATTTTGAAATTTCTAATGTTTTGTGTCTTATCTTAATAATATAAAAAAATAAAAGGTTATATTTTTTTACCTAACTGCACATAGATACTCCAAATTCTCTAAAGTTTTACTCTTCATTGCCATAAAAAGGTTTTTATGTGTTCTATATGAAATGGGTAGAGATGTGTGGTTCAAAGTGCAGGGAATAAGTTTGAGAGCATTTGATCACTCAGATATTACATATCTAAATGGAGATTAAGCTATCTTGTTAAATAAATAGATTTCAACTCTGATATTCTGATATTCCGCATCTATAGTGTGCAGCCCTAACCTTGAAACACTTAAAAAATTGAGGGCATAATATAGCTGATACGAGAAAGGCAGAGCTACTTGATTCTGTGGCACAGCATTACATGGTGCTTCCTAGTGAGCTTTACCAGCTCTAATCATAGTCTGAGCAAGAGAAAAAGAGGGAGAAAGAGGACACTCTTGTCTTAATACCTGCTCTGCAAAATGTATGTTCACCTCCCACAAAGTTCTGATTACAGTCACACTGAGTAATGGACCATGCTGGCTTTCTTTCAAATCAATGCTAAAATATTTATTTTTACCCAGAGGTCATTAATGGCATCCTGGTTGAATAAATATTACCAATGCATGTATTATTTATGTAGGCTATCTATTATTATTGGTTTTGAAATAGTGGAAAGCTCTTCCCTTGATATTAAGTCCAAAGTTGTTTTCTAAGTCTCAGTATATTCCCAAAATGAAAAGTTCAGTAAAATAAAATTAATTGGAGTACATTTTTTGCTATTGTTTTAAAAAATGTTTTCAATTGCCCAGCTGGTGTGGCTCAGTAGTATCTACTTGTTGAATCTGGTGTTTTTTTCCTGAGCAGGATGCAAGGGGGATTTCTTTCTCAGGTTCTTGTCAATATGGATTTGAAGAATGAAGCCACAGGCAAAAGTGGTAGATGAAGAGGGTGGAAATTTATTGGAAGCAAGTACAGACTCCCATGTAGGGAGGGCGTCCCAAAGGAGGTTACCCACTCAGCCCCTCTTTCTAAGGTTTATAAAAGCTGCAGTTTTTTATCTCTGTTATTTCCTTCTGATTGGCCACTATAGCAGCTTAAAAGCTCACACCCCACATGCTGTCCCCCTCCATTTCTCCCCCTTCAGTGGTGGAATTCCCTATCTCCTGTGAAAATCTGTTTTCCTCTTTCTCCCATTTGTCAGCATTTTTCTATTCTCTGTAAAAGTTTGTTTCCTCTTTTTCCCCTGGGCTTTTCCCTATCTTCTGTGAATGGATTTCTTCCTCTCCCCTCATCCTGTGGTACCCTTACCCCCTGCCCTCTGTGAATGTATGCCTTTTGGTGGCTCCAAGCCCTCATCTGTGCAATCCTCCCGCATAGATGAGGTCTCCCCTTTATTTCTAAAACTTCCTAAACCTGTCTATTTTACCCCTAAAACTCCTTTCACTATAAACCAGGAAGTCACAGTTCGATTCCTGATCAGGGCACATGCCCTGGGTTATTGGCTCAATCCTCAGTAGAGGGTATGCAGGAGGCAGCTGATCAATAATGCTCTCTTATCATTGATGTTTCTCTCTCTCCCCCTTTCCTTTCCTCTTTGAAATCAATACAAATGCATATATTTTTAAAATGTTTTAATTATATTTATTTGTGCATGTTGTTTTGTTGCTCTAAAATTCTGAATTGTCCTCTATTAGCTTAGAGCATCCCAGAGAAGCAGGCACATTCTCCTTCAAGTTATGCTTCTTTTTTCCTAGGTAACAAAGTGCAAGTTTTCTAGTAATTGAGTTTGAACCCAGGTAGGAATGATCATATATGCACAGAATTATAGCTACTAACACTACTGAGTTTCTAGAAGGAATAACCACACTTCAAGTTCTGAGTAAAGGAATTTGGTTGAGAGCAACTTAGGACATTCGTGATAACATTCAGGCTTTCTGACATTGTGGGTATCTCTTGATTTGAGCAAACTTCCTGTTAAACATGTAGCAGAGTACTTCCTTCCTTTGGTAGCTCTGAAGTAGGTCATGAGCAGAGTGAATAAAGATAAATGACCCCTACCTAAAATAACCTTTTCTTTTCCGAGCTTATCTCTCTGAGGTGGGGGTAAGGATTCCTCATTTAGATATTTCTTTTTGAATGCTGATTAGTCCTGTAGTTTGAAGCCTAAAGAGTGAAGAAACCATTGTGAAGGTCAGATCACATGGTGGGTACAAATTACTGTAGAGATGTAACCCTGTGTAAAAGTTAATAGCTTTACATTCCAGGAAAAGCTATTGTACCCCTGTAAAGAATTAATAGTAGCTTTTCAGAAAAAGAAAAAAAAAAGCTTCTTAGATTTTAGTCTTAAAGATCATGGTTTCATTTGGACATACATAATAGAGGCCCAGTGCACAGCATTCATTTATTGGGGGAGGAGGGGACCCTTAACCCAGCCTGCACCCTCTCACAGTCTGGGAACCCTTAGAAGATGATCCAACTGCTGGCTTAGGCCCCCTTCCTGAGGCTAGGAGTTGGACATCCCCCAAGGGGTCCTTAACGCTGTCCCGGAGGCTAGAGAGGCTCCTGCCACTGCTACTGAGCTCACTAGCCTTGAGCCTGGCTTCTGGCTGAGCGGTGCTTCCCCTGTGAGAGCGCACTGACCACCACGGGGCAGCTCCTGCATTGTGCGTCTATCCCCTTGTGGTCAATGAGCATCAGAGTGACTGGTTGTTCTGTTGTTCAGTCAATTTGCATATTGGCCTTTAATAACTATATAATAAAACACAATATGCAAATTGTCCTCCTTACTGGGAGTTAGACTGGGAGTTTTACCAGGATGCAGTGTCGACCAGCCAACAGCCTGTGGCTCCTCCCCCCAGCCAGCTGACCTCCCACATCCCCTCCCTCCAGCTGGCCTGGTCTAATCAGCCACTATCAGGGCAGGCTGGATCCCACCTGTGTATGAATTCATGCACTGGGTCTTTAGTAAAGGATAAAAGCCTGAGCAACAGGCCAACCAGCCAATTGGCTGGTAGCTATGATCCACAATGATCACCAGGGGGCAGACATTCAATACAGGAGTTGCCAAGCTGAGGTGACTTGGCAGCTGTGGTTCTCAGGTGATGCACCTGTAACCAGAGAGGAGGGAGTCTGATTCCAGGGTGTGTCACCCAAGAACCACCCTCTCACAATCTGGGACCCCGTGGGGGATATTGAAGAGCTGGTTTCAGCCCGTTCCCCACAGGCCAGGCCAAGGGATCTCACCAGTGCACATATCCATGCACCAGGCCTCTAGTGTTAATAATATTTGCTGATGAATAAAAGACCATTTTAAAAATGTTAAATGAAACCAAAAAAATCATATGAGTCTGTATCTGGAAGCCTACATTATTTTCACACAACAAAGTTAGGTTTTCTACAATGATGAACAAAGCTTTTTATTTTTGTCTACCAATCTGTCCCATGTTTGATCTTAATTTTTTCAGTGAACATTAAAATTCTATATTAAAAATTATAATTCACTTTTAATAGGGATGTTTGTTTTCAATCTTCTTTCAACACAGATATTTGCAGGCTGGAGTCTTCCATTTCAAAGTATTTATATTCAGTGTTTATTCCAAAAGAAATAGAAGACTTAGTTGACTCGATGCTATTTATTTATTTAGTTTTGATCTGTAGGTTGTCATGTAAGCTAAGCAGCACATTTCTTTCTCAATTACATATGGGCTTACTGACTGACAGAGCTCTCAGATTTCTTTGTGGCTAAGAAAAGTTATTTTTGATACAGTGAGAGATATTTTAAGAGTGTTTGATGTGTTAAAGCACGTATCTGGGCCAACAAAAATGAAGACCATGTTCTTAATTTTGATCATTCCAAAAACTTCAGCCTGAGCTTCCTGGTATCAAAAGAAGCATTGTGAAAAATGGGGTGGTTATAAAAAGATGCTTATAGCTTTTGAGGCTTTAAAATTAGTTTTAAAAATTAAAACTTCATCCCATACCCTTAAAATGAGTTTTAGAGTGTTTACTCAAATCAAATCATGCATGTTGGTTTCATTGGTTTGTCCTGTGTTCTGATTTCTGGATTGGTAAATCTCTGAGGTTTTCTATTATGAATTCTTGACTTTGTCTTAGTGAAGTTAACTTAGTGTAAGTAAAATTTTTGTGCATGTAACATACATTTTAATGCTTAATATATATGTCATTATTAATCTTTAAATTATAATACAGGCACAGACTCTCTCATGCTAGTCAGTGCTAATAGAAATCAAGGTGAGATCAAAGTACTGAGAATCAACAAAGGCAGATTTACCTGTGTAAATAATACAGATTAATGGCCATCAGCTTTATTCAACCTTACCAGGAAAGAAGGACCAAGTGAAAAAGTCTGAGGTAAGTGCAAGCCAGGGGTCAACAATCAGTTAATAGTACCCAACTGAATATGAATAACAAGTTTGTCTGGATATATGGCAACATTCCCTCCCTTCCTTCCTTCCTTCCTTCCTTCCTTCCTTCCTTCCTTCCTTCCTTCCTTCCTTCCTTCCCTCCCTCCTTCCTTCCCTCCTTCCCTCCCTCCTTCCTTCCTTCCTTCCCTCCCTCCCTCCCTCCCTCCCTCCCTCCCTCCCTCCCTCCCTCCTTCCTTCCTTCCTTCCCTCCCTCCCTCCCTCCCTCCCTCCCTCCCTCCCTCCCTCCCTCCCTCTTTCCTTCCTTCCTTCCTTCCTTCCTTCCTTCCTTCCTTCCTTCCTTCCTTCCTTCCTTCTTCCTTCCTTCCTCCTTCCTTCCTCCTTCCCTCCCTTCCTTCCTTCTCTCCATCTTTCCTTCCCCTCCCTCCTCTTCTCTTGCCTCTCCTCCCTTCCATTCCTCTCCCCTTCCTTTAACTAATTCCTATTTCCTTTAGCTGACAAAAAGAAGTATAGACAGTATCTACCAAAATACTCTATAGCATAATATTCTAGTAAATTTCTAAAAAATATACTGCCTTTGGAAATTATATATATATATATATATATATATATATATATATATATCCTAATCAAAATGTATTTCCAAGAATATTCAGAGGCATATTGGTATTAGCCAAATACTGAGAACTATACAGATAATTCTCAACAGTAAAATGTATAAGCTGTGATTCATTCATACAGTCAGATACCATACATAACATGGACAAGCCTCACACACAAAATGTTGAATGCAATAATCCCCAAACACAAAAAGTTCATGGTATCTGTTTCTACGGAGTGCAAACACAGCAAAATAAATCCATAGTGCTATACATCATGAGAGTGTTTATGTTTAAGTGTAGTTAGTAACTAGGGTGGGACATTGGAGACACTGCTGGTGAGCTGCTAATGTTCTATTTATTAGACAAAGAGGTGTGTCTATGGCACAAAAATTTATTGAGTTTTACACTTTCTATATGTATATATACTTCAACAACAATAAAAAACACACACATAGAAACTTGGATAATATAGAACTACGAAAAGTAAAAATGAAAATAATAATCAGAACCTTATAACCATAATTAGTGTAAACTTTCTGGTATTTTTCTTTCCAGTCTTTGAAATAAAATAAGTGCTAATATAATGCAGACACATAAATTAGGAAATCTATCTCTCTATGCACATTTCACAGTTTATTTCACTTAATGTCATATATAAATAATTTACACATGTATTTTAAGTATGATATTTAATATTCCATCATGTCAATGCATAATAATTGAAATGTCTATCTTTTATATTTCCTTTTTATTCTTGGAAATTAACCCATGGTCCAAAGACATACTCTTATAAGAGTCTTAATCTTTTAAGATTCTTTTAAAAAATATTTTTATTGATATTTTACAGAGAGGAAAAGAGAGCTAGAAACGTGGATGAGGGAGAAACATTGACCAGATGCCTCTTGCACACCACCTACCGGGGATGTGCCCATAGCCAAGGTACATGCCCTTGCCTGGAATCGAACCTGGGACCTTTCAGTCCGCAGACCGATGCTCTACCACTGAGCCAAACCGGTTTCGGCCTTTTAAGATTCTTGATATTGGAAACCAAAGTTTCAATTTCAATTTATATTAACACTACTCGTGCTATATTATTTCAGTAAAAAACAATCAAGTAAATCAGTAAAAAATCAGTAAAATCAGTAAATTAGTAAAAAACAATGTCTTTCTTCCCTCAATGTGCTTTTAAAAAAATTGAAATGTGAATTATTAAAATATAATGTTTCTTAAATCAAATGTGGATGAGAAAATAAATTGTACCAAGAAAACAAAATTAAAATTTCATCTTTTAAAGTATTCTTATCTATATAGAATAAAACATTCTTACTACATAGGGCCATTGAAACTTATAAATGTAGATAACAATTTGCTTGGTATAAATTCTTAAATAGCCATATTGAATCCAGAGAAGGAAACTCAATAATAGTTCATGTCCCACTTTTGGAGGAGAATGATAGCAAATTGTTGTTATTTTTTTCAAAGTTATCACCAAGTATTCATTTACATTATGTTGATAAAAATCCTTCATTTTTATTTAAATATAAATTTAAAATTTGGCTATATAAAGATATTTTAAACCAAGTAGATCGTTTTTATTTTTTCTTTCTTTCTATAAGAATCTTGGCTCCCATGTTAGCTACCTGAGGAAATCGTATCTCAAAGTAATTCATAGGTCTGGCAAATTCCAATGATGTCTGCAAGCTCTTTCTTAATATTGTCAGTGGCTAAAAAATCATTAACTTTAAGCATTGATTCATTCCACTCATTAAGTCTGCAATCTCAGGGAGCTTAGAAAACTGGAGGGTTGCCGAAACCGGTTTGGCACAGTGGTAGAGGGTCGGTCTGCGGACTAAAAGGTCCCGGGTTCGATTCCGGTCAAGGGCATGTGCATTGGTTGCGGGCACATCCCCAGTAGGGGGTATGCAAGAGGCAGCTGGTCGATGATTCTCTCTCATCGACATTTCTAGCTCTCTATCTCTCTCCCTTTCTCTCTGTAAAATATCAATAAAATATTTAAAAAAAAGAAAACTGGAGGGTAAGTAGAATAGCCAGGCCTCCAACAGTCTGAACTGAAAGATGAAGGGTATTCTCAATATAGAATAATGAAATGGAAATCTCCAATATTTTATACCTACACTATCAGGCCCTTAAGATTTAGCTGGATGATAAAAAAAATGTATTTTGTTCTTTTGAAAAAAAATTTGAGAAAAAATGTTAAGTATGTTGTTCAGTTTATACATGTATGAAACAATATAACAGAAATATATTTATAAGATGCTTATATTAAGATAGGATTCTATATTACAAAGTGAACAAAATTTAGTACTGTCAAACATGAAAGGTGACCATTAGCTTAATTCAGTAGGCTCAAAGTGTTCTAGTTTTATCTCTCAATTTTAAGGAAAAATGCTTCAGGGCAAGGCAGCCTTTTTTGGATTCTATTTTTGGTATAAAATTCACATTAACCCCTCATCTGAAGAAAACGTAATTTAAATACCTGATAATTTAAACACGTTTACTAGAAATCATTATTATCTAAATCCATTTTTAACCATGCCTATATTCTTCTTAATGTATTAGGCTGAGAGGACACTTTTTTAAGGTCTTTATTTTCTCAAATCAATAATTATTTGACATAAAAGGAAATACTTTCCCAAATGGTGAACACCAGAACTGATGAAGTAACAACAAAAACAAACTTAATAGCTGCAATATATATAATATTTGCAATCAATTTCACTTGCATATTTTTGAAAATCTCTTTTCTCTCTATATCAATACAATATTTTCAGATTTTAATGCAAATTTATGTCTTTTGTAAACTGAATGAAAAATTCCAGTTCTGCAAATATTTACTGAGTGGCTACTCCTTTTATGTTCAATTTTAGTTGGAGAAGCAGTCTGAAAACAGTTCTAATTTAAGAGCAAGAACAAAAATGCCGAAACTGGTTTGACTCAGTGGTAGAGCGTTCGATTCCGGTCAAGGGCATGTGGTTGCGGGCATATCCCCGGTAGGGGGTGTGCAAGAGGCAGCTGGTCGATGTTTCTCTCTCATCGACGTTTCTAGCTCTCTATCTCTCTCCCTTCCTCTCTGTAAAATATCAATAAAATATATTTTTTTAAAAAGAACAAAAATTTGAGAAAAAGAGAGGGAAGAAGGAAGAGAGAGTTGTGAAAATAAATAGGAGATAAATTATTTTGATGCAAGGAAGGTCTATGAAGATATTATTGAGGGATCACATTTGAGCCAGACATTCAGTTCAACACAGTGAACTGAAAAACGAATGGATGTTCAGTCATGAAAAAGTGAATGGGAGCATCTCTTCAATACTCTATATGTCACCACCAAAGTCTTAATTCCAAACACCATCCAAGCCAGCCTTCACCTGTCAAGGAGACAAATAGTGTAAAGTCATGCTCCCTACTGGTTCAAAGTACAATGAAAGCCCTTCAGTATGCCACGAAAGGGCGAGCACCAACTGGATTCAATTTCTCCTCATCCCTGTCTCCTATTCCTTGCTCTTCCTCCCCCGTGGTCACTTACCTCATACACAGCAATCAACTTGTAATTTCCCAGAGACACCATAACCCAGTCTTTTGTCTGGAATGACCTTTTGTTCATTATTTATTACCTCATTATAAATATTGCTCATTATTTTTACTCAACTTCAAAGCCACGTTGAGTAAAACTGGAAGCTATTACTAAACCAAGGTGAAATCAGTAATTCATTACCCTTATGTTGCTCCCCCACAAGGGCTAGAATAGTCTTTGTCCTCAAATATGGTATCCTAGTTAACATGATACCCTTAGCATACACCTCTTATCTCTAATGGCAATTGCTTTTGTCTGCTTGTTTGTTTCTCTGCTGGACCCTGAATACTGGGTAGACTGGATTTTCTTCCTTCAGAATCTAAAACAAAATAGGAATTTATGTGTTTGGGTTGTTGTTAAATTAGAATGAATTGAACAAAGACATGGAGATGACAAAATTCAGACAATTTGGGGGCTCAAGAATTGACCCACTGTAGTTGAGGTACAGAGGGGGAACGAGGAGCCTGTAGAATGGTAAAGTGGTGGGTGGGAATAGTTGTCCGATGTGGAGGGCTTTGAATATCACAAAGGAAGTTAGGGCTCTATTTTGTTTTTACATATTTCCACATTCATTCTGGCAAAAGTTTTTAACAGATGAATGATACAAGGTATACTTTAAAATATTAAATAGGGAATCTTCATTTCCATTAGGGTTTTACACAAGAAACAATTCATATTGCATGTATTAATTAAAGTTATTCTTGTTTTGTTGTTAAATATAAAACATGTTATATGAAATTCTTTTAAAATGACTGTTAGAGTCTCTCAACAAGAGATGCTGAGATTGAATTTCAAAAGAACCTATTATAGTAAATTATATTTATTAGTAACAGATAACTTCAACCATCTTTTTAAGTTAGTAACAGTCAACTTCAACTAGTATTTTATTAACAAAATACTTAACATAAAATGGTATTCAATGAGTCTTGACAATTTGAACTACAAACAGAACTCTAACTAATGAAGCAGTGCATTGTAGTTTTGAGAGTACTGAATACTAGGCCACATTTTGTCATTATCTTTTATGTTTTGTGTATATTTATTTGTATCTGTATAATTTCAACTATCTATGTGTTCCCCTAGGCTGGATTATAATTTCTTACAATAATCAGTTTTAAAGTTAATAACAGTATTATTTTGGAGCATCTTTTACTGATTCATAGAATAAGCTATGGTCCTGGTGTAGACATGTTTTATATATATTCACAGCAAGAAAAAAAGAGTATGAGCATGTGAAAACCCATCATTATTTTCCTTAGTTCTTCAAATAAACACATCTTGAATTTCTATTCTCAGGAAAAAAAATAATAAACTGGTCATTGTGGACATAATGATATGGCTCTGATGCACTTACATGTATATAGTATGTCAAAAGGAAAAATGAATCTCATTTTCTAGAGTCTGCAGATTGCTTGTGTAAAGGAAGGTTAAATGAAAACTAAAATGATTTAGAAGAAGTAATAGGTAGGACACTCTAAAGGCATTAATCTGTGTGAGATTACTTTAAAATTGGTCCAACTTGCTACCAGAACATAAAATGATTTTGTATTTTACATATCAGTACTTCTATAAATTTATCTGCTATAGACATATCAGAATTTGATTTCATCAACTAGGTTATGCTGATCACAGTGGCTTCAGAGGTTGATTTCAAGAAAAGTAAAAAAAATCACATAATTTTCTTAAGAGAAAAAATATAATTGAACCAGTTTTCAATTTTTTTCATTTTTACACTTTAATTCAATGACAACATAGAGTAATGGTGATTTTGGTCCTTATATAATATAATCTCTCAGCTGCCCTATTTTTTATTATTATCATTATTTTACCCATGTGAAAAAATGTAAATAAGCAAATCACATGCACAGAGAACTGCCCGAATACATGCAATTCATCCTTCTCTTTATATTGTCAATGATATCCTTGGATCAACTTAAACTATTGAGTTATCATGTAGCATTCTTTAGTCTTCTCATTAATCTTCTTTGCCTGAATTTCATATTGGTAGAATACTATTTAACTGAACTGAGTAGAGACATAAGAAAATTCACGTATAATGCATCACTGAGTGTATTGTGGCAATAATATAAAAAGCACAGTCCCATATATTTCAGAGTATCTTTTTATGAGGAATTCGGTGGAAATTCCTATGGCTTTTCCTATATATCTGGTTTCTATGTATTTCATATGCTTACTGAATAAAGTAATTAATCATGTTTTAATTTATGTTTAATATGAGACTGCTAAGGGGTCAATTTGGAGTAGCTGTATTTGGACTTACGGAATATGTATTGGTGGTAGGTCCTGTTTGTGCAGCACCCAAATCCCTTTTCCATGAAGTGCATCCCTATCCCAGCTGCAGGGAGTTGTGGCTAGAGAGAGCTGCTTCTTGAGAATTTGGGGGAGCACATTTTTGTTATTAAATAGCAGGAAGGTATAGTTAGAATGTAGTGGAATGAACCAAGGAGAATAGATGTCCTGTAATGTGTTGTAACACATGGCTTGAGACTGCCCCACCTTTAGTAAAACAGCACATCTTTAAAAAGCATTATCTACATACAATAAAATTTCATTTCACTTACCAATACAAAAATGTGTATTACTTAAATATAATTAAATTGCAAAAAAATGTAAATAGCTAATATTTTATACTTTTCATGTTTGAATGTTATACTGACATAGTTTCAGACTATCAAATTACCAAGAAGGACAAAGTATTTTTGTATGTAAATAATCAATACAAAACACTTGTATCTATCTGTGTTTTGAACAGTTATATATGTGTCATTGAATTCACAAGCCTTGGGCAAGCATCTTAATACCTAATTAGGTCTTCCAATATTTTGCCTGATAATTTATGTATTAAATTACATTTATTATTATGTATAATTTCTCTTTATTTCTTTTTTATATTAGAAGTATAGTGCTAAATTTAATTTTTAAATAATATATGCAATTAGTTTATATTCATTATGATTATCTTTTAAGTGTAAAGAAATGGATTCTTTTAATAGGAAAATCATATTTGGTATATTTGAGGAACACTAGTTTAAGAAAATCAAAAGTCTAACATTAAAATTTTTGAATTTTAATGTTAGAAATATACATGTATAATGTATTTTATATACTGTTTATGTTTTAGAAAAATTAAAGCTGAAAGAAGCTATAAATAATATGATAAATGCATATTTATATAGAATAATAGCATATCAATATTGATGTGACTAAAAATTCACCTTTAAAATATGCATAACATCAGTAAAAATGTGGATAGAGTGTTGGCCTGTGGACTGAAAGGTCCCAGGTTCGATTCTGGTCAAGGGCATGTACCCTGGTTGTGGGCACATCCCCAGTAGGGGGAGTGCAAGAGGTAGCTGATCAATGTTTCTCTCTCATCGATGTTTCTAACTTTCTATCCCTCTCTCTTCCTCTCTGTAAAAAGTCAATAACATATATTTTTTAAAAAATGTTGATAGCAGAAGTTACAACAATAATAAAAATCACTAAACACATAGATAGAATTTTTTAAGAAAGATATACCTGATCTTTATGGAAGAAATAAAAATAGTTTATGCAAAGATTTCAAAGAATACCTAAATAAATGGGAAAATATACAGTATAATTTTTGGTTAAGTAATGCATATTACAATAATGTAGTATCTCCATAAACTAAGATTCAGTGCAATATCAATGAAAATTCCACTGATGTGTTCCTTTGAACTTGACAAACTTATTCTAAAATATACATAGACAAAGGTCCCAGAGTATAATAAAGTGGGTAATTTATACTACTAAGTAGGAAAACATATTCTATTCTAGAAAAATGGTTTTGTTACTTAAATGGAAAAATGTACATGTGGAATGTGATACAGAAAACAGAAAAACAAATTATTTTGAAATGAATGAAATGTTGATATGTAATAATAGACAATGCAAGTAAGTCTACTAAGAAAATATTGTTTTTCTAGTAAGTAAAGTTAGGCTTATTGGCAGTCCACATGAAAATTACAAAAATCTATTTAGGTGGATTAAGGATTGATTTTAATATAAACATAAATGGTAAAAAAAAAGTTTGTTTAACTTTTTACATGTTGAAATTATTGCAAGTGTCTCCCTTAAACCCTTGCCTTTGCCACCTACACTCACCCCACCTCCTTTCCCTTGGCCTTCACTGAACTATTGTTCTTGTCCATGAGGGTATGAGTTCTTTAGCTAACCCTTCACCTCTTTAAACAATCACCCCCACCTCCATCCCCTCATAGAGAATATATTTATCAACATGAAATGAAATGAGGTTTAGAAAGATTGCATAATTACAAACTATGTAGAAATATATTGCTAATTTTAACTATATTAATAATATTTTATGAAATTACATCATAAAAATGAAAAGGGAAATCATAAACCAAAAGGAGATGTTATAGACATAGATTAGTATCAAGTTTATATAAAGGACTGCTAAAAATTTAATATAAATAGGAAACAAAGTATTATTTTTTTCTTATCTTTCTTCTCTCTTTAATTTTTTCTTTTATTAAGTTATTATCTGTGTACATATCTTACCATTGCCCCCCCCCCATACATATCCTCCCTCCCCAGAGTTTTGTGTCCATTGGTTGTACTCATATGCATGCATACAAGTCCTTTGGTTGATTTCTTATCTCCCCCAGATCTCCCTACCCTCCCCACTGTAATTTGACAGTCTGCTTGTTGCTTTACTGTCTCTATATCTATCTTTTGGTTCATCAGTTTATAATGTTCTTTACTATCCACAAATGAGTGAGGTCATGTGTTCAAAGTATTATTTTTAAATGGGGAAAATTTTGAATAAATATTTAATTTAAGAAGACATCCAAATGGCCCATCAATATGTAAACAGCAGTTAAGAAAATGCACATTAAACCATAATGGGATTCCATTTCAAGATTACCAGATTGGCAAAACTATAAAAGCTAGTCAATATTGAATGTTTTCAAAGATACTGATATTCTCATTCACTGCTTACAAGAGTGTTTATTTAAAGAATAGCTTTGGAAAAATTATAACATTACCCGAAAAATTTGAACATTCATGTGCCCTACAACCAAAACCTCTCCCAGATTTGCATTCCAAAGAAACTCATAAACATAAACACCAGGAGCTAACTTATTAAAAACTCAAGCAATCTTGTTTAAACTTATTATTTTAAACTAATGACAAATAAAATGTCCATGAATGGTAAAGTGTATACATACAGGAATGACAGAGGCAATGGGCAGAAATATTTAACCCGTTGTGGGATAGGTAACTCTTACAAATTCCTGACTCTCTTTTGATTGATGAACAGTATTTTACTCAAAACAAAATATCATGCTATCTACATATGTCACATCCAAATTAATGTCCATGTAATATGTGGATAAAATAAATATTAGTATTTTGTATATAATATATGAATATATTGAACCTCATTATTTCCTCCCAGAATGCACTTTAAAATTTTTTATTTCAAAAATTATAGAAGTTACAGCAGTGGTCTTGCTCATCCCTAGATGTTCATAACTAGAATCACATGCATACTAATATTCAGAGATCATATTTCATTTTTGGCTGTTTTCCCTAAACAATACAGGAATTATCTCCCCTCATTATTTTTGCCTTTTCTTTATTACTTGCAAGGATATAAATATGCATCTTGCCTTTTGATTTTATCAGTTGAGTTTGTTTATCTAAATAATTCTTGATTTCATATCAGTGTTGGATTAAAACTTTTACTTCTGTGGGTAACATCAAAAGAAAAATTCAATATAACTACAATCCTCTAATAATTTGTTTATCTAATATCAAATATCAAACATAATTACAAATCAGGTTTCCTAAAATAAATGCCAGAAATCTTACTATGCAACATGTTCTTTTTGATAATCTTTCAGTACATTATTTGAACAGCCCCTTGAATTTGGTAGCACTTACATTAAAGTCAAATTTTAGTGTTTTGAAATAAATAAGACCAAGATGAAACTAATACTGCTTATATGTATAAAACTTTATTTAAATATGACAAATGAATGATTTTTCTCCAACCAGCTTCCAAATTAATTTTGGAAGACATATGTTTATTTACAAATCACTGTGCATATCTTGTTCTTGTGGTGGATGTTATAGCATGTTTTTATAATATGCTATTATAAACTTATAGATCAATTATGGCTATGAAACTATTAATTTTGTGTTATATCATTATATTTAAGAGACATTTTTCTCTCTTAATTTGGACTTCTTGGCTACATAAAAACCAAACACTTTTTATCCTGTTTGATAATACATATAAACTTTAAATATTTATATTTAATTTATATTAAACAGAAAAATATATTTCATCTTATAATACACTCATAACTTAAAATATAACCACAATTACTCTAATATGATTTTATAGTGGAAAAGTGATTACAGGAATATTTCAACTGATATGTACACCAACCTACTCAACAGGCCAACATGGGAGATCATGAGAGGAAAATTCAAATGGCAAGTAGAAATGTAAAACCCTGGAAGTGAGCCTAAAATATTGACTGTTCAGGTATAAAAGAGGATGAAAATGCATGTTAACATAAGAGAAAAATACTATATTGTTCACTATAAATTTAATTTTATTCAACAGTATAACAAATATAAACACAAAGTTTAAAAAAAAAAAGAGAAGAAATGAAATAAATTTGGTCTTGGGTTTCATTAACAAAATAAAATGCAGCCTAGAAAAAGAGTTGATAATTTACAACTTAATATGAGTACTGACAAACTGGACAATTAAAAAAAAGAAAAAGAATAAGACAAAGCAATATAATAAGATCGTTATGAGGTATATTAAAGAAATGAGACTGAATAGTCTAGATTGCAGGGAGAGATAAGGGTCATCGGAGACTATCTCCGATATTGTGAGGCCACTCCCATGGCTCAGTGCTACACTTGTTGCAAGTGGCTGCACAGGGAATGTGCAAGAGAAGGAAGTATTTTCTAACATAACAAACTTTTGAAAAATGGACAATCATATCTCTACCAATGGATATTCAGCTGGGTACTATTCTTGGGATACTATAAAATTTGAGTGATTTATCACTTACACAAGCCTATGATAATACTATTATTAGTTACATTTTAAACATAATTATATTCCAGCAAATTTAGGTTAAGCAACATGCCTAAGATCTTACAGATTATAAGTGATGGCACCAGGCCCTCATTTCAGGCTTTATATTCTCAATAACTTATTTGCTAGTGTGAGTAGTTCAGGTATCATATTATATGCAACTAGAGGCCTGGTGCATGAATTTCATGCAGTGGGGAGTGGGGGCACTCAGCCCGGCCTGTGCCCTCTGACAGTATAGGACTCTCCAGGGATTGGGCCTAAACTGGAACTCAGACATCCCTCTCACAGTCTGGGGCTCTCACAGTCCAGGACGCCTTGATCCTTACTGCCCGCCTGCTGTTGAGGTGGGAGAGGCTTATGTCACCTCTGCCTTTGTGTTCTCCAGCCATGAGACTGGCTTCTGGATGAGAAGGGGTAAGGGTGGGAGGGGAAGAGGGTGTGGCTCAACCAGAAGCTGAACACTGGCACTGGCCCTGCCCCCCACCCACTGGTGGGGGAAGCGATCTAGGACCAGGCTGGCTGCGGGAGGGACTGGGGGAAGTTAAGGCACTGCGGTTGCACCCTATCCAGCCTCTGTGGAGGCTCTGGGACCACACAGCCCCCTCTCCCACTGCCTCTGTGGATGGAGGGGCAGAGACGCTGGTACCTGGACCCCAGAACCCCAGGACCACGCTGTGGCCTCTGGGGAAAGAAGGGCTGAGGTACTAGACCCTGGGACCATGCTGGGGCCTCTTCCACTGCCTCTGTGGGAGTTGACCTGGCCTATCAGGGGAAGGCACTGCCCCCGTCACCCTGCTGCTGCTGCCACTTCCAGCTGCCACAGATGCCTGCCCTCACTAGGCCCTTGCAGCCTTTGCAGCTTTGTCGGGAAGGAGTTCTGGATGTCGGAAGATATCTAGTCTACCTGGTCTAATTAGCATATTACCCTTTTATTAATATAGATGCTTTAATAGACCACATATTGTACTTTACATTTTATATTTGTTCATATGGTAATTTATTTACCATTTCTATGACCATTAAATTTAACCTCCACAATGAAAAGATTGTGTCTGCTTTTTAAAATTTTTTTCTTAGTACTTGGCTCATAGTAGGTATTAAATGGGAATGACTGAAATATTTAACTACCTAAATAACAAATGAAAATACGTGGTTTAATATGTTTATAATAGATACATTAATAAGCATGCAGATTTACATACCTGAATAATTTTATTAGAACAACGCAGAGTTATACCTGAAATATGTATCATACCAATGTGTATTTTAATGGCTTTATTATTTTTCCTCCAGTATCACTTCCAGACATGTGTCTGTAACATTGGGAGAGATTTCTGTTGTGGGGCTTAAAGCAGAAGTTATTACCTCATAACATGTATTTCTGGCCATTGCTTTCCAAAATTTTGAAGGTTTTGCATAAAGAGGGATGGAATATAGAAAAAGAGAGAAGCAGGAAATCAATGGATGAGTTAATAAACAGGCAGGCAGAAAAATACATACATATATACATAGGGAGGGAGAGGGGTTGAATTAGATTTCTCAAAGAATGGGAAGAAGAAGACAAAGACCTAGAGGAGCCAAATTCAAGATTTGAACCTATCCCCTCTTGCAAATGGTCCAGGAAAAAAGGTAAGGACTTGAGGCTGCATGATGCTCTCATAAAAGCTGACCCAAGTACAGGGCTCCTGGACTAAGCAAAACCTCTGCTATTAGATTCAAAGGGCCACTTGGCATTGCCTGAAACCCTTCTTCCATTTTCCTTACCTAAGGGAATAGCGTATATGCAAAATGTATGGTGCTGCTTGCTAAAGCATGGTGTTGGATCCCAAAACCATTTAGTTTGGCAAAATGCAGATTTCCGGGAACCAAGCCAGACCAAGAAATGCAGCATCTTTGCGGTTGTAACTCTAAACTATGTATTTTTAAAAAAGCCTCACTCAAGCATGCTGACGGTTAGGAATTGCTGAGAGAAAGATAGGTTGGCAGTCACAAAGGAGAGAGCCAGGGACTCTCCCACTATCATGCTTCTGAGAGTTGTTCAGGAGTCAGACCAAATTCAAGCTTCAAGGAAGACCCCTGTCAAAAAACAGTGCTGGAAATAGGAACATGAGAAGCAGCAAGGGAAAAATAAATCACAGCAGGAGACATCAGATGGTCAGAGGTCTGGATCAGAATAAAAAATAAATATTTTTTTTTTAAACTTGGAAGGAACAACTACCCAAGGACAAGTCAAGGCAGTTGTTCAAAAGCCTGCACTGAATCTCAGAAACCAATTCTTTATGCAGCGGACCAAGTCATGAAAGAAGATGGACCAGACAGCAGCAACACAGGAGATGAACTCAGTAATTTTATGTCTCAGCTATTCAGCTTCTTTCAGACTTCTCTGTTTGAGAGGAACTTTGTCCTGTACTTGATCAGCCTGAGCTGAGGAAATAAATGGGAGTGTGTGACTAGAGTCATTAGTGGCTGAAAAAAGAGAAATCTGACTCTCAGCTAAAGCCTAGTAGACTTTCAAAAGTAAGGTATTTCAGCGAGGAATGGTCCAGTCTATTTAACTATATTTAAGTTTAGTTTGCAAAACTTTAAACCCAATTTGCTATAGAGAATATACTATTTAGAGCAAACCTGGTAAGTAATTGGAAATGATTTCATTATATGAGGAAGAAAAATAAATAATGCAGCTTGCCATTACTGAGAAAGAAAGACAGGAAAATAAGTATTTGGGGGTTTTTGTTTTTTTCACTTGGCAATGCAGTTTTTTACCTCGCTGTACTGTTTTAGATGGTTGTACACTCAGTCTCTCTATTTCATGTTAACAAGCGAAGCTATCACACCTGACACAGCTTTGATTTATAGCCGTAAAATGAAAGAAAAAATAAAAATGCAAATATCAGACACACAAATGCAATTTGTTCTCCCTGAATTTTAGTTGACAGACAGCTTCAAGTTCTTGGTAATATGTTCTAGAATGAGATCAGGAGATATTTTAAAGGTGAAAGAAGAATACAAATTTTGACAAAAGACAGGGCTCAGAAACTATAATATCTATGAACCAGTGCCCAAGAAAATTATGAAGTGGATTATTTGTCCTTAAATTATTATTTCCCTTCACTTATTTGGTTATTTTTTAATGTACACATCACAATATATCACATTAATTCATCTCAACTCTTTTTACATTTCTTTCATCAGTTTCAATTTTAAGCTTTACAGTCCCCAAATCAATTGAAAGACTTCAACTAAAATATGCTCTTTAGGCAGTAACACAGCCCAGATTGCTCTGATGGGGTATCAGAAACTGATAAAAGACAGACTCTGTTGATTAACATATGGGATATTAGAAGGCTCCATTTTCCCCCTTTAATTATTTTGTCAGCTCATTAGACAACTCTAGGAAAAGTTACCAAACTAGTTTTCAGAGGTTGGAAACAGTTTCTCAGGGAACATTCTAAGTATCCTATTTTTCAAGAGGATTACAGTTTTATATGCTCACTCTGAATATCTTTTCTTATTACCTAATTGGTTGAAGTTATTAAAAACTTCTCAGCTGTTTGAGTTTCAATTCACACCTTGTAAAGAAGGCTAAAATATGCACACATAAGACTTTTGCAACAGAACAAGCAGTGTTTCTCTTTAGAGTGACTCATTATAACACAAAAAGTAGGGCCTGAAGGTAGACTCTGAGATTTAACACTCACCTCCACAGAGTAGGTGAAGTGCAACATTTAACATCAATCTTTCGTTTTCAGTTAATACAGCTCACTGTGGATCAGATGGCTTGACTATTCTGCCATTTCCTGCAAAATTTTTATAGGACTAGAAATGTACTTTAAAAAAATAAAAGCAAAACGTAATAATAGTAACTTGAGTAGTTTCAAGGAGATATGCTAGAAATAATTTTGAATTCATTTGAAAACTGGTTCTAAAATACAGGTAAAATATTTCTTTCGTGCAGTGTTTTAGAAAACGTTAATAATTACCTATAATTCCCTTACATCTATCATGATAATCACTTCTATTGTAGTGTTCTAAGTAATTTTTCTGCATTTGATTGTAGATTCAGGACATAACTATTTGACGCATGAGTTGCTCAAATCAAATCTTTAAGTTCTACTAAATGATATGTGCTGGGTGTTTCTCTATACCCTCAACACAATTGCTTGATTTAGTCCAATAAGGAGCATTTTCTGCTATGATGCCCATTAAGTCTGATCAAATAATTGAGATAATACTCCCTCCCCTGGAAACTGACCTTTAGACCGCTTCACAAACCACATTCCCTTTCACTTAGACTGCGTTCCACTTGCTAAGACCATTATTCTTCCCCTCAAAACTTTCCCAGGATCAGGACCCTCCTAGAGAGTTCCCCACTGTAAAAGCCTGCCTAGAGTCCTTTAAAACATCTGACTCCCCATGACTGAGTGCTGGTGCCATTTTGGGGTTCAGCCTAACTGGTCTCCAGATGACCTCCATATGCAATACTAGTATATCTATAATCCCTTACCACTTTGGCCTCATGCATGCTTCCTTTGGTGATCCTAACATTTGGTGCCAAAACCTGGGAGGGTTCCACAAGTAAAAGATGTTATCACTCTGGCTTTGTTCACCCTGAATTTGCTACTTGAAGAGGAATAGGCAGCGGCAGCTAGTCTTGGGTTTACCTCTGAATCCTACTTGGGTGACATGATCTTCAACCTCCATTAGGCCTCCTTCCCTTCTGGTCCTCCTGGATTAGCCAAGGAGGACGCCTGATAGAGACTCTCTCCTTCTCTATTGCTGACTCTCCCTCCCACATTGGCCTATCTTCTCTAGGTGAGTGACATTGCACAGTTTCCCTTATCTCCAGTCTTTGCCCACTCACTTTCTCTGACTTCTCAAAAGTGTTCTCATTTCAAAAGTCCTAGTGTTAGGCCAGAAGACTTCTCAGCCATTCAGCTTTGGGTCCCTCTGGACTTGGCTGCCCAGTCTGGAGGGTCACCCCTTGTTTCTCCTGGTGATTAGTTTAGTGGTGGGGACCCCTACCCTAAACAGTCACCGTTGGACTTGTGGTATATCACTCACCCTTCCTCTCTCATGGGCCACACGTATTCCCCTTATTATAGGGAACACTCCTCCATATCCCTACAATAATACATTGGGCAATTTAGGTAACTGCTGTTACCCCAATGGAAAATGGTCAGAGATTTCTGCCGTCCAGGCCCTTTTTACCCTTTGGACTCAATCCTCTCTCTGTCAGTCCTGCTCTACCTATAGATCATTCTCCTTCATACAAAACATCATACACCTAACACTTCTGATTCTAAATCTACTTTTTATCGAGCAGACCACTGATCTCCACACGCTTATGTGCCCCCTCCCTCACTGCTGTACATTCTCAAAACCCAGACCCTCCTAACCAGTAACCACCTTCTCCTCTGGCCCCTGAAAGCCCAAATCCCAAAAATGCAAGTTCCAATATTACTTTTTACCCACCTAACATCACTCTCAGGCCACCCAAAGACCATTCTACCCCTGAGGGAGGTAGCAGAAACTGAGGGCATAGTCCCTGTCCATGTCCCATTCTCTATGTACAACCTTTCCCAGATTGAAAAAAAGACTAGGTTTTTTTTCCCCACCGACCTGACCACCTTTATCAAGGAATTTGAGTATTTGACCCAGTTCCATGACCTGACTTGACATGACATCTATGTCATCTTGTCCTTCTGTCTAATCCCGAAGGAGAAGGAGTGTATTTGGCTAGCAGCTCAGGACCATGCAGATATCCTCTATAGGCAGGGTGCTGCAGCCAACCCAGATGGTGCTCACCTGGTCCCCTGAACTGACCCCAGATGGGACTATCAGGTTAATTCTCCAGGGCACTGGCTCTGTAGCCACATGATGACCTGTCCCATTGATGGACTCAAAAAGCCTTCCCCTAAGGTGGTCAACTCTGGAAAACTTAATTAAATCAATGAGAGCCCTGAGGTAAACCTAGCTCTCTTCCTCTCCTACCTCATGGAGGCCTTACAGAAATTCACCACCTTAGACCCCACCTCCCTAGAGGGAACCCTTCATCTGAACACCCATTTTGTATCCCATTCAGCCCCCAACATACGCCACAAACCTCAAAAAATAGACACAGGTCCACAAACCCCTCAAAAAGACCTCATTGACCTGACTTTTATAGTCTTTAATAATAAAAATGAAGAATATCAAGAGCTAAAAACAAAAGAGAGATCAGGCCAAGGAGGAGACTCAGAATGAAGCTCCTAGCCACTCCTATCACAAACCCCAAGTGAAGTGCTGGTCCTCCAACCAAGGGTAAGTCAGGGCTAAGCCTCCTCCGGGCCCATGCTTCAAGTGCAACAAGGAAGCACACTCGGCCAAGCCCTGCCTAAACTGGAGAGCACTGCCTGCACCCTGCCCAAGGTGCAGAAGGGAAGGCCACTGGAAATCAGACTGCAGTCTGGCACCTCAGCCAGTGTGCAAAGCTGCCCTCTGGTCCTGGGTTGGTACTCTCAGACCTCCTGGGACCTGCCACCAAAGACTGAAGCTGCCGAGGCCCCGACAAGGCCCCACAGCCTTACATCACCAGGACAGGTCTCTGTTAATGATTGTGGTAGCAGATAAGCTGATCTCCTTTTTAATGACACTGGGATCACTTTTTCCGCCCTCCCTGAATTCACTAGGACCCCTGTTCCCTCCTTAGTCTTTTTATGGGGGTTGACAAATTAGTCTCACAGCTATGGCAACTGCCCTCTCTGTTTGGGGTGTGGAACTGAGGAAGGAATTTTATACTCTTTAGACTACCTCTTCTCTCTATACCTTTCAGCTTGTCTCCATGATCAGGGATCCTTCTTCCTCTGTCTCCCAACCAAATGGACAGGAACATGTACTCTCATCTAATGTAGATGTAGCCCACAATAGTCATCTTTACCTGTCTTGCAACCCATCATATCTGACACAAAAGGGTAGTCCAGATAATCCCTCTTCTCATAACCCTCGGTATCTCAGCAGGGATTGTGACTGGCATAGGGGGCTTAACCACTGCTCTATCATATTTTGAAATATCATTTCAGGATCTACAAGAAAACCTAGATGGCATAGCCTACGTTTAATTGAAATTCAGGATCAGATAGATGCACTAGTGGCTGTCACCCTCCAAAATAAAAAAAAGGACTAGATCTTCTAACTGTAAAGAAAGGGAGTCTATGCTTCTTTCTGGAAGAAGAATATTATTTTTATATCAATCAATCTGGCCTAGTCAAGGATGACATCCAAAAATTAACAGAAAGGGCTACAAATATTAGAGAATGTAAATCAAATTCATGGGACTACTGGCTAAAGAATATAAATTTGTATGCCTGGCTACTTCTCTTCATAGTACCACTAACATTTCTATTCCTCATCCTCGTTTGTGGCCTATGTATATTGCGTCATTTTTCATCTTTCCTTCAGGACTGCTTTTGAACCTCCTTGGGAAAATCATGCTGCTGCAACTCTTGCTCCAACCAAATAACTATAAAAGATATTACCTCCATTCCTTTTCCATAAAACAAAAAGGTTGAAATATTAGATCTGATCAAATAATTGAGTTGGGCCTGACCATCCTGGCTTAGTGGTTGAGTGTGTCCACCTTTGTACCAGGAAGTCACAGTTTGATTCTTGGTCAGGGCACATGCTGAGGTTGGAGACTCAATCCCCAGTGGGGGGTGTGTAGGAGGCAGCCAATTAATGATTCTCTCTCATCATTGATATTTCTATCTCCCTCTTTTTTCCTCTCTGAAATCAAATATATATATAATTGATACCGCCTCCCCTGAAAACAGAGCTTTAGACCATTTCACATCCACATTTCCTTTTGCTTAAACTACATTCCACTTGCTAAGATCCTTATCCTTCTCCTCAAACTCTCAAGATCTGAACCCTCCGAGAGAGTTACCCACCATGAAACCTATCTAGAGTCCTTTAAAATCTCTGACTCCCCATTCTTGGGTGCTGGGGCCACTTTGGGGTCCAGCCTCTCTGATCTCCAGATGACCTAATACATCCATCCATTACCACTTTGGCCTCCTGTGTCGCTCCTTAGGCAACCCTAGCAATGCCTATGCTAAATTATTTTAAAAAGAGCTCATATTGGTCATTATATAGATATGGCCTTAAGGATAGTTACTAATTATGAAATATGGCACACATTAAAATGTCCAAAGATTTCTTGTAACTAAGCTTTCATCTATATATCAGAAATAAAGAAACTAAAATAATACTACACTTACCTTCCTGCCTTTCCAATGGCCCGCAGGCACCATCTGCTGAGCAGCTATATTGGTATTAAGCTTCATGAACTTAAGATTCTTTTTGAAATTCATGCTCCAACATCACCTGAGTAAATGTTGAAATCGGTCTGACCACAAGTTTTATAGTTTTGGTTATAATTAACGAATTACTAATAAATTGAAAGGAGCAAATAGGCATGTCCTTTTGACAACTGTACCAGGAAGTTACAACTTTTCACTCCCCAGGGGCTCAACAAAGGGGAGACAGACACATGCCCAGAGTATCTATGGTAACCAGAGGAGGTACCTGCTGTCAGTTATACCTGGGAACAAAGGCCATTGCCCAGAATAGGCCTGGCCACTGCAAGCACCTGGATATTTGCTGGTACTTAATTCCCTGAACAAATAAACTCACTTTCTTGGCTCTCTTGGGACTCATGTGACTCTGGACTTATGGGACTCTTTTGCTCCCATTTCCCTGTGTTTTCCCACATGGCCCACAGCCAGGTGGACCCATACACGGTGGACTGATAGATCGTAACTAGCCTGATGCTGAACTGTACCCAGCTCCAACATGGAAAGAAAACTCTGAGCACTGGCTTTGCTCTAGCCTGTTTCCCCGAAAATAAGACAGTGTCTTCTATTAATTTTTGCTCCCAAAGATGCGCTAGATCTTATTTTCAGGGGATGTCTTATTTTTCCATGAAGAAGAATACGGTACACATTTATTGTTAAATGAAAATAAAGGAAATTTATTACCCGTATACGGTACGGTACGGTAGTATGGTAGTTGTCAACACAAACCAGACAAACTGTGAATCCAGGGGCCTTATTTTCGGGGGCAGATGCCTTATATTTCACTCAGAAGGAAATCTGTAAGTAGGTCTTATTTTCGGAGGATGTCTTATTTTCGGGGAAACACAGTAGCTTTACTAAAACCCCAGCTACACTTCTGTCTCTGGACTAAGGGAAATGGGATTTTAAAAATACAGGAATATAATTTCATGCAAATAAAAATCACTCCTTCTGCTGTGCAAATCTCAATTCTTTTTCTCTGGATATTGAAAGGTTATCCCCCCTCCCAAACTGGTGGGTAGAGTTTAACACATGACCCCTTAAGGTTATCTCCCCCTCCCAAACTGGTGGGCGGAGTTTGACACATGACCCCTTAGGGCTCCCCCCCTCCCAAACTGGTGGGTGGAGCTAACAACATGACTGACACCTGCCAAGGAGACATCTCCAAGACAGTGAGCCACCAATTAACACGGGCCAAGGTGCCCTTGCGGCCCATCCCTTCCTGTTCCACCCTGGGCCCAACCCCTTCCCTTTAAAAGGAACTCCAGGTAGGACACGTGTGCTCTTTGGAGGGGCACCTCCGTTGGAGGGGCATCTCCTTTGGCCCGGCTCGGGTCCGATTTTCTGTCCCCTCTCCCCTAATTCTGATCTTTACCTCGGTGATGGCTCCCGCCCATTACCGGGGAATAAACTCTCTTTAAAACTCCCTGTTGTTCTGTTTCCTGTTTCCTTTCAAACCTAACAGATATCATAAGAACTCCACCCCAGTATCACCCAGAAGAGTCCACTTCATCTGATATCAGTTTGATTCTCTTAGTGTGATCTATTTTAACTTCTACCAACCTCACTTTAATGAGGTATTGGTTGGAAGTTCAAATATATCTACCAGAACAATAAGGTGGCCCTGAAGGTCATCAATCAATCAAGTATTTGGTTCTTTATAAAGGTTTAACGGAAAGACCTTTGATGATGAAATTTTAAGTATTTTTCATTAATCTTTAGCTCAGTCTGTAAATTTAACAGCAAACCTAACTTACTTCAGTGAAAACATCAAAACATTAATTGAAAAACAAGAGTGTCACTATTTTACCCAAACTCAACTAATGTCAGCTAAATGTTATGCACACAGCAATAGAATGAATACTTTTTGGAGATAGAGACACAGCATGTTGTCTAATTTCAAGGAGAAAAAAGCTATAATCACTATTTCTAATAGTATATGTTATGCTATGTTTTATTTTTAACCATTTCTTATTGGTTGTTGTGAAGCAGGAATTTTAGAGGAACATAGGCAGGCTTGGGGATTTCTTAGAATTGGGGTCCATGGAAGAAGCACAGGGCCACAGACTGGGAGAAGAGATACACTTCTATTATGCAAGGAAGCCAGGTTCAGTTACATCTCCATCAGACAAGGGAGGCAGCAACATGTATATTTCCATAAGACAAGGGAACTGTAAATATCCAAGAAAGGTCTATATTTACAAAATAAAGAGAAGGAAGCCCTTCATTCAGAAGGAGAAGAAGAAAGCCCAAAGGGAATAGGAATACAAGAAAGAGGGGGCGGGGAGAGAAGAGAACCTCAACATGTCCCCTGTAAGCTTCAACTTTTAAGCCCAGGAGTTACTATAGTAACCAGTCTAAGGGAATAGTAAGGTGACCAGAAGTCCTGCTTTTGGTGGGACAGTCCCGATTTTTAACAATTTGTCCCGTGTCCCCTGGTGTTTGAGAAAAGTCCTGATTTTTGGAAAGAATGCATGACAAGCTAGGGAACAGCAGGAGAACAGGAAGGGAATATACTGTTTTAGGTGGCCATGTGGCTATTTAGCCAGGATATGAGTTTTATATTATTTTCGTTAATCTTATAATGTTAAACTTTAATAATAACAAATAATTGTTGCTGAAACCGGTTTGGCTCAATGGATAGAGCATCGGCCTGTGGACTGAAAGGTCTGGATTTGATTTCCGTCAAGGGCATGTACCTTGGTTGCAGGCACATTGCCAGTAGGGAGTGTGCAAGAGGCAGCTGATCAAGGTCTCTCTCTCATCAATGTTTCTAGCTCTCTATCCCTCTCTCTTCCTCTCTGTAAAAAATCAATAAAATATATAAAAAATAATTGTTGAGAACTGATTATCGAGAACTGCTTATCAAAGTTGGAACGACGAAAATATTTTGTAACTGTCTCTCAGACGATACACATCGTACTGCATGCTAGTAAGCTAGTTAAACAAGTGATGTCATTACAAATCAGTTATTCAGACAATTTAGGTAATTTATTTATTTATTTCATAAATACATAAGTTTTCTTGAATTTAACAGACAGTACTCGTATTATTTATATTTTATAGTAGTGGCAAAAAGTCTAGTGCCGGCCTTGAAAGTGACACTTACAACTTACTTTACAATTAAGTGTTAATACTTTGAAAGCCATTTTATGTGTGAAATATAATTTAACAAATTCTTGTGAAAAATTACATGACCTTTTAAACAACGACAGCAATCTACTAAAAAAATCCACTCAAATGAGAAATATGCCAAAGAATAAAATAATACTAGACATATTTTTATTATATTTGTAAATTGCACTTATGTTAGAAATTTTTTTAAAAAATATTACAATACTATTTTTGTGTTCTATGAAAATTTTTGTTGCTCCATATAGACCAATTTTTTAATCAAGAACCCCCCCTCCCCCAGGTCAATGGTGTCCGGCTTTACCAATGTTAAAATCTGGTCGCCTTAGGAATACTGACCTATCAGAGGGGATATCAAGGCACCAGGATCTGTAGCCTTTATAAACCTTTGGGAAGAGGAACCTAGTGGGACCCCATTGGGAGTCCATTCTGTGGAACTCTAACCCCTCCCCATGTGGGAGTCAGTACTTGTTTTTCAATAAATCTCCACCTTTGCTATGCCACTTTCTGTCTGTGGATTCATTCTTCAGTTCTGATGAACAAAGAATCCGGGTTCTAGTACAAAAATTCGTCATCAGTTGAACAAAGTACACTAAGATTATTCTATAAATAATACAATAGAACTGGTGTGAAGTTCCCTCTACCTAAAACAGTGACAGCTACTTCTAGTACTAACTTAGGATTGATTTCTTACTCTATGCCAGATTTAGAAAATTATGTCTAATCACTAGTAAGCATTAAATAAATATTTATTAAATAAATATCTGCTATAGTCAGTTTTTATACCAAATTTATATGCCATTTTAATCCTTGTGATATAATCTTCTCTGAATATTTACAACCTGAAACTTCTAAATCTTACTCCGCCCCCTGCAAATGCCACCAAGAACTAGTATTTTAGGGGAGTTCCTGACACATTTTTCCTTCCTTTCTTCCCCCGTCCTTCCCACCCCCCTCTCTTTTACCTATAGATCTTTCTCTCCGAGTAAACATATTTTCTATTTCCCAGAGTTAATATTTTATCATATCCTACAAATAATGGCTTAGTGTATTTCTATTCCGAAGACTTTAACTTCAAGTACTTACACTTGGTGCCTAGATTTTCAAAACATAAATTCACAAATTCCAACATTAATGATAAGTTTTATTTTTAAAAAAAATCAGAGAAGACTAATTGATTCTTCATATGATGTTCAAGCCATATAGCCAAAAGCATATTAGTATTTGGGAACACATACTACTTTATATAACTGACATTCATGAATTGGAAATTTCACAATGTAATTATTTAATTTAATTTAAAATAAATAATTAAATTATATAATCAATTTTTACTGTGGTGTCATCAATTATAGATGATGTTTTCTTAAAAATAAGATTTTTGTGAAGATCATTGTGAGAGAAGATTAAACCAATGGAAACGTGTGTGTGTGTGTGTGTGTGTGTGTGTGTGTGTGTGTGTGTGTTTGCCTTCTCTATTCTCTATCCTCCCAAGTAAGATCTTTATCCCAAATGCTGTCAGCACAGTGCTAGAACACTCACACTGTCTTCCACATAGAAAGGGCAGTGGGAATTATCCTGGGAAAGCAGCAGAAGGTAAAGGTAAGCTTCTAATTGATTCACAATGTAGCCTTAAGAAACAACTGAATTATGCTTATTTTACCATTTGTTTATTCATGAAAAAAAGAGATTAACTAGGTAATTCTAGGATTTAAGAGACTTCAGAGAATAAAAAAGAACAAAATACAAAAAAATAATCCTCACATCTTATTTAAAGTTGGAGGAAATCTTGTTTTGTTTATTTGTTTACACATAGAAGAAGGTGAAAGTGAATGGGAGGAAGACAGCCAAAGATAGGCACAATACAAGATAGATATGTTGTCATCATGATGAAATTTAATTAGCACTAAAGTGAAGGAAATGTTAATGAATAGAGAAATAAAGCTGGCTACATAACCAGAACTTGGAGTGGGTGTAAGGCACTGCAAATATTTTGCCTAAGAATGTTCCTTCCAAGATATAAAGGCAATTGTTATGGTGTCCTTAGGAGGTCCCATGCTTTCTCCTAAGCTTGTTTTGTTATACAATAGTGAATGCGAATGATGTGGAGAAATGATCTATTCTGAAAAAGAAGGAATAAGGGGCTAGATATATTTTAAATTCTATATACTCAAAAACAATTTTTGCTATGATGGTATCATATATCCACAGGACTACAAAGATAAAAGTCTTCAAAAATAAGCAGTAAAGATTAAATATTTATTGTGATAAAAAAGAAGACAGAACAAAAAGAAACTAAAACATATTACCTAAGAAATACCCCAATATATAAAAAACCTGGGTCTGTCACATCTGCAAAAACCAGGAGGCTTGACCATTCATCAGGCTGCATGTGCAGCAGGTAATCGGGCTGAACTGCTGACCTCTCAGAGAGAGAAAAAGGTGGAGCTGATCAGTAGCAGCAGTGGCTGCTGGTAAGGCCCAGATAGAGAAGCAGAGTGATCAGACCCTGCTTCTCTCTCCCAGCCTCACCAGCTCCCAAGCCTCTCTCTCTCCCAGATGTCAGCAATTCAGCAGCTGCTCAGCAGCCTGGGGTGGCTGCTGATCAGCCCCACTTCTATGATCAGGCCCTGAGATAGGCCTGGAGATGCTGACTGGCATAGAAACTGATCAATAAGAACCAAAATGGGAAGGAGCAAATGGCTGCCTAGGAGGCAGAGCTTTTGATTCTGACTGGCATAGAAACCGACCAATCAAAACCAAATCTGGGTGAATTGTGAGAAGCCAATAGCTGCCTAGGAGGTGGAGCTTTTGATACTGACTGGCATAGAAACCAACCAATCAGAACCAAATTGTCTGGCAGAGGAGGGCAGTTGGGGATGAGATCAGGTCATCAGGGGAGGGCAGATGGGGGCAAGGTCAGGCCAGCAGGGGAGCAGCTAGGTGTTAATCAGGATGGCAGGGGAGAGGTTAGGGAGTGATCAGGATGTCAGAGAAAGTGGTTCCGGGCAATCAGGCAGGCAGGCAAGTGAGAAATTAGGAGCCAGCAGTCCGGATTGTGAGAGGGATGTCTGAGGGGTCCTAGATTGGAGAGGGTGCAGACTGGGCTGAGGAACAGCCCCCAGTGCATGAATTTTGTACACTGGACCTCTAGTGTATCTATCTATCTATCTATCTATCTATATCAACATCAAACCAATTTTTAAAAAATGCTAATTTAAAAATATATAGGAAAAATGACACATTGAATGTGCCAGAGTAATATGGTAAAGATATTTAAAATTTTGATACATAATATTAGTTATCAAAATACATACTAAAGATACAGAGACTATTTTCACCTACAAAAGTGGATATTTTTAAAGTAGAAATAATCGGTTTTTGACAGATTTTAGGATGCATAATGTCTCATATACTGTTCATTAATCTATATATATATAGACTTTCTGGAAAAAATTTGGAAATGAGTATTAAAAATGATTTAAAAGGTCATTTCTAGAAATCTTAAGGGAATAATGAAAATTATTAATCATGATATATAAATATATTTAGCTACAAAGTTGCATATCTTGTTATTACAAAGAAATTAAAATAAAAATATCTCAAAATGGATATCATTTAAAAATATATATATTTTATTGATTTTTAACAGTGAGGAATGTAGAGGGATAGAAAGCTAGAAACATCGATGAGAGATAAACATCGATCAGCTGCCTCCTGAACACCCCCTACCGGGGATGTACCTGCAACCAATGTACATGCCCTTGACATGAATTGAACCTGGGAACTTTCAGTCTGCAGACCAATGCTCTATCCACTGAGCCAAACTGGTTTTGGCATGGATATCATTTTTTATAAATACAATTATTATTAGAAGACCTATCTTCTTAGTTTACTGCACTGTGCCAGATCAACCTTCTAATAAGTTTAGCAAGTTATTGGGTTTGAATCACTGCTCTAACAATTATTTGATTTGTGATTATGGAATAGTTACTTAATTTTACTTAATCATCCATTAAAATAATTTAGTAGGTTGTTAAAAGTATTGAATAAGTTAATAAGAGAAAAGTCCTTGGAAATGTGTTCAGTACCTGCAAAGGACTGCGTGTTTATGTTGCAATTCTAATCCTGACGTAATGGTAATAAGGAGGTGGGGTAGTTGAGATGTGTGATTAGGTCATGATGGCTCTAATTTCATAAGTGGGATTAGTGCCTTTACAAAAATAAAAATAAAAAACACAAAGAGCTCCATTGCCCTTTCCACCATGTGAAATCACAGTGAGAAAATAGCTGTCTATAATGAAGTGGTTCTAATTAGAACCACTAAATTGTCTTGGACTTCCCAGCCTCAAGACTATGAGAAATAAATTCCTGTTGTTTATAAGCCAACCAGTCTATATCATTTTGTTACAGCTGCCAAATGGACTAAGAATTAATTTAATAATAATAATTAATAATAACTAATCTTAATATAGTTTATTTATTTTTAAATGTCTTTCTTGTGAAAGTATTACATAGGTACCACTTTTTCCTTAATGTATTTTATTTGGAAAGGCTATTATAGTCCTCATCATTATTTTTATCAGACCAGAAATAAAATTTTGTTAATAAAAACTTTAAAAGAAAATTTTAAATTAAAACTCTAACAAATCCTTCTTTATGCTATGTTTATTAGGAAAACAATGATAAGTTTAAATAAAATATATTACCTAAAAGCTAAAATTTATACTATTGTGATCTTTATAAAACCATCTCAAACTTTATTACTTTAGTAAAGGTTTTTAGGTGATAATATTGAATTAGTCCACCTAAGAATATGTAGGTATTCTGTGAATTAGATTATTATCAATATATATCCAAATTATACTTTAACAACCAGTGAATTATAACTATACATATACTAGAGGCCCAGTGCACAAAATTTGTACATGTGAGGGGCGTGTCCCTCAGCCCAGCCTACATCCTCTCCAAGACATAACAGTGCTGTAGAAGCTTGGTTTTCTCCATCACCAGGGGCAACCCTAGCCTCCTGCTCTCTCTAGCTCCATGGCTGCCGCCATTTTTGTTGGGATTTATTTATCTTCTATAAACTTTGTAGCCTTGAATGGAGGCCTGTCTTACCTAGGTGTGTGGAAAGCTTTGTTTCCTTTATCTCTGGGGAAAACCAAACCTCCATCCTGCTCGCTCTGTGGCCACAGCCATCTTGGTTGAGATTAATTTGCATACTCGCTCCTGATTGGCTGGTGGTTGTAGCTTGTAGGTATAGCAGATTGATGGTTAATTTACATATTACTCTTTTATTAGATAGGATAGTTAATATATTACCCTATGTTCACTTATATCCTAAAAATGCATTACTTATTTATTTCCTTTGTAGTTGCTTAATTAATATAAGCACATTTATCTTGAAAACATAATTTATCAATCTATACATATCATGCACTAAATTTATGGCCATAGAAGAAGCATTTTAAATAGTTATTATCTACATAAAATAAGAATATAAATTATTTTTAGAGGTTAAGTGTGTGACTCAGAAGTTCCTTGTATTACATCTAATTTACTGTAGGTGTTGATAACAGATTAAATAAAATTAGTCCTAATGAAGGATTACGTGAGATGGAAGACAAGGGTGAATATGAAACAGATAAAATTTAATTGAGGTTTAGCAAGTCTTTTCTCCCACTTATTTTTTAATAATATTTTTAAAATTGATATTTAGACAGAGAGCAAGAAAGAAGGAGAGAGACAGAAACATATGTGTGAGAGTATAACATCAATCAGCTGCCTCCTCCACACCCCTTACCAGGCATCAAGCCCATAACCTGGGCATGTGCCCTAACCAGGAATCAAACTGGTAATGTTGGGTGCATGGATGCGAAGATGCTTAGTCAACTGAGCCACTTATTATTTTTTTATTTCATTTTTAAAAACTCTTTATTTTTGAAAGTATTACATATGTCCCCCTTTTTCTCCCATTGATCCCTTATAGCCTATCCCCACCACCGACCCTAGGTCTCCACCGCCCTATTATCTGTGAACATGGGTTATGCTTATATGCATGCATGCTCTTTGGTTGATCTCTTCCCACACAGCCACCCACCCCCGACTTCCCTCTGGGATTCGACAGTCTGTTTCATGCTTCTGTGTCTCTGGATATATTTTGTTCAACAGTTTATTTTGTTCATTAGATTCCACATATGAGGAGATAAAAAAGTTTGTTGAATCAAACTCTAAATTCTCTAAGGTGTATCTTCAGATAATAGAACACTATATACAGTTTAATAATAAATCCACAATAAAGTAATCTGTATTTAGGAAATACCATATATGTAATTCATTTCTATGTGCAATTAATTATTTTGAAAAGAAATAGAAATTGCATAAGGTGTTAATAGGAATAAAACAATAAAATAAAGTACCATGACCCAGATTCTGGCACATAGGGAAAATAGCAAACTATTGTAAATTCATTACTGGTCTAATTTTTATGAACAATGAAAAACACTGGAAAATTACTAAAGCTGCATTAGTAGTGATCTTAGTTTTTATAATTTTTTTCTTGGAAGTGCTGTTATAAGTAACATATGGCATTTATATACTCCCTCCCCACAAAAACAAAGGAAATTAAGCATCCATTTTGATCCACATATCCAATACTGTTTCAGATCCAATTCCTTTTTAAAAATTCTAATTCCTACCTCATAAGACAATGTAACTAGCATTCTTTCTAGTTATCTATTACTTTTAAAAGGTCCTCGCTATAAATAGGAATGTTAATAATTTAGATTTAAAATGATAAAATTAACATAATTTCCCTTTGTTGAGAGTTTTTGCCATTGTTATATTGTAATTCTAAAGCAACACTGACTTAAAATATCCAAATATGTTGAAATGTATCATGTAACATGTGGCTTAATTAGAAAATCTACTATCCATCTAACATACATTCTCCAAAGTGGAAGAAAAGCTTTCTATAAGTTAAAAATAGTTTAGGTAATAGTATTCTAATGTGATTGCGTAATTAACTTATACTAATAAAGCAAATACTTATACATAAAAAATAGTCATATTTAGGACAAACCAGATGCCTTTTGTATGGAAGTCTAATGACCCTCAAATTAAGAATATTTATAGATCTGGAAAAAGATACCAGACTAAAGCCCCAGACAAAGCACTTAAAAATTGGACTGATCTTTTGGAAATAATGAGAAAATTTATATTTAGCCTTTTATAAACCCAATGGGAAGAATGTCTTAATGACCAATATACAATAATATAAATAGCAACCTCATCTGCTTTGGTTGCCATAGAATATTTAAATTTAATAATTTAAAAAACACACAATGCACAATGGCTTCATTTAGCTACAGTGAAATCAATATAAATTAATAAAATTATATTTTGTTTATTAGAGATACAAAGCATTATTTCAAATAACTACATTAAAATGAAAACATTTAAAAAGGTTTTTAGTCTAACTACAATGTTTGTGGAGCTAAATTTTAGCCCAAAATCTATTTTATTGACATAAAATCATCAGGTGTATTTAGAAGGTCACACTTGTTTTGTGGATCAAGAGCTGGGATCTATTTCCTTCCCTTACATTTGGGCTGGCCTGTGTGATGTTCTGCTTTATAGATTGGGGCAGAAATGACAACATGTCAGATGTGGGACTACTATGATGTGGATGGCATTTCCCATTTTGGCCTCTTGGATTCTGGCCTGGCATAAAAGAAGTCTGATAGTTCTACTGGAGAGACCCATCAGAGTCACCCAGAAAACAGAGGAGAGGCACTGCTGAGCACAGACTTCCCCATGTTACCATGTTGCCATGAAGGATAGGGAAGCTGTATCCTCCAAGTGCTCTAGTTGATACCACTTGGGCTAAGAGAAGAACCACCAATCTAACTGCTGCCTTAATTTTTCACCCACAAAATTGTGAGATACAATGAACTGGCTGTTGTTTCAGCTACTAAGTTTTGAGGTAGGTTATTTCGCAGCAGTTACTAATCAGAAAACACAGGTTGGCAGAACTAAAACAAGACACAACAGAAAGAGTACTATAATACTGGTGTTTATCATTTGACAATGTAAATATGTATATACATTTTGAAAAGAAGTGTAAAAATATATTAAATGTATGAAAATTATCTTTTACTAGAAGCCCAGTGCATGAAATTTGTGCACTAGTAGGGATCCTAGCAGCTGGTAGTGGCCGACCGAATACTCCCTCTCTTCTCAGGCCACGTGCCACCAGCCAGGGCTTCTCTACCTTTCCCCGGCTGGCCCAACCCCTTGGTTGAACTCCTGGAAGAACTCCCAGTTGAGGGAACAAATTGCATACCATGCTTTTGTTATATAGGACTAGGGGCCAGATACACAAATTCATGCAAGGTGCTGTCCAGCCAGCCCACTGGATGATTGGTACCATTGGGGGTGGAGCCAGCTGGAGCCAGGGGCTGCAGGTGATTTGACAGCCAGCTCCACCCTCAATTGATGTGGGGGACCTAGGGTTGGGTAGGGCCAGCCAGGGTGAGGGGCTGTGGGTGCTACAATTGTTCTACCATTCAGTCAATTTGAATATTACCCTTTTATTATATAGAATGGTTGGCCAGAAAATTTTAAAAAAAGAATTATGAAGACTTTGACTTAAATCAATAACAAAATATAAGCAAATATACATGACTGCTTTATTAAGTAAAAACTAGAATTTATAATGAGAAAAATGAGGTTATAATTAAATTATGAAAATTAAGTAAGTAAATTATGGTATATCATTGAAGTCAGTACAATATACTGCATAATATAATAATTTTGAACACTAGCTATATCAAAATATTTATGTATATATGATACAGTGAAAAAAGTAGAGTATACACTTGTATTCATTTTATGGTTAAATATATGTGCAAGCTACATATACTTCACTAGAAGAGAAAATCTACCAATAAAAACAATATACATATAAAGAAATTTAGATATTTTGATGTTTAATATTTTGTTATATTATTTGTGTAGTAAAGTAGGTTTTAAAAAAGTCATTGCTTAGGAAGATATGGGTTGAAACATCATATCATTTATATGAATGATCTTTTAAAAGGTTGGTAATTTCAGACAGTTTCATAGAATTATCAATGAAGGAACTGTAGAAAGAAAACAAAGTTACCAATAAAATAATATAAGGAATATATAATTTTTCAAATGTAAAATCTCCTCAATATAACTTTAGGAATCTGACATAGGTTTGAAGTTAGCTTGACAAGGATCTATACCCTAATCAACTTGTATTTCTTGTACCTGCCATATATAGGACTCAAAATTTTATGAATGAGTGAATGAGTAGATTAATAAATGCAAAACTGTGGCATAGTATGTTACCACTGAAATAGTGATCAAGGTTACAATTTGTATATAGGACATGGACGAACTATTCCTATACGTCAGAAACAATTTGTGATTCATCTGACTTGTTTTAAAGTATTGGTGTCATTTATGTCAAGTTGTTTGATTTATACATTATTTCTTGTGAGTCAGACAACCATTCTGAATGCTTTTTACACATTGGCATTTTTTCTATTGTCTATTGCCTATGAAAAGCTTTTCATCAAACTTCAGTGAAATAAAGCTTTACTCAAGTGATGCAAACTATTTCCCATTAAAGGAATGGGAGACAGTTAAACAGAAACAAGGTTAAAATTCCTTTTTCTTTTCTTTTCTTCTTCTTCTTTTTTTTTGGTCTGGAAAGTTATCCCCCTTGTAGCAGAGCCTGAAAGAAACTTTAGATGTGACTTTATGATAGCATAGCTTGCAGAAGAACCTGCTAACCTAAGTAAAACAAGACAAAATGAGCAAAGGAAAAATCATGAATTAACTTGTATATCCATTTTTAATTGTCCTTATCAAAGGAACACTGAAATAGTTGAACTAATGCTTGCCTAAAAATGTTTGTTATAGCTTCTTTTTAAAAATTGTTTTTAAAACAATTTAATTGCTATATAATTAACAGACCTTAAAATTCACTTAAAGTGTACAACTTGATGTCTTTGATTATAATGCAAAACTGTGCAACCATCACTGCACTCAGTTTTATCATTTTTACACACCAAAAACAAATTCTAAATCCTTGATAAGTCATTCCATACTTCCCATTTCTCCTGTCCCTCTCTATACCTAGAAAACCACTCATCTATTTTCCACCTTTATAAATTTGCATCTTCAGAACATTTCATATAAGTGAAATCATCCTATCTAATAAAAAGAGTAATATCCAAATTAACTATCACTCCGCCACACCCACAAGACACCCCCACCAGCCAATCAGGAACAAATATGCAAATAAACCCAACAAAGATGGCCAAGACCACAGAGAGCAGGAGTTAGGCTTGGGTTTCCCAGCAATGGAGGAAGCCAAGCTTTCTGACAGCCCTTCCCAGCCTAGGCCTCCACTCAAGGTTACAAAGTTTCAATGATAGAAGATATATAAATGGAGGCAGCCAAAGAGTTGAAAAGAGCAGGAGGCTAGGGTTTCCCCTGGCAATGGAGGAAGCCATACTTTCCACACATCCTGGCTGGCTCAGGTCTTTGCTTAAGACTACAAAGATTCAATTATAGAAGATACATAAGTCCTGAAAGAAATGGCTGCAACCACAGAGCAATCAGAAGGCTTGGATCCGCTCCAAGCCTCAAAGTTTCAATTGTAGAAGGTAAATAAACCCCAGATACCAGGGTCTCCATTTGGGTCACCAGGGAGTGTGGCTGGCCTGCAAATCACCACAGGCCCCTCGCCCAGGCCACCCCAAACCCCAAGAGAACCCCCACCCTGATCCAAGACACCCTTCAGGGCAAACCAGCTGGCCTCCACCCATCCGCCAGGCCTCTATCCTATTTAATAAAAGAGTAATATGCAGATTGACCATCACTCCAACACACAAAATGGCTACCCTAATGTGGTCAAAGATCCTGCCCCCATGTGGACACAAGATGGATGCCTCAAGATGGCCAGCATGAGAAGATAGTTGGGAGGGACCAAGCCTGCAAGGGAGGGCAGTTAGGGGCAATCAAGCCTGCAGGGAGGGAAGTTAGGGGTGACCAAGCCAGCAGAGGAGGAAAGTTGGGGGCAACCAGGCCTTCAGGGGAGGGCAGTTGGGAAGGACCCACGCCTGCAGATGACAGCAGTTGAGGGGGGGGGGACCAGGCATGAAGGGGAGGGCAGTTGGAGGTAAACAGGCTGGCAGGGGAGCAGTTAGGCATCAATCAGGCTGGCAGGCAGAAGTGGTTTGGGGTAATCAGGAAAGCAGGCAGGCCAGCAGTTGGGATACAGCAGTCCTGGATTATGAGAGGGATGTCCCACTGCTTGTTTAGGCCCAATCCCACCGGGATCACATCTAAATGGGCAGTCGGATATTCCTTGAGGTGTCCCAGATTGGAGAGGTTGTAGGCTGGGCTGAGGGACATCCCCCCATGCATGAATTTTGTGCACCGGGCCTCTAGTAGAATACAAATTTTTTTTTGGTAACTAGCTTCTTTCACTTAACACTTTCAAAATGCTTTTAAATTGTAGCATGTTTCAGTCCTTCTTTCCTTTCTATCTATCCCCCCAAAATGTGGTATGTTTATATAATTTTTTATTTCAGTTGATGAACATTAAGGTCCTCTCTACTTTTGACATTACTATGAACATTTATGTACATATGTTTCTTTTTTTTATAGATGTATGTTTTCATTTCTCTTGAATATTTATTTAATTATTAAAGAGTACAACTGTTGGGTCATATGGTAACTCTATGTTTAGCCCTTTGAGGAATTGCCAAATGATTTTCCAAAGTGGTTATATTACTTTACATTCCCACAAGTAATGTATGAGGATTCCAATTTTCCCACTTCCTTGCCAATACTTGTAATTACCTGGCTTTTTACTTATAGCCATCCTGGTGAATGTGAAGCACTGTTTCACTTTGGTTTTAATTTACAGTTCCCTAAAGACAAATGACGTTTGTTCATTTGCTCATTGGCCATTGTATATATTTAGTGATATGTCTATTCAGATCCTTAGCTCATTTTTATTTTTAAAAAATATATTTTATTGAATTTTTTACAGAGAGGGAGAGGGAGAGAGAGTTAGAAACATTGATGAGAGAGAAACATCAATTAGCTGCCTCCTGCACACCCTCTACTGGGGATGTGCCTGCATCCACGGTACATGCCCCTGACTGGAATCAAACCTGGGACCCTTGAGTCCACAGGCCGAAGCTCTATCCACTGAGCCAAACCAATTAAGGCTCCTTAGCCCATTTTTAAACTTAGTTGTCTTAATTATTTACATTTCTGGATACAAATCATAGTCAGTTATAGGATTTACAAATGTTTACTCCAGTTACCTGCATTGCCTTTGTCTTTCTGGATGTGTGTATCTTTTGAAACACAGACATATACACTGAGTGCCCAGATTATTATAATCTCTATGCATAATAATCTGGCCACTCAATATATATATATATATATATATATATATATATATATATATATCTGGCCTCTCTCTCTCTCTCTCTCTCTCTCTCTCTCTATATATATATATATATATATATATATATATATATATATATATTGAGTGGCCAGATTATCTAGAGGCCTTGTGCATGAATTCGTGCATGGGTGGGGTCTGGCCAGCCTGGCCAGGGGGAGGCGACATGAGCACTTGGCCAGCCTGCCTGCTGATCGAACTCCTGGTTGAGGGGACAATTTACATATTAGCATTTTATTATATAGGATATACACTGAGTGGCCAGATTATTATGTGTTCAGAGATCATAATAATCTGGCCACTCAGTGTATAATTCAGGTGAATTCCAATTAATATGATTTTGCTTTTCTAACTTGTGTGCTATGGCTTTTTAAAGAAATGATTATAATCAATACTTTGGGTGCAAATTTCTACAGCAAGAAGCCATAAATTCTGTCTCTAGAACACTGGGGCCCTGAACACGACTCTAGCCCACAGGCAACTCTTCTCCCTTACTCACATACCGCAGTCTTTGGGCAGCTGTGGACTCATGGCACCTCATGGATTAGAAAGCAAAGAAGAGGCAAAGGCTCTAATCCTTAAAGAATGTGCCATGTTTCCTATAGTTCAGAAAGTAGATTTCTGAGGGCACTCATGCTTAAACTTGAATTGCACTTTTAATAATACATATGTGGAATCCAGGTTGTATTGGTTAAATTGCTAGACCAACTAGTTTTCTTTTTTGTTGTGTGGTATAAAATTTTGAACCAATCATATATTATTCACTTTCTATAAATTTACTATGTTATCACTAACTTTTAATATATGTAACAGTGATGATTATTATAAAATAAGAATGAACTTATTAATATTCTGTTTTAACAATGGGTCCCCAGGAATGCTAGGTAGATCTCTAAATTATCATCACTCTGATTTATCACAAAATAAGATCCTTTTGAAAACAATTATTAATCTACCCAATTTTATTTTTTAATGATATTTCCCTTTATTTTGTTGGTTATGTATTTTTATCTATAATAATAACCAATTTTTTAGTGGCTTCAATGTTGTTCTTCTTCAAACTCTAAAACTGTACTTCTTGAATTATTAAGTCATACTATTCTATTTTAATATCATATTAAATTTTACTTTCATTGCTATATATATATATATATATATATATATATATATATATATATAATACCTTTCCAATGTTTTGAAGTTCATATTAATCAATTATTATGAAGTACTAATATTGTCATTATTTACCAGCAAATTTGAAATATAATTGTCAAATCCACCATGACCTTGATTTTACACTGTTTCTAAAACATTTTAAAATGAATTTTCTCATTGTAATCCAGAGGATCTTTCGTGAAAACACTTTTATGACCAAATTCTCCTAGGTTATAAGAAAATATTTATTCATATAAATCTCAGAGAAAAAAGTTAAAATCCTGGATCTTTTCTTGATGAAATAGAGAACTGCAATTATCTTTCATACATAGTTTTTTCATCCTCCCAACTAACTTTTCCTTGGGCAATCTACAAGCTTCCAAACATTAAGTACAACAGTGAAAATCAGGTTTCTTTTTAATTTTTTCATCTGGTTATTTTATACACATTTATTTCAAGGCAGTTAATACATGCAATAATGAATTAGAATTATTATTCTCAATCTGCCTTGAAAGAAACCAGACGTGTGTCTAAACACTTTCAGTGTGATCATACATATGAGCATATATATCTTAGTTCAAAAATTTATATGTCCCCTCTATTTATATGGTATAATTCTTCTCTTGTGGATTCCAGGTATAAATCCTTTTAGGTATCCTTTTATTTGAAAGGCAAATAGCACTGACTGAAGTCCAAGAAGCTCATCCCTTTACATTCTAATGGCAACAAAATCAATATAGCTCATTTTACAAGTTAAATGAGCCAGTTTCATTTAAGAGTACTATGAAGCTCAATTATTATTATTAAAAATGGCCTCTTTTAGATAATTAGATAATTAAATCTGTAGGCAAGAAACCTGATGTTTTCACAATTAGTGGATTCAAGTAGATTTTCATGTGTCTTTTATTGATAGCTTGGACACAGATGTCACTGAGCATCTCAAACATTAGATACTCAAGAGGGGTGGTGGAATAATGATGAGTGATCATATGGTATCTCTCTAATGTTTGCCAGGACAATGTGAACTCAGTGGTTTCCTGGTTAACTCAGAGAAATAAACTTTTACTATTTATATTATTTTGGTGTAAATAGCTACCTTCAGAAAATAGTATTGGAAATAGTGTGCCCTGTATCCCTTAGGATTCAGACTATCCCAGGAACTGTTTAGAATATATTGAGAGAGAGTTCGTTAGAATGATTAGGAGGGTAGTTAACCTTTTCTATGTGACATGAGTAAAGGTTAAAGGATGGAAATCAGTTTACCTAAAAGCAAAACCAAAGTTGAATGGCTGATAAAAACAGTCCAATATTTGAAGGCACAGCTCACAGAAGACACAGGGCCTTAGTGGGAAAAGTGCAATAATTACCTGAGGCAAATGTTCCCACTTTGTGAGGAAGTGAGAACTGCTCATTTATGGGAGGAACATCCCAGAAATGGCATGGTCCCTAGATGTAGAGGATCCTGAGGAAGAGAGCTCTATAACGGATATTGACCTGGAAAATCTCTATTAAGCCCTGAATCTAAATCCTTCATTTTTGCTTTGGCGCAGCACAAACAACTAAAGGATTTGTGGAAATCTCCTCATATGCCTCCCACTTTGCTAAGCACTGTTGGGAGCAAAATATGGACTTTTTGGTATTTCTAGAAGCTTAAAAGAGTGCTAAAAAGACAAATAAAACAAATATACAGTATACAACCCAGTAATATTCAAATGGCAGGGTAAATGTTTTATAAAAATAAGGACCCTGATTTTATTCACTTTTGTAGCCCCAGCACTTAGAGTGTCTGGTCGTAAGCACTGTCTTTATTTATTGAACAAAAACTGATATTGTGTGAGAAACTATTTTGAGCCAATTGTAAATCATAACTGCATACTTAACCCTCTTAGAAATCCCACGAAGGGTGTGCTATGATTATCTATTTTACACTCAAGGACACTGAGGCACAGAGAAGTTAAGTGACTCAAATACTGTTGGGGAGCACAAGAAACTTTGTTGGAAAGCTTGTAAGGAGGACATTGTGAGAAAAGGGAAGTGTGTGGAAGGCTGCCTGCCCTGTTTATTGAAATTCTGGCTTAGGGGAGACTTAGGGGAGTGTGGAAGGCAGCGTCCCTACTCATTCCTTGCCCTTTCCAAACAAGCCTGTGCATGTGCAAACCCAGGGAGTTTACTGGAATCCTTATGCCTAATCTTTGGGTGTCCTTGCCAAGAGGACAATGTAGACCTCCCAGGATTACTCACCCTACCGATTGTATCTAAAGACAAAAATCCCAATATAGGCCTAACAAGGCAGGTGATAGAGGCTGTGTGGCTTCTTCAGCTGGACAACCCCTTAGGCCTCTCCCCCACAGTGAAACTGTGTGGAGTCATCTGTTCATCCCTGGTTCAGGGGCTGCTGGTCAGTCCCAGCAAAATAACACAGGACGACTGGATTTGAACAGTCTGAGTCAGATTTGATGCTCTTAACAACTCTTTATTCTGCCCTTAATTCATAGAAATTTAATATGTTAATTGTTAGCGGTAAATCATATGTATGAAAAGAAAAATACTTTTGTTTAGATGCCAAGCTTGATAAAAGAAATAGAATTTGAAATTTGAAAAATCTAAATAGTGTAGCCTAAGTGGAAGGAGTTTGTAAGAAAAAAAACAGCCATTCATTTATTTATTAAGCACCTAAATAACCATTGACACACTGGGAAAATACGAGAAGATTAATACCAGTTTCAGCATCCAAGGAGAAAGTATGATGTAGGAAGAACCTGAAGTTAGACAGATATTGATTAAACCTATATCTGTCTTTCAGTGACTGTGCCTGGGGATGCCCTTGAACTTCCCCAATTCCAGTCTGGGACATTTTGAAGATTAAAAGACATAATATAACAAAGATCATTTGAAATATAAGAGTAAAATAAATGTTAATTACCTTGACCTTTTCGTCTGCTTCCTAGCAGCGTTGTGAACACTAAATGAAAGTGTGCATTTACATTTTATGGAAAAGTATTTGTCACTCAACAAAGTACTTAAGTCTACTTTAAAACCTGCCAAGAGACAAAAACACCCAGTGCACACAGATGGAGCAATGTGGAGATCATTGTGATTAACAATGGTGGGTTCATGATGGAGAATAATGGGGCATATATTTAGATAGGAGGTAAAGAATTTAATAAAACTCTAAAGTGTAAGTTATTAAGGAAAGTCATTGGAATTATAGAATAGGAAAAAATAAGTGGCAGAAAATGGAAGACAAGTAGATAAATCTGGCATCAGCATAGAGAATACATTGAATTTGGTATCAAATGGAATAATGAGAAGTAAGAAGCTTCTACTGCACAACACCAAGAGTGAACTGATTAGGTAAGAGGCTAGAGTAGTGGTGGGGTTATAGGAAAGAAAAACCAATCCAACCAAACTAAGCCAAAACAAAGCAAAGCTCAAGAGGAGATACTGTTATGCAATTTCTTTAATTACTAAATGACAACAAATGCTTGTTTTACAAAAATGAAGAGGAAGCATAGTTAGATATGTATATGAATCATGAGTGTGGAGTAAAAATTGGAATTAGATTTGAATCTCAAATTTGCAAAACAACTGCGCTTTCCTGGGCAGTATCCTTGATTAGTATAAGTTTAGTTTTCCTATTTATTAAATAATATAATGTTTGCGTAATTGTTGTGAGAAGGAAATGATTTATATAATTTAACCCAATTCTATCTAAGGACATTAGCTTTTAATAAAAGTGTGTCTTTTTGTATTTGTATTATATTTTGGCTAACGTTTACTTTGAAATTGAAGTGCTTTTTATACAAAGTCAAACAATTTGAACTAGGTATATTTTTTCTTACTTAATATAGCAATATAAATATGTCACTACCTATATACCATGCATATATGTGTGTGTATATTTCAATTTGGTCATTTGGAATAGGTTATCCAGAGAAAGTATCCCACATGGGGAGGGATCTAACAACACTGAACTATGATGAAGTTAAAAAAAAATTAAGATGTTTGTCAGGGAAAATTTAAAAATTGCTAAGGATAGCTGTCTTCAATAATTTAATGGACAATGATAATACACTTACATTAATTTACTTTTTGTTTCCTGGAGAATGTTTGTAACACTGACTTATAAATAACAGGATGATATTAATTATTATACTTTCAGTAGTATAATGTTTATACAATATTTCTATTTTATGTTATAATTCTTTACTAAAAAGATTATTACATATTTTTCTATATTTATGTGTGCTAAGTTATGGTACATCTTTTCTCCACAGAACTATCTCAGTCTTCATTTGTTTATAAGATTTGTGATGTACAAAGAAGAGACAGGGAGATAGCTGCATGAAGTCAGACACAAAGATTGCAGGAATGTAGCCTCAAGCCAAGGATGCTAAAGGTTGATGGCAGCCACCAGAAACTAGGAGCTTAGCATGAAACAGATTATCAGAGATTCCAGAGCAATAAGACAGAAGGGTACCTTGCTTTTGGACTTTTGCCCCCAGTACTGTCAGATAACCATTTTCTGTTGTTTTAAGATGAAAAGTTTATGGTAATTTGTTATATAAGTCCTAGGATATTAAGTTGGTTTTAAAATAAAAATCCTAAATAGCTTAAGATGAGTATATTGAAAAACAGAAAGACATTAGTTCTTTGTATCAAGGACTATATTATGTGTGTTTTATTGAATGCCAGTTCCAAATTATCCACAGTGCAGTAATATTCATGTCTAAGAAAAATAATTCAGTTTGTCCTGAGAACAGCAAAATGAATGATACCCAATATATATGATTTGTTTATAAAACATTTTTATCTAATAATTAATTCCATTTTACAGGTGAAAAAGTGACATGTTTAATGGATAAAATATTTAAACATAAGTCATGAAACCATAAAAATCCTAGAAGAAAACAGGCAGCAAAATCTCAGATATCGCACAAAGAAGAATTTTCACTGAAGTGTCACCTAGGCAAGAGAAACAAAATAAAAAATAAACAAATGGGACTACATCCTAATAAAAGTTTCTGCACAGCAAAATAAACTAGCATCAAAATGGAAAGGAAGAACATATTTGCCAATAATACATCTGATAAGTGGTTAATTTCCAAAATATATGAAGTACTCATACAACCCCATGAAAGGAAGATAAGCAATCCAATTTAAAAAGTGGGCAGAAGGCCTAAATAGATACTTCTCCAAAGAGGACATACAAATGGCCAAAAGACATATGAAAAAATATTCAATGTCACTAATCATCAGATAGATGCAAATTAAGATGACAATGAGGTACCACCTCACACCTGCCAGAATGGCTGTCATCAATAAATCAACAAACACGCACTGGTGAGGATGTGGAGGAAAAGAACCCTCCTTCACTGTTGGTGGGAATGCAGACTGGTACAACCATAATGGAAAAAAGTGTGGAGTTTACTCAAAATATTAAAAATGGAACTTCCATTTGACCCAGTCATCCCATTTCTAGGAATATATCCCAAGAATCCAGAAACACGGACCAAAAAGAATATATGCACTCCTAAGTTCATAAGCAGTATTATTTACAATAGCTAACATCTGGAAATTCATAATTTTTATAAAAAACAATTATCCTGTCCTAGTTTGTTTGGCTCTGTGGATAGAGAGTTGGCCTATGGGCTGAAGGGTCCTAGCTTGATTCTGGATAAGGATCAAACCTGATTGCAGGCTTGATCCCTGGCCCTGATCAGGATGCCTGATAGAGGCAACCAATAAATGTGTCTCTCACATGGATGTTTCTGTCTTTCTCCCTTCTACTCTCTCTAGAAATCAGTGGAAAATTATCCTTGGGTGAGAATTAACAACAGCAAAATAATAATAATAATGATTATACTCACTGAGCTGCAATTGTTTATATACATCAACTTTAAAGGCAGGAATGTTTTGGAAAACTGATGAGAATTCTGACTACACCCAATCTGAACATTTACATATTGCACCTTGAAATGAGCAGGTGTAGCTTAATCTGCATGAAGCTGAATTTGGAGGTGTTGGGATTCTGATTCTATGTCTGTAAATGTTTGTATTAATTTCCATCTAATAAAAGAGTGATATGCAAATTAACTTATATCTGCTATGCCCATAAGCCATGCCCACCAAGCAATCAGAAGAGAGTATGCAAATTAACCCAACCAAGATGGCTGTGGCCACGAAATGAGCAGGAGACTTGGGTTTTCCCAGTGATGGAGGAAGCCAAACTTCCTGGCCTGCCTTGGCCTATGCTCAAGGCTCCAAAGTTTAAATTATAGAATATAAATAAATCCCAGGTCCCAGGGCCTCCGCTTAGGTTGCCAGAGGTCATGGCTGGCCTGCAAACCCCACCCTGGGACACCCTTCAGGGCAAACCAGCTGGTCCCTACCAATGCATCAGGCCTCTATTCTATCTAATCCTATCTAATGAAAGAGTAATATACAAATTAAGTGTCACCCCAACACACAAGATGGCTGCCCCCATGTGGTCAAAGATGGCTGCCCTCCATGTGGACACAAGATGGCCAGCAGGGGAAGGCAGATAGGGGTGACCAGGCTGGCAGAGGAGGGAAGTTGAGGGAAACCGGTTCTGCAGAAAGGGCAGTTGGGAGGGAGGATCCAGGCCTACAGGGGAGAGCAGTTGGGGGGACCTGACCTGCAAGGGAGGGCAATTAGGAGTGACCAGGCCTGCAGCGAAGGGAAGTTGGGGGGGACTAGGCCTGTAGGGAAGGAAAGTTGGTAGGGACCCAGGCCTGCAGGGAAGGGCAGTTGAGGGGGAACCAGACCTGTAGGGGAGGGCAGTTAGGCAAAAATAAGGTTGGCAGGAGAGTGGTTAGGGGATAATCAGGCTGGCAGGTGAAGTGGTCAGGGGTAATCAGGAAGGCAGGCAGGTGAGCAGTTGGGAGCCAGCAGTCTTGGATTGCGAGAGGGATGTCTGACTGCACTCAAGGGGTCCCAGATTGGAGAGAGTGCAGGCTGGGCTTAGGGACACACAGCCCCCATGCACAAATTTTGTGCACTGACCCTCTAGTTAAGTAACATAATCCAGAAGAAGAACATGGAATTACCATAATTTTGAAATGCTAAAAAGTAGTTCTTCAAGGAAAATGTTTTTAAAAGCATGCTCTTGCATATCATAAGCCATCTCTCATCTGCATATAATGAAAAATGCTATATTTCAATTAAGGTAAGGACAAATAAAGATGTATATTTTTTCCCATTCAACTTTAAAAATTCTCCGAATTCAGGGACCATTTGGGGATCTGTAAAATCTTAAAAGCTTAAAAGCTTCCAAACTTCTCACCTCAGCTCTCCACTAAGCTTGTAAATCTCTCATTTCTGAAACAATGAATTTAGCTACAAGGAGGACTAATGAGTGGCAAGTAGTTAGTCCTAAAACATTATGTTTTCATCTTCATTATGTGCAGATGAGAGATGGCTTATGATATGCAAGAGCATGCTTTTAAAAACACTTTTTCTGAGGAACTAAAAAAGGAAAAAAACAACAAATGGGAAGACCACAGTGATGAACATGTTACAGCTTCCCTAAATTGGTATTTGTGAGAAAACAAGCTGTTGTAATGAGATTTAAATATATGCTTTGGATATAATTTTTCATTTTGAATTTGAGGCTTTTAATGTTCAATGAAATACATAATGCTTTAATCAAGATAACAAGGTAGCTTTTAAACATGCATTTTGTTAAAAATCAAGTTTAGGCCCTAACAGGTTTGGCTCAGTGGATAGAGTGTCGGCCTGCAGACTGAAAGGTCCCATGTTCCATTCTGGCAAGGGCATGCACCTTGGCTGCGGGCACATCCCCAGTAGGAGGTGAGCAGGAGGCAGCTGATCGATGTTTATCTCTCATCGATGTTTCTAGCTGTCTATCCCTCTCCTCTCCTTTCCTCTCTGTAAAAAATAAATAAAATATATTTTAAAAACACCTAAATTTCACTTTATAGTAAATTTAAAGAAAATCAAGTGTAGGTGCATTGTATTATTGCTATGCAAGGTCCAATCCTTAGAATATTGTATTTGCAACAGCTATGCTGTAGTACAGTGTACTGAGAATAAAAGCAAACTGAGTTGCAAATAAGGCTGTGGGAGCCCGCAGATTTGTGGAAGAAGACAATAAAGAACTGAAACTGGGATTTTCATTACAAAAGGCAAGGTACTGAACAATCAACTTGTAATATTAGGGGAATCAAGATGTTCTTATGAACCCACAGTTCAGAAAAGCGCTGCACTGATACTAGGCTGACAGTATTCTTCAATAACTGAAGCTAGGAAATGCAGCTTAGCCAACTCCGACCTGAGTCAGTGCAGACCAAAGAGAAACCAGACATACCAGACATACATGTTAAGCTTGTCAACATAAGACAGTTACTGAACAATATTCCTGGACTGTTTCAACAGATGTGGTTTGAACTGCCTCCACTCCCTCATTCCTACCTTTCCAATCCCATGTGTTACTCAATTTCCAGAAACCCTCATCTTCTTAGGAGGGTTAACTCTCTCAGAATGTAATGTGTACTTCGAGTTTTTATCTTTTCAGTTTAAACTTTTAAATTCATTCCACCACCATCCCACATTCCGACCATTTCAAATGCTGCCTGTGCCCGTGAAGCCTTCCTCGTGGCTCTCCTCCCTCTGCCTTGCAGAATTGATGACCTCCTCATCCTCGCTCCCAGGAAGCTTACTGTAGGCTTTATTGCTCTTATTTATTCCCCTTTCCCGATCCATGATTCCATGCATAACTATGTTCCCAGCACACACATTTGATATTTTAGGCACCGGTGTGGAGAACCCAACCCAATGTGATTCCTGGTATCATTGCTACTCCTGGTATCATAGCTACTCCTAACATCTAGTATCTAGGAGTAGCTATGGATGAATGAGAACAAAAACAAAGAGCATGATCATATTGGTACTTAAGCAAAGGAAATGCAGAGTGTTTTAGAGACATATCAGCAGAGGATTATAGACAGTCACACAGTGTGGTAAGTCACGTAGCTGTTTTAGTCCTTTTTAGCCTAGCTTGTCCGTGGATCTTAAGTAAAAATTATTGCACAAACCAAGAAATAAATCACACTCCATAAATATCTATGATCTAGAGTAGGAACAATGCAAAGAAATAAAGGCCAAAGCTGGTGTCTGGAATGTCTGGAGGTAAGTGTTACAGAACTTGTATGTCTGTTGAGTCCTTGAATAGTTACCTCACCATGATGGGTAATGAATATAGGAAATACACCTACAATATCAAAATAAGCTTTATATTTTAATGGAACTCCAAATAACTCACTGGTTAATTCCTGTTTATTTGGTTAAGTGAAGTTGTCCTTTAAAAATTAGTCAAATACATTATTATGTTAATTGAATTGATGGCTGGTCCTCTGGACTTAGATTGTTTCATTAGGCACCGTGAAGTTATATTAGACTCTCAGTGTGGGTAACATGACACATTTCATAATGTTATTGCTATATTTAGTTCAATGTACCTTACCTTCTCAGACCACCTAAACCCCAAGGTTCACATTCCTTAGTTTTTATATTAAAAACTGAATAGGAAATTTACATTTATATTAGGCATTTTTACTCCTTTGACATTGAAATCTAAGCCAACCTAGTGGCAAAATAACATAAATATAAATAACATATACAATACAAAGTACCCAAAAGTCTTTTTGTGCACAAATTACAATTAGTTTTTATAGTCAGTAAAGACTGATTTTAACTGCAATTGCCTTTTAAGTCTTCGAAAGTTGATTTTATTATTGGGGTACCAAATATACTTTTAAGAAATATCACAGTTATTTGAAAGGTAGTCATTCTTTCCAAATTGTTTGGCATGTTTGATGTAATTAGCACACTTTATATACACATTTTGATTCTTTGATGCAGTGAACTGGTTCATATGGAATTAGTTAGAATATATTATTCAAATGAATCTTAGCCATTGCTTTAACCTTGATATTACAATTTCTCAAGTGTATCTATAGGGGATTCAATTAAATCAATATGGGGCTAAAGATCTTTTTTCTTTCTAGACAGGCACAATTCATATGCAATTTCCCTCCCTGATTATAGTCAAACTCTGCTGGGTGAGCTAGGTAAATTTCTCCAGCTCACTAAACAGATCTTAGTACACACTGGGATTATCTTTTGTTCAATATGCTGATATGTCATTTCGCTAACTGGAGATTTCCAGGAAATATACAAAGCAGTTTTTGTGTATGTGTGTGTGCATGTGTCATTTGTTAAACAAGTGTAAACCATTAATATTCTCAATCTCATTTTGAAAATTAAAACTGCTTAAATTTAAAAGCTTACTGTGAAAATCAATGCACATTTAAAAAACTAGAGGCTGGTTTAGTGTAGAGGGAAAAGGGTTTTATCAGCTTTTCTTGGGGGGAAAAAAAAGAGAAACACTTAACTTCATGAGACCATAGTTCTTTTGTTCTCAGATCATTCCAAGTCACCACATTACATATGATTTTATTTTATTTCTAATAGATTATACACATGCGTTTCCAGAGCTTTGCATATTATTGCAAATTTTCTCCAGCACAGAGAGGACATGTGAAATCATTTTCTTTTCTCCATACATTTTCTACTTTAACACACAGTAACTAATTGTACTTGCCAGGTTTTATGGCCTTTTATTGGTTATGCAGTTTTATTTATATTCTTGCTTGCTACTAATTATCACATTCTGCATAATTTATAATGTATTCTACTGATGGTGAAGTCTGAATAATGAAATCCCTTTATAGAAAGAAATCGACTGCCTCCCAATGAAAATGCCAAGGAGAGTATGAACAGAAATTGTAAAAGACTTAGGAATTTATACTTAAAGTGAACTCATTTTCCTTTGTTCCACAAAAGAAGAAGGAAGCCACTGGTAGATTAAAGTGTAGTTGAATTCTGCCCAACAAAATTTTATTTATTTTCTGTAAACTACGTGAGTCCTGTATTGATAGTATTTTATCTATAACTCTTTTTTTTAAAAAATTTCTTTATTGATTAAGATATTAAATATGTGTCCTTATCCCCCCATATACTACTACCTAAAAAGATAAATTAAATACAATTAAAAACCAGGTATAAATGAACATTCATTTGATGGGTTCATCTGTATAGCTGAATCTGTTAGCTGCCTACATGTATTTATAGGACTCTTATTTACATTATTGAAACAGACTCATTTTTTAAAAATTATGAGATAGCTAATTAATATATTCCTTTCCCTTGTCTAGTTCAAGCCATTGATATGGCAATATACAAATGTTTCCCAAATATAACGGTCATATATTTCTTGAGATGTTTACTCTGTCTTCTGAAAATTAGGTAGAGCTTCAAACCCATTTTTATTTTCTATTTTAATCTTTATTGATTTCTAACTGTTACTCTGTCCCTGGTTAATTCTTTTTACCTCCTTCCCACCTCTCTTTCTATTTTGGCTTGCTTTCAGTTCTAGCAATTGTTGGACATAGTTCAGAGGGAATTTTGATATTTTTAAAATCAAATTTAAAAATAAGAAATGCACTATAATGCTTTTTATTTTCTTAATATAATGAAATCCAGACACTCGGTTTCACTTTTGCTAAATGTAAGGATGATGTATGCCACCAGATTTATAGAAAGAGAAAACAAACAGAATTCTAGATCTTCATGTGAATTTTACATAGAAAACATGCACTCCATGTTTTTTTTTATTGCTGCCTCAGAAAAATCAGAACTTTATAATTTAGCTTCATTCAAATCTCAATATGTAAATATTAGGAAAAAAGGTTAGATCAAGTTCAGATTCATCCAATCATTTACATATTTATTCAAAAGTGTATATTATGCACTTCTTATGCGCATTATAATAAAACTGCAAAATATTTATTCTGTCAATATTACAAGCAAAACTAAACTCTTGTGCATAATTTTATTGCTTATTTAGAATAATACACCCATAGACCCTGTCTATGCATATGATATGCTCCCTGTTCTCACAAACATAAAATTTGTTAGAGAATGTATATAAATAATAATGAGGGCCATTATTATTATTTATATAAAGATCAAAGAGCTTTACAGAGACAAAATAAGACAGTATGAAATAAATGGAAAATAAATGGAAAAGTAAATGTTCTGCCAATGACTGTGATAAATCAGGAAAGGAAGTGAAATTGGGTTTAATCTTGAAACTTTAGAATAAACAAGAAAATAATGTTTACAGTGTATTTGGGCAACAGTTTGACTTGTAAGACAAAGGTTAATTGTATCCCACAATTCATTTTCCCCTTATTCCACAGTAATTGTTTTTCCCAGTTCCATCAGCTGCTCAGCTGGAGATTTTCCAGCCTCCCTTGCAGCTGGGTGAGCCAAGTGACAGTCTTACAGAAGAAAAGTGATTGAAAGTGGTGTGCAACCTCCATATCTCTTGCTTCAATCTTCCATATCCTTTCTCCTGCTTCCCATGAGCTGAGTGTGCAACCAGACTGAGTTAGCTTCCATCATACTACCAGTCCATAACTTTCCAAGAGATAAAGGAGCAGCAGAAGGAAATCTCGGGGTTCCTGGAGAGTTCTTATGGAACAGAGCAACTTCCCCACACTGTTCTGCCCACTGAATGTGGCTGCTTTGTGTGGAATATATGAGCTTCTACCTGGTTGGAAACAATGTGGTTTGGTTTTTGTCACAGAAGTGCAGATTTTGCCCCGACTAATATATAATTCTTGACACCACCCGAAGCACTGTGACAAAAGGTGATGGTTGAGATGAACTGAAAAGTAGACTTATTGATAGCTCACTCATGATAAAGAGCAAGAAAGGGGGGAGTGAAAGTGAAGGGTTAGCAATTGGTCATCACAGTCCCATGAGTGAGGAATGAGAGATTTAGAGTAGTTTGTTTGGGAAGACAAAAGCTGAAGAGTTCAGTTTTCTATATGTTGCCTCTGAAGCAATAATGTTACATTCAAATAAAACGAATAGCGGGCAATTGTGGGTCAGGTCTAAAGATGTCAAAAAAAATGCAGGATGAAAATTCCAGATGTGGGATTTATTCATGTACAAGTGACAGTGGTCACCAGGAGAAAGACTACAATCTCAGCTGGACACATGGCTATCAGAAAGATATCTCAGAAATAAAACCATGGTTCTAGCTTAAGATCAAGCCTTGGGGTACAAGGTATTTAAGAGTCAGGATACTGCCAAGATGGTGTTGCTCAGTGATGAGCATCAATCTGTGAACCAGAAGGTCACGGTTTCAGTCAGGGCACATGCCCCAGCTTCAGGATCCATCCCTAGTAGGGGCCGAGCAGAGGTGGCCGATCCATGATTGTCTCTATTAATATTTATCTCTCTCTCCCTTCCTCTCTGAAATCAATATATATATTTAAGAGTTAAGAGTTAAGAGACAAAACTGCTTTCTAGGACATAGCCAACAATGAAAGTAATATATTTAATATACCATTTGTTATACTTGGGCGAAAGAGCATTGCAGCTCTGTAATGATAGAAACAACACTGACCTTGATCAGCTGACCTGAGCTAAATATTTTCTTTATTATAAAGAATCATGATGATGGACTGAGTAACATGTCTTTTTTATTGGTGCAAAGTCCTAGTTTAAAGTGGTGATGAAGTGCTGGACTATTCATTTCTTACATCTGACTGGCAAATTCTAGTTATTGTTCAAGAAAAGTTTCAGGTATCAGCACTTCTGTAATTCATGAAAACTGGAGAAACATTTACAACTTTTTATTCTGGTATATTTATAATTTAGAATGTTTGGAAAGAAGATTTAGTTTATTCTTGGGGGTTTCAAGTTGCTCTGCTGGTTATATAGTCACTATGAAAGCAAAGTCTATTTTTCATTAGATGGTACAAATAAGCATTTCAGATATATACTAGAGGCCCGGTGCATGAATTTGTGCATGGGTGAGGTCTCTTGGGGTGGCCTGCAGGGATTGGACCAAAACCCACAGCCCGACGCCCTCTGTAGCTCCTATCTGCTGCCCTCACTCACCCTGGCCCCACTGCACCTGCCTTGGGCTTGCGCCCAATCAGTCCTGATCAGGAGAAGCTCGCACAGGGACAGTAGTGCTTGCTAGCTCTGTGTCTGGTGCCCTTCTGAGGGGAGTGGCCTTTAAGATTAGGTCCTAACTGGCTCTCTGACATCCCCTGAGGGGTCTCAGATTGTGAATGGGTGCAGGCCAGGCCAAGGGACCCCCACCGGTGCAGGATCAGGGCCAGGGAGCGACGATAGAAGGGCTCCAAGGTGTGTCTGGCTCATCATCCTCAGTCCCAATGGGCTGGACCTCAGCAGCAAGCTAACCTACTGGTCGAAGCATCTGCCCCCTGGTGGCCAGTGTATGTCAAAGTGAGTGGTTGAGTGGCCTTAGCATATCATTATCATATTATTCTTTGATTGGTTGAACAGTCAACACATCACTGATGACTGGACATTTAGCACATTAGGCTTTTATTATATAGGATATATACACTATGATATATATTATAATTTTAAATATTGTCAATAATTAAAAATTGATAAATATAATTACATATATTAAAAATATCAGCATAACTTATGGCACCATTTCAGAAGATTAAAGATGAACCATAAGTAGTCCCTAAACTATCAAAGATTAATAAAATATTTTCAATTGAGGGTAGAAATTGACCTGTTAGAATACACAATATAATAACTACTTTTTTTGCGGCAGTTTAATTTATTTGTTTAACACAGATAATAGATACTGTGAACCAGATGCTATATTTAGCACTTTAAAATTATTAACTCATTTAACCCTCATAACAACCCCCCCCATTTTACAGATTCCTAAAATAAGGTGAAGAGCAATATTTTATTTTATCCAGTGTCAAACTGCCAATAACTGTAAACTGCAGATACATATTAGAAATTACATGCCTCAAACTTAGTACATTTTTTTTGTCTTTAACACCTAATTTTACTACTACAGTTGTTATATCTCAAATAAGCTGTCATTCAACACTCAGTCTTGGAAGTCATCCTCAAAGCTTCTTTGTCATATGCCACATCCAATTGGATGTCTGACTTCAATGATTTCCTATTAGCTACAGGAGAGAGAGTAAACTACTAAACAAAGTTCTTCCTGCCTTGATTCCACCACATCCACAACCTCATGTAGAACATAAAAACCTAGTCTCTGGAATACAGCCTGGGTATAAATTTCAGTTTTGATGCAATAGGCATGTGTCCTTGAAAAAAATGTCACTCCCACAGTGCCTCAGTGTTTTCAGATATAAAACGGTGCCCAATAGAAGGGTATGGTGATTCAAAAGAAAAGCTCTCAGATGAGTGACTAGCATTTAGTAAAGAGCTCACAAAGTATTTGCTATTTTTGTAATTTTGTTACATTATTATAGTTCCTTGTGCATAATCTTCTCATAGACAAAGAATTCTGAACTCCCCCTAATTCATCAAATGTATGTCTTCTTTAATATGCAAAAGCCAATATAAGGCCATACCTTTATACAGGATGCTTTCCTTGTCTGGTAAACTCCTATTCTTTCCTGTAAAATCTTTCCTGGATAATCGAGAGTGTTGAGCACTTATCCTCTGCTTTCCCAGAGCAGTACCTCTATTATAGTGTCTAGCACAATGTATTACAGTTGCTTCATCATTTTTTTGTATGGCTGTGAACTCATTTCATCTCTCTATGACCAAGAAAATGCCTAGTTTTCCAATATTGCTTGATGGGGCAAAAGGTTAAATGAGCAAATGAACAGTGAAATATATCTTTATTCTTCATAAAGCTCTTTTCATATGTAAATGCTAATTTGGGGGTTATCCAGAAAAAAAATTAGATAGTATTTCAGGGCACTACTTTATTAATGGTTGCTCCTGAATATTTTTTTACTAGTACATACAAAATTTATGGTTGAATGGATAATAGAAATAAAACTACAGTATTATTTTTTCTGTTCTGTGGAACCCCTTTTTCTAACTTTCACACCCAAACTAGGTATAGACCAACAATATGGCTATAGTTTGAGTTGGCACCTTATTCTTCTTCATTTCCCTAATACTAAGTTTTGGTCTGTGTTATTAAAGGAGCTTTAACTAACAGACTTTTGGGGGTCATCTGGCCTACAAGTTTAATAGCTTTTCTAAGCCCTTAAATACATACATATTCTAAGAATTTACTATTACTTTATTGAATTATTTTTGAAGCCAAATATGGAGCATCTCATTTTGATACACACAGTTCATTTTTTAAGATTTAACAGTTGAGAAACTGTATTAATGTGAATTATCAACATATTTATTTTCCTTAGACTATCAAAAGAAAAATTAGAATAATAACTTTCCAGTTATTTTAAAAACAGTGCTATTTAAAAATTATAAGGACATTAAAAAGTTAGCCAATGAAATTACAAGGCAATTGAGGGATTAAAATGGTGTTCTAACAGGCCGTATTACCTCAGATGGAAAATTTTTATATTTAGAATTTGTTAGCTCTTACTGAATAAAAATTAATTTGTACCCTTTTTAAAAAAAACTATAAAATATAAGAAACAATCTACCTAATAAAAGAGTAACATTCTAATTGATTTTACCTTTGTGATGCTCACCAGCCAATCATTTAGTGAGTATTCAAATTAACCAACAAAGATGGAGGGTTAATTTGCATACACGCACCTGCCACACCACCCCAGCCTCTTCAGGCCTCTGGGCAGTGTGGGTAGGCAGAAAGGTAACTCCAGGCTAGAGTGGAAAGGCGGCTCTGGCCAGAGTGCATGCAGTGCCAGCAGCCAAGGGAAGGAAGGCCCATTCTCACATGAATTTTTGTGCATCTGGCCCCTAGTATTAAATAAAAGAAAAGCAATTTGAGTTATTTGAATCTGTATGAATAAGACCAAATGAATCTTTGATTGACAAATTTACAGAAATTTCAATTTTGCTAGATCTTGATGTTAGCTGAAACAATAAATTAAGGTTCAGTCTTTTCTGTTTCCTATACCTTCAAAACTAGACAGTGTCAGGTTCAGTCTTCTCTGATTTCTATACCTTCAAACTAGAAGGAACTCACTACAGACTGACTCATTTGCCTCTCAGCATAACCATTAAGGCTTGTCCCAGTTCAGGTTTTTACAAGGGTATTTCTTGGATCACATGACCTCACACATCTAGAGGAAATAATGAACAACATAGACTGGTGAACAAAAATAGACCCAGAGAAAGAGAAGCAGCGATCAGACTCTCAAACCTCAGAGGGAAAGTAGGGGAGGGTGGGGGTAAAGGGAAGAGATCAACCAAAGGACTTGGGTGCATGCACATGGGCCTAGCCAGTGGCCATGGACAACAGGGGGATGGGGGCATATTTGGGGAGGGGTTTGGAATGGGAATGGAGGGATAAGGACAATTATGTGATACCATAATCAAAAATAAATTAAAAAAAAAGAAAATAACTGTCTTATTGTAGTGAATATTGCTAAATGATATATTTTGAGGAATACACTGTTTCATAAAACAACCGTATCCTGCAAAATAAAAGTAACAGAAATCATGACAAACAAAAGCAACATTTTATATGGTATTATTTTTAAAAAATCTTAATTGCTGTCTCAAAATTACGCTATATCATAGTTTGAACTTATTATTGGAAAATAAAAATCAATAGAAAGACTGAGTTGGGTTTATATCCTCAGACTGTTTTATAGGTGTTTAATTGACCACCAGAGACAATAAATACAATTCTATGAATCTAATGGACATTCACTTCAAATTAGAAAAAAACAATTATGTTAGAGTCAAGCACTTCAGATAAAACACATTTCTTAGTCTAGATCAAGATCTATACATACATGTAAAACAACAACAAAATCCACCTTAATTTGTTGTGCCCTTAGATGCTTTATGTATAACTTTTGTTGAGGTCTACAGGATTTACCCTTGAGTCTCCAAGATCAGAGTTGGAGCTTCCCCTCCTACTTACACATATCAAATGACTATAGTCCTAAGCAGTTAGGCTTAAAATTCAGTATAGACAAGCATTTTTGACATGGTACTAATGAATAAAAATTAAATCTAAAAACAAACACATATATGTAAGTAACAATATAAATTGTAATGGGTGAGGATATAATGTGATTTTTTAAAAAGGACTTCAAACTGGTCAATTCAAGAAAAAAATGACAATGTGGAATAAAAAATGGATTTAACTATTTCTTGTATTTCTTGACATTAGTTTGAATATATAGCACAAGCATTTAAAAATAGAATTGAATTAATGAGAAATTCAAACACTTATCTAAAATTACAATTTGTTTATCAGAAATAGAGTTGCCTAATGTTAATAAAATAAATAATACATTTATGTTTAAAAATAATTGTATGCTCTACAAATGTATAGGTTATTGATATTTAATACTAAATAGATTTTGTATAATCACAGATTTCTCATCTTTCCATATGTGTTGCTTCCCACCCACCCCATATCAGCAGCAAGTTTTCCCAAGTCACCATTCCCACCACATAGGGCTGCAATCCAGTATTCATAAATATATGTCTACATGTTAGGGTATTATGTAATTCTCCCTTGTCTTTCACAAGAATTCATTCCACCTTCTGACCCTTATCTTCTCTGAAATATTTCATTTTTGACTACTCCACTCAGACATAAAAAAATCAAGTACAAATAAAGTAGTGATATATGTTTAAAGAGGAAGAGCCAAAGACAGAACATGAGAAGGGAGGAGGAAGGACATGGATATAGCTAGGTAAGGGATAATGACATGCATGAGGAATCTGGCTCCTGGTTAAATGCCTATTTTTCAGACCTGTCCTGAATTGCAACTACAAAGGCATTACACAGAACCTCTACGTGGCAGGCCTCACAGGGTAAAGCTGCCCTTCTGAACCAGGCTTAGTGTCCTGTAGACGCACTGCAGGTTCTGAAGAGAGAGGCAGCCATGGAATTAGGCCCCTCTTGCCAGCCTTGTGCTTAAGCATGTTTGCATTCCTAGCCCAGGCTCCTTCTTTCAGAGATCTCTCTAGATGAGGTATTTGGCAGAGACCTTCTTCCCGTGCCTTTGGGGAAGCTTACTACTTAGGGAGAGGAGGAAGAGGAGAGAGGAATAGAGGAAAGAGAGAAGCCTTAAAACACTTTTCTCCACCCAATAACTACTCAATTTTCTACTCCTATCTCTCCCCCTTCCCTCTCCCTCTCTCTGGATCCAGGCACAGGGGACTGCAGGAGCCTTTGCTCAGTGGCCCCTCCTTAGGGACACGACCTGAGTCTATGCTGATTAACCCTATCCTTGATTTGTGACAATGTGGAATATAGAAGGGGGAATTGGGGAGAGAAACACTTTATCTGGCTTCAGCCTCCTGCTTGTACTACTATGGTGAGTGATTGACGACCCGATTGTGAGCTTTCCCTTGACAATGGAATGGCAAGACAGTTATGAGCTCAAGGGAACTTCTGTTCAACTTGAAGATGCTCATAAATGGAGGAGCAGAAATAAAGTTGTCTACTAATAGTACTTTGGCTCTGTCAGGAATCATTGTTGCCAGCAATAGATTATTGAAATTCATTACATTATAGCATCTGTAGCATATGCATAATAACTGAAGAGAAGCCTGGCCAGCATAGTTCAGTTATTGAGTGTCGACCTATGATCGAGGAGGTAACAGTTTGGCATGTGCCCAGGTTGTGGGCTCAACCCCAGTGTGGGGGCCAATGAATGATTGCCTCTCATCATTGATGTTTCTATCTCTCTCTTCTCTCTCATTATCCCTTTCTCTCTGAAATCAAACTATATTTTTTTTTAAAAACTACAACTGAAAAACAAAGTTGAGAAACGGCACCGAAAAACCGATTAAACTGGTAATCATTATCATCTGCAGTAAGAGAAGATATATTTACTTTGGCCACCCTTAAAAGAGGAAATATGTTGAGCATTCTGATGGTATCTTTCTTCCACATATGAAGAAATGTGGTGAAGTGGGAGAGAATACTAGGATTACATTTTCATGGAAAATGATTGAGTCCACTATGTCACATTTTTAGAACATAAAAAGAGAAGTAACCAGATTCCTGAGAAGAAGAGGGAAGGAGACACAGTGATTTGATCTGTGAGTGGACAGTCAGGCCAGCACTGTCGCAGCTTCTGGAGATGACTTGCAGCGTGGAAGTGGCTGTTCATGGACTAGGGGAATGGGCACTTGCTTTGAGTCATCTGCAATTCCTACAGCAGCAGTCAGAATAGAGGACCATTAAATTCCAGCCTGAATACTCTAGGCCAGTTGTTACTTTTGGCTGTCACTCACATTTGAGGTTTATTCAAGACCAGAGGCCTGGTGCATGAGTTCATGCACCAGGGTTGCCTAGCCTGGCCTCTGGGATTGGGCTGAAAGATTTTAAAAAAATATTTTTTAAAAGGTACATTTTAAAAAAAAAGAGAAAACAACTCTCTGACATCCCCTGAGGGGTCCTGCATTGTGATAGGGCACAGGCTAGGCCAAGGGACCACATTGGTGCACTATCAGGGCCAGAGAGAGATGCAGGAGGTTGGCCACCCAGGGAGGGACCATGGGAGAGCTCCAGGGTGTGTTTGGCCCATCTCACTCAGTCCCTATCAGCCAGACTCCAGCAGCAAGATAACCTAGCAGTTGGAGCGTCTGGCCCCTAGTGGTCAGTGCATAGTGAGCAATTGAGCTACTTTAGCATATCATTAGCATATTACACTTTGCTTGGTTGAACGGCTGACCAGTTGACCAGACACTTAGCATATTAGGCTTTTATTACATAGGATATAGGGTGTACTAGCTACCCCTAAACATCACACGAAGTGGGAATTGGAGAGCCCTAAACTTGAACTGGGGTATATTTTTATACCACAAAAGAGGCAGTGGGCTGCAATATAGAGTTACATATTTAAACTACTGTAAACCATTTCTGAGTTATTTTCCCATAAACTTACCAAAAATATGTATTTTAGTATTGCATGAATTAGCATGAGCCAAGTACTTATAAATTATTTAAATCCACCTGGAATTAAAGCATACATTTGTGAAACTTATATGATACTTCCAAATCAATTTATTACTATAAGGTCACATGACTAAATCCTCAAAGTTATCATTATTATGATTATTAAAATACCTGTTACAAGTCCATGATAGCAATGTCATATCAGAAATTTAGAGCACAAATCAAAACTGATTTGAGTAATTGAATATAATTTTATTTTGATGTTAAAGTATAAAATGAGTTAAAATATTAATAATTGATAGTAAGCAAATATAAAATTTCTGGAAGACAAGAGGTGTCAGATATTATTCAAATTAAAGCTTTAATAATAAACTCCAAAATAAGACCTAGAATGGAAAAGAGTCATAATAGGGAAAAAGTTACATATTATAACAACTTCAAAAAACATTTTTCTTGATTCTGATAGCTGTACACACTTCTTAACTGTTGCTCAAATTTCAAAACTGTATTTTCTATAGAAATATGAAACATTAATCTGCATTTAGAATTTTATAAAACTAAACTCAAAAACAGTCATTGTTATAATTTAGAATTTATAATATGTGATGAATCTCTATATTTAATTATTTAAAAACAAGGAAAATTGGTAGGTGCCAATTAACTAAAATTTAACTAATTGATTCATTTAGCAAACCTTTTCAAACATCTATGCTGTCAGACACAGTTCTGTTTTGTCATGATATCAAAATAAATCAAATGTACAGTTTTTGGAGGAAGGATCAAATTGAAGTTAAAATTAACTGGTGATATGATAAAGTGTTTTTCCCTTACCATTGATTTTTAGAGTGGAAGGGAGGGAGAAAAGGAGGAAAAAAGAAAGAGAGAAGGAGAAAGAGAGAGAAAGATCTATGTGAGAGACACATCGATAGATTTCCTTACCAAGGCACTCAGACAAAAGTGGGGAACAAACCCACAACCAAGTATGTACCCTTGAAAGAGAATTGGACTCATTACCATTTGATGGTCAGACCAATGATCTAACTAGTCAGAACACTGGTCGGGGGTGGTTAAGTGTTTTATAATTTTAAAAACATCTGAAAATTTGTTGAATATATCTTTTTCTTCCATCAATCTAATAGATGATTCAAAATCAAAATAATTATTAATTCCATACCAAAGTTAAATATTAAAGTCATCACAGATATTTGTAATTCTTAGTCTAGAGTACATTTGTTTTAAACATTTTCTTTAATATTTTTAATGATTTTAGAGAGCGAGGAAAGGAGATGGAGAGAGATTGAAACATCAATGAGAGAGAAACATTCATTGGCTGCCTCCTGCACACTCCACACTGGGTACTGAGCCCACAATCTATGTATGGACCCTGACTAGGAATCGAACCAGTGGTCTACAGGGATACATGGGTGGATGCTCAATCACTGACCCACCTTTTAGATTCCTCTAAAAAGTCATTTAAAAACTTATTGTAGCCTAATAAAGTATAATAATTTTTAAAAATCTATTTTAAAAGGTACATTTAAAAAAAGAGAGAAAGATGTATGCATTTTTTATTAATTTTGGATATTAACCTCTTATCAGATGTATCATTGATGGATATATTTTCCCAATCAGTAGGTTTTCTTTGTGTTTGTTGATGATTTCCTTTGCTGTGTAAAATATTTAGTTTGATAAGGAAAGACATCCTCCTGAATGGGAAAAGATATTCAGCAATGATGCACCCAATAAGGAGTTAATACCTAAAATGTATAAAGGACTCATACAACTCAAAACACACACACACACACACACACACACACACACACACACACACACACACACGATCCAATTTAAAAATGTTCAGAGGGCCTGAATAAATATTTCTCTAAAAGGATATACTGATGGCCAATCACATAAGAAAAAATACCCAGTTTTACTAATTATCAGAAAAATGTAAATTAAAACAACAAAGAGATATCATCTCACACTTATCATAATGGCTGTCATCAATAAATCAATATAATAAGTGTTGGTGAGCAGAGAACAGAACACCATCATGCATTTTTTTGTGGTACTGCAAATTGGTGCAGACACTATGAACAGTATGGAGGTTCCTTAAAAATTAAATCTAGAATTACCTTATGACCCAGTGATTTCACATCTTAGTATTTACCCAAATAAATCCAAACACTAATGTGAAAAGATATATGCATCCCAGAGTTCATTACAATTATCCAAGATATGGAAGCAGTGAAAATGTCTATCAATAGATGATTAGATAAAGAAAAAGTGGTTTATGTATACAGTGGAATATTAATCAGTCATAAAAAAGAATGGAATTTTACCATTTGTGACAGCAGGGGTAGACTTAGAGGATATTATGCCAAGTGAAATAATTTAGATGGAGAAATAAAAATACCCTATGAGTTCACTTATATGTGGAATCTAAAGAACAAAATAAACAAATAAGCAAAATTGAATAAGACTCATAGATACCCAGGACAGACTAATGATTGCCAGTTAGGATAGGGGGTTGGTGGGATGGGTGAAAAAATTAAAAAGATTAAAAAGAATAAATTTGTGGTTACAGAATAGTCATGGAGATGTAAAGTACAGAATAATACAGTCAATATTATAATAGCTATGTATGGCTCCAGATGGGTACTGAAAATATGGGAGGACCATTTTCTAAAATATATGGTTGTCTAACCACTATGCTGTACATTTGAAACTAATACAAAACGATATTGGGGGAAAAATACTGTCTTAACAATTGACTTCTAAGTATCAAGATAATAGACAGGAATTATTAAGAATACTTGGGGTATACATGGTTCTCCTGGAAAAATATATTTGAAGATCTATAAAAGTTTTAAAAAATTAGAAAACACATTTCAAAATGAAATCCTGGTTTTAAAAAATGTATGTGATTTGTTCAACTATAGATCAAAGAAAAAGCAGCGGTGTAAATTTTAGTTACAGGAAAAAAAATGGAAATTTTACAAATTTGACACTATGAAAATATTAATAAAAGGTATTGATAGTTAAGATGTAGGAGAGGTGAGTTGTATGCAAGAGTTCTGAATTCTATCATCCATGGTTGGAAATTGATACTATATAAAAAGTTGATTTTAAAAGTTTTTCATAGTCTTGCTTTTTTAATTTTAGAAGTATTATTGCAAATTAATATTCCAATTCCACTTATTTATTTCTGTGTGTATATCTCAGTATATACATATTTTAAGAAGAAACCTTGCATTTCTATTCCACAAGCATTCTTATTCATTCCTGTTTATTATATATATATATATATATATATATATATATATATATATATATATATATTAGAGGCCCGATGCACAAAAATTCATGCAAAGAATAGGCCTTCCTTCCCCAGGCCGCTGGCACTGCTGTTGGACAGGCTTCCCTCTGGCACCCAGGACCCAGAATGGCTTCCCTCTGGCCCCAGCTTTGTCAGGAAGGATATCAGGAATGACATCTGAGTCTAATTAGCATATTACCCTTTTATTATTATAGATGATTATTATAGATAGATTGCCAAAAACAGATGCCTTAGTTTTTTCATCCAAGAAATGGGAATAATAATAGTAATTATACATAAGGTAGTAGATGATTAAATAATTGAGATTTAAAACCAGATTTAGATTAACTTTTTTAATATACTGTAATAAGCAGTTGATATTTTATGGATATAAAACCAGTCTTTAAAATATAATATTATTAACTAAACAAATATGGAGACAACTTTTATTATTCTATTTCAACATGTGACAATTATGTCTGTTTTTCATAGATAATTAAAGTACACTATTGTGTGTGTATGTTTTTATTAGTTTCTAAATGTGGCTCTATTGAAACTTACATAATTGTTCTCCAAACTGGTTGTATATCTCACCCTCCAGCGCCCTTTCAATTTGCTTTGTTCTCTCTTACAGAAAATTGATTTGAAATAAAAAGCATTGTACTCCTAATATACATGTCTTAGTGACAAACATCTAAATTTAGAATATTTTTCCTTAGCCAATGTTAATGTGTAAGTGGAGAAGTGGGAGATCAAAGAGAGCAGGCTGTGGACAGTGCTGTCTGGGAAGACTTCAGAACCCTGATGATGCTGTCAGCTTTGAGCACCTTCTCCTTCTCTTGAGGATTAGAAAGTCCTATACTGAACCAAACACACCATTTAACTGGTCTTCCTACTAATGGTTAAAATAATTCCTGAGTCTGTATAGTAAAATGTTTTTATTCAAAATCGAATTTCACATTTACTACCAATATCTCTTGCTGTTTTGTTTGTTCCCCCTTTAAACTAGGACTGTTTATACTCATTTACAATTTAAACACTTGTGACATTAAACAATTACCACTTGAACTCATTACATATAAAATAATGTCTTTTTAAAATTTGGTATTTATGATAGTAATTACGGTAACGAAAGAAGGTTGATTCTAATTAAAATTAGATAAAATAATACCTATAACTACCATTTTTTATAAATGAGATAATATTCTCTTGGACTAAATGTGCATCATAAAGATAATAATTAGTACTGAAAGGTGCTAAATATTAAATCTTGACATTTATTCATGATAAAGAATAACACTGGTTTTGAAACCACCAATGGGCAAAAATGTTGGTACATGTTGCCCTCTAGTGGAATTTTTAAAACAGGCAGTTAATATATTTTGGTGTCCTTTCAATACCTGCACTATGGTATGTACTAATACAAATGTTTCTAAAGACAAACTAATATTAGCTTTAAAATGTTAAGTAATTTATAATCATTTCCATTATTTTAATAGTTTTTTAGGTTTTGTTTTTAAAAATCAAAAGTTGTAAAAGAACAACAACAAAAATATCTCCTACCTATTAAAGAACAAGATGGTATGATTCATCAAATTTAAAACTAGAATTAGAAAACTCATGAATAAAATTTTATTTTCTTAGTATCTCTGCCAAGAAATGTTAACCAAGCTGAGTCTATAAAAATATCATCAAAACCTCATCTCTCTTCAAATAGCATAAACAAAACTGTATTTTAGTTTCTCAGTGGAGAGTAATAATTTGAAATACATTAATATTAACAAATAAGAATACTCTTCATAGACATATGAGAAAAATAATTTTCAGAAGTATTTTGTTAGCTCTTGACTTGTTTTCAAAGAAAATATTTATTATACTGCCTTTCTGCTCTTTTTTTATTATTTTATTATTCTAATTTGATTCTAGTAAAGCAGAGGTAAATGTATAATAGAACATAAAATATATTCAATTTATTTAGGCATTTCAAACTACACCATTAAATCATTTTTTCACATCACTCCTTGATCCCTCATCAACTTTACTGTTACTTATATTTTACAATACCTAATTTAAGCACATATTTCTTTAGAATAAGATTCTTATTTATGTACTTAAAAATAGAACATAAATTTCCTCTCATTTAAAATATGGCTCCTCAATTAATTAGAGAGACAAAGGTTTGTGGGTCAACTTATCCTATGAAGTTTTTTATAACAGATATTTAGTAAACTATATTTAATGTTTAGTCATGCCTAAACCTATCTGTAAAAGCAATATAACCTAGTGAAAATGTAAGTCTACCAAGAAATTATAAAGTTGTTTAAAATAGCCTTGGGTTATTTAAAGAATTATAAATATACCTGAAGCACAAACTTAAGTTTAAAGTCAGCTAAAATAATTCATAAGAAAATGTATTCAATCTGTAGATCATTTTCTTTCTTTCTTAAAATCTAAATATCATTTTCATTTTATATATTAGATTATGGTATACTTATTAGGATTTAAGTATTCATAACTTTTCTCTTTATTCAATTTATGTTTATAAACAATGGCCACAGCAATTAATCATAGAAATTTCTTTAAAAATTAAGCTTTAATAAAATAAGGAAATAAATACTGTAGTAAATTAATATAAGTCTTGCCATAGGGCATGTTAAATAAATTCACTAGTTACCAAAACTAGCTTTAGGTGGAACTGGCAAGTTTGAATTTGTCCTCAGGGAGTAGCTGCGCTGCACTTGATCAGTGCCTTAAAAATTTTCCTCTTTGCCCGTGAAGTGGGTCTGCCTTTGCAAGATTCTTACCATGGTTTTCCTCCTCTAAGCTTGCCCCTAAGCCAGTACCATCCTCTACACTGAAATCTGACACGAGTCCTTGCCGGTAATGTGGATTAAAGCTCTACATTTTCAGATAATCTTTTGGAAAACACTTTTTCTATTAATAGATTTTATTTTGTCCAAACTTGGGGATATGTTTGTTGATTTTAGAGAGAGAAGTGGGGACGGAAAGAAACATCAATTGATTGCTACCCATAGGTGCCCTGATCAAGAGTGGAGCCCACCCCTGAGGTATGTGCCTTGACTGGGAATCGAACCCACAACCTTTTAAGTGTATGGAATGATGCTCCAACTATTTGAGATATCCAGCCAGAGCCCATTATAATTTTTTTTAAGTGTGTAGGGCAGAAAGGAATAGTATTAGTCAGAAACCCCAAGTGCTTAACCACGGTTTCCTCCTTCCCACTTTCAGAAAGGCTGAATATATTAAAGTAAGACAATGGCCTAAACTAAAATATCATAGATTTTAAGGTCCTATATGCATTTTAGCAAGGTAAGACTGAACATTTTAGCAACAAAATGCAGTTCTGAAGTGAAATTTTAAGAAGCCATGTTTAACCTACTATGTGATACTGGTATACTTATAATGTAGCACCCGGTGCATGAAGATTTGTGCTCAGGGGGTGGGTCCCTCAGCCCGAGCTGCACCCTTTCCAATCTGGAAGCTCTCAGGGGATCTCTCTTCAATTTGGGAATTTCTGTCTGTCTTTGCAATCATATGAGTGAATTCTCTGAGACCTCAACCCAGTTTGCTTTGTTGTTCACAGAATATTAAAGGATTTTTTTTTCCATTGGTGGAGATTTCCTGGAAGTTTTAGGATATCTTCCCTTTAATTTTTCTAGACACTTTGATTTTACTTATGTCTCTTACCTTTGCTTCCCCTCCATCCCCCAGCACAACAGTAACTTGCTCCAAGCTCACTTTGCTCTAGTGTCTATGAAATCCGTCAGCCACCAGAACTACTATTCCCAGAATTCCTGATGCTCCCAGCACTCTTGGTTTTTCCTTTTCTGTTCTGTTTCTGTCTTATGGCCTCCTGCTCTGCCAGGTCATCCAAGCTGCCGGCTCTTCCCTCTCTGTTCTCTGTCTGGTGGCTTGGGGAGCCAAGTTCCACAAGCCACTCCACTCTCCACAGGCTTTCCCGCTCTGCTCTCCACCTAGTGGCTTGGGGGGAGCAACCCTGGAAGCCAAGTCTCCCCAAGCTACCAGTTTTCCCACTGTGCTCTCCTCCTGGCACCTGTATATGCAAATTAACCTGCTAGCTTTATTATGCTAATTTGCACACACAGTCCTGATTGGCTGGTGAGCATCATGGAGGTACTGTCAATTTACATGTTTCTTTTTCATTATATAGGATGTACCTTCTCTCTTTCTCTCCCTTTTTTCTTCTCTCTCTGCCTGTGTCTCACCCTGTCATACTCATCACACTCCTCCCCTCTCTCCCTTACCTTCCTCACCTCTCATTTCCTACTCACAGACCCTAAATTTCACATGTCCCATCCAAGTTTTGGAGACACCATGCCAGCAAAGCAAGGTTTGACAAACATGGCAGAGCCCTTCATCTTTAGTAAAGACATTTTTTTTGAATGGGTCACACTCCTTTGTGTATGTATTGTATTGCCTACAGTTACATTCCTATTACAGTGGCAGGGGTGAGAGGTTGTGAAAGAAGTCCTATGGCTCTCAAAGCCTAAGATTTATAAGCAACACTTGTTCCACTCTGCTCTACAGTACCTTTTTAAATTTACTTTTTATTTTTAAATAAGTATTTATTGTTGAAATAATTTCATATGTCCCCCCTTTTCCCCATTGCCCTCCCTAACCCCCCCCCAAGCCTTCACCACCCTAATGTTTTCTCAGCCATTCCATGAGCTGTACCTTTTTCACTGACCAACACAGTTCTAGAGATTGACTTTTCATCTTGCATAACAGAGCAAAGAAGAAATGTAACTTCTGGCATTAATATCTTCATAGTATAAACTATAAATCTGATGCTATGACTACTAAAGCTAATAATGCTGATGAACCTTAGAATCTAGTGTTTCTATGCCAATTCATCCATTCTGTCAGTGGACAGAGAAACTTTGCAGATCAACTGAGGGGAAAGAGAGGCAGTCAGCTGTGGAGTCTTCTTTGCTATCAGAACATTTAAAATAAAATAAATCACACACTCTTCAAAATCAGTTAACAGTCCCTTAGCCTATTCTCATTAAATTCTTTTCCAGATCATTTTCAGTTTAGTCAGGCAAGAAGTATTATTAATTCCATCACTATAGCTAGAAAAAAAATTTTTGCACCTTAATCTCTATTTTTATTTAGTCTCTAAACATATATGTCTCCAACACCATGTGACTTCATTTAGTAATAATGGTTATTACCAGTATTGACTATATGCACCAATGTCCCTTTTCCCTTTTGTTGAATCAAGGAAGTATGTACAAGCGTTTTAGGTAATCATGGTGCTATATTGATCTATAAAAGTAAGACTGGCCATAGGTATTTGAGTCAGATACATCTACCTGTAACATATCCATGTAGAGAAAGCATAGCCCTTTGTTTACCTTCTCTGACATGAAGGGAGAAAAGCTGAGGGGAATGAAGCATGATGTCATCCAGTGATCGAGAAACTCCCAGAAAATTTATAAGTAAAGTGATGCTGAGAACTTTCACATAAGTTACCTCAACATATCTTCATGGATCCCCCTCTTTATAAATAACAAGATCGTGAAGTCCATCTGATGGAGGATATAGTTGTAGAGGAGTGATATGATGTAGTGAGAGGAAGAAATAAGTAGAAAAGATGCAACTATCAGAGCATGTTTATCCTATCAAATAAAAGAGTTATATGCAAATTGACTATCACTCCAACACACAAGATGGATGCCCCCATGTGGACACAAGATGGCCTGCAGGGGAGGGCAATTGTGGGTGATCAGGCCAGCAGGGAAGGGCAGTTGGGAGGGACCAGGCCTGCAAAGGAGGGCAATTGGGGGCAACAACTCCTGCAAAGGGAGGACAGTTGAGAGGCAACCTAGGCCTTCAGGGGTGAGCAGTTGAAGGGGACCAGGCCTGCAGGGGAGCACAATTAGGGTTACTGGGCCAGCAAAGGATGGCAGTTAAGGTTGATCAGGCCAGCAGAAGAGAGCATTTGGGAGCTACCAGGCCTGCTGGGGAAGACAGTTAGGAGGGACCCATGCCTTCAGGGGAGGGCAGTTGGTGGAGACTAGCCCTGCAGGGGAGGGAAGTTGGGATGACCAGGCCTGCAGGAGAAGGCCGTTGGGGGTGACTGGCTGACAGGGAATAGCAGTAAGGGGTGAAAGGCCTGGAAGGGGAAGGTATTTGTGGGGAAGACTAGACATACAGGAGAGGGGTCAACCAGCCAGTCAGGGAAGGGCAGTTAGGGGTTACCAGGCTGGCAGGGGAGGGTAGTTAGGGTTGACCAGGCTGGCATGAGGGCAGTTAGGTGTTACCAGATCAGCAGGGAAGGGCAGTTAGGCAACCAGGCTGGCAGGAGAGAGCAGTTAGGAGCAATTGGGCCAACAGGGGAACAGTTAGGCATTGATCAGGTTGGCAGAGGAATGGTTAGCAGATGATCAGGCAGAAGTGGTTAAGGGCATTTAGGCAGGCAGGAGAGCAGTTGGGAGTCAGCATTCCTGGATTCTGAGAGGGATGTCCGACTTCCCAGTGAAATCAGGCCTAAAGAGGCAGTCGGACATCCCTTGAGGGGTCCCAGATTGGAGAGGGTGCAGGCTCGGCTGAGTAACACCACCTCTCTCCTCTGTGCATGAATTTCATGCACTGGACCTCTAGTAACTTTGTAATTGTCTCTGGGAAATCTGTTTTCACTCTGCTGTATAAAATCATGATAAATGGAAGAATGTTTTTTGCTCATCCTATTTAACAAAGGCCATTGTTTGGATTTGTTTTAAAAACTCAGAAATTGTTGCCATCTCTTCAACAAATTTTCCTTTCAATGGAATAATATGGAAGAATAGCCATTTTATGGTTTATGGAAAAAAGTTGTGTTCTTATTATCTTGCTTTGCCAGTTTCACTTTTACAAGACACAGAGGAACTTTGATAGTGGTTGAAACTCCAAGGTCAGGACTCCTTGAGGTCCTCCTATAAAGGATATTCATGAGTAGGCAGATGATGGTGCACTAAAAAGTTCTAAAACTAGCTTATACTTTTAATATCAAAGAATTAACAAAATTATAACAACTTTTGAAAAATATGATACATTACAATTATAATGGTGTTGAATTGGTGATATTAATTCTAAAGAACATTTTATTTCAAAATAACTTTCCATATATATATATGGGCTTACACATTTCTCTTTGGATTGTAAACACACACACACACACACACACACACACACACACCAGTCACTTTGGAAAAGAGATGAGCAGTCCTTCAAAATATTAAATAGTTACCATAGAACTCAGGAATTCCACTCCTAGGTATATACCCAATAGAAATAAAAGCAATGTCCACATAAAACTTGTATATGAGTGTTTATAGTAACCTTATTCATAATATCCATAAAGTAGAAACAACTCAAATTCCATCAGCTGATGAATGGATAAGCAAATTGTGGTATATCCATACAATGTATTATTATTTGGCCATAAAAATGAATGAAATATTGATACATGCTGCAACATATATGAAACTTAAAACTTAAAGTGAAAGAAGATAGTCACAAAATACCAAATATTCTATGATTCCATTTATATGAAATGTCTATAATAAGCAGATCCAGAGAAAGAAAATAGATAAGTGGGTGCCAGGGATTTAAGAAGAGGGAAATGGGGGAATAATTGTTAATGGGTATGGGCTTTTTGGAGGTGATGAAATGCTCTAAAATTAGATAGTTGTGATAGTTACACAACTCTGTGAATACACTGAAAACCCACTGAATTTTACATTTTATACTGGTTACATAAAAGGTGACATTTATTGTATGTGATTTATATATCTCATAAAGCAGCTGTTAAGAAAAATAAAAACAATATAAAAACAGAAAAAATCATTAATTAAAAAATCCAATTCTAGACAGACATCTTCATTTATTAAACTTATCTTCATATCTTTACCTTTTGATTTAATTGAGTTTCTTATATTGTTCATATTCTCTGCAGACTTTTAGCAAAGAAGGAAAAGGAGAGAAGGATATGATGAGAAGAAAAGGAGAAAAAAAGAACCAGAGAAGGAGCAGGAGGAAGAGAAGAAACAGGAAAGAGAGGATTAAGAAGATAAAGGATGGGGTTTTACCTTAGCATCCTAAAATTGTGGTTTGGAGAGAAAAATTCAATGGTTGCTTCATAACAACAACAACAACAAAAAAGCTAATTGCTGTATCTTGGTCATCAACTTAGTCTTTCTACAGAGAACAGGTATAAGAGGGGCGATAAAGATAAAGAGGAGCCGTGGCCAGTGTGACTCAGTTGGAGAGTCATCCCGTAAACCGAGGGTGGCAGGTTTGCTTCCTGGTCAGGGCACATATCCAGGTTGTGGGTTTGATCCTAGGTCAGGGCTTGTATGGGAGGCAAGGTTCGATGCTTCTCTCTCACATTGATGTTTCTCTTTCTTTCTCTCTCCTGTCCTCTCTATCTCAAAATCAAAACAAACAAACAAAAAACAGATAGAGAGAATACACAGATTTTGCCTTCCATGAGTTTAGTATGTAACAGAGTAGATAATTCAGGTACACACAGGACAATAAAATAAAAATGGTGAGAGTAAAAAACACATACACCATACACGGTTGGATTACAGAACAATGGGATTATTTGTAAGATAAGATACAGCTTCAGGAAAAATTGGCATTTCAGGCATTTCTTAAAGTATTGATATTGCAAGTAGGTATGGGTAGGAGAGGGAAGTCCAGGCTGTAAGAATAGCATTTGTGAATATACAGAGGAATGAGCACATCATGGACACTTGGGAACAAACTGTAAACTATAGTGAGAGAGTTCATGTTAAGACTGAAATACAGTTATGGAAAAGCTTGAAGAATGCCTTGTCTGAGTGAACAAGGAGTCTATGTTTCATTAAGACAAAAAAAAAGGGGGAATGCATAGGATTTTGTTTTAACTTCTGTTACAATTATTATCACTATAATTATTTTTAACAAGACAAGCATGTCAAAATTTCATGATATTAGGAATATGCTTTAAAAATTGAGTCTCCCTGGCAGTGAGGAAGTGAAATAGGAAGAGACTAGAGGCAGTGATATTAACTACAAGATTAAATGTATCAATAATGAATATTAACACTCCCAACCAGCATGTTAGCTTGAGGAAGGGGGTGGGAAAGAGAGTAACTGAAAAGACAGAATACTTTGATTTTATTAGTAGACTGAAAGGAACAAAGAAAACCCCTCAACTGTAACCCATGAGATATCAACACTAAGTTTCAAAGAAAATTAACAGGAAAATAATGATATGTAGCCATAAAAAAAGACGACGAAGAAGAAGAAGTTGATGAGTTTGGTTATAATTATGCAAGTGCCGTGGAAAACATCCATGTAACTCTTGCACTTTAGGTAAGTAAAAACGTGAAAATGGGGAATAAAAGAATTTGAATGTGTTATCCATTAACTACATCTCTAAGCCCCACACCTGAAAAGTTATATAGTTCATAGGAGGAGCTACAAGGCAATCATCCACCAGATGAGCCAGTGAGTACACACTACCAGGACTTCATACAGCAACAGCACTCACATTCTGGGAGTGTTGGTCTTCGGGTCAGTCCATTGACAGTTCTAGAGCCTCTGGAAACCTGGCACTGTTTTACATAAGGAGATAAAAGCTCATGACATATCTGGCTGCTATAATAATGCTCAGAGAGCATTAACCAGTTTCTTAAAATAAAAGTGAGGTACATGATGGTGTACAAAACCAGGACAGCATCATTTCTGATCAAATATGACAGTTAGAAGGGAGATTCCCTAAAAAATGTAGTTTAGCAGCAGCTGCCCACTCAGGTCTCTGCAATCTCGGAGCACGCCTGCGCAGGAGCCCCGAGGACAGGCATGCAGATTTTCCAACAGATGGTGGGCTGAAGAGAGGACGTGGCAACATTTTCGCTGGTCATCTTAAATCCTCCCAGGGGTTTTGAGTTAGCACTGGCATAGTTTTACTTAAGTTATATTCTGAGAAATGCTAGTGGTATTTAGTCTTCAAATGTTGTTATAGAAACTATCCAGACTATTAGGGGGAAAAAAGAGGGGGATATTAACTTATCTCTCTATTCAAATATCTGATAGAAATACTACAGTGCAGGGTCAGAACAAGAGGCTATAGCCGAAACCGGTTTGACTCAGTGGATAGAGCGTCGGTCTGTGGACTGAAAGGTCCCAGGTTCGATTCCGGTCCAGGGCATGTACATTGATTGTGGGCACATCTCCTGTAAGGGGTGTGCAGGAGGCAGCTGGTCGATGTTTCTCTCTCATCAATGTTTCTAGCTCTCTATCCTTCTCCCTTCCTCTCTGTAAAAAAATCAATAAAAATATATTTTAAAAAAGAGGCTATAAATTTGTGGAGAAGGCTTTCAGAACCTTTCAGCAATCTCCTCAAAGATGTATTTCTTGTATTTTGAGAATTAGAATTGTGGAACAGTTTTTGGTGGTTCTTTTATTTATTTTTTTATTTTTAAAAAATATTTTATTGATTTTTTACAGAGAGGAAGGGAGAGGGATAGAGAATTAGAAACATTGATGAGAGAGAAACATCAATCAGCTGCCTCCTGCATACCCCCAACTGGGGATGTGCCCACAACCAAGGTACATGCCCTTGACCGGAATCAAACCTAGGACCTTTCAGTCTGCAGACCGACGCTCTATCCACTGAGCCAAACCGGTTTCGGCATGGTGGTTCTTTTAAACATTTTATCAGCTTATTATATTGCTTGTCATTGAAAAAGTAGTTTATTAAGTTCCTTAACTTTGCAAGTCTATATACATCTACATTTTAGTTACATTAAAACAATATGGGTGTGCTCTTGTGGTATATAAGCTAGTGGTGTCACAGATTACCAATCTTTAATTGTTCTTTAAAATACATGGTTTAGTAAAAGTCGTTAAGTTACCTTGTCAAAATTTGTGGTACTATGGGCTGAATTGTGTCCCCTCCAAATTCATATGTTAGTATTCAAACTACTATTAACTCAAAATGTGATAGTATTTGGAGATAAGAGCCTTAAAGAGGTAAATTAGTTAAAAGGAGGTCATTATGGTAGACCCTGATATCTATCCAGAGCCCTGGTGTCCTCATAAGAAGAATAAATTTGAACACAGACAGACATAGAGGGAAGAATGAGCATGTGGAGACTGTACAGTGAGCAGAAGCCATGTGAAGGGGAGAGACCTTAGAAGAAAGCGATCCTGTTGACATCTGGGTTTTGGAGTTCTAGCTCTCGGACTTGTGGACATAATTTCTGCTGTTAAAACCACCCAATCTCTGGTACCTTGCAGGGCAGCCTAGCAAGCTAATATACAGGATAACAAAGATATCACCTTTGGACTGTCATTGTTCAGAAGAATGCAAGCAATATGACCAACACTTTTATATGGCTTAAATAAAAGCAATTTCCATGAAAAATACATTATAGTTTTCCATCACCTCAAAAGAGATTTCTTAGAATTTATGTTCTGCATAAAATGTGTATTCATATAACAAATAAAATGCAATATCTGCTATCAGTTTTATAAATATCTCTAAGAAAAAAAATTCGAAGATATAAATACAGCAGTTGGATTCTGCCCAGCAAAACGAGTGAGTTTGCAGTTAGCAGGTTGTTGTTGGAGGCTGGTCAAGTGAATTACACAGCTTCCTTTTGTTCTATAAATAGCCAGTGTCTCATAATAAAAGCGCTTTATTGGCATATAATAGTTTGGTTTACTTTTCTTAGAACTGAAATGTTTCATTTAAGAAAGAGCTGATAACACAAGGTATGAGTGTCCTAGAACATGTTGAAAAGAATCCATATTTAAAGAAAAGAGCATTATTTTTCTCTTCAAGATGTGATAAGTTTATTTAATGATATATTATTAAGTCCTTAGCAAAAATAACTTTTAGAAATGTTGGGACACATAGCCAACTTATTTTAGAAAGGTAAAAATGCTACTTTGGGGGTTAGCTCTGCCACTGAACTGGAGCCATCTTGAACATAAAGCAGTAACCCAGACTTGTCTTTTTCTTCTGAAAGGCCTGGTTCAGCACACCCTGTGATTAGGCTCGTTCTACTTTACTTTTTCCTCCAGGAAGGCAGCCAAATTTTAGTACTTAACTATTTTTATGGCTGAATTAAATCCCACTTGCTGTAGTATAAACACCTTTCTTTTGAAGTTCTTGTTTATGTTCATTTTAAAATGTGATCCACTTACTTCAAAGCTAGTCTTCAGACTGTCTCCTGCCTGAAGAAGCCTCTGAGATCTGGGGCTTATTTACACTGGGGAATTTAGCAAACTTGGAATTTTAATATTATTGTGAAAGCTTAATCCCTGCATGGTCATATGAAATATAATTATAAATACACTCTTAAGTTACCCACTATTTCATCTTTTTTCTTTACTTCATATGTAAATTTACTAATATGTTCATTCATGTAATGAGTACAGTTTACCTTCCTTATATAGCAGAATATAAACATTTTTGCTTAGCATTGCCCAACACTTTGAACAAGCTGTACAGATAACAAGTACTCAATAATCTTGGTTTCTGTCAAAGTTGTGCAGTTTAATAAGCAATTTTAAATAAATTCTCTTTTGGTCTCAGCCTTTCTCCCCAAAACACAGTAATGTATTTCTGTGAATAGTCAATGATATTTTGGTAATATGCTGATTATTAATCATAAATCATCTTATTTTCAGTGTAGGAAACACACCTCAGGGTCATAATAGTCTTCTCATTTATTGAATATTTATCACATCAGATATTGTGCAGAGCTTGCATCAGAACCCAAAAGTTCTGAGGTATGAATTATTACAACCCCTAATAAAAAAAACTAAAAAGGATAGTCATGTTTAGAAGGAATAGGTAACCTTAAGACTTTACCTGCAAAATTGGAGACAACAAACGGGATTTTGATCTAACTAAGTCAGCATGCCTGAAATCAACAACTGGGTTTCCATTTCTATGTACCTGGTTATTCTGAACATCCTTTCTTTTTCCTTTATTTTTTTGGATGGGTAGGGTTAGAGGGCAATATAAGCTTCTTTATGATTCCAGACACCCATGGAAAATTATAGTGATTATGTGATTTCATTCTAGGAAAAATAATATATCCATGGATCTCCAAATTCTTCAAACAGAGTCAAATAAGATGGGAGAAAATGAAATCAGAGTAAAGTCTTAAATGTCTGTGCAATGAAAGGAGTCATGGAAAGGGAAGTATGTTGCTGGCACAATGCATAGATTCTAAAACTGGGTGATACTGCACCCAGACATTGTTAGATTTCAAAATCACCATTCCAACAGTTCCTAGAAAATAATCCAGGCATTTATTCTGGAATTAAAGTGAATTAACGTTAAGTAATATTTAGAAGTTGTATGGTCCTTTGAGATATGAGAGTGACAGGATGTCTCAAAACCAAATTTGTGGTGCATGTGTCCCTATTCATAGCATTTTAAACAATCTGTGCACGTTCTAATTTCATACCAGGTTACCAGATATTGTTAATTTTATAATAAACTAATGAAACTTGTCATTTTACTCATTTTAAAGAACTATTTGCCACACTTTACATCAGGAGCTGGGAACACTCTTTTATCAGGGTTATTAACCCAATAAAAACTTTATGATATGTATAAAAATGACAAGCAAATTTTTAGAAGAAAATTAAACTATCCATCATTTGTTTTTAAAATTAATGTTAAACATAGAAGCTCTTCAATAAGTGTTGTTTCACTCAATCAACAAATATGTGTTATGTGCATACTGTACACAGTGGGGTAAAAGCTTTACAGTTGTGAGTACCTGATGTAGAGTTTAATCTTGTATTATTTTTATTGATTATTGTATTATTTTTCAAAAAAAAAACAACTGTAAGCCTCCATTTTCCCCAGCCTTATTTGTCTGGGACTCCTTGGGGCACTGGCAGGACCATCAGGACAACACACAGATTCTGCTAGTGCTTTCACACTGTGGAGCATGTGTACTGGCAGAACATAATCAAGATAAAAATGGTTAACATGCTAATTATAGATACTTTTTATTTTTTAATTAATTTCTTTATTGATTAAGGCATCACATATTTGTCCTCAACTCCCTAATCCAATTCCCACCCCCCCTACTCCTGCCCCCACCTCCTTATTGTCCTTGACCCCTGGTTAAGCCCCTATGTGTGCACATAAGTCCTTTGGTTGATCTCTTCCTTTTATCCCCACCCTCCCTTTGAGGTCCAACAGTCTGACCCATGGCTCCTTATCTCTGGGTCTGTTCTTGTTCATCAGTCCATGTTGTCCACAATTTCCCCTAGATGAGTGAGATCATGTCCTACTAGAAATATACTTATAAGAATAAAAAATGAGACAAGCAACAATCGTTATGCTGAAAGGCATATGGATCAGTCTGTAGTGAGCTTCTTTCTGGGCCACCAGTTCTTTTGAGACCCAATTTCAATGTCAAACAGTTCCTTAAGTGTACATGTTAGCAATGATATTTTAAAATTTATTTTATTGATATTTTACAGGGAGGAAGGGAGAGGGAGAGAGAGTTAGAAACATTGATGAAAGAGAAATATCAATCAGCTGCCTCCTGCACACTCCCTATTGGGTATGTGCCCGCAACTACGGTACATGCCTTTGACAGGAATCGACCTGGGACCTTTGAGTCTGCAGGCCGATGCTCTATCCACTGAGCCAAATTGGTCAGGGTTAGATACTGATTTTTTAATACAGACTCATAAAAACCTTGGTAAGAATTCTAGCTTTACCTATTATTGGCTCAGTAATACTGCACAGTAAAACATTTTCTCAGCACCTCACATCTTCCATCTGTAATGTGAGAATAATTTTATCTACCATGGGACATCATTTTGGATATCAAGTGAGACAATCTATTCATCTAAAAGGAAAGAGGATCTTTCTCTTCCTTTGAGTGAATAAACCAGTCAATTGATCTTCCCACTTCCTACTATTTTCTGAGGCTACTGGCCTCCAATGAAGAGGTCTCTCCTTTAGTTCCCTCTGAAATTGTTCTCATTTTATTTGTCTTATTCATACTTGGCATTCAGAGGACACCAAACTCAGCAAAACAGCCAGAGCAGCTTTCCCCCAGCCCAGCTTTGAACCAGGGAAAGGATTTTTTGAGCTTCAGGATTGGACAGAGCAGATCACAATGCAGCGAGTAGACCTGGCTCAAAGATCATAGATATACTCCGAGTTCCAAAGAAACTGAGAGCAATGCTTATCCATTATCTCATGCACCTCACTTTTAGAGATAACACTAAGACCCAAAGAAATCTGGTTATATCCCATTATTGTTGAGAAGACTTTAATTTATCAAAAAGAGGTGACTCCAATTGATAGTACCTTTTATGTGAACATAGCACTCATAAACTAAAAAGAAAAAAGAAAAAGAAAAAGTCCCACCAAGATTTTGTAAACTGTGAAAAAACAAAAACATTAACTTGGATTTAAAATCAATTATGATTCTTTTGCTAGCTACAATTTGTCTGTTTTTGTGATTGTCCCTTATCTTTTAAAATGTGAATACCTTACAAGCTTATTTTAGTTCACATTTTTTTCAAGAGGATTTACATATATTAATTAACTTTGTTCTCTCAAATCTATGAGGTAGCTACATGCTATGGCCCCACTTTTAAAGATGAGAAAAAGAAGATCTGAGAATCTTGGTGGCTTGCCTGAGGTCATTCATAATTGGCAATTAAGACATCTGCTGCTATAGCTCTTTATGCTATATCCCACTCATTTCTGCAAATTTGAGTTGCTATTATTAACTGACCTTACAAAAGCGAATAAACCAAACAAATGCTAATGATAATTTCCTTTTCTGAAATAGGAAATATTTTATCACATATATTTAATTACCATCATCACAATAGAATAATATATTCCAAAAAATATTGGCATCACACTGAAGAAAGAGAAACAAACAAAAGACTGAGAACTCACAGGGAAAACTTGGCATTAGTCATTCAGAGATAAACAGTCCTAAACATAAGTAGGATCATAAAACAAAATACGCAGCCTAGGATTTTAATTTAAGCCTTTCAAAGTTTTCCTTAGAAAAATATGATATGCCTGTCTTTAATAATGCAAAAACCAGGTCTTCTAAGTTACAGTGCCCCTTATGTATAAAAGAGAGAAAGAAAAAAAAAATAAAGAAGTCTGATTTAAATGGACTGAACGCACTGTTTATATGAAGTGCTATGAATCAACCCTAACCTGACCTTCACATGGAATATGTAATATCTAGCAGACGACTTAAGCTTTGAACATCAAAATCTCATTTCAGATTACTGATCTGTGAAATTCTAGGAGACATTAGAAAATCCCATGGAAAATAACAAATAACCAAAAGAAAATATCAGCAAACAAACCAATGGTGTATTTAGTGGAGCATGAGAAAACGGTTTTAAGTGTTATGACTGACTTACAAAAATTTAAGTCTCATGTTTTATAAGAAAAATCATTTAAAATGTAATAAAATATTTTATATTCTATTATAAAAAAACTTGTGGATGATTTAAAGTAACTAAAATAGATAAAATGCACCTATATCTTTAAAATAAAGTATTTTGACAAATTTTCTTAAGGAGAAATAATAATGTTCAGCCATATTTTAAATAATATTTAAGATTCAAGGAATAACAGTAGAAAAAAACATTACACTGGGATGTTTATCATGAACTCAAACCATACCTTCAGTTACTGGAAAAATAATTAATTTACTGTTGTCATACAAGTATCCCCCTCCACCTTCTAGTACATTCACAAGATTCACTACACAATTGAGAAGTAATTCAATTTAAAATGACATCTTTATAGAATGATTAAGTTCCTTTTCGACCTACATAAGCCAAGGAGAATGTTGCTTTGTCAGAGTCAGCATTTATATTGAAAAAAACTTAATGAGAATAACCTGAATTAGACATGATAAGAAAAAGAAATCCCATTCTATGGGTGTATAGATTGCTTATTGTTGGGCTTAATGTTTTGTCAACTTAAGTAGTGATTTTTTAGAGACATTGCTATTGTTTAATTTATGTGAAAGTTAATAGCAAATTTGTATTGCTAAAAGAGTCCCAGAAAATGAGGTCTTTTTAGGTTTGTATTCCAGAAGCTTTAGGAGAAAATAATCCTATGTAGAACAATATTGGATACAAGGCTCACAGATAACTTTTTACCAGTGTTTTCACTGACAAAAATCACTGTCATCAAAACCTTTTGTATCACCATTTGTACTAATATAGATGGACCTAGAGAGTATTATGCTGCTGGGAACTGATTCCAGCATGTAATAATTGCAAGAGTTGCATCAAAAAGTTGATGGGATTTGGGGTGCTCAACAAGGGTGAGCCACACATATAATTTACCTGTTGGAAACGGCTAAATGGCATTTCCCCCAAACCTGAATAGGTTTGTTTGCTGCCAGACAGCTCAGGGCAATTTATTGCCTCCTGTTGGCCAAACACCTGAATAGCTGTAGACTATTCACCAAACTGACAATGCTTCTGTAGTCTACCCTTTGATACCTTATCCTTTGAAGTGTACATCTCCACCATGCCTTGGGACAAATTGTGTTTAATAAATACCACAGGGTCCTTAGACAAAGTAGAGTCTTCAGTTCCTTTTAGCTGAAGCTCCTCTGATCTCCAATGCCTTTCAAAATCATCTTTCATCTCTGGACTCCTTAATCATCTATGCGCAGCCCCTTTCTCCAGAATGCTGAACCCTTTGTAAGGCTGGGAAAAGAACCCCAGCATTATGATAAATGACACAGACATAGAAAGGTGAATATGTATCTTATAATCTCACTTTTATGGGGGAATCAAAAAACAGCAACAACAAAAAAAGGAGCTCACCTTCAGCCTGCAGACTGAAGGGTTCCAGTTTCGATTCTTATTAAGGGCTAGATCCCCAGTAGGGGGCATGCAGTAGGAGGCAGCCAATCAATGTTCAATGATTCTCTCCCATGATTGATGTTTCTAGTTCTCTCTCCCTTGCTATATATAAGACAAATGTTTATGTGTTTACAAATGTTTGTATATACGCACACACTGTTGTGGAGGCAGGAGAGGCAACCACCAGCTGTCAGTCCCACTTATGGCTGAACGGTGCTCCCCCTGTAGGAGGGCACTGACCACCAGGAGGCAGCTCCTGTGTTGAGAATTTGCCCCCTGTGGTCAGTGCACGTCATAGCAACTGGTTTTTCAACTGTTTGATCAATTTGCATATTATTCTTTTATTATATAGGATATTAAACCATGTGTATACCTGAAACTAATCCAATATTATATGCCAGTTATATCTCAAAAAATAAAATTATTCCCCCCAAAGTGAAAACAAATAAAACACCCTCTGCTTTTCCAGGTCACAATCTTTATCACCACTTCTCATCATGATTCAATGCACTTGCCCCTTGTTTTTTTGGACAGTGATTCCTATAGGGAAGTGAGCCCAGAGACTGTCATAGACACAGAGAAAGGTCAGCATTGTGTGGTGGCAGCAGGGGAAAGCTGAGAGGTGAAAGAAGATAAAGGCTGAGGGCTGCATTCATGGAAAAGACTCCTCTCTTTGAAGAGGAGGGAAAAACAAGAGTTTTAGCATTTATTAGCAGCCTTATTTCCAAAGGCACATTTAACTTTGAAACCTGTATTGGTGGAGGAGTCAGGTAAGCTCCTCTGATATCTTACAGCATGGATTACAGAGTGTTCTATTCAAGGTATTTCTAGATAAAATTAGATAAAGTAGACATATGTTAGAGCTGTGATAGCAAATTGGACATAATTGACTATTGGAAATTTCAGTTTGACTAATACCATGTTTTACCTTTTTTTAAATAATGTAATAATTTGGGAATGGCTATAGTCTCTGATTTGCTGGGGTCCACAGAAGTCTCTGCCATCTTACATTCAATCCTCTTCAAAAGGCTATGAGGCTTCATTCCTATTTTGAATCAGAAGGCAAAGAGTCTAGTATTCAAAGGGATTAGTTCTATTATCACTGCAAAACCCTTCAGCCTGTATATGTGAGTGTGTGTGTGTGTGTGTGTGTGTGTGTGTGTGTGAGAGAGAGAGAGAGAGAGAGAGAGAGAGAGAGTATGTTTATGATTTGTAGTGACTTCCACTGTAATATTCTGGGTGTTTTGTCCTAAGAAATATATAAACAATATCCTACATAAATTTTCTAAAGAAAAAAAGAATGAAATTGAAATGTTTTGCTTAATCCATATACTCAGCAAATACATATACAGAGACTAAATTATGCATATTTAAAATAGACAATATTTTGAGCTGCTCAGTGAATTTTCATAGAATCTAAAGAAACATGTATTTATTCCTGAAGTTCATTCTCTGCATATGAAAGTTTCATTATTTAGCTAATTTTAAGTCTATGCTATTACATATTTAAATGCATTTTACCATAGTAATGGTAAAGAGATGTTTCTGTATAATTCAAAAGAAATGTTTCACCACAGTGTTATTATTCCTTTTTGATAATTTTGTTTATTGCAAAAGAGGTCTACTCCATGAGGTGTAAAATTCTCCAGACCTTGTTTTCTAACTTTCCCTTCCAACAGAGCCAGGGGATGGGAGAGTCCGGCTCATGGCAGCACACAGGCTGTCAACGCAGGGCTGAGAACAGCAGGCCCGTCTTCCCGCCTGCCTCCTCATGTATTATTAAAGCCAGCAACACTTCAGGATTGTGAACACAGCTGACCATCCTCCAACAAGGAGTTCAATTCGCAAGCTTCTGAGTGTTCACCGATGCTCTGTGCTGCCTGCACATGGCAGATATAATTGGCAAACTGAATGAAGACTTTCCTATTCTTATGAGGCAGTATTCCAGATAGCAGATTAGAATAGCCTGAATAGCTAGGCTGGCATGGGAAAGGGGCTCTGCTTTTCATATAACTCTTATTATGAAGATGCAAATTTTCTCTCAACCAGAAATGCTGTTTGTGGCTGCTCAGCAGACATTCCTTTAACTCTTAACAGTTGTTTCCTCAGTGTCTTGTTTTTCAATATTTTCCAATGCCATTTTGAGATGATATAACAATATCTTCTCAGAATTCTCTATGGTGATATATTTACAAATATTTGTAATTTACATCCTCAGTGTTGTATTATTTATATATTCAAAATACTATATCCAAGGATGTCTATCACTCAATGTTTATTTAATGGAATCCTAGGTTAGTGAAACTGAATACCATCATTGGATCTGACCCACACTTTGATTCCACAAAAAGGATCAGTAAATATCTATGAATCATTCTGACAAGTTGGTATATAACCCTTTTTTTGAAAGGAATAAAGGAATTTGGTTGATGTGTTTACAAATGTTTATGTGTTAATTTATATATTTTTCTTATAAGTATAATTCATTTGTTTAAAGAATCATATGCTGTACATATATGGTGTAAAAATAATCAGAAAACTTTTATAAGGAAAATGAAATATCTGCCCCACACTTGCCTTTCACTCTTCAAGTTAATCCCTCAGTATTACCATATAATTTAGTTCATTCTAAACACAGTCAAATGCATATAAACTTTAAAAATAGGCACATAATTATTGGCACCTATACAGTTTACAGACATTTTTTCACTGCTACCACTTTTGAAATATAACAATTAATAGTTTGACAACTACATTTACTATTAGCATAATTACTGGATTTTATCATTATATGAAAAGCCACTATATCGATATGAATACAGTGGCTATAGAAAGGTTATTCTCTCATTCTTTAACTCACTGATTATTCAAGACTACAACATGTGCTGCCTGCCAACTATGGCAAAGAACTCTGCTAAACCTTTCTGAGGTGCAACTTCTGCCATTACTGACCTCAGAGCCAGAGAAGACATGACTAGACTGATATTTAGCATGTGGGTTTATGAGCCTTTGAGTCACCACCAACTCCTTGTGACCCTATAAATGAATGATGTTCATAGTGTTCTGTCCTCATCAGTCCAACTCAGCTCCTGGACTCATGCTTATGGCTAATTTATGAACTCAATCCATCTCTTTTCCTGTTGCCTTTTGTTTTCCTGAGCATTGTTGTTTTTCCAAAGAACCTGGCAATTTCATGATGTGCTAGCATACTGGGTTTCTTCTTAGGTCATCTCACTGGCCTCCTCTCTGCCCTATTCCCTTTCTCCCACTCTGTGTCTGTGTTCCCTCTTCCTGTCTCCCTGGGCATGATCCGTTCTCATCCTCAGTATATCTCTGTACCCACAGGCAGATGCTTCCTTTGTCTCCTCTCTATCTTCCTTTATCTCTGTTTAGCTTCCTCTTGTCTAATCCCCTTAGCTCTCTGACCACCCTCTTCTCCTTCTGTCTTTTTCTTCTTCTTTCCTTCACTCTCACTCTTCAGCAACATTCCATCTCCCCATCCTCTCCTCTCTGTTTCCTCTGCTTGTCTCACTCTTTTCTTAGTAAGTGACTATCCACCTGCTGGGCACAGTCCTGCCCTCCTCTGCACCTGGTCCACTGCAACTTGCACTTCAAGCCTTAGCATATGGTAAATGCTACTTGTTAGAAAGCTCTTCACCTCCTTTAAATAAATGTAATAAATTTTTACACTTAATCTCATATTTTCTTTCATTTCTGCCTTAAAACTCTCAACTCACCTACAATTATTTTTTTAAATGTTTTCCTCAAATTTTTGAATGGGTAACAAATTCACATAATTTTAAAATATGTTTTTTTTAATCAATTTTATCAATTTTACAGTGAGGGAGAGGGAGAGGGATACAGAGAGAAACATCAATCAGCTCCCTTTAGTACAACCTCTGATTGACCAGGGATGGAGCCCAATGTGCTCTGACCAGGAATCAGACCTGTGAACTTTTGGTGCCTGAGATGATGCTCAACCAATGAAGCCACACTAACCAGGGCACTCATATAACTTTTAAAAATAATAAAAAAGTAATAGAGTGGAAAATCTTTCATGTACCCTCTTCTCCACTAGTTCAATTACTACACATTCTCCATATCACCATTCTCCAATGTAAGCTCCAACATATTTACACTCCCATGAGCAATGTGAGAAAGTTTTAAGAGAGTAGCTCTTTCTCCACAATTTTGTCAAGAGAAAGTATAATTTTACAGGGAAATTTTTTATCAGTCCAATGAGTGCCAATACCCTTTCTTTAAGACCTTTATCCTCTTTTATTTGCTTCCCTTACTTTAAAAACATACCCAGTCTTTCCCTATTTAAAGCACAGGGAATATTTCTTAGCCTCACTTCTCTCTCTAGTGTTCACTTTCTTTGTCATTTTCCTTCACTTCCACACAGTCATTGGCACCTCATCACTCTATTGATGCCTTTTGAAGGTTAACTATAACCCCCTACTTTACATATACAGTGAACACGTTCTATACTTAGTTTGAGTCATTTTTTCTGGAGCATTTTCCTCTGACTATCATATTCTTCCCCCTGGAAACATTTTCTCATTGGTTTTTAGGTTAGCTTTTGAGAAAACCTGTTTCTTTTCATCTATAAACCGCATCAATCTCTTTGGTAGGCTTTTAAAATTTCATTGACCTTTATAATTGAGTAGGCCCCAGGATTTACTCTTTGCTATATTCTTATTTTAAAACTTCTCCTGGTCAGTTTTGTTTATATCCATGACTTCCAATGTACTAATCTGATACCGTTGATGTGTCCAAATGCTTATCTTCAACCCATCTTTGCATGCATTTACACCCGCATAGTGTATTTGTATAATATAGAGGGTAAGAGAGAGAAAGTATTATGCTAGGATAAATCAGTGTGAAAAATAGGTTGTAAAAATGATTAATAATAAGAAACAATGACTGCTTGGCACATGGCAAGGATTAAAGTACTGTATGTTACAGAAATTCTGTGATTAGACTAGAGCAGAGTATAGAGGCAGAGCCTCATTCAAGCTTATAACTGCTTAGAAGTGAATGATGAAAAGATGACTGAATATTTAGTATTCAAGAGGAGGGCCATTTTAAGGCTTTCAGAAAGCTGAAAAGATGATCTGGTGGAAAGATATATTCTAAAATGATCTCTTGTGGGATTTATTGAACAGATTGTATTGGAGAGCCACCTGGTGGTAAGAACATGTGAGCAAATGTGGAGTTTTCAATGAATCTAAAATCACTTCATATAAGAGACATTCTATTTTACATAGACAGATTAGGGCCAGAACAATTAGGATCTGTCTAAGACCCCCCTCCAGATTCTACTCTTATAAATGTGTTGCCCCAGCCTACTTGACTTCCTTTATACATTTGCAGAATAACATATACTTATAATCTTAAGGGTTTCTTTAATTTATCAACTTATCTACTTAGATTTGGTTCAAGGAATTCATAGAAGCAAAGTATGTAAAGACAAAACAAAACAGAAAAACACAAGAGTTGAGCTTATATAATTAGAGGGGCAGTGATGGGGCCAACAATGACACTTGCTGCTGCTACAAGACTCCTTCCCTCCCTTCACTTTTTCCACTCTCAGACTTGGTCTCAGGGTTATTATTAGTTAAAATCAGGCGTCTTCTGGGTATACGCCAGAAATAGGTTCAGGGTTGTACATGAAACTACAATGAGTCAGAAGACAGAAGAGAATTGCTTTTAAAATTTAAGATGGGGGATGAAGGAGAAGAGGAAGAGGAAGAGGAAGAGGAAGAGGAAGACGAAGACGAAGACGAAGACGAAGACGAAGACGAAGACGAAGAAGAAGAAGAAGAAGAAGAAGAAGAAGAAGAAGAAGAAGACAACCACCATGGCTGGTGGCTAGTGAGCTGTAGCTTTGCTGTATTCCAGAGTGGAATGCTTCACAAACCAGAACTCAGGCTGAAGGAACAGCCCTGATCTGAACCACATTATTCCTGCAGCAATGGAAAAAGATGAAGAAATTTTGAAGAAACTCTCATAGGCTCTTAAACTTTCTTCTCAGAGCTAGCACTGGTCTCTTTTCCTCATATTTCACTGGACAAAGCATGTCACATGGCCGAATACAATATTGATGGTGATAGAAATATACTTTTCTTGTAAGAATTGGCACTTAGATCCAATGTACTAAGGTGTATAATAAGTTTAACATAATGTATTGTCTAAGTCAGAACAATGTTGAGAGTAAAATTATTTTTTAATAGTTAAGCTAGGAAAATATGTATAAACTAAGATTTTCCTGGGATACTTAGGTATAGTGTCACCTTCCTCTTATAGGAAAAAAAAATGAGGAGCAGAATATTGAGAATAATTGAGTTGATCATACTCAGTTGAGTTGATCAATTGAGAAATCAGACATACACACATGGATGTGTACGCCCAAGCTGAGGGAAGAAAGGAAAAGCAGGGGAAAAAGTGGGCGAGGTCCTGTGCATGAGGAAGTTAGACATTAGCTGCAGGCTGTGTGACCTCTTCTGAAACACAAATCATGACAAAGGACAATGAACTAAGTGTGGTGTTATTTGAATGATCCCCTCCATTTGAAAAGGTAAGTAATGAAAGTAAGTAATGCCATTCCTCTGGCCTCAGCGACTGAGTCACATTCCCTGGTCTCAGGCATTAGTGGGAGTAGAGAGATGAGAGGAAAGAGAGGATCCTGTGTTGTCCAGAAATTACAAACGTTTAATTTATAAGCAGAGGTTTATCCAATGATATTCCCCAAAGAGGGAAACTGGAGTAGATCGTGTTTAAGATGGGTTAGAGAATTACGAAAAATATAGAAAAGCAAAATGTAGTCTAAACATTTTATTTTATTTGTTATTTATTTATTTATTTATTTTTGGTTAATTCTCTCCTGAGGATATTTTTCTATTAAATTTTAGAGAGAGAGGAAGGGAGGAAGAGATACACACAGAGAGAAATATCGATGTGAGAGAGATACACCAGTTGGTTGCCTCCCACATGAACTCTGACCAAGGCTGGGAATCATGCCTGAACCAAGGTAAGTGCCCCTCACCTGAATCGAAACCAGGACCCTTCAGTTTGCAGACCAATGCTCTATCTACTGAGCCAAACTGGCTAGGGCAACTTTGAATCACTCTTTTAGAAAAGTACCATATGTGAGAAGGAATAATTTTGAATGAGAAAATTAAATTTTGTTTTTCATTTAAAGTGCAGGACTAGATTTTAAAGAAGAGACACTTAGTTATTTAATTAATTGATCTAGACCACAATTCATAGTTTTAAAGAGAAAATATTCATTTCGGATATTCTTATGACATCAGCTGATGGCATTGAATGAAGCAAAATTTTTATCTTAACTGCATCATTTTCCCCCCATTCAAAGAGCATGTCTAAATGAATAGAGCTTTGGGTGCCTTGAAAAACATTACCCTTCCATCTATAATTGATGATTTATTAATTGTGGTATTTAATTATATCACTTCCTAGGACTGTAAGATTTGAATTGTTTTTCTGTCACTTACTTTTAACAAAAGTTAAGCAATCCAAAGAATTTCCTATTTTTCCTTAAATATCTTTTTTTAAAATATATATTTTATTGATATTTTACAGAGAGGAAGGGAGAGAGATAGAGAGCTAGAAACGTCGATGAGAGAGAAACATCGACCAGCCACCTCCTGCACACTCCTGACCGGGGATGTGCCCGCAACCAGTGTACATGCCTTGAGGGGAATCGAACCCGGGAACTTTCAGTCCGCAGACTGATGCTCTACCACTGAGCCAAACCGGTATTGACATATTTTTCCTTAAATATCTTAATTATTGTCTATAATCTATTTTTAAAAACGAGTGTTCTTAGGAATTCCTATTTCTGAAACATTGGAAATTATTTCTCTAAGGTAAATATACTTGTGTTAAATTACTGGCATAATGAAATGTGCTATTTTAGCCACAAGGTGGCAGAAGAAGCTAAGTACTCGATATGCGTTTTCCAAATCACTCAAGTTGTTTCAGACATTTAGTTTTATCAAAGTCAGATGGAAGATGCTGGGAAGAAATGTACTATGTGCCTTTGTTAAAGAAGATGCATCTGTAAGATAAGTGACTATAGAAGCAAGAGCGTAGGGAAGAAGTTAAACAAGTAAATATTCTTTTATATCCTCAATTCAAACCCCATTCAAAAGGTTTTTTCAAAGTTGGTTTCTAGTAAGCATTTGAGTGGGTCAAATAAATACTCTCTTAGCAGATTAAAAAGAAAAAGAAAACAGACACAAAACACATGGTCATATTTGGTGTTCTGCACTGTGAACCCAGAGGCTTTTTCTCTGCACAGTTTCCTCCTGAGATCACACACAGTTGCCTGAGGAGCTGCCACTGATGAAAGAATGGCGCCTTGAATGTGCTATGAACATCTGTAGAGAGGTGATTGTCTTCCTCCTTCCTCCTACCCAACCTGATATTGTTTCCGAAAACATAAAACTTACACTTACCTTTGGACACTAATCCAAAGGAAGACACATTGCCATATTAAGATAATGAAAGAGACTATAGTTATCATAACCGCCAAAATAACAAAAATATTCAAGATGTCATCTACTAGCATTATAATTCAGTTCATGCAAGGCAATGTTTCTCTGAAGAAATCATAATTGAATAATTGTATTGATATAAGTACAAATTTCTGTATTTTAATAACTTTCTGGTAATTGTATTGCTACAATGCAATTAAAACTTCTTCAAATACCATTCAAGACTCTTTCATTATCCGTTGTTCTTCTGCAATGTTCCTGTACATTTATTCAAACAAACCATGGCCTTTTACACCACTGCCTTTGTCAAGACTCTTCCTTCCTAGAATGTTCTTTCTCTCTTCCTGCAACTGGCAAGCTACCACTTCTCCTTCAAGAAATGATTCAGAGGTCATCTCTCTGAAATCTCCCCTGAATTCTGCCTTAAAAACATAAGTTATCATTTCCTCCTCTGAATCTTAGAATCATTGTTCCTGTTTTCATCACTTTGATCGTTTAATCCTACCTGATTTGGTATATTTATGGCTACCCAAAGAGAGGAAACTCATTTCATGATCTTTCTGTCTGTACAGCCTATTAGGGTGCTTTAAACGAAGCCCCGGATGAAGAATGAAGTAGTCAATACACCTATAAACTCATTCAGGGCATAGGTTAATTATAATTTATATTTGAAGATGACATTTATATTCAAAGATGACTATGATTATAGAGAGTTTACCTATAGTTAATTTATTTTAATGTTTAAATTCAGAAAAACCTTTAAAATGTATTAACATTATAAAGCAAAATCTATGGGATCATTATTCTTCAACTCCTGACATTCTCTGGGAAGTCATATCTATAAAAGGATTCAGCATATGAAAACTGAAGTTTAAATAGAACATCCTTTGAAGACTCTTGCCCCTAAGTAAAAACTTCAATATTTCCTTAATATTTTAAAAAATATACTAAATGCATAAAATGTTAAAGGTGATTTGACTGGTGTATCTTATAGTACAAAACATGTTATCTTTATCTCATGGACACTAGACCTGATCTAGTTGTTCTAAAACCAAATTATCTGATGGTTATTTATGCACTTAAAACAACAGCTTAGCTCAGCCATTATGAGAGGTTTTATAAAAGGTAATTAAGGGCAAATACATATTATATTTACTTAATATAACATTATAAGTGGTTATCAGATTGTACATACACAAATAAATAGGCACACCTGATAGAATATTAGTCCTGTAGTCAGAACAGAAAGCCACAATAGCATCTATTCTAAGATAGCTGAAAAGAGAGACCTTGCATTTTTCATGAAAGAGACTATCAAAATAATGGTAGAACTCTGACATTATGCAAACAGAAAATCATTTAGTATTCCTTCAGAACTATGGAGTGGACTGTACTGATAAAGAAACTTGAGTCTCATAAGCTTATTGCTTATGAGATATGTGGTCTAATATTTAATTATTTTGTGGAGAGGGGAGCAGGGACATTTAATATTTTGGCAAAGTAATCTATACCAAAATAACATCAGTCATTTCCCTAAAAGGAATCTTTTTTATGTCAATAAAGGAAAGACACCAAAAGGCACATAAGGAAACAGGAGTCTGGGATTAATATAAAGAATGTGGCCAGAGAAGTTTCAAATACTTCCAATTACTCTCCATCATTTAACATGTGTGCTCATCTCTCTGTGTGTACGTGTTGTTTGTACGTGTGTTGTGTGTGTATGTGTGTGTGTGTGTGTGTGTGTGAGAGAGAGAGAGAGAGAGAGAGAGAGAGAGAGAGAGAGAGAATAAGTCATTATTTAAACTTTCATTCCTATAATAAATGAAAATGTAGCCGAAACCGGTTTGGCTCAGTGGATAGAGCGTTGGCCTGCGTACTGAAAGGTCCCAGGTTCAATTCCAGTCAGGGCATGTACCTTGGTTATGGGCACATCCCCAGTAGGGGGTGTGCAAGAGGCAGCTGGTCGATGTTTCTCTCTCATTGATGTTTCCAACTCTCTATCCCTCTCTCTTCCTCTCTGTAAGAAAATCAATAAAATATATTTAAAAATAAATAAATAAATAAATGAAAATCTAATAATTGAATGTGAACTACAAATTTCTTAAATAAAAACTTTAGAACTCCATTTAAAAAGCATACTTTTGTGTAAAATTTAGCATTACATACATAAACATCTAAAGAATAGTAAATTAGTTCTTCTTTAATATTTAATGGTCAATTGAGTATATATTGAAAGAAGTAGAGTTGATGGTTTCTACTTGAATCATGCGAACTATTATCTTAAATGTGGAAAATCTGAATAGTTCTGTGTTGAAAGTGAATTATTTTCTCCGTTACACTTGAAAAACATAATTGTTAAGGTAACAATTTCAAGTTTTTTTTGAAATGTTTAAATTCCATTTGAAAACATACTTCATTGGTATCAGAGGAAGGATGGTGTCAATGGTATCAGAGGAACGATGGTGTGAGAGATCCCTTTAGTCTCTCAGCTTGAAGTTCCAATAACTTAACAGCTATAATTCAACAAAGAATTCCCCAGTCAACACACAAATACATCTGAGAGATCTGTTCATTTAAACATTTAAAGGTAGGCTAGTGGGAGCAAAGTGGGAAGGCGAAAAGGGAGGAGAATTCAAAGGAGCCACGGAGACTTAGTTTGGAGAGGGGAGGATTAGGTTGTGACTGGCACTCCCTTCAGCCGGGAGAACAAAGAGGTTAGTAGGCATTCCTGCAGGAGTGGGCAGTAGGAGCTGCAGCTGAGCCCAGTGACCTCGGCAGGGTCGAAGCACAGGGGTGTGGCCAATGTTGTCTTGCAATTGGCATTCCAAGCTAAGGCACCTGGCTGCCTTCCTTTAATTTCCAAGAGTTCCTCCCCCTCCCCCTTCATGTCCAGTTGGAGAGCACATTGTCTGCAAACCCAAGCAATGGTACGACTATGGGTCACAAAACTAGCCTCAGCCAATTTAAGAAGACTGAAATTATAGCAAGCACATTTTCTGACCACAATGCATTGAAATACACTGCAGAAACAAAGAAACCCTCAGCCATATGGATATTAAACAACATACTACTAAAAAACGACTGGGTCAAAGAAGAAATAAATGGTGAGATCAAAAGATATTCTATATAATAAAATATAATAAAAGCCTAATATACTAAGTGCCCTACTGTTGTTTGGCCAGTCATTATGACGTGCACTGACCACCAGGGGGCAGATGCTTCAACAGGTAGATTAGCTTGCTGCTGGGGTCTGGCGGATCAGGACGAGGTGAGATGGGCCAGACCTGCCCTGGAGTGAGCCCTCCTTTGTCCCTTCCCTGCCCTGATCATGCACTGACGAGGTCCCTCGGCCTGGCCTGCGCCCTCTCTCAATCTGGGACCCCTTGGTCCAATCCCCATAGACCAGGCTGAGGGACCCCACCTGAGCATGAATGCTAGAGTATAGAGATAAAGGAGAATGACAATAGGACATATCAAAACTTCTGGAAGGCAGTAAAAGCAATAATAAAAGGGCAGTTTATATGACTAAAGGTCTATCTCAGGAAACAAAACAAAACAAAACAAAACAAAAAAATCCCAAGTAAACAACTTCACAATTACAACGTACAGAATTAGATAAAGATCAAAAGTAGTGCACAGCATTAGAAGAAAGGACATTTAAAAAAATAGAATAGAATAAAATAGAGAATAGAAAGAATATACAAAAAAAAATGCAACAAAGTGCTGGTACTTTGAAAAGATTAAGAACATTTACAATCCCTAACTAGATTCAGTAGGGAGGAAAAAAAAGAAAGAAAGAAAATACTCAGATTAACAAAATCAAAGATAAGTTACTACAAATACCACAAAAATACAGAGGATCACACTAGAACACGATGAAAGACTTTTCACCACAAAATTCAATAACCTAGACGAAATGGATACATCCCTAGGAATATATAATCTTTCTAGACTAAATCATTGAGAACTTAAAGATCTCTAAATAAACTAATAAATTTTCAGGAATTTGAAACAACAATCAAAAACCATCCCAAAAATAAAATCCCTGGACCAGATGACTTCATTATTGAATTCTAGCAAACTTTCAAAGAATATTTGATACATATCCTTCTCAAACTCTTCCAAAAAATTGAAGAAGAGGCAATCCCTCCTAACACATTTTATGAGCCCAACATAATCTTCATACCAAAAACCTGGCAAGGATAACACAAAAATAGAACACTACAGAGCACTATGTCTGATGAATACAAGTGCAACAATCCTAGACAAAATACTAACAAGTCAAATACAACAATACATTTTTTAAAAATGATGAAGTGGTGCACATTTCATGGCTCAGCATGTGCAAATTCATCCATGTTGTGCCCCACAATAATACAACAAAGCAAAAAACCGTGTGGTTTTGGCCCTCTGCTCGGGCTGCGGCTCCCCGGGGGCTGGTTCCTGCCCTGGGGCCGCAGGGCCCGGAGGACACCGGAGTGACTGCCTGACCGGCCGCCTCACCTGGAGCCGCGGTGGGTGTCCAGCCGGTCCGCCCGCCCGGGACCTGGGACCGGGGCCGCCCTCCGCGCCCCTGCCCTTTGCTGCCCGCTTCGTCCTGGAGGGCTCCCAGGCCGGCCGGCGGGCTCCCAGCGGGCTAGCCGCGCTCAGGGGCAGGGCCGAAAACACCGAGTCATTTTTCAGAGTTAAAAGTGACGCAGACACGACGGGGCCCCTGGTGCGGAAGGAAGAGGACACCCGAGAGAGACGGCCTCCGGGCAGCGAGGGAGCTCTGGGCAGCATGGCCAGAGGCGCAGCGCAAGGCGGGCAGCAGAACGGGCTGCCCCGGAGGAAGCAAGAGATGCAGGCCTGAGTGAACGGGAATGCTGGGGAAAAGAGCTGGATGAGAAATCTGACAAACAGCATGCTGAAAACCACACCAGACCTTCACCTTCATCTGGAGACTCAGCAACAACCCCTCTAAGTGGAAACGCATCAGACGAGGAAGTGGGAACACCAGCAGCTTAACAGAGTCAGACACTTCACTACGTGAACTGAGGGAGTCTTTGTCTGAAAGGGAAGAAAAATACAAGAAAGCCATGGTTTCTAATGGACAGTTAGACAGTGAGAAGAACAATTTGATCTACCAGGTAGATACCCTCAAGGATGTTACTGAAGAACAAGAGGAGCAGATGGCAGACTTTTAAGGCGAAAATGAAGAAAAATCAAAGGAGTCAGAAAGGCAGAAACATGTGTAGTGTGCTGCAGCATAAAATGGATGGACTTGATTAAAAGAAGGCCTGGACAAAGAGATGAGCTTATGGAGAACCATGCCTAGTTGTAATCCCCGAGGCACTCCCAATGGCCATGTCAATCAGGAACCGGTGGAGCCATCGCCGTGGTGTCTCAGGAAGCTGCTCGGTCCTGGAGTCCACAGGAGAGGGTCCTCTAGATGTCAGGCTAGAAAACTTGCTGGAGAGAAGGAGGCGCTACTGTCACCGCTTGGAAAACGGAAGCTGCAGTTAGAGGAGGAGCGGCACAGGTGCTCCAGGGGACAGCGCGGCGGCTGGTGACCTGGCCGGGCTGCAGAGCAGAGCGGCTGGGACTTGCAGATAAATGCAGAGATGCTAAGAGACAAATTAGTGAACACGAGTTTAGGCTTTCAAAAGCAGAACAGGATATAAGCACCTTGGAACAAAATATTAGCCGGCTTGAGAGACAGGTGCTGAGATATAAAACAGCTGCTGAGAATGCTGAGAAAGTGGAAGATGAACTGAAAGCAGGAAAAAAAGAAGCTACAAGGAAAGTTACAAAGAGACTGAGGAGGTGGAGATGACCAACAGCCACAGGGCGAAGCGGCCGGGGAAGATGAAGGCCAACAGGACAGCACTGCCGGCCCAGCAATCGCGAGGCCACCGTCTACCTGGGAGTTCTGGGCCCCGCCCAGAGGGACTGACTTCTGCCCACTGACAAACCCCTCTCAGTACCGTTTGAGTTCTGTCATTAACATAGCCACCTTTGTATTTTATAATTTATGAGTGAATGAAATAGGTTTGAATCTTCTTGAATAAACACTTTGGATTTTGTTTATAGTTTAATTCTAGACTAAGAACTGGTCCATGCTATCTTTTATATTTCTGTAATTTTGACATCAAATTTGCACACCATTTGCCCCCAGCTGCCTCAGTGACTAGGCACTCAGAGGCCTCCGCCCTGGCCGTTGGAGGACAGCGATTCTGAGTGCTCACTGAGCTACTTGCCAGAGACCTCAGAGAAAATGCGAGTGCCTTCTCCACAGTGCAGATCCGACTTCAGTGATCTCCAGTGATCAAAGACATGTACCCTCATGTCAGATAGCATTTATATTTTAGTGAAAAAACAAATTCACAGGTGGGGAATATGCACTGAGTGGCCAGATTATTATGATTTCTGAATGCATAATAATTTGGCCACTCAGGGGGAGGGGATATGGGTGGTTGGCCAGCCTGCCTGCTGGTCGAACTCCTGGTCAAGGGGACAATTTGCATATTAGCCTTTTATTATATAGGATATACACTGAGTGGCCAGGTTATTATGCATTCAGAGATCATAATAATCTACCCACTCAGTGTATGTTTCACTAAAATTTATATGTTTGGAGGAAAGAGCCTTTTTTGTACAATATTTAAATTTATATAAGAAATGTTAGGAAAAAGATATGGGGAGTATATTTAACACTTGCTTTATTGCATGGGGCAAAGAAATCCAAGGCCTAATACTCTTAAAGTAAGAGGAGGGTCCTTATTCTTCAACATCAACTGCGCTGTACCTTTTAAGGAATTTAATCTGTTGCTTCTTTGTGGAATGAGACATCAGATAAACTCAACTTGGGGGTGAGGGGGGTACAGGTGTGTGATATCTGCCTGGAGAGTCCTTTGGCTGACAAAAAACAAACAAACAAACCCATGTGATCTTATCATTGTATGCAGAAAAAGCATTTGATAAAATACCACATCCATTTATGATTAAAATAAGATGATATAGAAAGAAAGCACCTGAACATAATAGAGAGCATATATGACAAAATCTAAGCTAGTATTATACTCATGGTAAAAAATAAAAGCATTTCCTCTAAAATCACAAAGAGAGCAAGAATGTCAACTCTCACCATTGTTATTGAACATAATTCTGGAAGTCCTAACTGAAGCAATTCTCATCAAAATTCCAATGACAATTTAAAAGAAACAGGGCAAAAATACCTAAAAATACCACAAATAGCCAAAGCAATCCTGAGGAAAACAATAAAGTTGGAGTTATCACACTGCATGACTTCAAATAACACTACAGAGCAATGATAATCACAGCAGCATGGTTTTGGCAGAAAGCAGAGACACAGATCAGTGGGTCAGAATTGAGAGCCCAGAAATAAGATCCCTTTTATCTGTGTAAGTAATTTTTTGACAAAGAAACCAAAAACACACAATGAAGAAAGAAAGCCTCTTAAATAAATGGTGCTGAGAAAGTTGGCAATCCAGATGCAAAAGAATTAAAGTAGACCGCAATTTGTCCCTATGTACAAAAATTAATGAAAAATGGATCAGGCCTAAATAAAAGATCTGAAAGAGTAAATTACATAGAAGAAAACATAGACACTAAACTTATGGACCTTAGCATTAGAGAAGATTTTATGAGTTCTACCCAAAAGGCAAGGAAAGTAAAGGCAAACATAAGTGAATGGGACTATGAAACTAAAAAGCTTCCACACAGCAAAAGAAACCACCAACAAAACAAAAGGCAAACAACAGAATATGAGAAGATATTTGCAAACAGCTTCAACATGGGTTAATATTCAAAATACATTAAAAAACTCATAAAAATCAACATCAAACCAATGGACAATCCAATCAATACATGGGCAGAAGCCCTAATCAGGCATTTCTCCCAAGAAGGCATACAAAGACCAGCAGATAAATGGACATTATTTTCATTACTTTTACACTATAACAATTCTGGTTCATATTAATTAGTATTGCTAAAAACAAAAACAAGCAAATAAATGAACAAATAAACAAACAAACAAAAAAAAAACCCCCACACAATTGTGAACTAATAATACTTCTATGGTCATTCTAACATCTCAACTATATTAATTCTGCTTTTTGGTTGTTAGACTTGCAGTTAACCACATCAAGCAAGACTAATGCATTAATAAACTCAGAAATATAATGCCATTAAATATTAAAAAAAGAAAAGATGTTCAACTTCACTAACAATTAGGGAAATGCAAACCAAAATGAGATACCACTTAATAACTGTTAGAATGGCCATTAGAAACAAGACAAGTAATAAGTGTTAGAGATATTCTGTAGAAAAAGAAATACAGATTTATTGCATGTGGGAAGGTAAATTGCTACAGTTACAATGAAAATTTGTATGAAGATTACTCAAAAAGTTAAGAACAGAGTTAACATATGACCCAGAAATCTTTCTTCTGGGAATCTACATCCAAAATTTGAAACATTTATGCACAAAGATATATGCACCCATATGTTTATTGCAGCATTATCCATGGTGGCCAAGACATGGAAACAACAAAACTGTTTTTCAATAGGGGATTGGGTAGAGAAGATATGGCATACTACTTAGCCTTAAGAAAAGATGAAATAGTACCGTTGCAACAACATAGATGAGTCTTTGAGAGTATTATGTTAAGCAAAATGAGTCAGAAAAAGCTAAGAACCATATGATTTCATTCATACATGGGATACAAAACTAAAACTTATGAACACAAATAGCAGTGTGATAGTTGCCAGTGGAAAGAGGATAGGAGATAAAGTAGGTCCTCATATATAGTGATAGGAGAAGATTGGACTTTGGGTGGCGGGCACAAAAACCAGATCATGCATTATAGAAATATGCACTTGAAACTATATAACCCTATTAATAAACATTACCCCAATAAATTTAATAAAATAAAAAAATAAAATAGAAAGAATACTTTAAGCATAAAATTTAACATTGCAAATATAAACATCTAAAGCATAGTAAATTACCTCTTATCTAATTTTTGTAAGCAATTGAATGTATATGGAAAGAAATAGGGTTAATGGTTTCTACTTGAATTACATTTTCTATATAAGGCCACTTACATAGAAAAGCTGCTGAAAATTGGATGGGGCGGGGTCTTAGGGAATCACCCAGGTGAAATGAACAGTGTGGGTAATGCTGATTGAAACTCAGATATGGCTGCCAGTAATTTCAGGAAAAGGAACAGTGACCCCTATAGGCACCCCCAATCTAGGAAAAAGCTACTCCTGAGTTCCTGCCCCAATGCCAGACAATCCAGTTCCTCCTCATATGTTCCTGGGATCCCCATAGCCAATGCCCAGCACTGGAGCTAAGAATTAAGCAAGACTGCACAAATTTGTGTGCTGGCCCTTTAAGAGGAACTGTCTAAGGCTCTAGCAACCTCCATGTCACTCAGCCACAATCCCCTTTGGTTTTTACAACACCAAATTGAGTTAAGGGAACTTCTTTGTCTAGCCCTGGAACCCTGCGCTGTGGGTCTGGTGTGGGTCTGGGACACCTTGCTACTCACAGGAAGCCTCTGCAACTGATATATCCCTTCCAATTAAAAAAAAAAAAAGCCATGTGAATTTCAGATTGGCCTATTATTTGCCTCTGCCCCTCCTATCAGTTTGATGTGCTTTCTTCTTTACTTCTCTAGTTGTAGGACTTCTATTCAGCCAGATTTCAGGAAGCTCTGAATGGTAGTAGTTCTATATTTTAGTTGTAATCTTGATGTGCTTGTGGGAGGCAAATGAGTACCTGCTTTTACCTATACCACCATCTTGGTTCTCCAATAAATTGCTTTTACTTAAAAATATTTTTGGATGTGTATTTAGTTTCCTTAGAAATATATAATTTCAAGGCTTTTATTCTCTGATTTTCTCTCTTAAACCAATCATAAAATTGCCTCCAAGCTTTTTGCATTATTGCTAATGAGCTCTCCTAAAATATTTAGAAAAATATATTTATTAAAACTCAAATGCCAGAAAACTGACCCAGAAAGCTATTTGTATCTCCACCTAATTGGAAGAATTTTATGTAAGTGCAAAATATTTTAAAGTATTTTGAGTCATTTTATTAAATTTAAAAGAATTATGAAATATTTAAAATTAACATTATTATTAGCACATATGTGGCAGAAATACCTAAACAGAAAAGGCATTAAATATCCTTTAAGAATTTCTATGTTATAGGGCAACAGGTCACAGAAAAGAGTCCTCGTGGGTTCAAATCATTGGCTGTCACTAGCTTTGTGACTGTTTGAAGTACTATGTGCGGTAACATTGCAGTGAGATTTGTATGAAAATAATTCAATAGAAAATGTATTGATCCATGTTCCTGATAATATAAACCATCAATGTATTTGCTTCATCTACATTTTTCACTGTTTGGAATACCATAGGTAGATAACAAAACAAATATGCATACACAAATGGATGTGATTTTATCAAAATATTAGTCATTGAAATTGCTTTGGTTATTACCACAAAGCAGCTAAATCCTTCAGTCTCAGCATTGAAAATCTTTCATGTTTTTAATGGGAATTTTAGACTCAAAGATTAGTATTTACTTGCCCCTATACAATATTTGAGTCATTGTAACATTTATGGTCTGCTGAAATAGATGAGACTCCTGCTCCTAGATAGCTTCTTAGACTATATGACAAGGCTTAAAGTAAAGCTCATTTATAACCATGTAATTTAAAAAACTGCTAGAAGAAAAAAGCCTCATATTATTTTCCTGATAGAACTCAATGTCGTTTGGAAATCTTGTCAGTGATACAGTTGAATGACCCAACCACAGAAATGTGGAGAAATACATTAATATCATAAAGAAGAAACTACTCAACTGTTTTACTGGAATATTTCATTTTAAAAAACAATGTATGATAAGCCTCCTTACACACTAGGTATCTATAGACACAGAATGCCTCTGTTATGCATAATTGAATGCATAAAATTATTTCTGCCACATATACTCGAATCCAATGACAGTAATGTCAATTTCATAACACTTTTTTGGTTTTTATTTTTATTTTTTAAACATTTTAATTGATTTAAGAGAAGAAGGAAGAGGGAGGGATGGAAACAACAATAATTAGAAAGAATTATCAATTGGCTCCCTCCTGCATGCTCCACTCTGGGGACTGAGCCCTCAACCTGGGCATGTGCCCTGACCGGGACCCGAACCTTGACCTCCCGGCTCATAGATCGATGCCCAGTTACTGAGCCTCACTGGCCAGGTGGCACTTTTGTTGGTCTTCAGACTTTGTCTTATAGGACTTTTATTTACTACTTAATTAAAATTACATGGTCTCTATATTTTATATACAGCAACAAGTATGTTTTTTAAATTTAACAATGTCTTACCTAAAGATGGCTTGAGAATAGATACTTCTAATTAGAAATGTTATGAATAAAGAAATAATTAAGATATTTGGGAATTATTTTCTAAAAATTGAGTGTAGGATCAAAACAAGTTAAGTAAACCTTCAAAATTTCTATTATGTGTTTCAAATCAAAGTAGTAAAAATGTATTACTTGATTTTATGTAATAAGTAAATGTGTAAAAATTATTCCCATAACAAACTTTAATAAGGATATCCATGATTCACCTGTTTCTTTACATTCATAGAGAAAATATAATTGTTCACTATTTTAAAGTAAAATAATTAAGGGCATGAGATGGATACTTGAAGAATCCTTCCTTCCTTTTCAACCTAATAGAAGAGATTGCTTTATTGATATCAATGTAAAACTCTCAAATTAAGGTTTGCTTTAACATAATAGTATAAAATAATATAATAAATATAGTAAAATTCTATAACATTTTTATTGTTTTTTTTACAGAGAGGAAGAGAGAGGGATAGAGAGTTAGAAACATTGATGAGAGAGAATCATCGATCAGCTGCCTCTTGCACACCCCCTACTGGGGATGTGCCCACAACCAAGGTACATGACCTTGACCAGAATTGAACCCAGGACCCCTCAGTCTGCAAGCCGACTCTCTATCCACTGAGCCAAACCGGTTTAGGCTGCTTGTTTCACATTGTTAATTGGATTTTATATTCTGAACTGTATAATACCCTAAACCAAACTTATGATCTCCTATGAAAACAGGATAGTGTCACCATATATCCAAAGCACAGGCAGGAATCTTCAAGTCATCCTAACACTTTCTTCTTTATCACACCCATTTCTAATCATACCCAAGTCTAGTCATTTTTCCTCCTAAGCACTTTTAAAATCCGTCCACTCTTTTATTGTTGTTCTTAATTCACACTCAATAGTATTTTTCCCATTAATTTTTTAGAGAGTAGAAGGAAGGTGGTGGGGGAGAGAGAGAGAGAAACATCAAAGTGAGAAAGACACATCCATGGGTTGCCTCCTGCACATGCCCAAAGCAGGGGCCAGGCCTGCAACCCAGGTACATGTCCCTGACCAGGAATCAAACCCAGACAGGCCGACACTCTAACCCTAGAGCCAAACCAGCCAGGGATCCTTCCACTCTTAATAAATCCTGTCATGACTATGTAGTCAACACTGAGCCATGACTATTGTTTCCTAGATGACTTGGCCTCTACTTTAGCCCTTTACTAGATTTTTTGAATTACAAATGTTTAACTCACCCACATTCATGTCTCTCTCTCTTTTTTTTTTTTTTTTAGGATAAAGACAGAATTCCTTTACATGACCTACCAGATCTTTCACAATATATCCTCAATTATTCACTAGTCTCCTTTTCAGGACATAGCTCCTTACTCTATACTGAGCATGTTAGCCAACTTTCACTTGTTCAAATTCATCACTCTTCCCTCAGCTAAATGTTACCTGTATATGTTTCTTCCTTTTCTGGGAAATGCTTCCCTCAGAACTCACCCAATGCTTTCTTGACCTTTATAACTTGACTTTATAACTCTTTTTCACTTGCCTGTCAGTATACTGCATGTCAGTATACTGCATGTCAGTGCTCTGCAATGGACTTAAAGGACTGTCATCTTCCAAAATCAATGCTTTGAAATCCAATTCTGCAATGTGATGATATTAAGAGACGCTGATTGAGCCTTTGGAAGGTGATTAGATCTTGAAATTGGAACCCTCATGAATGGAATTTGCTTTTTTATAAAAGAGATCCAAGAGAGCTCCCTTGCTCTTTTCCCCATTTGAGTTATACCAAGAAGATAACTGTTTATAAATGAGAAAGTAGGTCCTTATCAGAAATCAAATCTGCTAGTGACTTAGACTCCCATTATTTAGAACTATGAGAAGGAAATGTTCGTGTGGTTTTTAAGCCACTCAGTCTATTGTTTTTTTTTGTTTGTTTGTTTTAGCAGCTTGACTGGACTAAGCCCTTCTTCTTCATAGTATTTATCATACTTCCATTAGACATTAAATTGTGTGATCTTTTTATTGGCTATTTTCCCCCATAGGTCCTAAGCTCTTTAAGAATAGTAACCAGTAGTAGTCATAAGAGGTACTCAATAAATATATTGGATAACATCATTGAAATATTATCTATTAGCTATGTAAATGCTTAATACAAAGTTATAATTAAATTGAAATAATGTGAATCTTTTTTTCTGTGTCCTAATATTTAAATATAACAAATGTTTTAATGTAACACACGGCATGAATATTAGTATCTGTACTAAAAACTCTGGGAAATATAACAAAGGAAGACCCAGGCCTGCAGCTGGCAGCCAGGGAAGGGAGGCCCTGGTCAGCAGCCAAAAGGAAGGCCTCGATTGGTCCTGATCGTAGAGCAGATCTAGGGACCATATCCATGCATGAATTTTGTGCACCAGGCCTCTATTCACACACCCACCATCCCTCAGGGGATGTCCTCCTTTGTGGGAGGCAAAGGGGCTGATCAGGCCTGCTACTACTGCCACTGCCAGCTTTAGAGTCCAAGAGGCCTGAGACCCAGGCCCATAGGCATGGAGGCTCATGGCTGCAGTGATTATATATATATATATATATATATATATATATATATATATATAATTATAACTATTATTATATTATATTATATTATATTATATTATATTATATTAATTATACTATACTATACTAGAGGCCTGGTGCACAGATTCATGCACCGGTGGGGTCCCTCAGCCTGGCCTGTGGGGATCGGGCTAAAACTCACAGTCTTATATCCCCTGAAGGGTCCGAGACTGTAAGAGGGCACAGGCCAAGCTTAGGGTCCCCACTGGTGCATCAATCCATGCAAGGAGCCTCTAGTATACATATATATTTGGTTACTCTTCTTGCCCTCTCCCTTGCCCCCTTCCCTCTCAGATTCATCATTCTGTTCTATGTTTCCATGGCTATGCTTTTAGTGTCTGCCTCCTGGTGGTCAGTGTGCATCATAACTACCTGTCAAAAGGTCGAACAGTTGAATGGTCAGACACTTTGCATATTTTCACTTCTCAAATAGTATCAGCTGATCTCAGTCCTAATGAGCATATTGCTACATTCTGTCCTTAGATAGAATCTGAAAGTCTCTGTAACTGTTTTAGAGAAAGGAATAATATATGGTACTTCTTGGTGCTTTCTCCAATGTAGGATATGTTCATCTTTCTTTTAACACCAGTGCTTTTCTTTTGGATGGTTTTCAAAAGACCTAATGTGAAGCTCATTTAATGTTCAGCTCTCAGCCTTGGGGGCTGCTGTTCCCTCACCCAACAGCCCATCCATCTATTGACAGGTTTATTAAGGCTATTCTAAAAATTCAGCCTCCTAGATTTCCTGTCTCCAAATTGAATTTGAATCTGATCCTGAAGGCATTCACCTGACCTTGCCTTGAACTGCTATCAGTGCCTTGTTATTCTCCTTGCATTTGACTCCCTAAAGATGCATACTAATCAATGCAGCTTTACCTCTGATATACAGGTTCAGTCCCTTCTCCGCTTGATTTGTTTTTCAGTTCTTATGATCCACTGCAATGGTTGTTTATGCTTTCTTTGCTTCAGAAAGTTTATATTTTACAATAATCTCTTCTGGGAGACACTTGGGAGGACTAACTTCCAAATAGCCTAATTTATGAAGTTCGCTAATATTTTCCAGAATTTAAAAAAAGTTTATCCAGAAGTCTTCGATTTTTATTCAGAATATTTAGGGAAATATTCACTTTTTGAAACCAAACTCTTAGGAATTCAGTGGGAACCTAATTGCTACCCATTTTAATAGTCTATTTAGGAAGTTTAGAGCACCTTTCTATGAGAAATAGATCTTTATGTCAGATTGCATACAGTAAGCTACAAGATACCCCACCCCCACTAAAAGTGTATGTACCACTGTAACTTAGGACACCATGATTCACTGTGAGCTACTGAGTTCAGTCGTACAGAGGAAAGGTAATTGTGACACTTCTTCACAGCACGTGTGAAATAGTAATGGAGATGTGGCAGACCTTGCTGGTAGTTTATGAGATTATTCTTCTTCACTCCTTTTTGGGTGCCTGAGTTTGCCTGTGGTGATGAAGATTGAAATTCCCAGTTACTTGCTTTCTTTTCTTTATTTTCAGCAAGTCACAGGCATGATACAACCCTATTCAATGAGATTTTAGGAAAATTGTGAAGATGTTTCAGAAATCTATATATTGCTGAAACCGGTTTGGCTCAGTGGATAGAGAGCATAGGCCTGCAGACTGAAAGGTCCCGGGTTCAATTCCAGTCAAGGTCACGTACCTTGGTTGCGGGCACATCCCTAGTGGGGGGTGTGCAAGAGGAAGCTGGTCGATGTTTCTCTCTCATCGACATTTCTAACTCTCTATCCCTCTCAATTCCTCTCTGTGTAAAATCAATAAAATATATTTTAAAAAGAAATGTATATATTTTCCCTGCAAAGAGAGATATTCAAGATATTTCTTCCATGCCTTTTTAAAAATGTAAATATGTTGAAATGTAAGGACATAACTATGATGGCTGGAGCTGCAGCAGTCACCTGTGACCTTAAGGGAAAGTCATGAGGCCAAAGAAGAATCCTCAGCCCTTGGCTTCCATTCCTCTCTCAATTCTTCTATTCCTTTTGCCAATTTGGAGCTGCTAAATATAGTTTGCATCCCTCAGAATTCATATATTGAAATCCTAACCCCCCAAAATAGTATTAGGACATGGAATCTTTGGGAGATGTTAAGGTGTAAGGATGAAACACTGATGAATGGAATTAAATCCTTTATAAAAGAGACACTTGAGAGTCACTTAGAGAAGATGGCTGTGAGCAAGGCAGAAAAATCTGTCAGAGATTTGATCTTGGATTGCCAGGCCAATGGAAATGTGATAAATAAATTTCCGTTATTTATAAGCCACATAGTCTATAAATGCTTTTATAACAACATAGTGATCTAAAACAGAGAGGTCCCCCCTTAGCTTTTGTCCGTGTTTGTAAGCAATATTATATAGTACATACAAATCCTATGTAATAAAAGTGTAGTATACAAATTATCCCCTGGAATGGGAGTTCATCTGGGAGTTCTATCAGGAGATGGGGCCAGCTGGGGGAAGGGAGGGAGGCTCCTGCCAGCAGCCAACAGTGGGAAGGGACCCTACCAGTACAAGAATTCCATGCACTGACCTCTAGTATAATATATTGAGATTAAATAACACCTGTCATAGCCTGGCTCTCTGCCTTGTTTTTCCCATTAATAATATACCTGAAGATCTACACACACACACACACACACACACACACACACACACACACACACACTTTTTAAATGTATTTAAATGCTACCAGTTTCCAAATAACTTATACAAATACTAGAGGCCTACTGGCATGAGAATTCATGCACTGGAGGGGGTCCCTCAGCCTGGTCTGCCCACTCTCACAGTCCGAAAGCCCTCAGGGGATGGCTACCTCTGGGGGAGGCAAGCAGGCTGGTCAGGGGAAGGTACTGCCCCATCACCGGGCTGCTGTTGCCACAGTGGCTGTGAGGCCTGAGCTGGGACAAGGGGACTGGGTGCCACTATCTTGTGGCTGTGGGTGCTGCCATATTTGAGGGCAGGGCAGTCAATTAGCATATCCCCTCCTTATTGGCTATGGGTGCTGCCATATTTGCAACAGTGTAAGGGTCAATTAGCATATTCCCTCTTTATTGGATAGGACAAATATGCAACAAAACAACTTATTGTATAGGTGAGATGTTTCTTTCTTTAAAAAAATATATTTTATTGATTTTTCACAGAGAGGAAGAGAGAGGGATAGGGAGTTAGAAACATCGATGAGAGAGAATCATCAACCAGCTGCCTCCTGCACACCCCCTACTGGGGATATGCCCACAACCAAGGTACATGTCCTTCACCTGAATTGAACCTGGGACCTTTCAGTGTGCAAGCCGACGCCCTATCCACTGAGCCAAACCAGTTTTGGCAAGGTGTTTCTTTCTATCTAGACTATTCTTAAATGCTTTCTGTATTTTAGATATATATTCCAGGCATAGTTCCAAATTAATGTTTATATATACACACACACACAAATATCTATGAACACACCCCTCCACACCTACACACACACTAAAAGTCTTATTTTTTTTTGTTCAGTCTTCTGTTAGTGCCATGCACTGTAGGTTTAAGAAATATTTCTGATAGAGCAAGTTCCATTAATATTATCACTAAAAAATAGGATTCAGAGATTACACATTCTGCATCTGTGTTTGATAGCTTTTGGGCATTTATACCTAATATCTTTGTATCTGAAAGAGTAAATACAAATGTAATGTATCTATCTAATTCATAAGATAGAAATAGCACAGTAACCCAAAGTGGCAAGTTTACTTTCCAAAGAATTCATTTACTTTGAAGAAGTTAAAGTTTAAAGCAATAAATACATATTTCACTAAAACATTATAAGGAGACTTAAAAAGAAGTTTTCATGGTTACAAATGATTACTAGAATTAGTAGGGTTTTTATACAAATGTACACTTGAAGGAAATATAACTAATATAATACACTAAATCAACTATACTTAAATAAAAATAAATTAATAATTTTGATGTTTAATTTGACATTACAAAAATAAAAACCCAAAGATGATTTTGTGTTCACAAAAACACGTAGGGCAAATTCATAATTTATACTATCACAAAAATTATTTCTCAAATTACCAAAGTGTGTCAGCTGTGCTCAACCTGGGCAGTTGCCTCCATGTTTCCCAAATATTCACTGCTGGTGAGTTGCAGCCCACAATGCACTTATGGAGCCTGGCACATCACGTTAGCAAGGCTATATATACACTGTATTAGCAGGTGTTTTTCTGACAGTTTGCTAATATCTGCCCTTTCAAACTGCTAACATTTCAAATGATTGTGTCCCTCTCCTCGACATTTGGTTAAAGTGCCTCATTTTTTTAGAAACTGTTGTTCCAGTGCTAAAAAAAAATAAAACAAATAAAATGTTTTGCACCTCTTACATGCCTAAAACTTATTGATAATGTTTCTTTTCACAGTTGTAAGTAAATGGCACATTAAATTTTATTTATTGGTAAATTATTTCAACAGAAACAAGGGAATCAGCCAGCTGTTTGTTACTCATGTTAAAATGTAATTAAACATCTAATTACATTTTTGTGCATATAACATGGCAAAGGCTAGTGTTAGCATACAGACCATACTCATCAGAATGAAAAAAGACCCTTCCAGATGACATTGGTGGACAGCAGGTGAGGAGTGTGCTCCAATAGTTTGAGGCTGCAACGGTTTTCCTCAGAACCTCCCCCCGCCACAATAATTTGGCCAATAGTTTAGCATAACTTGTAAATAATGGCGACCGAATTCTTTATTAACTGAAACATTTCGTTGTAGCTGACTACTGATATATTTTCTATCAGGCAATCTTGAAAAAAACTCTTGCACATTTCACAAGTTTTATAATTGGAATTATTATTTGACCTTAAAAGTTTTCCAAAGTCTTTGGTATTGGTATCTTCTATCCTTTTTCATTATGTAATTGTATACATTTATTTACTTTCAACATCACCTCCAGATCTTATTTATAATATAAATGCCTGTCAGCATAACTTCTAGAATATCCATGTCAGATCATTACTCTTATTTCTTCTGGTTCTTCAATAGTAAAATCAACTTAGTTTTGAACCTAGATAGTTTGTTTAGGTCTAGGTTGACCTGAGAAGGCTGAGGGTCAACAATGAAGAATTCATTCCTGACCAATTGTAATCTATTGAATTCTGTGTTCACATTGCATTTAAGATTCTTACCAATGCTAATGAACTGCACCTGATTCAGGATATAGGGGCCTCAGCACACATCCAGACCTGCCTATATAAGGTTGGGCTTGGGTATGGGGGATGGTTGCACTTTTGGAAGTTCTGGTCTGCATCAGTGTGTTGATATGACTATTGAATGCATTTCTTGAATACACCTTTTTCATGAGTAAATGCAGTTTATCAATGAGGTATTTGTGTCTCATTTGTGTCTCATTCTGAGTCTATTAGTGATATGTAACACTGTAGTAATTGTGCATCAGCTAGGCAACATAGACAATACCCATTTTATTTCTCTGGTCATGAATGTGTGAGTGTGTTTTGTTTGTAATATTAAAATTTCAAACAGCAAAGAAGACTATATAATAAACCATCCTGCATTCATCACCCAACATTAATGATAATCAATTCACAATCCAATTTACCACTCCATCCTGCACCAAGTGACACCCATGCTCCAGTCACAGTGGTCAACTCTCTTTGCAATAAACGCATGCATATCAACCTTTCCTCACACTAATTTCCCTGCCTGAAGTGCTCCTAACATCTCATTTCTTTATTTACAACTCCACCCACTTCTTCACATTCTTATTTCACTTTTACCTTCTTTGAGAAGTGTGACCTGAAAATCAAGTTCCTTCTTAATCTGTCCCCACAGAATTTTGAAGTTTTCCATTATCTATTGAATGTACTTTTGTATCAACTTATATATTCTTATTAGGTAGCTCTTAGTTAAGGCCATGAAGATTATCTTTTTAATGTTTTTACATTCTGTTGGTAACTCTTAGGTCTCAAATGTGTTTGAATGAATACAAATCTTTAACAATACAGTATTTAATACATCTGCATATAATATATATAACATTTTCTACTCCACTTATCTTTTACATGTAAGGGATGAAATATGCCCTTATTTAGGTAAATTTCTGATAAATAATGTTTTAATTTTTCATCTGAATATTGTTGCTAAAATAAAATTCTGAAACAGTACCAACTTCATATTGATTATAAAAATACATAGATAATCATATGTGTATTTATTTGTCTCACGTTAAATCAAAGTACATGTCTGGAAATTATACTAATTCTAAAAGTAACATAAGGTACAAATTCTAATAATTTTAATCCACGCAGATTGACCCACACTTCAGGATTTGGTTCAAAGGGTTATTGAACTGCTCTTGTAATGTAAGTGAAGTGACAGGTCAGTTCAAGCAACTGATTTGACCTTGTTTCTCCTGCTTGATTTTGATTGATATTATCCACTACAACCAATGTTTGACACTCTATTAACATGATTTCCTACCCACTGTTGTTTTTTGGCAGAGCAGAGTAGAAATTCAGAAGGTGATTTATTTGGGAATGGTGGTGGTAAGGATGAGAGCATATTAATTACCTCTCAGTTTTGAGAGAGACATATAATATTAATTTAAGGAAAGTCAAATTAGATCATCCACTGGTAAGGAATGGTATTTTTCCACAGTCATTGGCCCAAATCTGAAAATACAATTATTTTTCATCTCTGCACTGTTAGTAGCAATTAATGGAATTTAATATTAAAGTGTCTAAAACCACAAGTTCTAATTTTCTGCTTCAGGGTATGAGTGTGTACTATTATATTTGCTCACAAATTTACATAATTTTGAAGTTTTAAATATTCCCAAACTTGAAGTATTTATTCACTTTCATGGCAAATAAATTGTCACATATTTCTAATCTACTTTTTTAGGTTACAAATGTAAGCAAGAGCAAGTCTCACTGTAACTTTGTGAATAAAGTTTTTCATCAGAAATGCATTAGAAAACACTGATATTTTAAAACATTATTTCTAAGCTAACTTGAGCTAATTAATATTAACAAAAAATATTTTAAAGTTGCCTATGTCTTCAATATGTAGGATATATTTGGAGGTTTGCAATGTGTTCCTGATTCAGAAATAAACAACAATAGTAGCAATATGCATGATAATAAAATTAAGATACCTTGTCAATTAAATGGAATGTATCATTTAATCTTCACAAAACCTCTATTACTTTCATTTAATGAGTGAGGCAATTGAGATTTAAAGTGATTGGTTTCTTAATCACTCAACTAGTCCATTGATGAGCCAAGATTCAGACATTGTTCTAGTCCATAGCTGTTCTTTACTTTTGCTTTATTTTGCAGAAGACAGGCAGGTACAGGGATTTACATAGTACTACCTGTCAAATCATCACCCTAAGTTTTCCTTAAAGGTCTCTCTATGTAAAAGGTAAATATGCAAAGTGTCCTAGTGGGGAGTTCTATTGCCCGTTATGATGTGCATTGACCACCAGAGGGTGGCATGGAATGAAGGAAGGCCCCTACAGGCAGCCAGAAGGCCCCAATTGGCCCTGATCACTGGCTAGCCCTAGGGACCCTCCCCATGCATGAATTTCATTCACTTGGTCTCTAGTATCAATATACTTCAATAAATAAAAGAATTTAAACCTAATGGGATTTCACAGGAACATGTTGCATTATAGAGTATGATAATTTTTAAGAGTTTGCAAATGAGAATAATGTAAAAGGGAATTAGATAGTTTTTGATATTTTTCCATTAAAATGCCAATCTCTATGTATTTATTTTATACAATGAGCTGAGTAATGTGTCTGATTTGCTTGAAAAACATTTTTTTTTATCCCACTTGCAGGAGACAGAGAAGCTGTTCATTAGCTGTCATCTTTCTAAATAATTATAAACTGGAAAATGCTTGGAAACACTCTGGGAAATACTTTTCTAGGGGAAAAATAGACCAATGTAACAACTAAGCAATCCTAAAGGGGGATATTTTTCAGTACTTTAATTTCAGTCTCGGGAATTGCTATTGTTCTTATTCTGCATAAAATATGACATGAAACAAGACATACCCTTTCTTTCAAGTTGATTTTCCTTCTCTGAGACAGGGGCTTCAAATTAATGTGGAGTACCCACTGCCCTTGAATGCCTGGGAGAATAAGATTGGCACAGAGAAAGTGCCTCATTGGAGAACCCAATTGAAAGAAAGCACAGAGCAAAACCATTGATTTAACCTGTTAAATGGATTATTCGAGCTGCATACAAAATTTTCTAATATTTTAAAGTTGTCACTAGATTGATTTATGATTAATGTTGGGTGAATAGTTCAGAATAATAAATCTGAACTTAATCCATATAAAACCACACATACATATTTTGTCCTTCAATAGAAGCAAGCCTTTTATTAGCTTTGTTCAGCTCTGACTTATGAAATCATTCATTGTAAACAACTCATTATTCAAAGAGAGAACTCATCTAGTTTTTATTCTTTTCCTTTGGTGTCCTCATGAGATTTTTTAAATGCATTTGTGGAAATATACTCTAGGATTCCAGGTTGTCATGTGTATGCAAATGTGTTGGTACATTTTACAATTTTATGACCTATTCCTTCTGTATATCTGTTGTCTTGCCTCTTAAGCTTCATGGAAACAGGAATAAGAAAAATGTGTAGACTAAAAGAACAAGAAACAAGAAACAATTCCAGAAAGCTTGGGAATTTCTCTCTAAAATGACACTCTGGATGAAAGACTTCATTGAAGAATAAATTACCATGGCACAGCTGGGTTTCCAGTATTAGGCTTACCAACTGAAGACTGAAATATAAGCAATATTAGTAATTCACAGAGTAAAGCAAAGATGTTCACGTTTATCTAAAAACTTTTTTAGCCTACTTAAAGTCTGCTTTTAAGTGGTGAAGAATAAAGCAATATTTTATGATAATCTCTTTTAGAATCCTTTAGCTAAATCAGTGTTTGGCAAACTCATTAATCAACAGAACCAAATATCAACAGTAAAATGATTAAAATTTCTTTTGAGAGCCAAATTTTTTAAAGCTTAAATACTATATAGATAGGTACATTATTATTAACTTAATTAGGGCACTGCTAAGTTGGCCTTTGCTGAAAATGTATTTTTTGGAAGAGCCACACTCAAGGAGCCAAAGAGCCACATTGGCTCACAAGCCTCGGTTTGCTGGCCACTGACCTAAATGAATAATATACTTTTTTTTTTAGGATGACTATTTTGTGACTTATATTGTATTTTAATCTATAACTTTTTATTTCTATGTGTTTATTCATTTAGATATTTCACTTTATTAAGTCTTAATATTTACAATAATAATTATTAAAATTTAGACAATTTTAGCATATCCATTTGAATTAATTTGATTCCAAAATTGATTTGAAACTAATTATTTTTAAATATATATATATATATTTTATTGATTTTTTACAGAGAGGAAGAGAGAGGGATAGAGAGTTAGAAACATCGATGACAGAGAACCATCCATCAGCTGCCTCTTGCACACCCCCTACTGGGGATGTGCCCACAATCAAGGTACATGCCCTTGACCAGAATCAAACCCGGGACCTTTCAATCCGCAGGCTGATGCTCTATCCAATGAGCCAAACCGGTTTCAGCTGAAACTAATTATTTAGATGAGGTGTTTAAAGTAACAAAGTATTTTACTTTTTTGTTTGTTTGTTTTGTTTTTAAATATATTTTATTAATTTTTTAGAAAGAGGAAGGGAGAGATAGAGAGAAACATCAGTGAGAGAGAAACATCTATCAGCTGCCTCTTGCACACCCCCTATTGGGTATGTGCCCGCAATCAAGGTACATGCCCTTGACCGGAATCAAATCTTGACCTTTAAGTCCGCAGGCTGACACTCTATCCACTGAACCAAACCGGTTTTGGCAAGGTATTTTACTCTTGAATGACATTGCATATAATAAAAATTCAGAGCTGTGCATATTCACAAACCTTTAGTACCTGTCCTGGGAAAATTTTTAAATACTATACATTGCTTGATATTGGATATAAATTATAGGCTATATGCTTTCTAACTTTTTGTATTTTTGATAAAATATATTTTCCCAGTTTTTTGAAATATCAACTAAAAAATGCTCATCTCTTGAATACTACAAATTACATTTTACTTATCAAAAAACATTCATCTAGATAACCAATACATTAGGATACAGAATAAACATTAAGGCAGGGATCATGTTCTAATTATTTATTCTTGGGCTTCATATTGTTAATTAGCATGTACTTCATGTTTATTTTTACCTATTAAATGATATAATATCTGTCCAATTTACTTAATAGGCTTTTTCTGAAACACAAAAGAAACTCAAAATTAATGATATCATAGATGTTAATGCATTTTCTAATACTAAAATCTATTTTGAATAATTTCTTAGAAATTGATATTTAACTGTTTCTTGCCTTAAATAGATATCTAAATAGCATCTCTTTCAAAATGGATAAGGCAAGTATTATTCAATAAGCAGCATGTGACCAGAAATTAAAAAACAAAACAAAACTACAAAATATCATAGAAATTGCCCATATAAACCTAACTTATTGGTAGAGTGATAACTGAAAAAAGTGATGGATGGGGAGAAGCATTCATCAAATAAAAGTTCTCAGATTCAGAATGTCATATACATATACTCTCCCAATCTGTAACTACCTTCCCAGTCACTATAACAGTTTGCATGGAACGCCCTTTGCAATTTCTGCTCAAATACATGGACTGCACCTGTTAGGCATTGAGTAGATGTCATTTTACTTTTTCCTTTATTGTTAGTATTTTTCTTCCAACTCTCCTTATCATGAAAATTAACCAATTTCATGAGTATATTATATTTGGGAGAGGAATCAATGAATATTTGTCTGGTTTTTTGAATAGCCTAATGCTACCCTAGTTTCTGGGGATGTAGGAAGAAGAAAATAAATGAAAAGGATTCTGAATTATAGATGCTGATAATGAGGTGAACATGGGAAAATCACCTAAACATGTCTGTTGGTAGTTAGAGATAAGGCTTTAGATTTGAAATAAGAGAACTCATAAAGCTTAATCCATTAATAAAGAGTTCAAAATGAAAATCACATTCAATGATAATTTTTCTAGTACACATGAACTTAAAAATGCTTATATTTTTTTTCACAATCAAAACGATGCCTAGGTATCCACTGAACAATTTTGTTTTTATGTACCTAATGACATGACTTTCTCATATTTCTATTGGTTTGATTATTAAGGAACAGAAAATCCAATCTACATTGTGAGTGTCATATTTGATTTAGAGGGGCTCATGGCATAATGCTAAATTTCCAAAAGTGTTCATTTTCATATCCTGCAATTATTACACCTTTTGGGACACTTTTTTATTTGCAATGTAAATTAAACACTAAGTAATATTGCTTTAATTTAACAAGTACAGTGATGCATTTTTATGAAAAAAGCACTTTTCCAGCAAGTATCTGAGAATAATAATAATAACAACAATATATGTGCTGCTGAACTTTTATTGAAAATGTAGAGATCCAATCCTAGATTTTCCTGTTTCTCCATCTGTTTCCCCTTTGCTTAGAATGTATTCAAGTTATTAATTCTGTAGCTTTTCAAGGAGAATCTATTCACTGCCTTCTTTGCTACTCTGAATAAAATACAAATGACATTAATATAATCTCTAACAAAATTTTATAGACTGGGTGGCTGAATCAATAGAAATTTATTTTTCACAATTCCAGAAGCTGGAAGTCCAAGATCAGGCTGCCAACATACCTGGGGATAGACCTCTTCCTTGCTTGCAGATGTCTACCTTCTCACTGTGTCCTCTTAGAGAGAGAAAGGGCTTTGATATTTACTCTTCTCTTATAAGGTCGTTAGTTCCATCATAAGGGCTCCAACCCAATGACCTCATCTGAACTTAATTAGAACCCAAAGACTTTCCTTCCAAACACTATTCTATCGTGGGTTAGGGTTTCAACATATGAATCTGAGGGGCACAATTCAGTTAGTAGGTACTCCTATAAGATTTGGATTCCAACTTCCTCTTCATACATTACCATCACTTTATGTTAGTAGATTCCAGCCCCCCATTGGCTTCTCTTGGCTTCCTGTAACACCCCCAGGCCTGTGTTTGAAAGGTCCTCCCTCTTCATTTATTTGGTTTTCTACAGAAACAGCCTCCTCTGTAAGCCTTGCTGACTCCCAGCATCTATCATCCAGCCTTTTTAATACAAAATACTGTTCAGATTTGGTTCCTTTTATATATATATATATATATATATATATATATATATATATATATATATATATATATATAAATATGTGTCCCTTTATATATATATATATATATATATATATATATATATATATATATATATCTCCCTTTATATATATAAAGGGAGAGGGAGAGAGAGAAAAAAATCAATAATGAGAGGGAATCATTGATCAGCTGCCTCCTGCATGTTCCACCCTGGGGATTGAGCCTGGAACCTGGGCTTGTGCCCCTGACTGGAATCAAACCCATGACCCTTCAGTCTGCAGACTGATGCTCTATCCACTGAGTCAAACTGGTTAGGGCCACATTTGGTATTTTTATGGAGCTTACCCATATCTAAAACTAGCTAGCTTGTACAATAGCTTACTGAGTTTTTGTCTATTTCTCTCATAGCATGTAAATTCCATGAGAACAATCTACTCCTCTGCCTTGTCCTCAGCCTTTCTCCAATATCTGGCATATAGCAACCCTCAATTAATATTTACTGAGTGAGTAAATAAGTGAATAATATGCTTATGAATTTAAAAAGCAGTATCTGCAATGTTCTGGATCTTGGAATTTTAAATTGATCCCAGATTTAAAAGTAATTTCTCTTCCATCTCCTCTCAAAACAAACGAACAAACAAACAAACAAACAAGCAAACTAATAAATCAATAAAGATGCAGTAGCTCCTGTGCCTTCAGACTCAGGAATCATGGCAATAAAAGAAAAAGACTTTAAAACAATAAATTGCACCCAGTAAACTGTGAGAGCTTGTTCACTAAGCAAAGGGAAATCTATTTTGTTAGTAGACACTTTAAACTAATCATTTTTTGTGAAAGTGGAAAAGAATGAGAGAAATGCTATGTGACACATACTGGAGAAAAAGATACTGAAAGTGGAGGGGAGAAGAACTGCTCTCTTGGTGGAGAATGGTTATCATGGGTTGGTCTGGACTGCAGGCTCTCCGCCCTGAGAAGAAAAGAACAAGTGACAAAGATTAACCCCTTGAACTGGGAGGGAGGGGGCAGATGGCTTAGTCCCTGCACCTCAAGGAGGCCACTCTTGCTGCCCTAGCGGAAGAGGCCAGGGGATTCAGGGAGGGATTATGGCTGCAGAGCCCAGAGGCACTGGCTTCAGTCCCAGCTCAGCCATTCACCAGCTGTGTGACGGTGTCACTTATTCTTCCCCAGCAAATGTCTTCATATGTGAAACGGAGGTTTATCCTGGGGACTGTCTTAGTGAATTTTAAGCCCATGCTTTGTAGAATTCAGTGGGCGGTCATTATTTTTAACACATATAATTTACGGATTCGGAACAGGAATTAGGCATGCTCTGCAAGGTTACAAAACTTGAAATGGTAGGGCTTTTTATAGCAGTTATACAGCTAATGCAGTTACTAAGATGAGGCTGTTTATGAATTTATTTATCTATTTTCAGAAAATATCTGAATTCACTAAACCCACTCCAGTCTGGTGATAAAGCCTGCACAATGGTTTGCATAGTTAAGAGTCAAGCATTTGATAGAACCAGTCTAAGATGATAAAATGAAAGAGCCCCGTTCTCATGTAAGAAGAACAAGACAATAGTTGGAAAGTAAAATCTGGTGGTTGTTGTTGTTTTCTGGGTTTTTTTGTTTGTTTGTTTTTTTGTTTATCAAAATGAGTATTGCGCATGGTTTGTAAGAGTCAGAGAAAATTTGCCTTGTTCCACGCCTAGCAGGCCTGTGGCTGCACAGGGCATACCACACTTTTCTCAGGAAGGAAAAGATGACTAAAAATCTTGCTGATATTCGGGAACTCTTCTCTGAAAGGAAGTCTGAGGACAAGCATTACAGAATATGCCCACTCAGCAGTCTGTCCCACTCTTATCGGTAGTAGATCACGGTAGCAGGTCATTTAGTGGTGGCCTTGATCAGTGTGAACAGGTTTTGCTCTATTTAGAACAATTGTGTTTGTAAATACTTATAAAGGGCAATTAAAATAGGAAAGTGCTGATTCTTAAAGGAAAATAATTGAACTAACTGTAACCTTGGCAAGATTTTATTATGCAAGACAGAGAATACTATCGATTAAGACTAACACTAAAGCTGTTTAGTTAGAATGTAAGGTAAGAAACACAAGCAGTTAATGATAGAAGATACTAATGTAATTTCAAAAAGCTGTGAACAAGCAGTGATATAAAATTTGGACTGCATACAGCGGACTTTGCAGAGTTTATATAAACATGCGGAGGAAAATAAGAACTAAGTTTATTGAGCTTCAATCTAACTTCTTCTACAAAGTCTCACATTTAATTTCTTTTAGTTCTGTTGTAGTTATTTTTAATTTTACCTTGCAAATGTAAAGAAGAAGTGAAGTGAATGGCAAAGTGTTAGGATTTTTCCAGGTAGAGATAATGTAGCCATACTGCAGAGGTCTTGTTCTATACTGTGCTATTTTTAAAAATATATTTTAATGATGTTTTACAGAGAGGAAGGGAGAGAGATAGAGAGCTAGAAATGTCGATGAGAGAGAAACATCGACCAGCTGCCTCTTGCACCCCCCCCACTAGGGATGTGCCCGCAACCAGTGTACATGCCCTTGACCAGAATCGAACCCGGGACCTTTCAGTCCGCAGACCAACGCTCTACGACTGAGCCAAGCCGGTTTCGGCAGTATACTGTGCTATTTTTAAGCTCGTGCTAAATTAAGTATGATAAGATATTTAGATGAGAAAAGGTATGTGGTATTTCTGCAGACAGGGGTGTAGAGAGGATGGCACATGTTGAAGATATAATATAATCCTTAATGATTTTGGAGTAATCTGGAATGCTCTATAACCTTATTAATATTTCTAGGGGAAAAGTCCTTTGGAGGATGGTGGGGTCCAAGGAAACCAGAATTTGTCTTTTTGCTCTCTTCCCAAAATTAATGCTTTTAAATGAATATGGGACACCCCAATGTGTTCTCCCAGGATGCACAGCTGTTTTAATGGAGGTGGAGTTCAGTGTTGAGGACTAATACCTAAAGTTCAGGAAAATAAATTCCCCATAGTGCACCATATTTCTTTGCATGTGCTTTCACAATGTGATGGAGATTTCTGGAGGAAAGGTATGGTGAATTCATCGATGTTGAGGACTTATGGGTGAGGCTGCCCCATCTTGGGTTTAGGGTGCACATAGGAACAGTTTCAAATACTCATTGCCACTCTTAGTTGAATAACTAGCAAAATGCCCAAAGTTGTCCAACAAATCATCTTAGAGAAAAGTCCTCAGGAGGAGATAGTGACAAATAGATTTCTCACTCAAGCATTTGCCTGACTCCCCTGTCCTGACATTCATTATACAAGTCCATGAGCCTGTCATGCTGAGAGTGAGACTCAGTTGTTGGATCCATCACTGATCTATTTTTGTTGTTGTTGTTTTTAATCTATTTTCTTTTCATTAAAGTTCTTTAACAATTGCTGGGCTCAGCAGTTATAAGAAAGAAGGCAGGTTATTTACCATGGGTCTCCATGCCCCTGCAGTGTGAATACTCATCTTAGAGCAAGTATTAAAGAGTTGCCATGGGTCCTCAAATTCAAGAAAACAAAAATCATATCAAGCTTCTCAGATCACATGGCATAAAATTAGAAATCAATTACAATAAAAGCAATGAAAAAATCAAGAACTTAGAGGCTAAATAGCATGCTATTAAACAATGATTAGAATATCAAAGAGATAAAAGAAAAAAGAAAAAACATCCTGAAAACAAATGACAATGAAAACACAACAATCCAAAATCTATGGGACTCAGTGAAAGCAGCCCTGAGAAGGAAGTTCATAGCTCTACAGGCCTACCTAAAAAAATTGTAATAAATGATCTAACCCTACAACTTAAAGAATTAGAAAGAAAAAAATAAGAAAAACCCAGAGCAAGTAGAAGAAAGGAAATAATAAAGACTAGAGGAGAAATAAATGACAAAGAGACCAAACAAACAAAACAAAACAAAAAGCAAATGAAAAAACTAAAGATCAATAAAACCAAGAGCTTGTTCTTTGAAAGGATAAAGACTGATTAACCTCTAGCCAGGCTCACCAAGAACAAAGAGAGATGACCCGAATATAAAACATCAGAAATGATAGAGGTGAAGTAAGTACTGACCCTACAGACATACAAAGGATTGTAAAAAAAAAAAAAATACTATGAACAACTCTACTAAAACAAACTGGACAACTTAGATAAAATGAACATGTTCCTAGAAATATACAACCTTCCAAAACTCAATCAGGAAGAATTAAAAAACAACAACACCTGAATTTGAAAACTATCAATGAAATTGAAGCATTAATAAAATTTTTTTTTTCAAAAACAAAAGTCCTGGTTCAGACAGCTTCACAGGGGAGTTTTACCAAACATTCAAAGAAGAACGAAAACCTACCCTCCTCAGACTATTCAAAAAAAATCCAAGAGAGGCACACTTACAACCTCTTTTTATGAAGCCAGCATCACCTTAATCCCAAAACCAGATAAAGACACTACAAAGAGAGAGAATTATAGGTCAATATCCCTGATGAAGATAGATGCTAAAATCCTCATCAAGACTAGCAGATAAGATCCAGCATTACATTAGAGAGATCATACATCATGAGCAAGTGGGATTTATTCCGGGGAAACAAGGATGGAGCAATATCCACAAATCAATAAACATGATTCATCACATAAACAAACTGAGAGACAAAAATCACATAATCATATCAATTGATGCAGAATAGCATTTGACAAAATCCAGTACCCTTACTTGACAAAATTTCTCAGCAAAGCGGAAATAGAGGGATCATATCTCACTATAATAAAAGCCTTTTATGACAAACTGACAGCCAACATTATACTCAATGGAAAAAAAATACTAAATCCATTTCCCCTAAGAACAGGAACAAGACAGGATGCCCATTCTCACCACTCCTGTTCAACATAGTGCAAGCCATAGAGATCAGATAAGAAGAAGAAATAAAAGGCATCCAGATTGGAAAAGAAGAAGTAAAACTGTCATTATTTTCAGATGACATGATATTGTAAATAGAAAGCCCTAAAGAATCCACCAAAAATCTACTAAACTTAATAAATTCTGTAATATAAAAATCTATTGCTTTTTATACATCAACTAGAGGCCTGATGCACAACATTTGTGCATGGAGGATAGGGGGAGTCCCCTCAGTCCAGCCTGGAGCCTCTCCAATCTGGAACCCCTCTCACAATCCTTGACCACTGGTTCCTAACTGCTCACCTGCCTGCCTGCTTGATCACCCCCAACTGCCCCCGATGCTGGCCTGTTCACCCCTAACTGCCCTGCCCCCACTGGCCTGGCCGCTTCTTAGTGCTCCCCCTGCCAGCCTGGTTGCCCCCAAATCCTCCCCCTACTGGCCTGGTCATCCCCAACTGCCACCCTTGCTGGCCTATTCGCCTTTCACTACCTCCCTGCTGGCCTGGTCGCCCCATGCAGCCTGCTGTTAGGTTGTTACTGTGAGGGCATTGTGACTAATTTGCATGTGACTTTTTTATTAGTATACATAATGAACTCACAGAAAAAGAAACTATAAAAAAAATCCCATTTACCATTGCACCAAAAAAATTAAGATATCTAGGAATAAACTTAACTAGAGACATACAAGACCTGTTCTCAGAAAATTATAGTACCTTAAAAAAATAGATAGAGGTTGACATAAACAAATGGAAGAATATACCCTGTTCATGGATTGGTAGAATCAACATCATTAAAATGTCCATACTACCCAAAGCAATTTATAGATTCAATGCACTCCCCATTAAAATTTCAACAGCATATTTCACAGACCTAAATGAACTCTCCAAAAATTAATCTGAAATAAAAAAGACCTTGAATAGCTGTAGCAATCCCGAGAAAGAAGAATAAAGTTGGAGGAATCACAATATCAGATATCAAGCTATAGTACAAAATCACTATTCTTAAAACTGCCTGGTACTGGCACAAGAATAGACATATAGACCAGTGGAACAGAATAGAGAACCCAGAAATTGACCCAAACATTATGCTCTATTAATATTTGACAAAGGAGGCAGGAGCATTCAATGGAGTCAATACAGTCTTTTCAATAAATGGTGCTGGGAAATTAGATAGATATATGAAAAAAAATGAAACTACGCCACCAACTTACAAGATGCACAAAAATAAAATAAAATGGATAAATGACTTCAATGTAACACAGAAACCATAAAAATCTTATAAGAATTCACAAAATATCAGATATATGTCCTAGCAATATCTTTACTGCTACAGCTCCTAAGGCAATGGAAACTAAGGAGAAAATAAACAAATGGGATTTCATGACAATAAAAAGCTTCTGCACAGCAAAATATACCATCAACAAAATAACAAGCAAGTCCACTGCATGGGAGAATAGGTTTTTATTCTCCCAAATTTACAGGGAACTCATACAAATTAATAAAAGGAATATAAACAATCCAATCCAAAAATGGGCAAAGACCTAAATAGACACTTTTCAAAAGAGGGCATACAAAAAGCAGAGAGACATATGAAAACATGCTCAAAATCACTAATAATCTTAGAGATTCAAAACAACAATGAGGTATCATCTCACACCTATCAGAATGACTATTATCAACAAATCAACAAACGACAAGTGCTGGTGAGGATATGAAGAAAAAGGAACCCTCTTGCACTGCTGATGGGAATGCAGACTGGTGTAGACACTGTGGAAAACAAAAGGGAGTTTCCTAGAAAAATTAAAAACAGAACTTCCATTTGACCCAGTAACCCCTCTTCTATGAATATATTCCAAGAAACTAGAAACACCAATCAGAAAGGATATATGCACCCCTTTGTTCATAGCAGCACAATTCACCATAGCTAAGATTTGGAACAGCTTAAGTGCCCATCAACAGATGAGTGGATTAGAAAATGGTGGTGCATCTACATAATGAATACTACGCTGCTGTAAAAACAGAAGGAACTCTTACCATTTGCAATAGCATGGATGGACCTGGGGAGAATTAGCCTAAGCAAAATATAAATATAACATGACCTCACTAGTTTGTGGAATATAGTAAACTGAATCACGTCCAACATGGGGGTGAACCTGAGGAGGGGTAATGAAGTATTAAAGAGAACAGACAAGAGAATGCAGTTGGGACCAGGTGGATCACTGTGCCTGGATGAGGAGAAAGTGACATAGCCTGTAAGCTGAAACTTTATATTATAGTTATATCAAATAAAACATGACAAGGGCAAGATGTTTACAATGTTCTTGTGAGTTTCAAATCTGCTTCTTTTTTGTTGTTGCATTTCTCTGAACTCTATCAAGCTTTATTTAGGCAGCACTTGCTGTACCCCTCACAGCCCACATCCCTTAGCTACCTATGACTACAGGGTCAGATTATAAGATCAAGCTTACAACCATAGTCTTTTGGATATTGTTTTACTGGGAGGGCTTTGCCCTCCAAGCTGAGACTTGTATGTGTTTTTGCCACAAGTTAGTCCAAGGTTTGATCCTGTCTGAACACTGTAGCCACTCTCCACAATGAATAACATAAACTGATGAACAAAAATAGATCTAGAGACAATAGCATAGAACAAACTGTCCAATCTTAGAGAGAAGACAGGGGAGGTGGGAGAACTTGTATGGATGCATGTAAGCACAACCCAAGAACACAGACACTAAGGGGGAGAGGGTATGTGCTGGGGGGTGCAAACAGCTGGGGAGAGGTCAATGGGGGTGGGGGGGGAGAAGATATATGTAATACTTTAAACATTAAAGAATTTAAATTTAAAATAAGATATGCCATGTGTCTAAGAAACCCACCAATGTGGTTTACATAACATCAAATGACTAAAGTGGACCCGGACTGTGAAGTGAACTTTAAGGGTGAGGATCATAACACTGATCTGAGTAGAACAAAACTTTTTCGTTATAAACATGGGTGTTTTCATCTAGTAACAGCACATCAAAGCAGGTATGTTCCCCTTTGACATATTGTGTATATACAACAAAAGAAAGAGATATAAGTCAAACTTTATATTGGCCCAGGTTCAAGATTCATTTGATGTGGTCAGAACTGTGTTATATACAGATGCACTTATCACCAGTGGATTCTGTGAAAAGGAAAAGTATACTTTCCAACTCCAATGTGGTCATTCCTGAGTATAATTTTGCGTTGCTCTCAGGAATTAGTGAGTAGAATTAGATGCCAATACTCTTGGCAACAGCAGGATTTTAGATTATTGCTGCCTCCATTTTTAGAGTCAAGCAATCAGCACCATAAGAGCGCCGGTTAGTGCATGAGTGGAAGGAAATGCCTGTGAAGGGCTCTTGTGAGGCTCTCCTTCTCCATTGGGGAGAGCATCTGGGGGCACGGCCAGTGGATGAAGAGACAGACTTTTTGTCTTCAGTGCTAGTGACTGAATTTGTCCTTCAAGGGGTAGTTTGCTTAAAAAAGGATTAATTCTTGCATTGGCTGAGAAATCCTATAAAAACAATCAGATTCTATCAAAATAAATGTTTCAGGGGCAAAGAAATCAATATTTCAAGCAAAGTAATTTTGAGCAGAATAATTTTACTAGTATTAAATTTATGAATTCATTGTATATTTACTGAGCACCATTTATATCTAAGACATTAAAAACGGGGGTGGTAATAGACAAATCATATTGCCATCAAGAGGCCTGTGATATGTCATATATAATTTTTTGAAATCTGATGGATGATATATGATGCACAAACAATAAGACATATAAATGAGAGAACAGCATGAAATGAAAACACTTTAAAATTACATCCAACCCATACCATGGAGACCTGGGAACTAGTTCCCCAGGAAATGTGTAACTTCTTTAGTTTCCTCATTATTGATCTTTATAAATACAAGATCCCAGAGTTAAGAAGTGGGAGTGTTTTTCCTCCTTGCCTCTTATGTATAAGAAGTGCTATTCCTTAGTTCCAAATTAAAATGAACATTTTTTTCAATGGTGACCTAACTCACTGAAAAGTCACTGCTCTCTGAATTAGCAGGGTTATTAAGTTAAAGTATATACCAAGAATGGCTTTCATAGACCTCTCTTACAACCTGAAGAGATTGATAAGCACTTTAGTTAATGGATACAGGAAAGTCCTATGATGCCATTCAGAACACAAAACAACTTCCTTTCAATAGCCAAGTTGAATCCACACTGTATAAACAGATTCTTTTCTTTTTTTTAAATTAGTGAGTGGAAAACACCTTATTCCTAATATTATGGCTTAGTTTATGTTTAGAAAGTTTAAATAGTTTCTTAAACAATGCTGAAATATTCGGGAGAAATAGTTCCCAGTATTGTTAAAGAAAGAAAGGAACAGTTTCATCACTTTAAAACAATGATTTTGAAATAAGCATTAATGTAACACAAGAAAATCCTTCCAAAGAGGTTGACAGTATACAAGTAACTTCTATCCAAAAACTGAAATTTGGAGATAAGGTGAAAAAAATTCACTTAATAAGAAATGTATTGCCGAAACCAGTTTGGCTCAGTGGTAGAGCATTGGTCTGTGGACTGAAAGGTCCCGGGTTCAATTCCGGTCAAGGGCATGTACATTGGTTGCAGGCACATACCCGGTAGGGGGCATGCAGGAGGCAGCTGGTTGATGTTTCTCTCATTGACGTTTCTAGCTCTCTATCTCTCTCTCTCCCTCTCTGTAAAATATCAATAAAATATACTTTAAAAATGTATTCACTTTGTAGTTAAAGAGTAAAGGCTATTCTTGGCTTTACTAGTTTACTATAATAAGTTATGCAAAAATAAAAACATTAGCCCTACCTGGTTTGGCTCATTGGATAGAGTGTTGGCTTGCAGACTGAAAGGTTCTAGATTCTATTTCAGTCAAGGGCACATGCTGGGGTTGTAGGCTCGATTCCCAGTAGGGGGCATGCAAGAGGCAGCCGGTCAATGATTCTCTCTCATCATTGATGTTTCTCTCTCTCTCTCTCTCTCCCTCTCCCTTCTTCTCTGAAAGCAATAAAAATATATTTAAAAAAATAAAAAAAACATTAATTTAGGCAAAGCAAAGCTATTAGCTATACAAAATGTATGCCCCCATTCTTGTGGTACCAAGCTATGGGCAGAACGGCCAGTTCTTAGTCACTATAACATTCTTTGGGTGGTACTTCAACATCACCTCATCTATGGGACAAAATAAATGTAGAATTATATGTGAACTAGGAATATGATCTTTCAAAGGATGATTTCCTTAAACTTCTCTCTTCAGATACATAAGATGAATCATTCCATATTATAGGTGAATAAATTGAAAGAACTCAGGATTTTTTTTGTCTTATTTTTGCATTCATGTTACTTTAAGACTGCAATATATGGAGGACCTCTTTATCCCATGTCCTGTGATCACTCCATAGACTAAAAGAGTGGTGATAAATGCTTTCTTTCATCTTAAGACTGTACTTTGACTTTAAAGGCTACCTGCTACAATAAAAATTATTAGACAGCTTTGCTCAAAACATGTTCTGCAGAACAAGAATCCCATACACATACATACACTAGACTCCAGACAATCATGCTTGAATAACAATACATATTGTTTCATGAATATTCATTGTGAAAATTAACATGGTAAGGATGAAAAACTATGCAAATATTTCCTTATTTTATTTAAGGGATTTTTAGTTTCATGTGCGACATCAATGCAGCATTCATGCAGATTAAGGTAGGGATTTTTCCTTCCTATGACTTGTGCAATAAAATCATTCATCTCCTTATTCTGAGAGTAGTTCTAATACATTTTATATTTTTAAATTGAATGTTGACATAAAGAAGAAACTATTATGATACAGAGTTTTATATAACTCACCTCAATTCTCCTACAGAATGGTAAAGTCACATATTTAAGAAATAGAAAAGTATTCATGAATTTCAAATATGTAAAGTAGAACCATGTGAAACACTCCTTTGCTGATTCCCAATTGAATTCTCTGAACCGATAGAAATTATTTTCCAATTTAATAGTTAAATCATTAGGTTGGCATTGGTGGATAGTTGGCAGTTTATAGAGGGAATAAGAGGGAGATTATTTCTGTTTGTTAGACTTCAGTTCCTGCCTGGCTGAGTTAAATCTGAAGAGTATGGAGCAATGCTCAATATCTACATATATAAAAGCCTAAACAACAGTAATGAGAGGTTGCTGACGAGTACTGACCACCAGGGTGCAGATGCTCAACACAGGAGCTGCCCCTGGTGGTCAGTGCACTCCCATAGCCAACTTCCCCCAGCTGACCAATCACCTGTGGTTCCTACCCCCTGGCCAGCCAACCTCTTGCGGTCCCTCCCCCAAGCCAGCAGGCCCCAATTGCCTAATCAGGGCTGGGCCAGGCCTGGGACAGGGAACTGAGTGTGGGTGGTGACAGACACTGCCCCTTTCTAAGGAAGGCTGAGGGCTGGCTCTCTCCTCAGGACTGGTGGCCAACCTCCCGTGCTCTATCCCTCCCCTGGCCAAAAGGCCCTGATGGGCCCCCTACCCACCTGCCGCAGTGGTGACACAGCAGCAAGGGAAGGGGGAGGGGGAGGGATGCAGGTGGGGAACCACGTGGTTGTGGGGCACCGACAATGGGAGCATTGGCATCTAGTATCTGTTCCTTTGCACCCAGCCTGGCAACATCACCTCATCTCCAACTGGGCCCTGATTAGCCTGGCCCTGATCTGCCCTGATAGCCAGCCAGGCCTAGGGACCCCAATTGTGCACAAACGTCATGCACCGAGTCTCTAGTATGTGTGTATGTGTGTGTATACTGAGTGGCCAGACTATTATGGCCACTCATATATCCTATATAATAAAAGGCTAATATGCAAATTGTCTTTTTGACCAGGCGTTAGACCAGCAGGTAGACCAGCCAACCACCCATGTCCTCTCCCGCTGTCCAGTCTGGAATGCATTCAGAGATCATAATCTGGCCACTGTGTGTGTGTGTGTGTGTGTGTGTGTGTGTGTGTGTGTGTGTGTGTATAGTCAGACTTTCATATTGCAATCCTCTAAGGGCTCAGGTATTTATTACTACTTCAGTCCATATGTAGTTATTAGGACATAATGGCTGATTTGGGAATTATACACATATATTGAACATTTGTTACTTCTATGATATGGCTCACATAAACAAATGGAAATACAAATATCTGCTTTATTTCTTTAACCACCAGGACTAAAGAAACATACTGCTCATTCAGAATGTGTGAAATTCCACTTTAGATACAAGCTACTCTAATTTCACAGTTGAATCCTAGAGTTGTCACAGAGCCCTGTGTAGTAAATCTCACATTTGCATGCACTCAAGGTCATTACTGAATGTGATAGAAATGTGTTTGGACACCTCCATTTATTTGTTGTCATGGAGAGGGTTTGAAATGTGAACAAGCTCTAACTGCGTTTATTCCACAGCACGTGAGGATCATTTCGGTCATGTCTTGACTTGCCATAATAAAAGTTCCACTTCTAAAACACCACCTTTTAGTAATTATACTCTTTGATCACATTCCCAATACAGTATTGTGAGAGATAATACATGTATATAATGCCACATAAATACAAAGCAACAGGCTTATAATTTCATAAATTTCTCTCTGAGGGGAGATTAAGCAAAAAAAAAAAAGAACAAAGAAAGAAAGAAAAAAAAAACTCATGGAGAAGAACAAAAGGTGGTCATTGCAGAGGGTGGAGGAGGTGGAGAAGGGCATACAGGGGATAAGTGGGGATGGATAGAAACTTGACTTGGGGTGGTGAACACACAGTGCACAGATGATGTGCTGTAAAACTGTGCGCCCGAATCTTGTATAATTATGTTAACCAGTGTCACCACAATAAATTCAATAAAAATAAAAACATTAAAAAACTATACCCATCTAATAATATATATGATTAACATAATTTTATATAAGTTTAATTCCAACAAAGATATCAACAATGCAGAACTTACATATTAAATAGACTACTAATTATTGTTGTTTCTCTGTGTTGAGAAAGATCAAGAATGCTGCATTTTGGATATTTTAATATAAATTAGTTCTTACTGAATAAAATTACAAAGCAAAGCAAAATAAATAAATAAACAAACAAACAAACAAACACACAAACAAATGGTTGATTCCACATCATTCCTTAAAAAATTTATGTGGAGCTAATAGATAGTGAATTGATAAGTGGTAAATCCATAAACTCAGTATCTGTTAGCACTATTATTATCATTATTATTTTTATAACAAAGGTGGAAATTTATTGAAGAACAAGTACAGACTTGCATGTGGGGAGGGGGAAAGAATCTCACAGCATAGATTACCATGTAGGAAGGGGGAAAGGGTCCCCTCTGCTAGCACTTTTAGATGCACAGATAAATAATAATAATGGTTATGTCATTTTCAAACAATGAATTTGAAAATTAGTTTCATTCTAACACCTACCTTAGGAAACTAAATAATTTAAGATATCATTAGCTCATTTTTGCATTACCATGGACTTTTTGTTATCATTGTCTTCTGTAGAGAATTTATCTTTATCATATATATATATATATATATATATATATATATATATGATAAAGATAAATATATATATATAAACTTAGCCATGTTTTATCACTGTTTATGATCTTTAACTTAAAGTCTTTCAATTATATATTTCCTATGTACTTTTAAAGAATGAGTGAAATTTGTATATTTGAATTAAAGCTAATTTATTCCATAAAAAAAAAGAATTTAAAACTCTGTAGAGTTTTTGCCTGCCTTGTTACCTGTTATTATATCTCTATGTTATTAATAACTTGGTCAAAGAATTTCACCTTCATTTAACGTTAAGCTTCAACAATTAAAAAAATAATCCCTAATTTAAATAGTGATTTTTATTGAAAGACATGAAAAATAATTTTTATTCTGAAAATTTTAAATTCTGAAATGAGCAAACATAGTTCTTAATGTCAGAAGGTATTTAATTAAATAAAGCAAAATTAATTTTCAAGCAGTGCTTTTAAGAGCAAATTCATGAAGCAATTTGATTATCTGTAGATACAAAGAGAAAACATGTAGATTTTAAAAATGAATATTCACTCGCATCTTCATTCACTTCAGCTTTACATTTTTATTCAGATATGAGCTAATGACTATAAAAATAATTATTTTGTTACTTTTTCTATATATATTTCCCATTAGGCTTGGAGAGACAGTGGTATTTTTTTTTTCTATGAAAAGTTGCTTTCCAGAGCCTTCAAGCAAGTGACAGCATGACAAATGAGGGGAGGACACACAGGTCTGTTAAATCTCATCTCCAATAAGCAGTCCATAGGGCTTATGCTTTGAATCCATAAAGTTTAACAGACCTCCAGTGCTTCATTCAAGCATGCAATCAATGTTTGATTCATTGCTATTTAGTTATTGTGCAATAATAAGCATGAATAGAAAGGCCTGTCAATTTGTAATGTATTCTAGTATTATCTCTATATAAACTGGTGCTTGTCCATAATGTTAGATTTTAAGATGTGAACTGCATTAAGTATATTAAAATAATGTTGTTTAGAATTATATAACCTAGCTTTTCTGTTACAAACATTGTCTTGGGTAAAGCTATATAACATAGTTACTTAAGTATAATTTTAAGATAAAATGTGATTACATTAGCCTCTTCAGAAGAATATAACACATAGCAATTTCTTAGTATAACTATATAATATAATTTTCAATTTTTATTAAGGTATTATATGTGTATATATCTTACTATTGCCCCCCCCCCAACCTACTCCCATACATGCACTAACCCCCCAGTGTTTTAGGTCCATTGATTATGCTTATATGCATGCATACAAGTCCTTCAATTGATCTCTTATCTCCCCCACTTCTCCCTAACCTTCCTGCTATAATTTGACAGTCTGTTTGATGCTTTACTGTCTCTGTATCTATCTTTTTGTTCATCAGTTTATAATGTTTTTATTATCCACAAATGAGTGAGATCATGTGGTATCTTTCTTTCATTGACTGGCTTATTTCACTTAACATAATATATCTTGATAAATTTCCCCCCTTTAGTGAAACATTTGTTTGTCACCTAACACAGTAATTTGATATCTTATCATGGATCATCAATATACCTGTTGATCATATTATGTTGTAAGTATTAGCACTCTAAATTTTTTTTAATATATCTTGTATGAAAACTTGCTACAGAGTAGAAAGAATTTGAAGTACATTCTTTCAGATTAAGTTTCAGAAGACCTAAGTCAATTCTCACTGCACCACACTCTATAATGTGTCATTTGTGAATAGAAACATTTTTCTTCCTATTAGTTTCTTGTGAAAATCAAAATTCAAAAGCTATGATTTTTAGTATAAACATTTTTCCCAATAGAGCCCCTTGTCCATTGCAATTTTTTTAAAAAATTGCTGACATAATTAACATAAAATCTCACATTAATAATTCAATAGGTCAAATATGCACACTGATATTAACATACTCTAAGATACTCAGATAAGAATATGCTTTCTTTACTTACATATGAATATAATGCAACTAGTCTTTTCAGAAATATCAAGTAGCTTCTATCATTTCTGCTCATGTCAGGTGATTCCTATTGTTTCCTGGAACAATAGGAAAATACTCAGAGATGGTTGCCACAGTTATATCAGTAGAGAGTGGTCCTCAATCAGTTATTCTGATACTAGTGGCCCACCTCTTCCTCACACCAGGTTCACACATAGTTAGGGCTTAGCCCTGTAAAATCATATATAGCCTAGATCATGAGCAAGAAATATAGTAAAGAATATCATGTCTCTACTGTGTCTTTTTGAAGACACAAATTTTGAAGAAATTTATTTGTATCCTGTGGACTCTAGAAATGAATATTTGCCTGTGGTCTCAGATGCCATGCAAGGAAAAATGTCAACAATTGCTATGATCTATATGTGTCACTCAGCATCTCTGCTTTGTGCTTCCAAATGCTTTCAACATTATTCTTCAATTATTTTTCATCTGCATTTCCCCCCATTAATACTTATCTAATATCCAGGTCTTTTGTGATAAAGAAGGAGTTCACAACTAGCCAATTTGATGTGTGTGTGTGTGTGTGTGTGTGTGTGTGTGTGTGTGTGTGACTGTTGCTGTTTTCTCCTCAAGTGATTGTTAGACTTTGCAATGTGGCCATAATCCTCTTGTCAGAGTTCATAAGATTTATCTACTAGGAAAGGAAACAATGTTTTCTCCACCCATTTCTTGACTCTGCCTTTTAATTTCTCCTAGGGTTTTCCACTGAAGTACTTACAACCTTACTGAGAAGTGAAAAATTACCCTTGCTGTCAAGAAGTTTTTAATGTGATTATCCTATTTAATAATATAGTAATATGCAAATTAACCATCACTCCACTACACCCACCAGCCATGCCCCCAGCTAATCAGGAGTGAGTATGCAAATTAACCCAAACCAAGATGGCTGCAGCCACTGAGCAAGCAGGAGGGAGGCTTGGGTTTCCCCAGCAATGGAGGAAGCCAAGCTTTCTGCACACCTTGGCCAGTGCAGGCCTCCGTTTAAGGCCACAAAATTTCAATTATAGAAGATAAATGAATACCAATCAAAATGGCTGCTATCTCAGAGCAAGCAGGAGGCTTGGCTTTGCTCCAGGCTACAAAGTTTCAATTACAGAAGGTAAATAAATTCCAGATACCAGGGTCTCTGCTTGGGTTGCTGGGATGTGTGGCCAGCCTGCAAACCATAGGCCCCTCACCTAGGCCGACCCATGCCCCAAGGGAACCCCCACCCTGATCTGGGACACTCTTCAGGGCAAAACAGCCAGCCCCAACTTGTGCACCAAACCTCTATCCTATCTAATAAAAGAGTAACATGCAGATTTACTTTCACTCTAGCACACAAGATGGCTGCCCCTATGTGGTCAAAGATCCTGTCCCCACGTGGACACAAGATGTCCGCCACAAGATGGCCAGCAGTGGAGGACAGTTGGGAGGGACCAGGCCTGCAAGGGAGTGCAGTTGTGGGCAGTCAAGCCTGTAGGGGAGGGCAGTTAGGGGTGATCAGGCTGGGAGAGGAAGTTGGGAGCAACCTGGCCTGCAGGGAAGGGCAGTTAGGGGTGACCAGGCCTGCAAGGGAGGGCAGTTTGGGGCAAATAGGTTGGCAGTGGAGCAGTTATGCATCAATCAGGCTGGCAGGGGAATGGTTAGGGGGTGATCAGGCTGGCAGGCAGAAGTGGTTAGGGGCAATCAGGAAGGCAGGCAGGTAAGCAATTGGGAACCAGCAGTCCTGGATTGTGAGAGGGATATACAACTGCTCATCCTACCAGGATTGGTCCTATACTGGCAATAGACATCCCTGTAGGGGTCCCAGACTGCAGTAAGTGCAGGCTGAGCTGAGGGACACACCCAACCCATGCACTAATTTCATGCACTGGGCCTCTAGTAGTTGATCATACTGTATTATATATTTCAAAGTTGCTAAGAGAGTAGATCTAAAATGTTCTCACCACAAACAAAAAAAATATATAACTATGATATTATGCTGTCTCCTAATGCTAAGGTAGTAATCACGTTGCAATGTATAAATGTATCAAATAAACACATTAATATACATATTAAGTATACACAATATTATATGTCAATTATATCTCAATAAAGAAGAGAAAAGCAGATTTTTGGATCTCCTAGGTTGCTATTGTTGCTCAGTGATTAAATGTCAACCTATGAACCAGGAGGTGGCAGTTCAATTCCAGGTCAGGGCACATATCCAGGTTGTGGGCTCCATCCCCAGTGTGGGGCATGCAAGAGGCAGCTGATCAATGATTTTCTCATATAATTGATGCTTCTATCTCTCTCTCCTTCACCCTTCCTTTCTGAAATCAGTAAAAATATATTTAAACAAAAGAATAGTGGGCCTCCTTAAAGGAGGGGTAAGGCTAGGAATAAGGTACCCTATGGTGAGAGATGTTTGGGCTTAGTCCTGTGACATTGTGGGCAGAAGCAAATTTTCTAGGCAATATATAAGCAAACACTTAGTAAGAAACAAAGTTGTAAGAAGATAGAAAGTTGAGGGCTTTCACCAACTGTTGGAGCTTAGATTGAAGGGAAGTGTGAAGAGTGATGATTTAGGTTTAAACTTGGATCCATCCGATCATAAAGAATGTTGTAAACCATGCTATGGATTCTAAATTGCCTAAATTGCATCCCTATGGTTCTGAGATGCCAGTGGGCACTTTTAAACAGGAAAGTAACTTCATCGGATTTATAGTTTAAAAGACTACCTGAGATGTTGTTTGAAAAATAGGTTGAAGTTAAACAAGATGACTAGTGGGTTGCTGCATATTCCAAGTAAGAAATTATGGAAGACCACAGCAAATGAACAGCACTATGGACAAAAAGATTTGGATATATTGACATTATATTCAACAATAGCTAAGTGAAGACTGCAGGGAGGCAGCATAATAAAATTGTTGAGTTTAGAAGAAACTCTACAGTTTAAGACATAAGATGCCTGCAGTGAGAAGAAAGAGCTGAGGGAGAAAGCACAAAAATGACTCTTATCATCTAAGGGTTATTTGTTGATCTCCTGAGGACAAACATCATTTCCGCATGATTAGAATTAATAACCCCTAGGTGACAAGTGGATTTACTTCTTTACTTCCCAGTCTAAAGCTTTATACATGTGGCCTCCATAGATAAACTCAGCAATTAATCTTTAGCCATTGACAAATGGCTACTTCTTGTCAGGATGTTCAATGACAAAGGTCAGAGGCTGAAATATTCTGAATATTGTAGTCTATGAATTATATCATGCACTATTGTCATAAGATATCACTTAACCAGAAATAAAACTTACTTGGTTATTTTGTTTCACCTAAAATAATTTCCATATTTCATATGGCAAATATTCTACATACTTATATCTGCACAACTCCCCCAAACACAAGAAATAGCACAGTAGAAAACATAAAAATTTGAATACTATTATTTCTTTGTATGGATCATTTAAAGATCATCTGTCAAAGGATAATGTGACCTTCTCTTGATGTTCAGGTAATGTTAGGTTGTAATATGTCTAAGACAAGAAACTTATGTCTAGATAAATGTTTTTCTGAGGTGAAGGACACATATCCTCTATGAAGATTCAGTTTAATTAAATAGTAATTACATGTAACCAAAGTCAGCACAACAGCATGCTGTTTCAAGAGACTACTAAACTGGCTATTCTTAACTTGCCAAGTTTATTTTCTTTATTTTCAAAATAATAAGGTAATTCAACATTCCCAAATTTTCATTGAAGTTTTCATACTAAAACAAGGTGATATTCATTTCAAGAGAGCAGATAAAACAAACAAACCAAAAACTCCAGTGGATTTTACCCTTTTTATGTACCTCAAATAGTTTATTGACAAATATTTGAAGCAGATTGGTGATAAATTTAAAAAAAAGAGAGACTGACATATTTGAAGAAATTCGCTGTAATAATGACAAAAATTGAAAAGTGTTTGAGACTGCATTCCCAGTGTCCCATTTATGCAATCAGTATGTGGTATCTGGCTTCTGTGCATTACCCATGGGATACATGAATAGCTAAAGTGAATTGCTGTACTTAGTGTCAGAGTGTGGTCATCTTTGAGCAAAAGCACTGTGCCCCTGCATTTCATACCTTCTGCTTCTGGAGCTTGTTTTGTTTTATTCTAACTCCCTTCTACTTGCATCAAGCAAACCTGATCTTATACTGAAAAGTATAAAATTTGCACTATGGATGAAGTTTCACAAAAATGAGGTAGATAATTGGATCATAGGTTCTAAAGACAAGGGACAAACTTCAGCTACAAATGGTGATCAACAATACCTTACAAAAGCCATCCATTCATGGCTACTGCCTGCCTGTTCAGTTTATTGTCTATTTTTGTTACTAGTAATATAGACTTTTGGCATTGAAAGGCCATTTTGGTGATAAGTGCCTCACTATCTCATCTTTAAAAAAATAGCTATGATTAGCATAAACTCTCTCTAAAATTACAGTGAAAATTAATGGATAGGGAATAAAATAGCCATGATCATCAACAATAATCTGTTAAAATATTCAATAAGAAATATATTTTTTGCAGTTTGAAGCTTAATTATAAAGCTAAAAAAATCCATATGGACAATAAATAATTTTGTTCATGTTATAAACTTACTTAAATTTCACATATTGCACAGTATATAGTGAAGCTAACTTTGTACAACTTTACCTAAGGACATCTCATGTCAAGTAAAACATGAGTTAAGCTTACATTAAACTTTTGCAATAAATAAGAATTTAAAGTGATTTGGTAGCATTTAATAATATTTTCTGCCACATATATTAGTTGAAATGTTCAGCTTTTGGTTATAAAATGTATAACAAATGAAACCAGGTTTATTTTAATATGGCAACATCTCTATAATTAATGTTTACTTTATGTACATTTATTCCATACTATAGGTCTTAAAAAATTAATACTGAATTTTGAAGTCAAAATTGTATAGCAGCATGTTACCTATAAATAGTTGGTGAAATTGAAAAAAAAAAGTGGATAAAAGTTTGCAAACATTTCCATTCCACAGAAAATACTTTATTTACATGGAAATTATTACATATGACTAGAAAATTCAGGTTGAACCATTATTAAGAGATGAAGCAAAATTTAAAGAAATATATTTTTGTTCATTTTCCATATACACAGCACACTTCTGATGGAAATGTGAGGTTTTGTGGTTAAATGGTTCCGCCAAATTTCCATTTACTTCCTAACTGGTATGCAGTCCCCGGTGTAGCCCAGAGCGTGTGGGCTTTCCGAATCAAGCGCGCTTCACTGCGCTGCATGATACTGCACCGATTTTAGGGAACAGTAATCATATGTCATCCTGTGACCTACTGCTGTGTCTGCTACTGGTTTCATAAATAAAATTGAGAGGTCATTTCCACCATAATTTTTGTTTGTCAGGAATTTTCAGTCAAAGGAAAGTATGCAATGAAATATGAAAGACCAAATTCAAACACAAATTTATCACTAAGGCAATTTAATTGTGTTTAATGCTGATTAGTTAATTAAGAAATTCTGAAGATTGTTATCAAAATTATTTGTTATATTTTGTGAATTTATAATAGGTAATTTCAGAGGATATGCATTATGATCCCTTTGCAATAAAGGTGTTTTGTTTTTATTTTCATTTTTTTTTGGAGGGGGGGAAACATGTACTACTTTGTATAAAACATCTAATTCACTACAAATATATGTTGACGGTTTGATAAGTTGATGGGAATATATTATTAAAATCAATGAATATTGTATTCTTTTAAATTTCAGTGAATGTATTTTATGAAGCTGTTTTGTATATAGAAAAAAATGTCTTAATGATGTTTCTGATACAAGTAAAGCCCATGGATACAATACATATGATTACTCAGTGTAAGTTTCCTTCAAGTTTTGGTTAACTTGTTAGTAATGACATAAAAAGGGTTAATCTAATAAATTGCTAACATAAATTTTAATTGAAGTTGCTAAAATGAACCATCAGTACATATGAATTTATTTAATCTCCAAAATATTCAGTTTTGTATGAATGGCAATCAACACTAATTCATATAAATAACTGGAAACTAAATCATGGAGTTGGCACAAAGTACAAAATATTAACTGTATTAATTAGATAACTAACTACATTTTGGAGGAATCTAATGAGATATATACAATCTAATAAGGAAGTACCTTCAACTTAGATCTTAATGCTGCCCACTTTAACTTGAGTTTGAGTATATTGATATAGCAGCATGTGTTTGAGAGTAGACCTTAACAACAATATATTTGGAAATAAATTTTAAGTAGATAAACAGGAAATCAGATAAATTATAATTTATATCAGTTTGATCTATTTAACTAAGAAACCTAACTTAGTAAATATATTTGCTGGATCTGCATTTAATTGACTGAGATATATAATAGATGATAGATAGATAGATAGATAGATAGATGATAATTTGTTTTAAATAAATGGACAAAGACCTGTGAACTCTATAGCACAAACCTCCATCAAAATGGAAACTATTTCAATTTTATGTAAAATAAGTATTTACATATACTTAAATATGTAAAACCAGGAGAGGATAATACAGCCATATTTAGAACTTAGTCATCTTTATCACAAGAGCATTTTAAAGAGATGGTAATAAAAACTCAGTCATCCAGAATAGTTGAAAAGAGAATAAAACAAAAAAATGTCATACATACCCTATTAGGACCTTCTAAAATACAGATGGTATTCTATTTTACTCAGCAGAAATTGAAATATTGTGTTGTATTGTGTATTCTTAACACATGGCCAATATCCAAATTTTCTTCCTAGTATTATTTACTTCATCTATTATCCAAAATATTCCAGGTAATATTGTTAAATTTTTCTCCTCTTTTCTTTCAAATAACTTCAAAGGTCTGAATTTTTAAAAGAATTTAACTGTATCTATATATTTTCTTCAAACACAAGGTATCATTTAATAATATAATTATTGATAGTCTCATCGCTTTAAAATATATTGACAAACTAAAGTATTATTTTGGTCCTGTTTTGATTTTAATTATTTTCAATAAGTTCATAAAGTATTAAATTTTTTTGAGAACCCAGGGTGAAAGCATATATTGCACTTTCCTCTAAAATATTTATTTCAGAATTTCTAAATTCAGAAGTCGATCAAATATTAACTGAAAATAGTAATTTTTATCCATACCAGTCTACTTACATCTATTTTAAATGTTAAGCTACCCATGACTTTTTCATAATTAATAAAAACCTGATATGTTTTTATAAATGTAAAGTTTGATGCAGTGAACATTAAGGGTGATTCCTTTTATCATTAAGTATCAGCAATACTTATAGGTATTTACAAATACTTATCTTAATATCTGTTAATATTTATAAGTATACTTTGGAAAGTAGATGTTTTTGCTACTCTTTTTAAAAGGAAACAAGCCAATTTGCAATTATACAGAAAAAATAAAATCTGTAAAATCATGCACTAAAAGTTAATGTAAAGAGAATTGTTTTCTAGGGAAAATTACTTGTCAATCAGCAAAGTAGAGGCTAACTAGATGATATGCTTATGTAGGGATAAAAGAAAAATTGATTTGAATGTCTTAATGGACCATGACCAAATCAGCTCTCTCCAATGTGCCAGTCTTCAAACAATTAGAAAATAAAAAAGTTGGATTTGGTGTTTGTTGATGCCTGAACTTCAATTTCAGCCTTGACTAATCCATAAAGTTTGTTTTCCTCTAGTTTCTGCTGGGAAAATATAGCAGACTGATTGAATTTTTTTTTTTATCTTACTCTTGCATTCTCTCCAATACAGTATTGACTAAATATGGGGTCCATGAATCAACTTCAGTGCCATCTCTCATTGTCCTTAAATTATATGCAATATTTTATATGTTCATGCCTGTATGTTCTTTGTTCTAGGAGGAAAAAAAAACACAGTTCCCATAGTTTATTAGCACACTCCCTACCTAAATAGTCTGTTCAATTAAAATTACTTGCCATCTCACATTATAAAAGTAAACTCTAAATAATGACAAACATGGAAATGTTTTTTTTGGTGAAATTCTTTGAATACAGTCTGTTACATTAGTATTTTAGGGCCTGAGTTTTAAAAAACAAAGTTTAGGATTAGCAACAAGATGGCGGCAGAGGTAAATGCCTAACTGCAGCCGCACTCAACAATTTAAAAAAATACAACTAAAATATAAAGTGGACACTATCCAGAACTACAGGAAAATTGACTGACCTGAAATTCTACAACTAGAAGGAAAGAGAAAACCAGAAGGAAAACCAGAGGAGCTGTAAAAGCCTAAGGTACAGAGACACAGTGTGCACCTGGGGAGAGAGGACTGAGCCGGCGAGGAGGGGCGGTGAGTGCCTGGGTGGCGTTCCTTAGCGGGAAGGAGATAAAAGCTCCGGACTGTGCTGTACCCTAACTCCGACTGCACTAAACCCCAGTTCTGGGCCAGACCCTGGGGTCCCGGCCTCATACAGAGGTAATCTGGGCTGTAAGGCAGAAGCTCAGCGGAGCTGTGAAAGGCAGAGCCCTGGAGTTGCGCACATTGCACACAGCAGACTGACTGTTCTCTGAGCTGCTGGATTGCCCAAGCGGGAAGGAATCAAAAACTCAGGACTGTGCTGAGCCCCAGTTCTGACTGCACTGAACCCCAGTCCTGGGCAAGACCCTCGGGCCCCAGTCTCATACAGGGGGAATCTGGGCTGTAAAGCAGAAGCTCAGGGGAGCAGCAAAAGGCAGAGCCCCTGAGTTGCGTGCACAGAGGACAGACTGTTGATTGGGCCAGGAGTTTGCCCTAGCGGGAAGGAGACATAAGCTCAGGACTGTTCTTAACCCCTCTTCCAACTGCTCTGAACCCCAGTTGTGGGCTTGTTGGGGGAGAGACTACACTGTCTGGTAGCAGGCGAAGCTCTAGGGTGCCTTTCTCTCAGAGGTGCTTGCAGTGAATACCAAAGGACACTGAGGTACTCTGAGACTCAAGAACCTCAGAGGGCGGGGCTAACTGGAAGCCAAGGCTGTAGGCTCCACCCTCAAACTCTGCCCCATCCAAGCTGAACTCAGAGAGGCTTTTGCAGGTTTCCAAGTCTAATGGAATAAGGTTGTCTCCTGGCATAGACACAGCTGGTCCTCCCAACCTACCAACTCAGGGAGACAGCGAAAATGCCGAAATGAGGAAACAGATCACAAATGAAAGAAATGAAGGACAAAAAGCGACTGGATATTGAGTTCAAAACCACACTTATAAGGTTGTTCAACAATCTCTTAGAAAAGGCCGATAAAATAAATGAGACCTATGAGGATATGAAAAGGGATCAACAAGAAATAATAAAGGGTCAACTAGAAATAAAGAATACAATTTCTGAAATAAATAATATTATACAGAGTCCTAAAAACAGATAGGAAGATTGCAAGAATCAAGTCCAAGATTTGGAACACAAAGAGCCAGAAGACACTCCTCCGCAGAAGCAAGAAGACAAGAGAATCCAGAAAGTTGAAGATAGTGTAAGAAACCTCTGGGACAACTTCAAGCAAACCAACATCAGAATTATGGGCATCCCAGAAGATGACAGAGAGCAAGATATCGAAACATATTGAAAGAAATAGTGACAGAAAACTTCCCCCACCTGGTGAAATAAATAGACTTACATGTCCAGGAAGCACACAGAACCCCAAACAAAAGGAATCCAAAGAGGACCACACCAAGACACATCATAATTAAAATTCCAAGAGCTAAAGACAAAGAGAGAATATTAAAAGCAGCAAGACAAAAGCAGGTAGTTACCTATAAAGGGGCACCCATACGACTGTCAGCTGATTTCTCAACAGAAACCATGCAGGCCCGACGGGAATGGCAAGAAATATTCAAGGTGATGAATAACAAGAACCTACAGCCAAAAATACTCTACCCAGCAAAGCTATCACTCAGAATCGAAGGCCAGATAAAGAGCTTCACAAATAAATTTAAGCTAAAGGAATTCATCACTGCCAAGCCAGAATTATATGAATTGCTGAAAGGGGTTCTTTAGGAAGAGGAAGAAAATAAAGATAAAAATTATGAACAAACACGTAACTATCAACAAGTGAGTCTAAAAACCAAGGGAAGTAAAAATCATGATGAACAATATTAACTGGTGAATATAATAGAATCAGAGGTATGAAAGGGGAGTGGACTGATGATTCTCGGAGAAATGGGGAGTGGGGCGGGGCGGGAAGAGACTGAACATAAACTGCACCCATGGATGAGGACAATGGGGGGATGGGGAAAGGGCAGAGACTTGAATGGAAACTTGGTGTAGGGGAGCAATGGAGGGGGGGGATGAGGAGCATTTGTAATAATATGAACAATAAAGATTTATTTAAAAATAAAAAATAAAAAATAAAAAATAAAAAACGAAGTTTAGTTACAATTTTAGGAAAGGAGTTTACAATTAACTTATAATTTTTTATATTTTAATGTACTACCCTATACATTTAACTCAACACTTTGGACAATATAGTACATGGAATGAAGATAAATGGTTCGTGTAATTAGCTATTACCTCTTTTAGAATAAGGTAGTATCTTATTTTTTAATTTATGTTTGTGTTTGGTGATCCAAAACTCTTATCTTCCTTATTTATGAAATACGCACCCCAACACACACACACACACACACACACACACACACATACACACACACACACACACACGTCATTTTGAAAGAAGAAATAAATGATAAATGTTATGTCAGTAGGACACCTTTTGGTCATGACTTTTAATCAAATAGTTTGTTTGTTCAATTTATTTAATGAAAGCCCCAAATAACCTTTAAATACATTAATTTGTTTTGCTGATAATTTATTTAAAGGTGTATTTTCTAAACTAATGAAACCAATGTTAAATTTAAGGCATTTTTATTAAAACTAGAGACTAACATAAATTGAGACAGGTTGAAAAATCAAGCTAGCACATATAAAATCACGACTATTAGGCTGTTATATTTATGCTGAAAAAATAAGTGATTAAGCCATTAAAATTCTCATAGGATAATAATTCAATTTACACTATAGTCTTCAGTCAATTAGTTCCTCAATTACCCACAGAGAATTCATAGTTGCTTTATGATCTCTTAAATCATTTAAATGTACATGTTTAATGTTTACATATATGATATTTTGTTCAATGCTGAACATATTTTAATATCCAGTTTAATTAAAAATTATATGTGTCAATACATTCAACAAAATAAAATAACTGGTAAACTTTAGTAAAAGCAAACCAACTCATGTGAATGATCTTGTGTGGATAGATACTTTCTGAAGCTTTGGTTTACCAAATTTCTCTGTGATAAATTGAAAGCTAAGAAATCAATCTAAAATGATGGCAAACACATACCTCAATTGTATAACCACATTAACTAGATTAAGTATTTAAATAGATGAGCAATTCCCTATTTCTTCTAGGAAACAAAATAACTAAAGTATGTGTTTGTGTGTGCCTGTGACAATGAAACTGATTAATTCACAGATAATAGAATTAGAACTATAATAAACAAAAGCTATTTTCTGATTTTAGTTATTTTGTGTCATACTTAATTGCTCAAGACAGAAATGCATTTCCATTTCTTCTATCAGACTCACAATGCTAAAAACTGGATTATTAGAACAACTCATGTGGTCAAATATTGATTGTCACAACACACATCAAAGAATCAAATGTTGAAACTGACTGACTAGTGAAGCATGGACAAGAGAATATGACAGAGATATCAGGGAATTGGTATATACAACTAAAGAAAAATAAGGAAAAAAAACCTCACAAAAGTAAAATGTTATGAAAATGGTGAAAATAAATCACTGAATATCTACTAGTAGGAAGACAAAATGCATAGAATACACAGCACACATTGTTTCTAATTAAGGAGATATGATTACATGATAATAAAATAGAATAAACCAACAGTTGTGTTTTATATTGGTTTATGATATCCCTTAATATGAATTATTAGTAATAGTTTGTGTCTTTTATTCTAAAATTACTCTAGTAATTCACACTATCTTTTAAAAATACAATAAAGTAATTTATCTTTAAAAAATTTAATTCAAAGGAAAATTTAGATTTGGTTATTATATATTACTACTCCGGCCTTGAATGGGAGTGAGTGATACCTGTCAGAGGCATTTCTATCTACAAATTAAATGGGATTATAATGGTAATGAAATAAAATCGTTCATGCAGGGTCTTGTTTCCTAAACAGTACTCCAAGCTGAGGAGTAGTGTCACATGTATATTATTGTTATGTTTGCAGTCCTGGGAGATAACGCCTTTGAGTGTAATTCATGGTGTGTTTTAGGATGTAGAAGCAATAAAATATTGATCATCAGCATGTCCAGACATTATTCAGAAGATTAAATCAATTTATGAGAGGCAATAAATTATAATAAACCAGTGACCTTCCAAAGGACCAAAGTAATTCCATTGCATATCTAGGGCTCCAGATGAAACCCAAGTTACTAAATATCAGATATTAAAATTAAATATAGTTTGGAGCTCAAAATTACATAGTAAGTTATTTGGGAGGCATTACCCTATAAATATATTACCAGTTTTTGATAGCAGATGTATGAAGCTTATAGATTTTTTTTAAAAGATGAACATATACTTAACTCCAAGGGCAAAATCAAGCTAATAAATTCACATTTTAAATATACCATTTTGTGTGATTAATATTCAACTAGCAAATTTATAAAACAAAAAAATTTCTTAAAAAAATCAAAAGAAAGGGAACCATTGATTTAAAAAGACATTGTTATTATTTTCATTTGTAATTTAAAAATGCATTGCTATTATTTTCATTTGTGAAAATTGAAAGAACATTTAGTTTTAAGAAAATAAAGTGATATAAATGTTTCCTACATGTTTTAAGTGCAAATTAAAGTTTAAATTTGTTTATTACACAGTAGACTTGTTTAAATTATAATTAATACACATGTCTATGTGCTATATGCTATATCACTAACCCTTAGGAGAAGGAAAATTTATTTAACATCTAGGAAGTTAACAACACTATGATATTTGAAGATAGACAATTCATTGAATATTCTGAAAAGTTATAGAAAGTATATTTCTAGGCTTTTCAATTTTAACAGAATTTTTCTGAGTCATGTATATTTCTACCAGAGATTAAAAGACTTAATACAAATTTTCAGATCAAAGAAAACAAATAGGTGAAATTGAAGAAAAACTTTTTAATACAAATATAAAATTGTTAAGCAAAAAGTGCTACACTGATTTTAAAGTCATTCTTGATGACAGGGAAAATGATTTACAAAAGGTATCAATTACCATTTTTAAACATTAAAAAGCTTTATTAGGAATAACGTGATATCTCAAAAAGCCTAAATATGCAATATTCAATGAAAAATAATACTGCCTATCAGTATGTGTATTTTAATTTACTCAGACAGGACCCTTTTCTGATTATAAGAAAACATTAATTTGTTGCATACATTAATGAACTAAATATTAATAATACATAATGATAAAATGTTAGTTATAGCTGCATGATTCATATCTCAACATTGCTATGCCTAAATTTTTAAAAAGACAGAAAAAATATATGATTAGGTAATAAAATAGATTTAATAAAAAATATTATCCACTTATAACATTTTAGCTAAAACTATTGTAATTTTTAAAAAGTTATTAGATGGCACCAAAGGGGTAAAAGCATGGCATTCTGAAATGATGGAATTCAACCTTAAAACAATCATAAAATATTTATGGCATGCATATATATTATTAATTTAATAATCATTGTCAGGCTAAGCAAGAAGTAGTAAAACAAAAGAGTGAAAATTACAAACATAAAAGTAGGTTCTTAAGCAAGAAAAACACAAATCAAGAAAAGTTGGTTAAAAATCTGAAACATATAAGTTGTGGATTAATTCCAGGGAGGCTTTCACTTTCAACATGTCTCATACACTCATAGATCATGTTCTATCCTACCTGCAGTTAGACATATCAAACAAAATTGGGAACGTCCTGTGTTACATACAGTGAGGTGAAAGGACAAACAGGCATGGTACCGGCAATATCATCATGGACTTTGCAGTTAAACAATCTCATATTGGTTCAAATCATAGTTCTGTAATTGTTAAATGGAACAAATTCTTTTTTTTTTTACAAAGACTTTTCAAGGATTGAATGCAATTAGTGCAGAGAAGAGCACTTAGTGAGAGCTCAATGAATCTCATCCAATGTCTATACAAATATTATTTGTTATCCAGAAATTAAAGCTACAATAAGCCAGATATATTGCATTTTATTGATATTTATTATTAATTTGTTACAGTTTTTATAAAATGTATCCTCAATTGCCAGTGACTAAACACTGTGACAAGGAAGATAGATTACTCATGCAAATACTCTTATGGAAAAATTCCACAAAGTCATCCTTTAATTAATAAATATAAAATTATTGCTAGCTTGAAAAACATGGGAAATTATCAACTCATAGAATCAGATTTAGCTTGATTTCAGATTCTTTTTAAAATAGTTCTTTTTATTACTTCAAATCCCTAAAAAATATGATAGTCGCTTCATTAAAATTACCTTAAATTCTCATTAAATAATTGCTAAAATATCTGTTTTGATGAATCAAAAACTCAAACTATAATAATTTAACACAAATACATAGTATAGGGTGAAGTTTACTGAATAAATACTAGACGAAGATCAACAAACATAAGATGGTCTCTCTTTTTAATACCCCACTATCACCTTTTGACAAATCATCTAAACAAAAAATCAACAAAGAAACATCAATCCCAAATGACTCACTAGACCAGATGGAATTAATTGACATCTTCAGAACATTTCACGCCAAAGCCACAGAATATACATTCTTCTCAAGTGCACATTGGTCATACTCAAAGAGAGACCACATGTTGGGACATAGGCAAAGTCTCTTCAAATTCAAGAAGATAGAAATCATATCAAGCATCTTCTCAGATCATATTGGCATAAAACTGGAAATCAACTACAATAAAAATAATCCAAAGAAATCAAACACATGGAGACTAAGCAGCATGCTATTAAACAAGGACCGGGTTACCAGAGAAAATAGGGAAGAAATTAAAACATCCTGGCAACAAATGACAATGAAAACACAACAATCCAAAGTTTATGGGACACAGCAAAAGCAGTCTTGAGAGGGAAGTTCATAGATCTACAAGCGTACTGGAAAAAACAAGAAAAAAAATGGTAATAAATTATCTAACTCTAAAACTCAGAATTAGAAAAAGAGCAATAAGAAAAGCCCAGTGTAAGCAGAAGGAATGAAATAATAAAAATCAGAGCAGAGATAAATGACATAGAGACCAAAGACACAATACAAAAGATCAACAAAACCAAGAGCTGATTCTTTGAAAGGATAAACAAGATTGATGAACCTCTAGCCAGGCTAACAAAGAAACAAAGAGAGAGCACCCAAATAAACAAAATCAGAAATGAAAGAGGTGAAATAACAACAGACCCAGATGAAATACAAAGGATGGTTACAAAATACTACAAACAACTCTACTCCAATAAACTGGACAACCTGAAGGAAATGGACATATACCTAAAAATATATATAACCTTCCAAAACTCAATCAGGTAGAATCTAAAAATCTCTATAGGCCAGTAACTTTGGAAGAAATTGAAGCAGTCATCAAAAAGCTTCCAGCAAACAGAAGTCCAGGGCCAGGTGGCTTCACAGCAGAGTTTTACCAAACATTCAAGGAAGAACTAAAACCTTTCAAGCTTCTTTTAAGAAGCCAGCATCACCCAAATACCCAAGCCAGATAAAGACAACACAATGAAAGAGAATTACAGGCCAATATCTCTCATGAACATAGATGCCAAAATCCTCAACAAAATTCTAGCAAATTGGCTCCAGCAGCGCATCAGAAAGATCATACACCATAACCAAGTAAGATTTATACCAGGAATGCAAGGATGGTACAATATCCGCAAATCAATAAATATGATACCTCACATAAACAAATTGAGAGATAAAAATCATATAGTCATATAAATTGATGCAGAAAAAGCATTTGATAAAATCCAACAGCCTTTCCTGATAAAAACTCTCAACAAGGTGGAAATGGAAAGATCATACCTCAACATAATAAAAGCTATATATGACAAAGCCACAGAAAACATCTTACTCAATGGGCATAAACTAAAACCATTTCCTCTAAGAACAGGAACAAGACAGGTATGCCCACTCTCACCACTCCTGCTTGACATAGTATTGGAAGTACTAGCCATTGCAATTAGACAAAAAAAGGAAATAAAAGGCATCCAAACTGGAAAAGAAGAAGTAAAATTGTCCTTATTTGCAGATGACATGATATTGTACATAAAAAAACCTAAAAGACTCCATCAAAAAACTAGTTGACTTAATAAATGAATATGGCAATGTAGCAGGATACAAAATTAATGCCAAAAAATCAATGGCATTTATATTCACCAATAGTTAACTTACAGAAACAGAGAATAAAAAATCAATCCCATTTACCATTGCACCAAAATCTAAGATACCTAGGTATAAACTTAACTAAGGAAGTAGAAGACCTGTATGTGGAAAACTACATGACACTGAAAAAAGAAATAGAGGAGAATGTAAACAGAAGGAAGAACATACCATGTTCATGGATTGGTAGAATCAACATCATCAATATGTCCATACTTCCCAAAGCAATTTATAGGTTCAATGAACTCCCCATTAAAATACCAATGGCATATTTCACAGGCCTAGAAGAACTCTCCAAAAATTCATCTGTAACAAAAAAAGACCCTGAATACCCACAGCAATCCTGAGAAAGAAGAATAAGTAGGAGGGATATCAATTCCAGATTTCAAGCTGTATTACAAAGCCACTGTTCTCAAAACAGCCTGGTACTGGCACAAGAACAGACATATAGATTAATGGAATAGAATAGAAAATCTGGATAGCGACTCAAACCTCTATACTCTATTAATATTTGACAAAGGTGGTATGAACATACAATGGAGTCAAGACAGTCTCTTCAATAAAGCATCTTGGGAAAATTGGACATATATGTGCAAAAGAAATGAAACTAGATCATCAACTTACACCATACACAAAAAATAACTCAAAATGGATACAGGACTTAAACATAAGATGGGAAACCATAAAAATACTAGAGGCATCCACAGGTAGCAAAATCTCTGATATATGCCAAAAGAACTTCTTCATTAATACTACCCTAGATCAATGGAAGCTAAAGAGAAAATAAACAAATGGGACTACATAAAAATAAAAAGCTTTTTTACAGCAAAACAATCAACAAAACCACAAGAAAGCCCACTGTATGGGAGAACATATTTGCTAATGTTATCACTGATAAAGGTTTAATCCCCAACATCCAGACAGCTTATACAACTAAATAAAAGGAAGATAAACAATCCAATTAAAAAAAATGGTCAATGGACCTACACAGAATATTTTCAAAAGAAGACAGAAGGAAGGCCAAGAGGCACATGAAAACATGCTCAAAGTCACTAATAATCTGAGAGATGCAAATCAAAATAACAGTGCAGTGCTGATGTTGGCTAACATCAACAAATCAACAAAGGACAAGTGTTGGTGAGGTTGTGGAGAAAAAGGAACCCTAGTGCACTGCTGGTGGGAATGCAGACTGTTGCAACCACTGTGGAGAACAGTATGGAGTTTCTGAAATGGAACTCCCATTTGATCCAGTAATCCCACTCCTAGGAACATATCCTAAGAAACCAGAATACTGCTCATTTTTAAAAAGGCACCTTAATCTGAAATGACAGATTAATTTTAAAGCTTATACTAAAACTTGAATAAACCCTTTACAGTGTGAATAGTAAAAATCGATCTTCAGTCCTTCCCAGAGTGTGGAGGGCTGCTGTGTCCTTTCAAGAATTTGCTGCACCAAAATAACACTTATGAATTGGTCCTTTGGTCCCCTGTAATTGCTTTTCTCCTAACAACTATTTTTCCTTTCAACATGAATTGTCTCTGGTTTGCTTTTTCAATTTTGATTTTATTTATCCTGTGTTCAGCTTCATTTAATGTTTTAAGATGCCAAAAATTCATTTTGTGGTGAGACAATCATTTCAAATTATCATGTAAATAAATATTAATCTAAATAAGATTCATAAAAATAAATTAATATTACTATTTCACATTTTTTTCTGATTTCATGGATGAGTGCTATAGAAAATATCCTTTACAATATTATTTCTTGAAACTTAGGACATTTTAAGGGAACTATTATTCCAATTATTTAAAGTTTATTATGTATTGAGGATGATGTTACAAATTTGAAAGTTCTTAGGAGAAAATCTAGGTGACCTTACAAAATCATCAGATGACTGGATTAAAAGGCTGTAGCACATTTGCATAATGGAATATTATGCTGCTGTTAAAAAGAAAGAACTCTTACCATTTGCAACAGCATGGATGGAACTGGAGTGCATTATGCTAAGCTAAATTAGCCAGATGGAGAAAGATAAATATCACATGATCTCACTCATTTGTGCAATATAATAAATAACATAAAATAATGAACAAACAGTAGATCCAGAGACAGAGAAGCATCAAACAGACCATCAAACAGACTTTCTTTTCAGAAAGAAAGTAGGGGAGGGTCAGCGAGGAGGGGGCAAGAGATCAACCAAAGGACTTGTATGCATGCATATAAATATAACCAATGAATACAGACACTAGGGGGGTTGAGGGCATGTGTTGGGGGTTGGGGGTGGGAAATTACAATAAATCTGTAGTTCTAAGAGAATTATGCCAAAAATGGATTCAATTATATGTTTCATTTCATTGGGGAATTCATTCAGTGAATAAATCAATATATTAGTTACAGGTTGATTAAAGAGTAAAATTAGCTTTTAATCAATATTAGTCAATTTCATCACATCCATCATTTAATTAGTAAGTACCTAGCAACTGCTACTCTCAACTATTTACATGATTTAGTATTAGTATACTTTCGAAAGTATTTAGAATCAACGCAACACTTGCAGAAAGCGCATACTATCTACTGAGACTGTTTTTGCTAACTATGAAATTCTGTGCAATATATATATATATATATATATATATATATATATATATAGCTACATAATAAAAAATACAGATCAATTTCAGCACTGTGCATGCTGCTTAGGAATTTCTAATACCTTGATGATGAGAGATCCCAAGTAAATATGCTTAGTTTTCTGATGAACAGATTTCTAATCCCGAGAAAGACATTTCCATTTAGAAGTAAAAGAGAGCCTTTAAATGTATAAACTATAATTATATTTGTCTTCATATTATTGTATATTTTTCTTTGCAAGAACAATGTATTGAATTATAATTGCGCCCTATTAAAGGAAAGAATTGTTGGCCAGTGGATAGGTGTGACATTACATAAAATAGCTATAAAGAACCTAAGATATATGACAGGCTCAATTTCCTTCCATATATCATATTTCATTGATTCAGATAGTTTTGTCCCCATATTCTGACTCTGTGTTCTTACATTAATGGAATCCCACAATCACTATGAGGCAGACAGCAGTTTTGATGAAATTGTCATTGACTGTGATCTGATTACTTGGTCATAACTGTTCATACTGTTGTAATTTCAGTTGAATTATGTGCATTATGGGGGACACTCATGTGGAGTTAATTGTCATTTAAAATGTCTCCCATGAGTCTACTGTGATTCCATTGTCAAAATGTTTTATTATTTGAATATTAGCAACATAATTTTATATTATTGAATGATATATCTATTGTTGAAAGTATATATGTGTGTGTGTGTGTGTGTGTGTGTGTGTGTGTGTAGCAAAAATTAAAGTACTTAAAAAGACACACTTAGGTAAAAGAAGATGCCTACTTCTTGATAAATTTCAAAATTATTGTTTGTTACCCACAAAACTAGGTTCAAGAGAAAATGTCTACTTCTTAAAAAGGAATAAAAGGAATTTCAAAGCATTAAAAGGTTAGTCTGATTAGTCCATGACACAGAACAAAACTTCAGTAATTGTTTATGTCTTAATTGGTAGTTATAGTTTTTCTTCGCCCTACATAGTAATACATCTCACTACAGTCATTGTCACCTTATAGTTTATGAAATTCAGTCTATTTAAAGAAAATGAAATCAGCTATAAATTGGTAAAAAGAAGAAACACTTCCTATTCTACCACTATTTAAAAATCAAAATTTTCTGATCATATTAGAAAATAAATATAAAAATATGTGTAATTTAATAAATAAGAAGTTATTGGAGTCATGAAGTTATCTGGAAAATCTATGACCTATGGAGCAATGACATATCATAAACAATAAAGACAACATAGAATGCTGAACCCCTACTCTCAGCTTATAGTAATAGTTATGTTGTCTTTATGATTTTAAATGAGTTCCCTGTGAAGCTATGAATCTATGCATTAAAATAAAGTTGAAAGAACATTTAGATAGAAAACTGAGAAACTATAGTATATATTTCTACAGAATTATGTTCATAAATAAGAAATTCAGTAAACTGTGTTGATATATCATCCTAGAACACTGGTAATTTAGAGAATGACTATCAGCATTGATGTAAAAAAGTTATATCATGGTAAATTTTATCTTACTTTTAAGAACATAAAAAGCACTTTTAACCTCTATATCACCCTATTTATATTAACCAGACTTATAAGGATAATTTAGAGTAATAAACACAAATAATTTTATGCATAAACATATACTTAAATACATATATAAATGTATATGTAAATGTAAGTATTATGTATGTATATATGTATGTATATATATATATGTACATTGTGACTCTCCTTTCCTATATATATATGTATATAATATCATGTCTTCATTTAAAATTCACACAATCAATTTTATGTGTTTTTTTTTACTTCCAAGCCCCACATGCATTGAATTTTTCATGTTGAATTATTCATAAATTATTTGCATTTTTAAAGTCCAAAACATCATTTTTTAAAAATAATTATTGAATCAAAAATGGAAATCATTTTCAAAACAATTATCCCTCAAAGACCTGGTGGAGGCATTGCATCTGTTTATACAACAAAGGACTCTTACATAGACAGAGGAAAGCTGCAAGTGAAAAGAGAGAATAAATGAATGTTCACTGGGAAATCTGGGAGAAAATAGTTGAATGAAATAAGACAATTTCTCAGGCAAATAGGGAATTTTTTATGAAAGGCTTTCTTGACCTCAGGCACAATTACAACAGCTGAACCATACAGCCTCTATCAGTCATAATCTAGAATAGCACCTCTTTCTATTAACTGAGCAATAGAGGAACAAAAATGACAGACCATTCCATATGAGGCATTCTGTTGGTTGCAATGCATGCTGATGGCTTAATTAAGTGGAAAGTGTGGCACATGTGGGTGTTCAGGCCCTTTTCACATGAAGCCAATATCATCAAAGCAGAGGGTTTTGGGCTCCACAGCCAGATTACAAACAGGAGTTTCTTCATTGATTGTCTTGTTGCTGATTGTATTAGTGCTTAGTTTGCTTCCATCTACTTAACAATTAGATAAACTTCCCCACTAGTAGGCCCAGCATGGAATAAAGAATAGCGAGTGATTTCTCCAGTTATTAAGACCTCATCTGCAACTGAGTGATAGTCTCTGGAAATTAAGGAATGTTTCTTTTCACTACAAGTATTTGCTCTTTTTCAAAACTTGACACTTCTATCAATGGGATTTACAATCTTTTTTAACACCAACAAACATAGATATATCAGAAAGTTAAACCAAGGTAACAGTACAATGGCAAGTGACATATAATAACCAAAGAATTTAAAATATGTGTTTATGTCAGTAAAGTAATATGAGAGGAAAGTCTTAGAAACTCAATTACACTAAGATAATGAATCATTTATACCATATATTTTAATAGCTATTCAGAAATTGGTTTTATTATTAATCTCATGAGTACTAATTTTAACTTGGTTAATTGTCCAGAAAATTTTGATTGGTGTTAATATCTATACAAGAGTCAATAGCAAGTAATATCTGTATATAAGCATACATATAAAAATAACTCATACATGCATATACACACATCCTATCTAATAAAAGAGTAATATGCAAATTGACTGTCACACCAAGACACAAGATGGCCAACCCCATGTAGTCAAAGATGGCTGCTGCCATGTGGACACAAGATGCCCACTACAAGATGGCCACCACAAGATGGTATGCAGGGAAGGGTAGTTGTGGGAAGTTAAGGATGACCAGGCCAGCAAGGGAGGGCTGTTGTGGGTGATGAGGCCAGCAGGAGGACGGTTATGGATGACTGGGCCAGCAGAAGAGGGCAGTTGGGGGAGGACCAGGTCTGCAGAGGAGGGCAGTTGGGGGAAACCAGGCCTGCAGGGGAGGGCTGTTAAGAGCCAGCAGTTCTGGATTGTGAGAGGGATGTCCAGCCGCCCGTTTAGGCCCAATACCAGAGGGGTCCCAGATTGGAGAGAGTGCAGGCTGGGCAGAGGGACACCCCAGCCCCATATACAAATTTTGTCCACCAGGCCTCTAGTATATACATAGTATATACATGAGTATTTACATAATATTATGTTTCATTTTTGAACTTTTTTTCCAGTAAAAACTATAAAGGAAATACTAGTTCTAAAACCAAAGAGAAGTATACTATTATGCTTATATATTTTCTACTTGATATTTTAAAATAATTACATATTATAAATATATCAATAAATACACATTAAATCAAATCATAATGCAGCAAGCTATGTCTGCTAGGTTTCATTAACGATACCACCATTCGTCCATCCTTCAGCAATGAATCTTAGGATCATACTTGAAGTCTTCTCTTTCATTTTACTCTCATTCCCACCATTACCTAGTATTGCTGATTATATATATTTTCAATACTGTCTCTACCATTTCCATTTCCCCTTCTATAATGAGGCCTCTGCTATATTTTTCTGTTCCTCTCAATAATTTATTCATTTATCAGTAAATATTCAGGGAATGATTTCTATGTACCACTTAGTCTTTTAGATATAGATAATACTTTTAAATATCTACATTTTTCTCTCTTCTATCAAAATGATAATTTAATGCAATTAGAATATTAGATGCATAATTTCATTTTATTATTTTTCCTTCAGGGAGAGAAAAAAATAAGAGCACAATACTATCTTTATTCACATTATCTCCTCCAAATTTTCAACACTATCATATAATAGTATGTGCTAAATATTTGTCGAATTAATAATTAAAAATAAAATAAATGTACCACATTTCTGCTGAATTATAGTTCTAATAAATATATTTATTGAATTACTCCCATGTTTAAATCCTCCCAAAGGGCCCTTAGTACCACAGTTTATATTTAAAGTCTCTTAGAATGGTATAAAGAGCTCCTCAAGATTTGAACTTCAAATCTTTCTCTGGACTCATCTCAAAATATCCCTTATGCATTTTTCTTTTCAACCACACTAAACAAGTTGTAGTAGTCATTATCACAGTAATCAAGCTCCATCTCTTAATATATGCCTGATATTGTCTCCCCACTCACAGAACTCCTAAAACTAAAACTTAAAGTGTTCCGAGTAGGTACTAAATATATGTTAACTTTCTAACACACTCTTATCTTCCTGATTGCCTGTTCTGTGAAGTTTTCCATGATCTCCTCAAGTTGTTGCTCTGGGCTCTAATACATTTGGCTATGAGACCTACCAGCATAGACTACAGAACCTCATTCTTATTTTTATGTGCATTTTCTCTCAATAACACTGTATTCAGTTGCTGCCCCTACCACAGACGAGGCTAGTAATAACCATTTATAGATAATAATATCATTATCAATGTTAATAAGAACAGGATTCATATAGAGAATCTTCTCACTGTCCCAAGTCCTTTGTTTATTATTAAATGACACAAGCTAATTCTGACATTCTCTCCAGGTAAAAGAATGTCTGGCATAGGGAGAAAATAAGCTTGATCCAGAAAACACAAATAATACAAGCCGAGAGACTGTTCAAACACCATTTTTGAACCAAAAGCCATTTTTTCTCCACTCTAGCATTTTGATATTCTTGATGTTTACGGAATTGTCTTTCTTTCCTTTTTATTTCCCTTTCTCCTTCCCTCCCTCCTTTTCCTTTTCCCTTGGTTTCTTCTTTCATTCCTTAGTGTCTGTAGGTCCTTTATCACTTTAGTTCAAATTAAATTATGAGAAGTAATATTCAGATAATATTGGTTTCTCTTGCTTTATGGTGTTCTTCTAGCTTTTATAAGGCTTTAAAAATTTGTAAGACTTGCCCAGCTTGTGTTGCTCAGTAGTTGAGCATTGACCTTTGAAGCAGGAGGTCACTGTTGGATTTCTAGTGAGGGCACATGCCCTGGTTACAGGCTGGATCCCCAGTGGGGGGCATGCAGGAGGCAGCCAATCAATGATTCTCATCATCTCTCTCTCTCTCTTCCTCTCTGAAATCAATAAAAATATATTTTAAAATGCATAAGACTGAGTTTTTATTATGCTTTATTTGTAGTAAATATTGTTTTTAGGTATCACATTTGGATATAACTCAAAAATATATAGTTGGTTTTTTCATGGTTCTAACAGAGCTGACTTACTACACACAGGGGCACAGCCTGGGCCATCGATATAGTTTGGAGACCACTAAAATATTTTAATTTGCATTAAAATAAGAAGAAAAACTTTTACAAGCAAATATTATATTCATGTTGATGACACCAGAGTATTAAAATGAAATATTTACTATTCTTTCATGGAGGAAAGCAGCAGATGAAGGCCTTACTACCTAGGGTTCCTGAAAGTCATAATGCAACCCTGGTTCTTGGTTCTCTTTTTCCAGAAAATTTATATAATTGACATATTATTCTAATTTGGATATGGATTCCAAGATGCTTAATGTTTGAGTGAACACTTTACTAGGACTTGGACAAAACTTAGGGTTAATTATACTCATTAGGCCAAACTATAAATTATTTCAAGTCATTTTTATTTATATATGTTTTCACTAATCTATTTATTAGTTAATGGCTTTTTTTGTCTTGAGCTAATACCTTTCATCCAATGTGTAAATTGTGTTTTTAAATCTATAAATATTACTATGAGGTAAAAACAATAAGAAATATAAGCAAAAGGCAAGCAAAATATATCAATGGTTGCCTCAAATCTCCTCCCCAAATCCTTGCAATACATAAAACAGATATTTCCAATATCCCTTTCTCATGAAAATCTTTCCTCAGAGTACAAACATCTTGTGAATGTGTGAACTATTTGTTTCATCACCTTATACTTGTTGAGAGCAGTGGTTCTCAGGTTTTCTCTGTGAGGGTGATTTGGGTATCTGTAGAAGTGTGTGTTCCTGGCTTTTGAACCCAGACTCCCTGTCTCAGCTGGGAAACTTTACTTTCAATAAGCATCTAAAGTATTTCTGAAAAAAGCAATCTATGTAAAACATGCTGAGAATTATGTCATCATATGGAATTGTCAAGTGGCATGTAAAATCAAGTCACTTTGTTTATAGTAACACCTCTACCAGTGCATAACTGGAAGAGTTAAGAAATGTTAATGTACTACTGAACCTAAATATTCCATTCTAGTGTAGGACACATAATGTTAAGTGTTCTCAATTAAATGATTAATTTCTGAATAGTGAGAATAGATTAAAAAATCAAACTGTATGTTTATGAACAAGCGATCTCTATAGATTCTAAATAATAAGCATTTTCCTTATCGTTGCTCATGGCTACAGTACTAAAGAAACTAATCATAAATAGTAACAGGAACAACATTCCTGTGGATAAAAACCTTTGTGGGGTACACATATGCAACATTATTAATTAAGCAATATATTCCAAAAGGAACACTTAAAGATTCTATCACATTTTAATTTCAGAAATTTAATTTTATTTATTTTTGTATTATAACAAATACTTTTTAAAATCTGAAATAATTTCCTAAATATATACAAAATCTGCTGGACGTGTGGAAACTAAATAGGAATATATGTCGATTATAAGTATATACTTACTATTATTTCTAGAATTTTACAAACAGAATCATATTTTAAATTTATTATTAGTTGATTCAAAACACTTAGTGCCTTGCAATTTCTTTCCTTTTTAAATAACAGAATAGTACTGAGTGGTGGTGAATGGCTAGGTGGGGAGGGTGAGCAGCAAATCATTTCAGACAATTTCACACTCAGGGCTTGTTGACATGAGGCAGGGCAGAGGAAATAACCCTGTCAGCACCTGCATCTTTAATGAAGGACAATGCTGCTACACATTTAGAGAATAGAGAGGAAAAAATAAATCATGTTTAACTTGAAAGTGGGTTGTCAGATTTACTCAAATAGAAATACAACCTTCTATGCTTCTCCTGCCCCGTAGATTTCCATTTAAAATACATACCTCAAAATCAAAATTTTAAATATATATGCTCTTTAATTTTTCAATTCAATCCACTATCTGGCAAATGTGTATTTTTAAAACCTATTTACCACTCGTCTCCCCTACTCTTCCTGACATCTGTTGCAATCAGAGGTGGATGTTTAAAATGTAAGGAGAGGTAGATGTTTAAAATGTAAGATTCCTTTGTAGCACAGACTGAATAAAGATGTGGCGCAGCCCAAACACAGCATGCCGCAAGGCCTCAGGAGATAATCACAGTCACGTCTGAAGAGAATTTTATATGTGAATAAGGGATGAGGTAAATTGACAAGGGAATGTCTGGCAGCGGTTTTAATAATCGGGCAGGTTTGAGTTGTCTCCACAGGCAATGAAGGCAACAACTCGAAAGGTTGGAGAGACCCAATCATCCCTAGAATCTACTTCTTATTCACTCCTTTTCTCCTAAAACTGATTTACAGTTTACCAAAAATAGTTTTTCTTGACTTAAAATGTACAAATAATTTCAAGTCACCACTCTGACACACCAACCATTTCACATATGACAAAGTAGAACTTAAGCAGTTTTAAAAATTTATTATGTAAGGACACAAGCAAGAATATAGAAAACATGAGCCGAATAACCCATCCATTCCAGCATTATATACAAATGATATCATACTATTGAATTATACCAAGTACTCAATTCATAGCTTGACTGAAAACCTCTTTATTATTGTGGTAATAAAATAATTTACATTATGATGGTTGTTTTTATTGATCTTTATTTTATCCACTGAGGCACATTTTTTTCACTTTCTGATTTTTGAAATAAATTTCTGATGAAAATAATATTTTCTCAAGGGAAAAAGTGGATTATTTGAGAGTCCTGATTTGTGTGTGGATACATGTGATAAGTTACACTTAGTTGCTGAATATTTTAAGTCACTGATATTTAGATCTTGCCATCTTTGCTCCCTCTGAGCTCTTAATTAAACTCATCCAGGTCCAGGAGCACTACTGAAAATAACAGCTAAAACAACAAAAGTATAGACTTCACTGTATCCTGATACGAATGTGAAGGAGAAGAGATGCTGAGTCTGATGACTCCTTTCAGCAGGTTTTCTAATTTCCCTCGCCTGAAACCAGTGCTCCCAGATGAAGGCAGTTATGAAAATGACTCCCACTCTGCAGGTGTGCATTTTGAAAGCTAATAGCATATTTCTTTTGACAGGCAAATTACATGAAATAATTCTTGAACTCTTGTGGTCCTGATCTAGAAAGACATTTAAATTTGTACATCTCATTTTTGAATACTCTTAGTTCTTTTTAAGGTGTAACCAGTTGATTGCCTTTGTAACTAATCTATATATTGTATTGCTCAATATACTCATATATACATTAAGGTTGTTTTTTGGTGTTTTTTTTTTTTTTTTTTTTAGTTTTGAAATACTTGCATGTAAGATATTGCAGAGTTTTGTCAAATTTTGGACCTAATTCTTCAAGTTGATTTATCTTCTCTGAAATTATACAATATCTTCAATTAAAGAGGCAACTTTATATTCCATGGATAAATTTTCTGTGGATGAAATTATATATATATATATTCTGCAGATAAACCTTTCTTACACCCCACATACATTCATGCATGTATTTCTTCTTCTACATTAACATAATCAAACCACACTTGGTTGATTTGATATGATTACCTGATCAATAACTAGATCATGAACTTAATTTGTTGACTTGTAACAGTTATTAGCTTAAAATGCTACAGTTTACACCTAACTGCTAACAATTACACCTACATATAGTTAGGTATATCTATATCTATATAACTATCTGTTTATATTTCTATATCTATTTCTATAGTCATAGCTTTCAAAGCACTTTTATATAAATGTCCTCTTTGTCCTGACAATTTCAAAGATAGTGGATTACTTTGTATTTAAATTTGCATTTTTCATAACTCTTAAGTGGAGGATGACATTTTTTCATACTGACATTTTTTTAATATTTGGTTCATTCACTACTTTTAATCAATATTCAAGAGAGTTGTGGCAAGAGAAAGGCATGTAGAAGCAGGTTACAAACTTGTACTATATTTATTGTGTTAACCTAACTCAGCACAAAGTAACCAAATGAACTTAACTATAACAGACTTTAAATTTTCTGTATATGTCCACCCTATGAAATGTTTCAATAAACCCATTTATTTCTTCACACCTCCCTTATCTTTGAGTTCTCACCATCAATCCTAACCCAGCATGGGAAAAAAATAAAATGAGCCTTTGGATTATTTGAGAATCCTGATTTGTGTGTGGATACATGTGATGTTACCCTTAGTTGTTGAATATTAAAATAAATGAAACAAGAAAACAGACAAATAAAAAGTAAGCTTGCAGTTTGGTTAAACAAAACATTGTATGCTATTCTTTTCTCAATAACTTGGCTAAATTATTTCATTAAATATATCCAAATACCTACATTTTGTCCCCATAGTGTTATCTGAGGAAAAATGAAACAATATTTTGATTGTGTATCAATATTTTTTTCTATTTTCCACTATTATAACATTGGGTTTAGACTATTTCCTATTTAAAAAGTTGATGTAAAGCTTTTTATAGCAACTTTATTCAAGCACCTTTAATAAAAATAATAACTCCAAGGAAACAGGCTTTTAACTTCACTGAAAACAATAGTAACTATGGCAGCAACAGAGCAGCTGTTACATTTTTATTCTGACAGTGTTCAGCCTGTTAATTAACATGTCACTACTCTGTAGTAATTTCAGTTTCAAAAAATTCACTTTTTGATATTCCTTTTCTAAAGTACAAATATGCATTGTGACATGCTGTTCCTTTTATGGTACACATTTATTCCCTGCCCTAATTGTTCTTCCATTCACTTAGTTAATACAATCACTTCCTACACCTTTCAGTGACAGTGAGATTTTCTAAATTTTCTCAGTTTCTCTAGGGAATGAATAAAGTGCTCTGTATTCAAGGATAATATCTGATACCTGGAATTTATCAACACACATACTTAAGAAGCCATTCGCACAGACTTAAACTTTCAACAGAAAAGAACAAATTTGATTTACAATAACCACGATAAAAATGAATTTAAAGCAAAGATGAAATACTGGTCAAAGTCCGGTGAAGCGAATGCCTGGCACTTACCTGGGATGAGCTGTGACAGGAGCAGCTGATCTTTCGACACGCTGAGGAGTAATGTTATGACCAAAAAAGTGACATGTTTCCATTTCATCTTTGTCTCTTCCTTGCATTACACCCAGCCAATGGCACAGATAGGTTTTATCTGTAGGGTAGACAAAACAGAAAATTATTATATTAATGGTTACCCATGTTGAGATAAAGAACATACTATTTTTTTGGTGAAAAATTATAGTTCTAATGCATTTGAATGTTATTTTTTAAATGATAAAAACGATAAATGGTTAAGCTTGAATACAACTTGCACAGAATATACTCTAGGATATATATATATATATATATATATATATATATATATTCAATAAATACAGCATTTATTAATTTTGAAAATGCATTTACACACAGATATAATAAATGATTTCTTCATTTTATCTGCCCTTTAGGGATACCAGATAAGTATTTTGATTTCTCATCAATTTTGTTGGAACACTCTTGTGTGGTCTAGAAAACTGTGGTTAGTCATTCACTAAACAAATATTTACAGACGGCTTTTTATGAACCAGTCAGTATGCAATTTCAGGGATACAGCAAAATACAAAAAAATATATATATTACCTCTTCATTCAGGCACACACATGATTTGAGGCCACTTTATATCAATTTATAAACAAATAAAAAAAACTTGTGAATTTTCAATTCTGAAAAGGCACTCTGCATCAATCATGATGGGCTCAAGAAACACATGACAGTGTCTTATAGGCAATAGATTGTTCAGTCAGGGGGGCTTCAGACAAGATGATGACAAAGAGCAGGTATGCAGTTGGGAGGCTGATCGGTGTTTCCTGGGAGAACTGACTAGACCTCCTGAAGAAATGGCATTGGAGATACAAGATATTATTTTATAAGAGGAGAAGAAAATTCTCTCTCTCTCTCTCTCTCTCTCTCTCTCTCTCTCTATCTCTCTCTTTCCCCGCCCCCCACACTGCCCTATAGCTTTCTCTCTCTCTCTCTCTCTCTCTCTCTCTCTCTCTCTCTCTCTCTCTCCCCGCCCCCCCACACTGTCCTATAGCTTTCTCTCTCTCTCTCTCTCTCTCTCTCTCTCTCTCTCTCTCCCCGCCCCCCCCACACTGCCCTATAGTTTTTTTGCCCTAGTTTTTTATAGTTTAATTGATGTTTCCATTTTTCCAGATTTAACCCATCATAATTAGTAATTATTGAAAGTGCATATAGCATATAAATTCATTTTTGGGACATTCTGTATATAGGGAGTTTTCTGTCTATTTGATAGAGTTTTCCAGGATATAATATGATTAAAAAAATTAAACAGATAAAAACAGGTGGTTAGGAGTCACTGGAGTTTGATGATACATGATAACATTGTCAGGTTACTTAGACAATGACTCTGGTGGGAATAGGAAGTATAAAGTAATCATGAGGACACTCAGCACTGGGTCATACTAATAGGGCAGGAAGGTATAGTGAACACACACCAAGGACATTGGCAAAGGAGAGGGAACAAATGATGGCGCTGGGGAGGGAGTCAGAGAGGTGGCATTATACAAGACAGTACTTTGTAGGACTTGACAAATGATTGGATTTGGGAGACTGGAAGTGGAAAGACATCTATTCAGTTAGGATAAAATACATAAATAAAGCTAGCATGGTATAAAATGTAATCTGTCCCCCCCAAAAAAACAAAACGAAATTCTACCACATATTTCTGTGATACTGCGGGTGCAAGCTTGAAAAAGGATTGTCCAACTCCATTCTGCAGGTTGATCTGCACAATCCTAGTGTCAATTTGTCTTTTTGAGTGGAGCTGCTCTTACTTTCTTATCAGTGCAGAGTTAATTGCCAAGTTTTCCCGTAGCGGAGCTGCCTAATCCTCCTGCCAAACAGCTCCAGTCATCTGACCTCATTTAAGACAGTTGAGGACTATTTCCTTTTTCTTAAGAATAAGATTGCCTCCAAAAAACAGTCTTGGTTACTGCAAGTTTGTATCTGTTGTTTATCTTCCTTGTCCAGGGGCTTAGGTTTTTATAACTTTCCTTATCCTAATATATGCCATAAATTACTTTTTCTTTCATGAGTTATCTGTTTTAAGTGTCAAGTGAGAGTAGAAAGCAGATTATATTTCAGATAAATGCAAACCTAGATGAAGAGCCCACTCTCCATGCTGTGCAGCTGCTAGCTTGTCCAGAGGCTCCTCAGGACTCTCACTGACTGTTTTGGCTCATAGTTACATTTCTCAATGATGTACAGATTATTAGTTCTTACAGCGAAAATATATAAATATACTGTATCCTAGTGATTTCTGCTTGACTGGTCTAGATATAATAGTCGTCCCTCTTCTTGGATTCTGCTTGCCTAGGGATTTCCCCATATTTCTCCTCACTTTAATATTGGGTTTCTGTGGGCACTAGACATCAGGGAGCTTGTTTTGGAATAACCTCAGACCTCTAATTCCTTAAATGTGCATAAGTAGTTTTGTTTCAGCTTTTGATGTAAATAAAAGTACATATACATTTAGAGACTTTATGATTTTCTCATTATTTAAAAATTTAGAATAATTATATTTGTTAAATAATACTTTAAAGTTTACTTATTGAACCTGAGTCTTTTATACCTATAGTTAATTATACTTTAACAATTTCATTAACCTATAGCTATTTAATAATAGGTAGCTGTTGAGATTATAAAGATCCTTATTAATCATGTACATTTTCTTTTTGAAATTGTAAAAAATATGTTGATATAATAATTAGAAAATAAACCTGAAAGGATAAACATTTGTTACAGTTGGTTGAACTCCTGCAAGTTATTCAAAAGGAAGAAATGTTATTTCAAACTTCTATAATGTTTTAATATGAATGTCCATCACACAAATTTTTATTATCTTAGGAAAAGTCTGTGATTTTACATAAATAGCTAGTAATATAACAATTTTAAGATACATCCCATAGATCAGAAGTGGCAGCTGACTTATTTGTTATCCACATTTATCATACCTTGAAGTTTTTATCCTCTGAGCTTTTTCTGAAAAATGAAATCTCCCCAAAGTAAGATATAAACTTAATAGCAAAATACACTAACCTTCCATTTAAAATTACAGTACTAGTATTTGACATATTAGCACTAGGACAATTGATTTTAATAAAGAATGAGATAGAGACACTTTTCCTCATGCACACATCTATACAGTGCTATTATCAAAGTATTAAGAATGTGTATCCAGCCGAAACCAGTTTGGCTCAATGGATAGAGCATCGGTCTGCGGACTGAAAGGTCCCAGGTTCGATTCCGGTCAAGGGCATGTACATTGGTTGCGGGCACATCCCCAGTAGGGGGTGTGCAGGAGGAAGCTGGTCGATGTTTCTCTCTCATCGATGTTTCTAGCTCTCTATCCCTCTCCCTTCCTATCTGTAAAAAAATCAATAAAATATTTTTAAAAAAAGAATGTGTATCCAGGAACTAGATGGGTTAGATCATTGTCCTCATAGGCCAAAGTTTAGGTTTGATCCCCAGCACATACAAGAATCAACCAGTAAATGCATAAATAAATGTAACAACAAAACAGCAAATAATTCTCTCTCTCTTACCTTCTCTCTTTTATCTTTCTCCTTCAAATCTACATATATAAAAGGCAAGTAATTGGAATGATGGAATAACCGGAATAACCAGTCTCGATAACATGCACTGTGGCAGCCAACTGGCCCGATCAGGCCACAATCAACATGCCCAACCACCCAAGGCCCCTGCTCCCAGCTGACCACACCTACAATTGGCCCCTGGACCCTGATCAGGGGAGGGGCCAGCCCGCCAACCACTGGTAGCCCCACCCCCAGATGGCCTCGCTCCTGATCAGCCTACCCCTACCCCCTACTGGCCTGGCCCAGGTTGGCCCCCATTGGGGCAATCCAGTCAGATTCCCACCACTGCACGAATTTGTGCACTGAGCTTCTATTCAATAATAACAATAATAATAATAATAATATGTATATCCATATGGGTGTGAATTAAAGAAGTTATCATGTTATGAGAGTAGAAAAAATATTCCCTTCCATTGTGAAATATTAGGTTGAATATTAGACCATAGAATTACTTAAATGCTTTAAGATATAATTTACTTGGGGATGATATAATTATGGAAGTAATACACTTCAGAGTTTAAGCATAGATGGTAAAACCAGGTGTTTAGGTGAATCTCAACTCAACCACTCAGAAGTTGTTTGATTTGGGGCAAACAATTTAAGCTCTCTTAGTCTCATTTTTAAATAAATATAAAATGTGAATAATAATAATAGCCATGTCATTGGGTGAGATAATATGCATGGTGTAATTATAAGTGCCCGCTCCATTGCCCAACATCTACTAAGAGCATCAGGACTCCAACTTCAAGAAGCATCCATTGAGGTTCCTCCAGGGTGATGCCAGAAGCAGTCTTGGTTTTTTATTTACATGTTGCTTTACTTTTGAGTAGTGTCTGTTTTAGATCTAACTTGCAAGATGTTATGGGTTTTGATTTATTTTAATGAATTTTCTTGAGATGAAATTTATATATGATTAAATAAACCCATTTAAGGTATAAAGTTCAAATTTGACAAACTCAAAGAGCTATGTAACTTCCACCCCCCAGAAAATATAATACTTTCTTTCTCCAGGGGTCTTAGCATTAAAAGCTAATATACTATATACATACACAGCATATATATATATATATATATATATATATATATATATATATAGCTGTTTGAGTTTATATTGAGTTTATAAAGTTACATAGCTCTTTGAGTTTATATTGAGTTTATAAAGAGTTACATAGCTCTTTGAGTTTATATTGAGTTTGAGTTTATAAAGAGTTACATAGCTCTTTGAGTTTATATTGCTAATTCATATTTTCAAATAATGGCACATATAATTAATAGCAAATATAAAAGTAGGCTGGTCTACCCACTGCTTTTAAGAAGATGATTGCCTCAAAAAGTTTAAAAAATATATATTTTGGGAAAATCTTGTTCTATGATTACTAATAAAATTTCTTGGAAAGCAAGAGAGTTTCTTAATAAATGAATTTTTTACTTTGTTAAACTCAGAATTTAAATAATATTTCTAAAGGCAAACATTTTGGTTTACTTAAAAGAACATAAATATGTCTTAAGCTTTTTATTGGATCATGATGACTATTTTTCAGTTTCCTCTGAAACACTTAGTTCTCTCTCTCTCTCTCTCTCTCTCTCTCTCTCTCTCTCTTCCCTCTCTCTCCCTCTATCTCCATATTTAAAATATAGAAACTGCACTTCCCAAAGCTTTTCTTGTTATTAGCCAAAATTTATTCTCCTTAAGTTACAAAAAAAAGCTTTTTCTTTTTTTTTTCAATTGAAAAGAAAATATGCTCAATAGAACCAACATATTTTTTAAGTCTTGTCTTCATTTTATTTAATTCAATTTTTAAGTGAGTCAAAAGTTAGGAGAGTTAAAAATGTTCAACAAGACAACAAAAGCAACAAATGTTGATTATTTTGTCCTAGTCTTAGAAAAAAAGAAATAACAGTGGCTGGTGGAATAATAGCTGTGCCTAAAAGCTGTCTTTTGGAGATCAATGACCAGAAAAGGCCAGCCTCACCTTAGAGTTTGCATATAACAGACAAATCAGCCAGCCACCCACATATGAATAAGGAGACATTTTCCCTCTTTACAAATGAGAGAACTTAAAGTTTAATCTACACAAATAGGACTAAACTCCTAGAGCTCACACAGAAGAAAACAATCATCACAGTTAAACTTCTCTATTCAAACCAGTCTTTTTACATTCTGGAACTTTTTTTTTTTAAATTAAGAATCCAAAATTAGCTTTTATAAAAAAGTTAAAATTAAATACATAATCAATAAATATTTTGAATAATAAACATATGGAGAACTCTGTACCAGGTAATGAAGAGTCAAATTGATATGAAAGCAATCACTTTCTTTATGTTAGAGCAGTAGATGATTTATTATATATGAGGGGCAAAAATAAAAAGGATTGAGTTGACCATGGAGGAAGTGGTCTGAAGGTGGGAAAAGAATGGAGCTGATCTAGGTTTTAAAAAGTGTCTTGGAATTACACATCTGGATAAACTGGGAAAAGACATTCAGTGAGGGGATACATATGAGGTGCAGATAGAGTGTGGCTATAATGGATGGTTTGTGTACAAATAAATAGTAATCCTATCTAATAAAAGAGTAATATGCAAATTGACCATGACTCTAACACACAAAATGGCTGGCCCCATGTGGTCAAAGATGGCTCCCCTATGTGGACACAAGATAGCCACAACGAGATGGTCAGCAGGGAGGGCAGTTGGGAGGGACCAGGCCTACAAGGGAGGGCAGTTGGGGGCAATCAAGCCTGCAGGGGAGGGCAGTTAGGGTTGACCAAGCTTGCAGAGGAGGGCAATTGGAGGAGAGCAGGCCTACAGGGGAGGGCAGTTAAGGGTGACCAGACCTTCAGGGGAGGGCAGTTAGGGGCTATCAGGATGTCAGGGGAGAAGTTAGGTATCAATCAGGCTGACTGCGGAGTGGATAGGGGGTGATCTGGCTGGTAGGAAGAAGCAATTAGAAGCAATCAGGAAGGTAAGCAGGCAAGCCAGCAGTCCTGGATTGTGAGAGGGATGTCTGACTGCCCGTTTAGGCCTGATTAAGAAAATGTGACTTTGGAAACAGAGGGATATAATTTCATACAAATAAGAATCACTCATTTTCTTAGAAAATTATTTTTCTCAAGATATCTTAAGTATCCTACTCCCACCATCAATGGAGGGATTTCATCCATACAATTTTTTTATAACATTTCCATCAATTAAGGATCAGAAAGAAGCCTGGCTGGTGTAGTTCAGTGGTTGAGCAGCAACTGATGAACCAGGTCATGGTTCCATGCCTGGGTTGTCAGTTTATAAGAAACATGCCTCTGTCGAAACTGATTTGGCTCAATGGATAGAGCATCAGCCTGGGGACTGAAAGGTCCTGGGTTCAATTCCGGTCAAAGGCAGATGCCTTGGTTGTGGGCCCATCCCCAGTGGGAGGTGTGCAAGAGGCAGCTGATCGATGGTTCTCTCTCATTGATGTTTCTAACTCTCTATCCCTCTCCCTTCCTCTCTGTAAGAAATCAATAAAATATATTTTAAAAAAAAGAAAGAAACATGCTTCTGATTTATCTTCATAGAAAAGGAAACAGCATGTGGTCAAGCTCCTGAATTTTCCCAGAGCAAAGAGGATGGAAAGAGGATGAGAGCTGTAAGCATGGCTGTCAGCACATGTCCTAGGAAGATTCCCCTAGAAAAACAGGGGTGGAAGAAGTTAGAGAAGGCCCCAGACTATTTTTTTTTAAATAACCTGATGGAAGACAGCAAGACCTAGGCAATCTATTAGAAAATAGGTGACCAAATAGCACTCAGCCAATGAGGAATTGGAGGAGGTCTAAATAAATAGGCTATGTCCCTTCCCCCACGTGTGATCCTGTACAATGGGCACCTGCTCTAGAGATTGTTATTAAAAGTCTCATTTTCGCCATGTTTCTCTTCCCTAGTCTATCATTTGAAATTTGGACAGGTGAGCCATTTCTCACAAGCTCTATCCCCCGTAAGGGATGTGCAGGAAGCAGCCAATCAATGATTCTCTCTCAGCATTGATGTTTCTATCTCCCTCTCCCTCTCCCTTCCTTTCTCTGAAAATCAATAAAAACATTTAAAAAAAATAATCAGAGTGAAGGTAAAGTAATGTGCGACATTTATCCTTTTAGAATTCTTACTCTTGCCACAGACTGAATATTTGTGTTAACTCAAAATTCACTTGTTGAAATCAAATACTCTTTGTTATGGTATTAGAACATGGAGCTTTGGAGAGGTGATTAGGCCATGAATGTGAATAGTGTTCTTATGAAAGAGACTCCAGGGAATCAGGGCGAGAAGAGGAAATAGCTGTTTGTAAACCAGGAAGTGAGCTCTCACCTACACCAAGTCCGGCAGCTTATTGATCTAGAAATGTCAGCCTCCAGAGCTATGAGAAATACATGTCTCTTTGTTTACAAGTCACCTAGTCTATGGAGTTCTGTTATAGAAGCCCCAACAGACGAAGACAGCAAGCATTAGTCAAATAGAGCCAATGTTAATGTTATGAATGTGCTATACACCCAAGGCTTGCAAAATTTTAACCTTCTGATTGTTTTGTACATTTCACTGATTTAGTGCATTTAAAGATACAGTGATTAATACTATTTTTTAAAAAAAAATTAAAAGAAATAACATCAACTAGTAGCAAAAATGAGCCTCACTAATCCCATTATTTGCACTAAAGATAAGACTATATTAAAAATTTAAGAAAATCATCACAAAGAAACAACTATTTTATTGCTATAAAATGAGAATCAGAAGCATTGGGTGGTTCTTAAGAAAGTACACCTGGGATATTCAAAATACAGATTGTCATCTTCAAATAGGTATTGTGAGCACCATGAGGAGAGTGGAATTAATGATCACTAAAGGTCCTACTTAACGCTTTGTCTCCTTTCAGCATGCTGAAATCAGCACTTCATCAGTGGTTTAAAGCTATGTTGCCATGAGTTTGGATTAGATATTTTAATATAGTGCCTTCCAAGAATCCATATATGAATTTCAAGATTAAACCTTAAAATCAATAAAGGCAGTAAGATGGCTGTCAACCACTGATTAGATCATGTTATTAAAGTGATGGACATGCAGTTATGTATAAAAATAAACACTGTTCTATGCACAGGGCCTTATGAAAATGAGCACTGTTTCCTCAAGGCAGCTCACATAATCATTAGGAATGGACGGCAGATTAAACTGCACAAATCCTTGTGGGAAGAGGGGGAAGGCACAATGGTAAATGCAGTTTCCAATTGATTTTTCACCCTAAGCACAGTGAAGTTCATTAGTATTGCTAATATAAAGGCAAAGGTAAAAGTCAGCAAAATGGAGATTTTATCTTCCTTTCACTTTAATTATAAGATTGCCTCAGGAAACCTAGCTTTCAGACTTGTTTAAAATGGAAGATTATATTCATATATTAGTGGAACTGTATTAAAAGTAAAGAAATTCATAAAAAGATGATTTAGTGTATAAAAGTTCTACAGGTAAATATATAGAATGTAAAGGTTTAATATAAAGAAAAATCCACCAGTTTTTTTTCCTTTTTCTTATATTTTAGCTAAAATAAAAACTGTTTATCTCAGGCACCCTTTTCAAAAATGAATGTTCAAATTCACAAAGATGGTTTCTTAAAAGTATACTCATGTACACACAGACAAAAAGAAAGCAATTTTAAAACAAAAGCAATTTTTCAAATGCAGTGCTCACACTAGCACAGCCAGATGAATTCTATGCCCACTTGACCTTCAATTTTATTTCTCATCTTATCTTTCTGATGAAAATTAGTTGGACACATGTTGTTTGGTCATCCTGACCAAAAGTGAATCCAGTTGCAGGCATGTTTTCCTGGAAAATGTCATCTTTGAGTAGGTAACATGGAAGTAAACATCAATAGCCTCACTCTTCTAAAAATAAGTATTGCTTTGATAAGTTACATTTATCTTAGCACTGGAACACAATTAGCAGATATTGTCTGGGCATTGGTTTGGCCAAAGAAAAGTTACCCAAGAAGCTGGTCTGGCTTGACACATGTTCAGAGGGAGAAATGTTGAATGGTAGACAGAGGAGAGAAGACACTAGCACAAGAATTAGAGAAAACAGGAGAAAATGAACAGACAAGTTAGCAAACATGTACTGCTGGCAATTCCTAGAATTAACCACAAACCAATTGCACAGCAAGTGAAGTTAGTTATCTGCTCAACACCCTCAGCTTTCAGAGACTACTGCTGCAATCATGCCTTCAGCTCTGTTTAATCTAATTGAAAAGGAAGGTCTGGTGAGTTTTCACTTTAGAAAAAAGACTTCAATTAAAGCCAGCCACACTGAAAGTTATAAGTGAAAATCCAAGCTGTGCTACCTTTAAGCTTCAATGCTTTTAGATATCTGATGAGGTAAAATAAATAACTAACAAACAAACATTCATATATATTATGAAATATGATGTTACCATTAGATTATTTTCTCAAAAAGTAAAGCAGGAATATATGAAATTACATTAAAATGTCCATGCTCGTGTGTTTATAACTCATTCATTTAATAATATTTATTTGAGAACCTATCATGTACCATCCTACGACTCAAAAATTAAAAGGATACATCCTTTGCCTAGAAGAGGTAGTAGTTTGGCAGAGGGAAGCAAATCCAGATAAATTAAATACATGTAGTAATTTCTATCACCGTTAAATAAAATGGTGTTCTATCAGACCACAGACAGGAAAAAGCAACCATACTTTTGGCAGATTGGAAAACATTCACTACAGAATCAAACGCTTCAGGTGGATCTTAAAGGAGAGCAGTTGTTGATCAAGCCAAGAGTGTAGGACTGCAGAGGAATGGCATTCTAAATGAAAGTACTAACTGAGCAAAGCATGGAGGAAAGAGTCTGTCTGTTTGAAGAACAAGAAATGGTTTTGTTTGCATGAGATTTCAGGTGGCATATATGTGACCAGAGAGGAAGCTGCCAAATTGACAGGCCAGAATGTAAAGGGCTTTGTGTACAGAACAGATGCTTAAGCAGAATAATGAACTGAGCAAATGTGGTTTCTAAAATAAAAACTTGGTGAATCACAGACATATTATGGAACAGTCTGTATGTCATGAAGCACAGGTCACTATTATAATATTCTATAATTCTAGTGCCTTGTCTGCCTTGGAGTAAATACTAGATATCTGTTGAATTAGTGAATAGATGAATAAACAAAGAATTATGAATATAGTATATGCATTTGAACTAATGTACTTGCAGAGGAAACAGAAGTATAAAAAGAGATATAATATTCATGAAGTCCATATGTCTCTGAAGATTTGCATTACATTAGACAAAAAATCATGGTGGTTAATGACAGAGAATACTTATAGAAACATTATATTTACCAATATTAAACAGCAAAATGTACTTAGTTCTCATTTTTATTTGCTTTTGTTTTCTGTACAAATTAATTTCAAATACACTGCTTTGAATGGATACAGAAACCTAAAATTTGTTCAATTCTTTTGGGAAATGAGTCATGAGTCACAGCATCATTTTCAAATGAATACAACATATAAATTAAAATCTATTACTTCAGGTTTGGTTTCCCTTGGTACCAAAATAAATATTATTTTTATAGTTAGTCATATTAAATATCTATATTAATTTCTAATTTGTAAGTATATTGCAATTAATAAATGAACTGCAAATTTTATATTACTTAAGAGCAAATAGCTCTAGAAATATGATTTTCTAAAATGTACATAGAGCCTAGCCAATCCCAGCAATTGCCTTCAAGTGTGTTGAGTTGTTTATGAAGATGCAGCAACAGTAACGGGGGAGAAGGGGAAACATTAAATTTCATACTATTAGTAATGCTATGTTAAGTTAGACATTAATGAAGTAACAGAAAAACATGTCTAAAACCCTTTTAATATGTCAAATACACAAAGACTTATAAAAAAGATTCACATGCAAAAGGCTATATGCTTGAAAGATGGGAGGTAGATTCTCTGACTGGGAATTGTGCTGTATGCATTCTAGAAGGTAAGGGTTTTGAAAGGATTTAGCTTTAAACCACTCAGTGATCTTTTGAATGTCCTCAGCAGGATCAGAAATGGAGAATTCCATTTTCAAAGATAATTGTTTTAGATAACTGTCTTATGCCTTTTCAGGAAGAATCTGATAAACACCTAATTACTAACCAAATGATTTCAGAGCTACATCACTGAACTGATGTGAAACGAAGCCTACCTAGAAAGACCTCACCATTTAACACAGCAGGAGGGAAATACAGTTGGATTATAAATTAATTCATTTATCTGACTAATAAAATCTTACCAACTGTCCTAGAGAAATAATTTATCATGTTAAAAAGAGAAGAAATTTGAACATATAACCAATTATGGCTGCAAAAATAACTTTTCACCACAACCCATCTAAAACAGCCTACTGAAAATAAAAATAGCTTTATGTTGGAATTTCAGGAAATTTATTTCCTTTGGACAAGCTTTGTACAACTATCCTGATTCTGTCTATTGTGATGGGAAAAGGAAAATCTTAATCATTTGGATGTTAGAATTTGGTTCAACTCCTCTAATAAAGATATTAGCCATAAATGCAAGACTATTCATTTTTAAATGTATGTATGTAAGTATGTATGTATATATGTACACACCACTGGACTCTCAACTAATTCTGAATAGAATTCCCTGAGATTCCTGGCCTTTATTTCCTATTTGATGTTGTCATGTATGTTCTGTATGACCTAAAATAAAGGCCCAATATGATGTGCTATCTTGACATCAGGTGAAATTGGGATAGCCTTAAGTGGCACCAAGTTTCCCTTGCCACTCCTTCCTGTGGATAAGGTCCTCTATCCAAAAAAAAACTTTCCTTATCAAGGAGACCAGGTACAGCTCTTGCTTAGCTCTGAGTATTGGGTTTCATTTCCTAGCCTTCCCATGGAATTATTCAAGCCAGAAAATCACACACTCCCAGGGACCCAGGATACCTCACCCTCTTGATACCACAAAGCCCTCCTCCCACTTGCTCTGTCCTTCCCCCAGTTTCAGAGAGGAACCTCCAGGTGACCCTGCATTGCATGTGGTGTCCCCTTCCCTGAGGTTGTGAATAGATGTGAGTAATGAATGCTAATGATCTTGTCTGCCCAGTGTTGGATTTCCTCTGTTCCACCATCACCATTATACTATGGTAAGACTCCCGCCCTCACCAAGTGAAAAGGAGGTGACTGAACATGATAGGGCCACTCAAATTCATCTAAAGCACCAACCTTCCATTTCTCTAAATAAATATGTCATTTGAATGGTATAGATCCAGGGTGACTGCCACATTGTGGCCTTCTGAAGAAGCAGATAAAATGATCAGAGGCTCTCAATAAAATGCTTTCATAAGTCAATGAATATATTGACATACATTGAACACTTTCCTCAATACCCTCAGATAATGCCTATTGGCCAGCCCAGTGCAGTGATTTTCAACCTTTTTCATCTCATGGCACGCATAAACTAATTACTAAAATTCTGCAGCACACCAGAAAATATGTGTAATTTTGATTGATTTAAAATGAAAAATAAAAGTAATAGTAATTACCTACTCTTTTTGCTTCAAAGTGACTTTTTTTAAAGATGTGTTTGTACTGACTTTAGAGAGAGAGAGAAACATTCATCAGCTGCCTCCTGCATGCTGCCAACTGGGGATCCAACCTGAAATCCAAGCATGTTCCTTGGCCAGGAATCAAACCAGAGACCTTTTGATGCATGGGGCAATGCTCAACCAACTGAGCCATTCCAATCAGCGATTTTTAAAAGTATCAAGTGCCAAGAATTAATCAATCAGATGCAATCTTATTTTGGATGTGACCAATAAGATGCAACTCTATGATATAATATACATATTTATGGTTCAAGACAGTGCTTCACACCAGACAGCTACTGTTTTCAATAATCTGAGGAAAAAGATGTCAATTCCCCTGTCTGAATAGTAAGTATTGAATGTTTAAAATATTCTTGTGATATACCGGTTGAAATTGCTGTCCTTGGGGTAACTGGTGTAAAATGGTAGAGAATAAAGTAAAAAAAGAATGTATTAGCACAAAAAGCCAATACATTTTATTACAAAAGAATAGTCAGAAAGAGATTCACCATTGACCAGTTAAAGATCACTTCATTTCAGCAAGTTATATATGTCTTCTTATTTAGAAGTTGATCTTTAAGTAATGATTTTCCTCTAAAAGATAAAAGGGTGACTATATGGCAGAAACAATTTTCTTTTCATTGCTTTTACTTTTGCACTTTATTTGTCATGATTTTAATTTTTTTTTGTCTTCAAGTTACCCTTATTTGAGGCTTGAGATCAGAGGCAAAAAGCTTGATTAGGGTGGGGGGAAAAAGTAAATTAAAAAAACAACAACTATTGGAATTAGAAGAAAATGATCTACTATATATTTTTCTGTTAAAATTGGAAAATTATGATTATTTTTTAAAATTACTACATGTTAGCATATATATACACTAAATTCAATTACTTAAAGGTTACTAGCTTTTAAAAAGTAGCGAAATATTATAAGGCAATCAAAAGTAAAAGTAAATTTTAACAATTATAAAACCATACAAATAATTGATATTTGGTTACTATTTTATTTTAGTCACTTTGAAGTCTAAGAAATGACTTGAGATTCATGAGGAAAAGAAGTATATTTTTGTTGCAAATAAAATACACATTTAAATAGAATTTGCAAAATTAAAATTTGAATTTATGATCCTTTCTTGGTAATTAGATCAAATATTAAAATTAATAATACTGTGAGTAATTTCCACACTTGCCAGTACTAGATAGTAATCATAACTTTCTATATACTTTGTCTTTTGAGAGGTAAAATAATACCCAAAAAGTCATTACTTAGCCAACTTATTTTATGGTCTTTTTCTAGAAAATTCCCTCTTAATACAAATAGCTATTTTTCTTGTTTTGTTCAAGCCAATTTTATCTCTATTTTGTATCTTTGCTTCTCAAGTCAATTATTTTCACCAGAATTCAATATGATTTTCTATCTCAAACATGAATCAAGAAAAACAATAGTCAGAAGTATGTGTTGCTTGACTACTTTCTTATCTCATAAAGTATGGTTTTATCTAGTCATGGCTGTAAGTTCCTTTAGAAAAGTTGTCTATTCACCTTTAGTATTGCATTAACTTTACTTTTCTTATCACTCCATATGACTTCTGCTCCCTTCACGTCGCTGAAATTTTTCTTATTAAGGTAACCAATGGTCTCCTTACATTAAAGAAGAGCTGTCAGAAATATTTAACAACTTACTGCTTGCTCTTTTGGAGACCCTCTCTTGGTATTTGTTTTGCACCACAGTCTTTGTTTTTCTCATATCTTCTGGGCCATGCTTTTAGGGAACTTTTTTTATCCTCTTCCTTCTTTCTCTCTTTACTCTTAAATAATTGAGCCTCTAATGAGACGGCTCTGGACCCTTTTCTTTTTTTAAGTCCTTCTTCTAGAAAAATCTATCCATAAATACTTTCTATATATTGGTCTTTCTCCAGCTATCAAGACATCCACGTCTAGGTACCCAAAAATCATTTTACATATTCACTTAAGTGTCTCAGAGATACCTCAGATTTAACATGTTCAAAATGGAATGCTTGATTAAATCCTTTCCTGCCTCTACCTCTAGTCTATATATATATTTATTCTCCAGTTTCCCCAAGCTCATTCATCCAGGTACTCATGCTATATTCCTAAAAACCATCTTACCCTGCCCTGCTCTTTGTATCTCCACCAACACTATGTCTATATATTTAACCCAGGTATTCGTAAAATCTTGAGTTTTATCACCCTCACTTCCTATGCAATATCCAAATCATAACTAAGTCCAAATGATTCTGTCTTTAAATTATTTATCAAAAATTTCCAATTTCCCTTCATCTTAAATATACCTACTGTTAACAAAAAGTCACCATCCTCTCTTACCTGGATATGGCAATTGCCCTCTGATCTCTCTATTTCTATATTAGCTTCTGTCTATTTTTCAAAAACAAGAATTTTTAAAATGTTTTTAGTAAAACATATTTGATGTGATATGTATAAAGTTCAGTGATCTTAAGCATAAAGATCAATAAACTTTGACATATGTATATGTCCATTTAGTCATAACCTCAATCAAGATATAAAATATTTTCTGCATTCAGGAGTTTCCTTCCATTCTCACTTCCTCCATCTGAGACAACTGCTCTTTTGACTACTCTTATAATCAGTTTTACCTTTTCTTGAACTTCATATAAATTAAATTATATGTACTACCAAAGGATTTATGTCTCACACAATGTTTGTGGGATTCATTCAGGATGTTTTCAAAAGTGGTAGTTTGGTATATTTTTATTACTACTTTATATACCACTAAATGAATATACCAAAATATATTTTATCCTTTTGCTCGTTGATGAGGATTTGGTTGTTTTTTAAGTTATTGTTTGCTATGAATAAAATTTATGTGGCTATTCATAGGACTTTTTGATTAGCTGTTTTACAGCCTCATCTCCATCAAAATATATGCCTTGTAAATTTTGCAAAATCTTCATAAAGGCTTGATTTCAATAGGCCAACTCCTCTCCCAAAAGATTTTACAGTGGTCTTTATTTTTTATTTTTTTTTATTAAGGTATTATATGTGTACATAGCTTACCATCCCCCCCCCCATTCATCCCTCCCCAGAGTTCTGTGTTCGTTGGCTGTACTTATATTCATGCATACCAGTCCTTTGGTTGTTCTCTTATCTCCCCCCAGGTCTCCTTCCCCTCCCCGCTGTCATTTGACAATCTGCTTGTATTATGGCGACTATCTCAGGACCACACAAATAGAGTCCTCTCCTACTCTGGTTCTCACCGTCCCTTCTCCTGGGTCCCACTGCTTCCCCTGAGACACAGGGCTCACCCGGGGCACACGGTACAGTGGTCTTTAAATGCTCACCATCAGCTCTAACCTTGGAGGCCCAGTCAGAGGTCTCCATAATTGAACTGTGTTGTATGTATCCATGTTTATTTGCCACTAGTCTTCCATATGGACCCTTATCCCATCATACCAGATTTTTTATTTTTTTCTTCAGTCCCCTCTTTTACCCTTATCATTTAAAAAATTATTAAAGTTATTGAGGTGACATTGGTTAATAAAATTTTATAGGTTTCAAGCATTCCATTCTATAACATATCTGCATGTTGCTTTGTGTGTTTATAGCCCAAGTCAATTTTCCTTTCGTCACCATATATTTCACCCCATATTCCCCTTTCTTCTCTCTGCTTCTTCTCTCAGTGATAACCAGGGTATTCTTTCTTTACCTATTCACATTATTCTGTCTTTTTACTCCATCCAGGCAATCATGCCATATTCCTGAGAGGCATCTAATTCAAGTCACATTGGTATCTTTCTCAAGCCACAATTACTTTGAGAAATGTCCTCTGACCCAGCCTGGGCAAAAGTCCAATTTGGCATTTAATGCTCAGCTTTTTCTATGTTCCATTTAATAATTAATCAACTAGTAAAGCCATATAATAAGATCACATCATATAAGTACATTTTTAAAGATTGAAAATTCTCCCCATCAAGCCTGCCATTTCATAATACGTTGATAAACATCTTAATTTTGAGCTTATATGTCACTATAGTTTTGAATAGTAGTGAAAGCATCATCAAATAATGGTATCATCTGTGATTCAGCATGCGTTCTTTATTTTCTTACGGGATCGAAAGCAAACCCTTTTAATGTCAGTTCTCAATCTTATGCTGAGAGCCTTAGATAAAGGACCATATGGCAATTGTGTCTAACAAATGAATGATATATGAACAGAAGATTGTAGAGTTACAAGGACAACTTGCAGAGAACCACGGATACAGATCATAGTAATAATGTTAAGTGCTATTCAGTCAGAGCTTGCCAAAAATCAGATGCGTAATGAAGAAGTACAGAAATTAAACCAAAACTTTTATGCATATATGCGTAACCCATGAACACAGATAATAGTGGGGTGAAGGCCTGGGGAAAGGCAGGAGTGGGAAGGAGAGGGGTCAATAGGGGTAAAAGGGGACATCTGTAATACTTTCAACAATAAAAATAAATTTAAAAAATAAATACATGAATTTAGAAGATATAGTATTGAAAACATAGGAGGGAAGCACAATTAACTATTTTTCATTATGGACTGTTAAAAACTTGAGCAGAACACCAGCAGGTAATACCACTAGTAGAAAAGGTGAAAGGAAAACAGACTAAAGAAGCACAGGAAAACAAATGAAAAGGGTGCTTTGGATATGTACACATTTCTATTTCTGCACTTATTTTTATGGAAACCATTAAGTATAAAGAACTTGAAGAAACATCCCAATTGATTTAGTGCACGCTTGGCAATAGTACCGGTCTGTCTTGTCCTTAAAGCATTGATTCATAAACTTAGTTTTCCCTACCTGTATCATGTGCATGTAGTGTATGTTAAATAAACTTATGTAAAGAAATAGAAGAAACCAAGTCATATCAAAGAAAGAAGCAACAAGCCCACTGAGCAGTGTGACAGAATGTGTGGGCACTGTAATACCGCACAGAGCTGGACTGACCAGCACGCTGAGAGACAGTCTGTCCCTTGGCGGCTTTTCCTCTCAGTGGAACTGTGAAAACAGCAGGCGTGGCCCCGCACCTATAATTTATGTGAGTCCGATACCGACACTCACTCAGGAACATGGCTACCTTACACTCAACAACTATCTCAGAGGTTCATTTTTTAATTTGGAGACTTCCTCTATATATTCTTACTGGACTGTTAAGGATAGATAACTATTATCAGATTATTTCCTAAAATCTTAAACAAACTTAAAACTTTGGGTCCCCTCTTAAGGCTTCAGCTCCCTCACATATTCTCATTTATGGAATAGTCCTTTTTGAATAATGAATCTGTCTTTTTTTTTCCCTTTTGCGTAGATTGGTCATGAATAGCTCTCTCTTGTCAGTCTTCCCACAATCTCTGAAATCCACCTGCTCTGCATTAATGGACTCCCGAGCCTGTGATGCTATCATACTGCAGCTGATATGTCAGCCCTATGACCCCTGCACGGCCTTCTTCACCTCCTACCCACGGGGGACATATTAGACCAATGGTCACTTCTGATATCATGCTTGCCAGATGTCTATCTTTTGGACTATTGAGGGCTTCTATCTTTATCCATATCAATATTATTATATGTTTTAACATGTAAACATTTAAATAATTATTATTGATAAAACATAAAAAACACAATGTGTTTCTAATATATATTAAATTTTTGAAATAAGATACTATTTTACTAGTGCACTTTATTGCAGGCTCATCAGTAAAAAATGCATCAAGAATTTTTATATAAAGTCCTCCACTATTTCCGCTATTAGAATTATTCTTACTATGATTCTAGATAGCAATTTCCTTAACATATAATTTAGAATATTGCATAATGGTTTTATTACTTATATATTTTTTGATAATTTTTATTGCAAATAAACAGCAGAACCTAAAAATGACCTTACCTTTAGGAGTGCTGAAAACTGGTATGATTTTGCAATATGAAAGCAAATATTTGCTTTTCACATTGTTAAGGTTAATAGATTTTAAGTTTCTTAATAGAACTTTTACTTACTTATGAGTAAATAATAGAAAATATATATTCATAATACTATTATTAAGTATTATAGTGATCAGAAAAGTCTACAGTTGACAAATATATTGCTCTCATAGGTTTTTAAGTTACCCATTGAATATCAATATTTTCTTTGTAAGATGGACTGTTAAATTTAAGTTTAAAATATCAGAGGAAGAATAAAATATATTTAAGGTTATAATAGTATATTTTAAAACATATTGGCCTTAAAGGATTGTCTGTTGAATAACAAAATAAATTTCAAGGTAATTGATTTTTATGTATTGTTTTATAAAATTATCTTCATGGAAATTTGATACATATGTTTTCAAAGATAGTTTATTTTTGGAGGGGCAGTGGAGTTTAATTGCATCAATTTATTACTTTCTCCTCATGCTTCTTGAGTTGTTTATTGGTGAAATGGAATTTAGATAAACATGGCAATTTAAAAAGCTGTAAAACTGGAAACTATTTTAACAGGTTTTAATTTCCAAAATAAATTCTTCCTCACTCAGACTCTCTTTTCAAATGCATACTCACATGCACTGTATTCCCAGGAGAGTCAATGTCTAATTGAACATGATAGTTCACAGCCCTAAGACATGTTTGTCATATCCTGAATGGTGAATATTTATAGTCATTATAGACATGATTGGGTAATAAATGTCTCAGCGGATTTAGAAGCAAACAGACTCTTGCAACTAAATCACATTTATGTTGCATGTATGTAGTGCTATATTGATCAATTAGTGTAATTTTACCAAATAGCTATATGAGTTGTATCCTTTGTAAAATTTAAAAATAAGTATACATGTTGTCAAGTATGGACTGTTCTCATTTGGTCAATTATGTGTTGTCGTTTTCTTGTTGAAATTATGATTAGTTTTACCAGGTGGTCTACTAAAGCCTCTTTATAGCTCAAAATGTAGCTGTAATAGTTATGAGCCCTTTATTCCTCTTTTATATTATGTTTACTTAAATAACTGCACTGTTCATGGCATTGAATTTTTCTGGCCTTAAACCATTTTAATTTTAAGTCTCTTCTAAGACATGTTCATTGAGTTCTGTACAGTATCTCTGATATACCTAAAAGAGCTTGAAGGGAGGTGTGGAAATGTTGCTATGCGTACAAGACATATTTGCAGCAATTAGTGACACAGGGAAGCAATGGTTCAGTTGGGCAACAATGTATCGGCATAGGCAGTTTATGTGTACAGGTTATATTGAATAGCAATTCTTAAAATGATGTTTAACCCAAATAAATTTCATTGATTTTTCTCTCTCTTTAATTTATGAGATTCTTAAATAAGTAAAGTAACTTTACCTGATGTTTTGGCATCATGTAATCATGTAAATAGAATCACAGTCAAATTAAATTGAACAAAGAAGCATTTTTTAAAATGATGCATTTCTCTATGTGTTTAAAGCATTTCATTTGTTCCCTAGTTGCAGTGTGGCAGATGTTACCATTTTTAAGAAAAAATAATGTCATCATTATTATCATCAAATAGAATTATTTTGCCACTAGCAGTGGTTGACTTATTATAGTATATTCAGCACCTGAGAGGTTGTTCGACACTTTTCAGATACGAAAGTCCCAGAAAAAGCCCACGGGCCTTGCTTTGGCCAGTACACAGCTTCTGAGTTTATGCTTAACCTAATGTTGCCAAAGTGTGATGACTGTGAGAACCTCATACTTCCCATATGAATAGAAAACTCAATGACACAATTTCTAAAGAAAGAGACAGTGGATGCAGAGGACTGAGTTGAGCAGACAAAACTGTTTCTACTTTTATTTCTTGCAGTTTATTTTTTAACTATTCTAATTACATTTACCTCTTTATTTTTTATCTCAAGGATGGTATAAACTATTTTTAAGATTGACTAACATACAGGCCTAATTTAAAAGAAAAATTCCCTGATTCTTCAGAATTAACGTAAAGTATATTTATTATATTGCCATTTTAACATGTACAAAAATACAAAACTGATCATACTTATAGCCCGTATAATATAAAAATATGATTAAAATGAAACACAAATGGCTAGAAATTGATAATGTTGAAATGAAAGCCATCTTTCAATTTAAATCAACTAAATTAAATAGATTATTTTTCTCTAATGCAAATGTTATTTGCAATTTGAATATGGTTCTGATGATGATAAAGAAATGTTTTTCAGTTCTCATGGGCATAATACCATATCTGTTGTGATGGTGATTCTATTACAAGTATTATCTTTTATGAACACTGCAGAACTTGTTGCTACAGTGTGCTACATTTTTACTTGGCCTTCACTTCTTCCTAATTTCTATTTCAAATCTTCCTCTATTTCTTCCACGTTACTGTGTAACTATAGAAGTGGAATTATTAGTCACTAAGAGATACAAAAATTGAAAACAAGGAAGTCATTTGGTAGTACACACTTTTTCATATTATGCAGAATATGGACATATACTTTTAGATAATAGAAAATTCACACTGTTAAGAAAAAACTGTAAATATACAATACATAACATAGACAGCTTATTCTTATTTTGAGAGACACGGGAATAAAATATAGATAGAACAAATGAGAAGTGGAAATAGTCTGAAAAAGAGCAAGTACATACCTAATTTAAAGAGTAATTTTAGCTTTAAACTATATTTGAAAGTGGTAACACATTTGTTGCCTGTTAACATTACCAAAGTCTAATTTAAATTCATAATGAACAGTACTTGTCTTAGATTAACACTAGGTTACTGAAAGGAGAACCTCTCTTTTCTAGTTTTAAAGATGACTAAGTCATCTCATATTTCCCTATACCTCACTATACACAATTTGTTTATTTCATGAAGCACATAAATAACTATTGGCAAATATTTTATAGTATTCAGGTATAGTGAAATATCAAATATATTTTCTCCTGTATTTTCATTTTATTCTTGCTTGTTAAAGTTCATTATTTTTATTATTAAATTTGATCATCTTAAACCTTCCCACAACCACATCAAAATTACAACTAAAATACAGAATAACTATCATCCAGAATGGTGGGAAAGCTGGAGGAATGGAAGTCCTAAAACTAAAGAAGTAACGAAAAAAGCACAATGAGACTGGTAGGAGGTGCGGAGGTGGGGAATGGGCTGGTCTGTCACCCATGTGTGCTGCTTTTTTAATCTAGAAGGAGGTGATCTGTGGGGGCTGCCCAGAGGAGCAAGTGGTCCTAGCCCCACACCAGACCCCCAACTCAGGGTCTCAGACCTGGGAAAAGAAATCCCTATGGACAGTAAGAACTACAGGCTGTAAAAACCAGTGAGAATTGGAGCTCAGTGACACAGAGGCTGCTTCAGTACCTGCTGTTCCTCTTAAAAGGCTGGCATCATGTCCTAAACTTACAAGGGCAAGACTCTGGGGAACACAGACACATATGAGGGCAACTGGATTGTCTGTCATCAGGGAAAACTCAGGGGGGCTTTCTCCCACATGGAGGTGCTCACAGGAGTCATTGTTCCCATGCTGGGACCTCCCTGACTAGCAGCCATTTCTGTTAGCTCCCCACTGGTGATTCCCTAAGACCCTGCCTCATCCAACTTACAATCCCACCCATGTAGTGTACAATGGTTTTTGCATATGAATGGAATGTCCTTACTCAGGCTAAAATCTCTCAAAAAAGCTGCATCTGGGTCAGTGAGCCCATCAATAAACCTATCAATAAAACCTATCCTATCAATAAAAGGTCCAAAACCTGGCACCAGCACCCACCTACCTTGCTTCATAGCTGGGCCTCATCTGGGCATTTCCAAAAACAATACAAAGAGGAAGAATCTGCAGATCTCTTGGTAGCTCCTGCTGGGTGGCCCCACTCAGTGGCTGACTTTGCACCTCTCTAGAGAACCAACAGCCAGTGTACCCAGTGATCAGTGTGAGACCATACCAGATTACAACTCTTCACATCTGTAAACAACACACTCAAGGAGCAGACTCAGTAAGCAACAAAGCCCCACTGAAGCAAGCACTGCTCCATAGGGGTGTTTTCTTCACAGCAGCTTTCCCACTGTAGTTACAGCTGGTCCTCCCAGCCAATTAGTTTGCAGGTCAATTTCTCCCAATGATACCAACAACAGTCAAGTCTCAACTACAATAAGACTATTCACAGCCCACAAAGGGTTGTACCAGCTCAGGTGCCTGGGGAGGCTAAGCCACTGGGCCCTATAGGACACCTACTACACAAGGCCACTCTACCAACTCAAGGTGACATAGCATCTCTACCCAATACATAGAAACCAACAAAGGGAAACAACCAAAATGTGGAGACAAAGAAACATGTTAAAAATGAGAGAAATGGAAAAAAAAGAAAACTACTGGATATAAAGTGCAAAACCATGGTTATAAGGTTACTTGAGAATCTAGAAACCTCCAAAAACAATGGATAAGACCAGTCAGAAATGAAGCGTCCACTAGATGAATAAAGAGTAATATACAGGGATTCAATAGTAAAGGATTCTGAGAATCAAACCAACAATTTAAAATATAAAGAAACAAAAAATACCCAACCAGAAGAGCAAAAAGGAAAAAAAGAATACAAAAAAAAAAATGAAGATAGTGAAGGAGCCTCTGGGACAACTTAAAGCATAGCAATATTTGCACTCTATGATTGACAGAAGAAGGAGAGAGCAAGATATTAAAAATTTATTTAAAGAAATAGACTTACAACTCCAGGAAGCACAGAGCATCCTAAACAAGAGGAACCCAAAGAGAAGCACACCAAGACACATCATAATTAAAATGCCAAGGGCTGCCGCCATGGGAGCTGATGTGGGCCTATGCCATGCCTTCGGCTCCTGCCTGGACAAGAAGCCCGTGAGTGTGACACCTCCCTGCCCGCAGCCATCCCAGCCCGCCCGCAGTGCCAGAGAGGAGCAGGCGCAGCGTCTCCCCGCCCACAGCCAGCTCAGCCCAGAAATGGGAAGGCTACAACTAGACACCAAGCAGGGCACTGCTGCTGCCATGTGGAGTTTAAAACTATGGTGAACCGGACCTGCTGGAGACGCTGCCGCCGGGAATGAGGGAAGCCAGACCTCGCTTCACCCTGGGGCCCAAGGACTGGGCCAGCCCGCCGGCCATGGGAACCAGGGAGCTGTTATGGGACCTTCAGCGCCTGCCCACAACCATCCCGAGGAGCTGTCGCAGCGTCTCCTGGCCTGCGGCCAGCTGGGCCCAGTCTCCGCACGCACCTTACTGATGTGGAGCTGGCGCGGTGCCTTCCCTTTGCTCCCCAGCGAGTCTTTCCGCTGCCACTGCCAGCAGCCGGCTCCAAAGCTTACGCCACTACCGCCATGTGGATTTTAATACTACAGTGGAAATTGAACCACAGGAGTGACCTGTGCCCCGGGTGAGCCGTGTGTCCCAGGGGAAGCAGTGGGACCCAGGGGGAGGGGCGGTGAGAACCAGAGGAGGAGCGGACTCTATTTGTGCGGTCCTGAGATAGGCACCATAAAACAAGCAGACTGCCAAATGAGGAGCGGATTCTATTCATGTGATCCTGAGATAGTCACCATAAAACAAGCAGATTGTCAAATGACAGCAGGGAGGGGAAGGAGACCTGGGGGGAGATAAGAGAACAACCGAAGGACTGGTATGCATGAATACAACCAACAAACACAGAACTCTGGGGAGGGAGGGCATGAATGGGGGGGGGGGGCAATAGAAAGATATGTACACATAAAATACCTTAATAAAAAAATTGGAAAAAAATAAAAAATAAAATGCTAAGGGCTAAAGACAAAGAGAGAATCTTAAAAGCAACAAGAAAAAATCACTTACCGTATTTGCTGGCATATAAGACGATTTTTTGGCCCTGAAAAATATGCCTCCAAGTGGGGGGTAGTCTTATACGGCGAGTATATAACAAACTCTGTATTTTTAGTGGAAATGTTAGGGGGTCGTCTTATACGCCCAGTCTCTTATACGCCGGCAAATACGGTAGTTACCTACAAGGGAATGCTTATAAGACTGTCAGCTGATTTCAAACAGAAACTATGCAGGCCAGAAGGGAGTAGCAAGAAATATTCAATGTGATGAATAACAAGGACCTACAACCAAGATTACTCTACCCCGCAAAGCTATCATTCAGAATTGAAGGCCAGATAAAGAGCTTCACAGGTGAAAAAAAAAAAACAAAACACTAAAGGATTTCATCACTGCCAAACCAGTATAATATGAAATTCTGAAGGGGTATTCTTTAAGAAGGGAAGAATAAGAAAAATAAAAAAAGATTAAAAAATATGATCAATAAAATGGCAACAAATACATACCTATCAACAATTGAATCTAAAAATAAAAATAAACAAAAATAAAAAATCTAATGAACAGAATAAACTGGTGAATGAAATAGAACTAGAGGCATGGAAATTGAACAGACTGATGATTCTCAAAGAGAGGCAGGGGTGAGGGAGTGGGAAGAGGTTAAACAAAGATCTTATATTCATACTAGAGGCCCAGTGTATGAATTTGTGCAAGGGTGGGGTCCAGCCACCTGCCCTGATGGGAGCTGAACAGGACCAGGCCTGTGGTGGGGAGAGGCCATGGGAAGTTGGCAACTGGCGCTGCCCCCGATTGGGGTAGGGGAAGGATAGTGGTCCAGGCGGGCCAGGGGCAGGAGCTGTCCCATCCCATCCCCCATTTCAGGGGTGGGGGACTGATTGGGCACCTGGCTGGCTGGGGGAAGGCGCCACAGGAGGTCAGGGGGCTGATTGGGGCCCAGATCAGGCCAGTTGGCCACTGCAGTTCACGTCATAGGGACCAGTCATTCTGGTTGATCCATGGTTCCAATTGCATGACATTAATATATATCAAACAATAATGTGGTGAAGGTCTGGGCTGGGCAGAAACCATGTGAAGGGGGGATGTGGGGGGGGGAGGACATCTGTAATAATCTCAACAATAAAGATTAAAATAAATGAATACATAAATAGTTAAAAATAAATACAAAAAGAAAGGGGACATCCCAGGTATAAATTTCCCAGTAAAAATTAAAAGAAAAATAAACTAAAAAACAAACAAACAAAAACACAAAAAGAAACCAAGCAAAAACCAAATAAAAAGAATGAAAATATTTTGCATGAACACATACTGAAAAAAAGATACAGATGTCAAAAAAGGTGATTTTAAAACAATATTTCAACACTGAGTTATAAGACAAATATAGATTAATGCAGTGATACACCATTGCATACACTAGAATTTGCAATTTAGCAGCACAAAATTCCATACAGCACTATGTATCATTAAAAAATAGTCTTTTTTCTATGCATACATATTTATTCTAATTTCACAATTACTGAAATAGAAGCCTAACTTAATGGAGTTCATTACTTAGAATCACATCTAATGCAAACATTCTTCAGGCATAATTCTCACCCAGTAATCCATCCTTAATGATGTTAAGGGCTCAGCATTTTGTTAGTCTGGAATAAACATTTTAGGCTCATATTTAAATAGTACTTTAAAAAAGGGAAAGTAAAAACGACCTGTGATATCCAGTAGTCAATTGTCAGTCATTATTAAAAGATTTCTAATTGAAACCAAATGCTTTCTTTTTGGTTAAAGCTCAATTTTCAGCCACAATCTCCATTGTGTGATTCAAACATGTAGGATATAGTTGACAATAGGACAAGGCCCAGTGAACTTAGGAGTTTCCTTTTGGCAACTCATAGAACGAAAAAGAGAGCCAACTGGGTAGACCTTGGCTTAGCAGTGTTTATTCACTAACAGAAAGCAGCGAGTCTGTATAGAAGTCTGGGATATTACTGAGCTCTGTCTCAGACCAAGGAACACAGAGCAGAAGTCTGCTGCTAATGATTCTAATCACTCAATGATTATTCCAGCAGATCGTTTTCTTCAAATTTCTGTCCCTCTTTGGCATGAAACCCAGTCTAGCCCTGACATACATAGGTTTAGGGCATGCACACAAGAATGTCATGAAAAGTGGCAAGAGTGTCAAGTAAGGGAATTTGGTTCCCCATGGTCAAGGTTCTATCCAGCAGCAGCATGGAGCAAAGCCCGAGAATAGGACAAATAGGACAAGGGCCAGACAGGTGCCTGGATTTGTTGAGTAGATAAGACACCCCCAGACTCCAAATATTTCTGGGACTCTTCCTGGGGATGAAGTACAACATCAGATGGCAGTGACAGAGAAACAAATATAAGTTCCAGTTCTTAATTCTACCAACACTTAATACTCTTCACCCCAAAATATATCTCTTCTTTGAGAACCAAATAATTTTTAATAATATGTAGAGAAAAGTGTTGGAAGAGAATGAATAACTTCTTTTGAAAATCTCATCATTATTTACTAGAGGTCTGGTGCACAAAATTCATGCATTGGGAGGGGGTCCCCTCAGCCCAGTTGTACCTCTCTAATTTAGGACCCTTCAGGGGATGTCCAACTGCCAGTTTAGTCCAGATCTCTGGGATCGGGCCTAAACCAGCAGTTGGACATTCTTCTGACAATCCTGGACCACTGGCTCCTAATCACTCACCTGCCTGCCTGCCTGGTTGCCTCTAACTGCCCTCTTACCAGCCTGATCGCCCCTCACTGCCTCTTTGTGCCAACCTTATCAGCCTAACTGCCTCCTGCTGCTGGCCAGGTTGTCCCCAACTGCCCCCTTCTGCCATCCTGGTCACCCCTAACTGCACCCCCACCAGCCTGGTCAACCCCAACTGCCCTCCCTGCTGGCCTGGTCACCCCTCAGGGCCCCCCGCTAGCCTGGTTGCCTCACAGAGCCTGCTGTTCAGTCGTTTGGTCGTCTCTCATTAACCCCCCTCCCAGCCTGGTTGCTCCATGCAGCCTGTTTATTCACTATCCCCCCTGCCAGCTGTTGGTAGGCAGCCATCTTGTGAGGGCATAATGGTCAATTTGAATATCATCTCTTTATTATATAGGATATCTGTACTTATTTTTTTACAAAATATGCTTGCTTATGTATATTTTCAATTTGGCCTAATATTTAAAAGAAAACGAAGTTCAGTGTGATTTATATCTAATACATTAAAATTCACCATCATAAATTAATTTAAAATTATAAGCATTAAAAAATAAAATTATAAACATGTTGAAGAAAGGGCAGAAGTCACTCAATTTCCTGTGCCATTACAATAGCTGTTGGACTAGAAAAAAATGTGTGTGTGTTTTTGTGCCATTTATATTTGTAATGCAGCTATAATATAATCATGTTTTGCTATCTGATAGGAGAATGGTAATATCAAATATAAATCATTTGTACGTAGCCTTCCAGCACAGTTCCAAGAGAAAAAGATAGCAGGTAATGCTATATGGCACTTAATATGTATCAGGCACTCTTCTAAATGATCACATATATGCATGTCTTTAATCCTCATGACAACACCAGTATAAAACAGATGGGGCTCTTTGAGAATAAACCAAAGAGCCAGACTTCCTGGGATAGTCTGTTTCAACTCTCTGAACTTTTAGCTATAGATGTTTGAGTGTGGACTTAAATACATGGCACATTTTCATATTGCTACATTTAACTGACTTATCTTTTACTGCCCCATTTTATTAATAACTTGTTGGCTTTTTGCTTGCACTCTGCATCTATATGCATAAAGCTTACACAGCAGCCTAAATAATGAATTCAAATATTATGTCAATTACATATATTTGATTTCTTATAGACTGTATACAATGGTATAAATGGAACTTGACTTTTCCTGCTCTCAAGAGCCCAGAGAGGTCTCACTAGTGCTAGTAAAAATGGTGACTGATATCTCCACTAACTTATCAGAAAGTAGGTGAATTACAACCATTGATTTTAGATAGTAAGTATTGAAATCATGTATGAAATAAGAATTATTGAACATCTTTCCTAAGTACTTAAAGCAAATACTCATTCTAAAAATTGGAGCATATCCTTTGATTCTGATTTTTGTTTCAACTCTGTGTGAGTTATTTTTCTTCTAATATTTTGCAGGGTTATAACTTTCATTGTTAATAAAGTTGCTGCCAAAACTGGTTTGGCTCACTAGATAGAAAGTCGGCCTGCGGAATGAAAGGCCCCAGGTTCGATTCTAGTCAAGGGCATGCACCTTGGTTGCAGGCACATCCCCGGGGTGTGCAGGAGGCAACTGGTCAATGTTTCTCTCTAATCGATGTTTCTAACTTTCTATCCCTCTCTTCATCTCTGTAAAAAATCAATAAAATGTATTTTTATAATAAAGTTGCTAATTATAAGTGTGACACAGTCACATAAACAGGATGTCAAACAACAAGGCAGAAAAGTGAAGAGAAAAGGAGTGAAGGTGTGTAAAGGAATATAGGAAGTAGACATGGAATTGGGATATTTTGGATTCTTCATTACTTTACCCACTCTTTTACTTAGACTTGTCTCTTCTAACTGTTCTTTCCAGTAATTAAGAGAAACTAGCAATAAATAAATGTCAGTTGAAATATATGCACAGATTTTATTTTGCTCTCGTAGCTTTTTCTTTCATTTACTTTTGCCACTTGTATTATATCTGTTGTGTTAGTAAACATTCCCTTATTCATTTAATTATTTGTGGGGTTTGAAATCTTAACTAATTTAATATGGAGATCAGTTAGAGATTACAGGCTTTATAAAGTAAGTACTCTAAGACAGGCTTTGGGGAAAACTGAAGCAGAATTTCAGTACAGGATAACTTCCTTACATGTACCTTGGCTTCTTTTTGATCCCAGTGATATTGATAAATTTTTAACATTGAAAGTGTTTCTAGGGATTCCTAGTTCATTCTTCCATAAAACACAAAAAAGTTCCATCCATGAATTTATTCATAAGTGTATATGTACCAGAGAAACAATAACCTAAAAAGGGGGCAAAATCTCTTGAATTGATGTTAAATATGAAAAAATCTTGTGGTTTTTTATGGATTTTAACAAGACACTTATTAGCTATTCTTCTCCAAATTCCTCAGCAAAGTCACTTGCTACAGGGTTTCTTCTCTGCTCTCCTTCTGATACAATTACTGGAGCAGTCCTGTGCCCATCACATATTCTGTCAGAACTGGATTCTTCTGAAGATCCTCTGACAGCCCTTACCTTTTCCTGCGGAATCACGGGTGAGAAGTCCCTGGTTCAGGCACTGACAGGACACTTTTATTCCTATACTACACAAGCCCATTTTGAGAGGAATTGAAAGCTCGCTGTACAACACGGGCAACAACAAATGGTTTGCTTCCTACACGAGTATTGCTGGCAGGCACTATCGCTGGTTTCAGAGGAGGATTTGAGGTGACAGCAAAAATATTACTGAAATAACTTTTTCATGGCTGGGATTTACAAGAGTGACTGAAACATATTAATTAGATAATAAAAATACACACCGTGGAGGCAGAATATTTTATTTTAATTATATGTCTACATTACTTCTTTATAGATATTAAACATTATTTTTCTGAAAAAATATTAAAATTTTCTAGAGCTCAAAAAACAAAGGCCAGTTTTCTTTTTTCATTTTTAAAAATATATTTTATTGATATTTTGTAGAGAGGAAGGGAGAGAGATAAAGAGAGCCAGAAACATCGATGAGAGAGAAACACCGACCACTGCCTCCTGCACACCCCCCACCAGGGATGTGCCCGCAACCAATGTACATGCCCCTGACCGGAATCGAACCTGGGACCTTTCAGTCTGCAGACCAATGCTCTACCACTGAGCCAAACTGGCCTCGGCGGCCTGTTTTCTTGAACACAAAAATGGCTAACCCACTAAGAGACATGAGTCTACTGCTATTAAAATTAAAATGAAATTAAAACTCACTTATGGCAGTTTTAGAGCTCACCAACCACATGTGGCTAACTGCTATTAGACAACCTTGTAAATATTTTCATCATCATGGGATTTTCTATCTAACAAATCTGACATAGAACAATAACTAATATGAAAGAAATTTTCCAATTTTGTGCAGCCACCATGCATATATATGCAGTTACTTATGATCAGATAGAAAAGTTCACAGGGAGAGTCAGTGATATTTAGTAATGGATTTATAGAGTGAAGAATACATTTTAAAATATTGCATACTGATAAAAATGTTAGTAGGCTTTGAAGGAAGAAACACATATAATTTTGAAATATTTATATTCCAAACTTTTAAATTGTATTTCCCACTACTTCCAATATATTAATCTTCATTTTAGAAATGGCAGAAACAAAGTTTGAAGCTTACAATGTGGCCCTCCTTCACAAATTTCCAACCCCTGAGCACTTTCTAGAAGAGAAACTTCTGTTTGATTGCATTTTATATAAAAAAGAAGAAAAAAAAAGAAATTTCTGAGGTCCCTTTCAACTTTAACATGCTTTGTTAATAAAAGGTTAAGCAATAGGATATGATGAATACAGCACAAGCAATAGTGCATGGTGATTTAGCCTTATTTTCATTTGTAATTTTAAAGCTAATGCACAATCTCATTTGCAGGTACCTTTAGTTATGCTTGCTGTTTTACGTGGTATGAGATCTATAAAAAGGGTACTGGACTGCAGTCACGTGGGTGGCTTAATACATATTACAATGCTTTACTGCTATAGCATGAGTGTAGAATGACTCCATTTCTCAAAGAGGATAAGGTTGTCTTTGAGTTCTACTAGCAATTCTAAATGAGGCAATAAAAAACACCACCAAGCATTCTGTTTATTCCATAAATAGTATAGTAGTCCTCTAGGCTTCCTTTTTAAAAAGATTGTTGGTTTGAGTATATCTTTATCATTTTTTTCTTAATACGTATGGCTAGGATGAGAACAGATGTTGAGTTTTGTCTGAATTACATTATGGTAACAACAAAAATAAAAAGGAGAGAAATAATCATCACTTATACAGAATCAAATGCATAAAGATAAAGTATTATTTTATTTTTTACCTAAAGCTTCAAACAGCTCAATAGACACAGGCTACTCTATTAAGAAAATAAAAGACTGAAACAGTAGAAGGGCAGCCACTGAAATTAGCACAGACCATATAACACAGTACTAGTGATATTTGACACACTGAAAGAAAACAGCATTTCCAGTACTACAAAATATCCAGTCTCCAACAAGCCGCATCTGTCATATTATATTTGCAATGGCAGGAAAAAAGTCTGATTTTTCTCTAAAGTAATTATAATTTATTTAGTGTGAATCCCAGTTTCTAACTTGCCAAAATACAACCAAATACATTTTCTTAATTAGATCCTGTTCTGATTTTTGAAAAACTTGCCGTGCAGATTAATTTCTTTTAAAAAATATATATTTTATTGATTTTTTACAAAGAGGAAGGGAGAGGGATAGAGAGTTAGAAATATTGATGAGAGAGAAACATTGATCGGCTGCCTCTTGCACACTCCCTACTGGGGATGTGCCTGAAACCAAGGTACATGCCCCTGACCAGTCAGCAGGCTGACACTCTATCCACTGAGCCAAACCAGTTTCGGCTGATAAATTTCTTTATAAGGAAATAAGTCTCATTATTTTCCAAGAAAGAGTGATAGAAGATAATCAAGAATTCTTTCAGAGAAAGAAAAGACTTCTGATTGTAAAGCTTTTTAATGCTGATGAGATACTCACCTTCCTCAGCAGGCTGGAAAACTCCCTCCCTAAATATAAAAGAAGATGCTTCCTGTTTCTTTTCCAATCTTCCTCCCAAATCTGGTACCATATAGCTCAATATTGGCACCATGGAAAGAATCCTGTGCCTAAACTCTTGAATTTTAAGAGAAAAATCCTGTGCTCTCAGAATATTAAGAACCACCACTGCATCAGATTGTGTAAATGTATGTTTATTAAATGTAAATGTTAAAAAGTGGCAATATTGAATGGAGATGATGTAGTGTACGAACAAATATATATATATAATGTTTACTGTCATAAAGTCCAGGAGAGAGTTTCTATCTAATTTTAATTTTATCTAAAAAATCATAACCTTAGTTTCATATTGCATTAATAATTTTATAGGTAACTAGAGGCACAGTGCATGAAATTTGTGCATGGGGGAGAAGGTTCCCTCAGCCTACACTGCACCCTTTCTAATCTGGGACCCCTCTAGCGGGATCAGGCTTAAAGGGCAGTCAGATATCCCTCTCACAATTCAGGATTGCTGGCTCCCAACTACTTGCCTGCCAGCCTTCTTGATTGACCCTGACCACTTCTGCCTGCCAGTTTGATCACCCACTAACCACTACCCTGCCAGCCTGATTGATGCCTAACTGCTCCCATGCCAGCCTATTTGCCCCTAACTGCCCTCCCCTGCAGGCCTGGTCACTCATAAGTGATCTCCCCTGCATGCCTAGTACCCCACTAAAGCTCTCCCTTGCAGGCTTGAGTTCCCCCCAACTGCCCTTCCCTGCAGACCTGGTTACCCCTCAAATTCCCTCCCCAGCTGTCCTGATTGCCCAAAACTGCCCGACCTTGCAGGACTTGCCCCTCCCAACTACCCACCCCTGCTGGCCATCTTGTGGTGGCCATTTTGTGTCCACATGGGGTCAGGATCTTTGACCACATAGGGAAGCCATCTTGTGTGTTAGAGTGATGGTCAATCTGCATAGTACTCTTTTATTAGATAGGTTTGAAGCCTGGTGCATGGGTGGGGGCCAGCTGTTTTGCCCTAATCAGGATGTGGTTTTCCATGGGGCATGGGTTGGCCTGAGCGAAGAGCCTGTGGTGGTTTTTAGGCCAGCCACACTCCCCCCCGCAATCCCTCCCCTGCCAAGACACAAGGGAAGGCCCTGGTATCTGTAATTTACTTATCTTCTACAATTGAAACTTTGTAGACTAGAACGGAGCTGAGCCTCCTGCTTACTCCATGGCAGCAGCCATTTCTGTTGGGATTTATTTATCTTCTATCATTGAAACTTTGTAGCCTTAAGCGGAGGCCAAGACAGACCAGGGCTGCAGAAGCTTGGCTTCCTCCATTACTGGGGGCAACCCTAGCTTCTGCTCTCTCCAGCTCTGTGGCTGCTGCCATTTTTGTTGGGATTTATGTATCTTCTATAATTGAAATTTTGTAGCTTTGAGTAGAGGCCTGGGCCTGACACGGTGTAAGAAAAGCTTTTCTTCCTCTATCACTGGGGAAACCCAAGGATCCCTCCTGCTCTCTGTGGCTGTAGCCAAGTTGGTTGGGTTTATTTGGCTGGTGGGCATGGCTGGTAGGTATAGTGTTAATATGGAAACCCAAGCCTCCCTCCTACTTGCTTTGTGGCCACAGCCATCTTGGTTGGGGTTAATTTGCATATTTCCTCCTAATTGGCTGTTGGGCATGGCTGATAGGTGTAGCAGAGTGATGGATAATTTATTATAAATAAATAAATTTTATAAATTTATTTATTTATAATTATAAATAAATAAATAAATATAAATAATATATATAATATATATTATGTATATATATTAATTAAAATAATATATGTATATATATTTTTTATAGAGAGGAAGAGAGAGTGATAGAGAGCTAGAAACATCGATGAGAGAGAGTCATCAATCAGCTGCCTCTTGCACCACCCCTACTGGGGATGTGCCCGCAACCAAGGTACATGCCCTTGACTGGAATCAAACCTGGGACCTTTCAGTCCACAGGTCGACACTCTATCCACTGAGCCAAACTAGTTTGGGCTAAATAGGACATTTATAGATTATTTTAATAGCATCGAATACACAGCCAAATGATACTGGAAGTACATTAGAGTTTAGTACAGATAAACTAAAAAGTTTGATGCAGACAGTGTCCTTGCTTTTCCAATTGAGAAATACATTTTCTAATTCTATTTTAATGCATTCATATCTGATTTTTTTTTTTCATTAAAGGGGTAAAATAAACTTTCTTTTCAGAAGGACTTTATGGTATTGATCTACTATGAAGTGACTATAATATATATTCTCTTTATATTACATTTGGATTAGTCTTCTTCATTCTATTTGCATCTCTACTATAGCATCGTTCAACCCTATCTCAACTTGAGCTTTAAGCCATCACTCTCTTCCTAACCTTTCCAGTTTTCATCTCCAGTTTATCTTAACCCTTTCCTGCTTTAGTTTTTCCCTTCTCTTTTTGTATACCCCCACTAAAATTTTCACCCTAGTTGTATACCTAATTTCCAACCCTCTGCTCCAAATGCATACATACCATTGTCTACGCTATCTTAACTATGAAAAAAAAATACTGTTTTCCTTTGTCCTTTTGTTGTTGTTTGTGTTAATGTTGATTATATTGAATTTTTATGTTTTTTAGTGATATTGATATGCTTATACTTTTGTTATTGTTGCTTTGTATTTTTTTAATTGCTTTGCTTTTGTTTGGTTTTTACTTCTGTTTATACCTGCCTTGCTTGATATTAGTGGGTATTATAGTTTATTTAATCTCCAAGTATTGTTGCTGGCATCTGCTGGGATTAGTGGTTGTTCTATTAGAATTTTCACCACATATATATAGATTGTTCCCCTTTTCTCTCTTAGTCTGATTCTTCTTCTTCTCTCTCTCTCTCTCTCTCGCTTTTTTTTCCTGTTTCCCAATTTCATTTTGAAACTACTTTTTTTTCTTTCTTTTTATTTATTCCTCATTTTTATTTTTTGTTTTTTACTTTTCTTCTTCCTCTCCTATCCCCTAATTTACCTTTCTCCAGTGGTCACCTTTATTACAGGTTATTAATATCACAAATACATTTCTGTTCACTGCCTTTTGTGTTGTACCTGGTTGTGCTCATTGTGTTGTATTTTATGCCTTTAATTCAATGCAGGAGAGAGAGAGAACTACATAACCAGACATCCTGAAAAGAGAGACCATGGGAAGACAAAGAAATAGCCAGCAAATGAAAGAAAAGCAGGCATCACCAGAAAAGGAAGTAAACGAGTTAGACGCATGCAACCTACCAGAGCAAGAATTCAGAGTAATGATCATAAGATGGCTAAAAAGAATGGAAGACAAATTTGACAATATGAGTAAGAATCAAAAGGAAATGAAGAAGAACCAAGAGCAAATGAAAATGAACCATGAAGAAATGAAAAATGACATCACTACTAAGAAGAACTCAATAGAAAGCATCAAAAGTAGAATAGAAGAAGCAGAGGACCGCATCAGTGAGCTAAAAGACAAGATGGAAAAAAAATAAACAATTAGAGCAGCTTCTAGGAAAAAAAAAAATTAAAAAGCAGGAGGAGAGCCTACGGGAGCTTTGGGACAATACAAAACAAAACAATATTAGACTAATATGTGTTCCAGAAGGAAAGGAAACTGAGGAAGGCATGGAAAACGTATTTCAAGAAATGACAGAAAACTTTCCAGAGATAGAGAAGAAAAAACCCACACAAATACAAGCAGCTCGCAGAGTCCCAAGCAAAATGTATCCCAAAAGACCAAAGCCAAGGCACATTATAATTAAATTGGCAAACACCATCTACAAAGTAAGCATCTTAAAAACAGCCAGAGAGAGACAGAAAGTTACATATAAAGGAAACTCCATCAGCATAGCAACTGATTTCTCAACAGAAACTCACCAGGCCAGAAGGGAATGGAATGAAATATACAAAGTTATGCAAAGGAATTTTCTGAATCCAAGAATACTGTACCCAGCAAGGCTATCAATCAAAATTGATGGTGAAATCAGGAGCTTCACAGACAAAAAAAGACTAAAGGAATTTATCACCACCAAACCATCAATGTAAGAAATGCTAAAGGGTCTACTGTAAAAATAAAGCAATAGGGAGCAAACATGGAACACAGGGGTATAGAATAAAAATGGTAACAAATAAGTACCTATCAATAATAACTTTAAATGTAAATAGATTAAATGCTCCAATCAAAAGACATAGTGTAACAGATTGGATAAGAAAACAAGATCCATATATATTGTCTACAAAAAACGCATTTCGGAAAAAAGAGACCCACACAGACTGAGTGTGAAGGGATGGAGAAAGGTTTTCCAAGCAAATAAAAATGAAAAAAAAAGTTGGGGGTAGCAATACTTATATCTGACAAATTAGATCTCAAAGTGAAGGACATAACAAGAGATAATGAAGGCTACTTCATAATACTAAAGGGATCAATCTAACAAGAAGAACTAACCGTGCTAAACTTATGCATCCAATACAGGAGCACCCAAATATATTTACCGTATTTGCCGGTGTATAAGACGACTTTTTGGCCCTGAAAAATATGCCTCCAAGTGTGGGGTAGTCTTATACTGTGAGTATATAACAAACTCTGTATTTTTAGTGGAAATTTTAGGGGGTCGTCTTATACGCCCAGTCGTCTTATACGCCGGCAAATACGTATTTTTCAGGGCCAAAAAATCGTCTTATACGCTGGCAAATATGGTAAAAAAAAAAAAAAAAAACTGCTGGAGGACATTAAGGGAGAGATTAATAGCAATACAATCATAGTAGAAGATTTTAATACCCCACTATCATCTTTGGAAAAATCATCTAACCAAAAAAACAGCAAAGAAACATCAATCCTAAATGACTCACTAGACCACATGAAATTAATTGACATCATCAGAACATTTCACCCCAAAGCCATAGAATCTACATTCTTCTCAAGTGGACATTGGTTATATTCAAAGAGAGACCACATGTTGGGACATAGGCAAAGTCTCGTTAAAGTCTATTCAAGAAGATAGAAATCATATCAAGCATCTTCTCAGATCATAATGGCATAAAACTGGAAATCAACTATAATAAAAATAATTCAAAGAAATCAAACACATGTAGACTAAACAGCATGCTAATAAACAAGGACTGGGTTATCAGAGAAATCAAGGAAGAAATAAAAAACATCCTGGCAACAAATGACAATGAAAACACAACAATCCAAAATTTATGGGACACAGCAAAAGCATTCATAGCTCAATAAGCATACTGCAAAAAACAAGCAAATATGGTAAAAAATTATCTAATCCTACAACTCAAAGAGTTATAAAAAGAGCAGCAAGAAAAGCCCAGTGTAAGCAGAAGGAAGGAAATAATAAAAATCAGAGCAGAGATAAATGACATATAGACCACAGAAACAATACAAAAGATCAACAAAACCAAGAGCTGGTTCTTTGAAAGGATAAACAAGATTGATGAACCTCTAGCCAGGCTAACCAAGAAACAAAAAGAAAGGAACCAAATAAACAATATCAAAATTGAAAGAGTTAAAATAACAACAGACCCTAATGAAATACAAAGATTTGTTACAAAATACTATGATCAACTCTACTCCAAAAAACTGGATAACCTGGAGGAAATGGACATATTCCAAGAAAAATATAACTTTCCAAAACTCAATCAGGAAGAATCTAAAAATCTCAATAGGCCAATAACTTGGGATGAAATTGAAGGAGTCATCAAAAATTTTTGAGCAAACAAAAGCCAAAGTCCAGATGGCTTCACAGGAGAGTTTTACCAAACATTCAAGGAAGAACTAAAACCTCTCCTCCTAAGACTATATCAAAAATTTCAAGAGGAAGGAACACTTCCAAACTCCTTCTAAGAAGCCAGCATTAACCTAATACCAAAACCAGATAAAGACAACACAATGAAAGAGAATAACAGGCCAATATCCCTTATAAACATAGATGCCAAAATCCTCAACAAAATTCTACCCTGTTTCCCTGAAAATAAGATAGTGTCTTATATTAATTTTTGCTCCCAAAGATGTGCTAGGTCTTATTTTCAGGGGATGTCTTATTTTTCCATGAAGAAGAATACGGTACACATTTATTCCTAAATGAAAATAAAGGAAATTTTTTACCTGCATACCGTATGGTAGTACAATAGTTGTCAACACAAACCAGACAAACTGAATCCTACAGTATCAAGAATTTACTCATTTATTCAATGACAATCATATCATCATCTTCTGGAACGTCATCATAACAATCCAATTCCTGAATTTCCTGGTGAATTTCTTGTGACTCCATTTCTTTCAGAATCAGTGGACCAAATCTCTCATGTTTAGCAATAGCACTGTCTTTAAATGAGTACTTCTTGTCAAGGTAGCCTGCTGGCAGTGCATTTGCAATGCAACTGTCAGTGATTTTCTCCCATGGATTCTTCACCCAAGTCACAACTTGTTGCAGTTTAGGTTTCACAAAGTTTCCATGCTGATTTCTCTCCATTCACACAGCAGTGAGGTCAGGACTCTGTGTAAGGTCACTGGCTGCTAGATGCCAGAAGGGGCGGCCCCAGCGACCAGTTTACAGTAAATTAATTTTCATTCTTAGACAGAGCCTGGGGGCCTTATTTTAGGGGTATGTCTTATATTTCACTCAGTAGGAAACCTGTAAGTAGGTCTTATTTTCAGAGGATGTCTCATTTTCAGGGAAACAAGGTAGCAAATGGGCTTCAGCAGAACATCAGAAAGATCAAACACCATGACCAAATAGGATTTATTCCAAGAATGCAAGGATGGTACAATATCTGTAAATCAATAAATGTAATATATCACATAAACAAATTGAGAGATAAAAATCATATAGTCATATCAATTGATGCAGAAAAAGCATTTGATAAAATTCAACACCCTTTCCTGATAAAAACTCTCAACAAGGTGGGAATGGAAGGATCATACCTCAACATAATAAAAGCTATATATGATAAACCCACAGCAAACATCATACTCAATGGGCAAAAACTAAAACCATTTCCTCTAAGAACAGGAATAAGACAGGGATGCCCACTCTCACCACTTGTGTTTGACATAGTATTGGAAGTACTAGCCATTGCAATTAGATAAGAAGAAGAAATAAAAAGGATCCAAATTGGAAAAGAAGAAGTAAAATTGTCCTTATTTGCAAATGACACGATATTGTACATAAAATCCCCAAAGACTCCATCAAAAAAATAATTGACTTAATAAATGGATTTGGCAATGTAGCAGGATACAAAATTAATGCCAAGAAATCTATGGCATTTCTATATACCAACAGTGAACTTATAGAAACAGAGACTAAAAACCAATCTCATTTACCATTTCACCAAAAAAAAACCACCCTAAGATACTTAGGAATATACTAAGTAGGTAAAAGATCTATATGCGGGAAATTACACAACACTGAAACAAAATATAGAGGAGAATGTAAACCGATGGAAGAACATACCATGTTTATGAATTGGTAGAATCAACATCATCAAAATGTCCATACTTCCAAAAGCAATTTATAGGTTCAATTCAATTCTCATTAAAATACCAACAGCATACTTCAGCGACCTAGTAAGAACTTTCCAAAAATTCATCTGGAACAAAAAAAACACTCCGAATAGCCACAGCAATCCTGAGAAAGAAGAATAAAGTAGGAGGGATCTTAATACCAGGTTTCAAGCTGTATTACTAAGCCACTGTTCTCAAAGCAGCTTGGTACTGGCATAAGAACTGACATATAGATCAATGGAATAGAGTAGAGAATCCAGATATGGAACCAAACCTCTATACTCAATTAATATTTGACAAAGGAGGTATGAATATACAATGGAGTCAAGACAGTCTCTTCAATAAAGCATCTTGGGAAAATTGGTCAGATATGTGTAAAAAAATGAAACTAGATCACCAACTTACACCATACACCAAAATAAAATCAAAATGAATACAGGACTTAAACATAAGACAGGAAACCATAAATATACTAGAGGCATCCACAGGTAGCAAAATCTCTGGCATATGACAAAAGAACTTCTTCACTGATATTGCCCATAGGGAAATGGAAGCTAAAGAAAAAATAAACCAATTGAACTTCATAAAAATAAAAAGCTTTTTTACAGTAAAAGAAACCATCAACAAAACAAGAAAGCCCAGTGTGTGGTAGAACATATTTGCAAATGTTATTACTGATAAAGGTTTAATCTCAAACATCTACAGACAGCTTATACAACTGAATAAAAGGAAGATAAATGATCCAATTTAAAAAATGGGCAATTGACCTAAATAGAATATTTTCAAAAGAAGACAGAAGGAAGGTCAAGAGGCACATCAAAACATGCTCAAAGTCACTAATTACCGGAGAGATGCATATCAAAACAACAATGCGGTACCATCTCACACCTGTCAGAATGGCCAGCATTAACAAATCAACAAAAAACAAGTGTTGGTGAGGTTGTGGAAAAAAAGGAACCCTGATGCACTGCTGGTAGGAATGCAGACTGGTGCAACAATTGTGGAAAATAGTATAGAGTTTCCTCAAAAAACTGAAAATGGAACTCCCATAAGACCCAGAAATCCCACTCCTAGGAATATATCCTAAGAATCCAGAAACACCAATCAGAAAGGACATATTCACCCCTATGGACATAGCGGCACCATTTATAACAGTTAGGATTTGGAAACAGCCTAGGTGCCCATCAGTAGATGATTGGATAAAAAAAAAAAAAACATGTTACATCTACACAATGGAATACTATGCTGCCATAAAAAAGAAGGAATTGTTATCATTTGCAGCAACCTGGATGGAATTGGAGAACATCATTCTGGGTGAAATAAGCCAGTCAATGAAAGAGAAACACCACATGACCTCACTCATTTATGAATAATAAAAAACATTATAAACTAATGAACAAAAAGATAGGTACAGAGACAGTAAAGCAACAAATAGACTGTCAAATTACAGTGGGGAGAATAGGGAGGTATGGGGGAGATAAGAGATTAATTTAAGGACTTGTATGCATGCATATAAGCAAAACCAATGGGCGCAAAACTCTGGGGTGTGAGGGCATACATGGGAGTGGGGGCAAGGGGGGCAATGGTAAGATATGTACACATATAATACCTTAATAAAAAATAATGTTAAACAAAAAAAATATATGTATTTCTTTCCTGCCGAAACCGGTTTGGCTCAGTGGATACAGCATTGGTCTGTGGACTAAAGAGTCCCAGGTTCGATTCCAGTCAAGAACATGTACATTGGTTGTGGGCTCATCCCCAGTAAGGGGTGTGCAGGAGGCAGCTGGTCCATGTTTCTCTCTCATTGATGTTTCTAACTGTCTACCACTCTCCCTTTCTCTCTGTAAAAAATGAATAAAATATATATGTTTTTAAAAATAAAATAAAATATTTCTTTCCTTTCACCACTTTTCTCAAATATAACGACACTCTGACTTTTATTATGTCCCTTTCTAACACATGACTTCTGCTTTTGTGCAATTTCACTTATAATCCAATTTAATCTTGTACCAGATCATTTCAAATACTATATACCCTTCCAGATCTGACTTGTATTCTTCAAGGAAATTTTCCTTAAGTGGTTAACTTTATTAAGCTCCCATGCTACTTGTATTCTATCATTAACCATATGCTATTTTGTTGTGTGGATATTTCTGTACACATAATAATCCTCTACTGAATTGTAATCATGTTGAAGTTGCCATAATAAACCCCACTGTGGAGTCTCTCATCACTTAGACTATTGGATTTTCTCACCTCCTAGAAGGTATGAATCTTGAAAGTCAAGAAATCTTAGAAACCTGGGCTCATAGGATATCCCAGTATATAATCACAACTGAACTTTCAGAGAATATACCTTTGGATCCTGCCTCCTTAGTTTTGCCATTCTTCAGGTTTTCTTTGCTGAGTTATTTGAGACTGTCCTCAGTAATTAAAATTAAGCAAGCCTTTGGTCTTATCCAAGTTGAATGGGTGTACGGAAGACGTGCTTCCTTCATCCTGTATAAAATATTTAATAAGGTTCTGCGCAACATGGAGGAAGAAAGTCAGTAGTGAGGATGGTGTGGTGGGTCTATTCATGGGATAGCCAGAAACAGTGACCTCAAATTTAAAAATTATCTCCTTAATTTCTGTGACACTTAAGTATTAGGTAATGTTTTTATATAGAAAAAAACATTAAGAAAAAATTTTGAATGCACTTCATGCTATTAAAAATTTTAACGAATGGAGGCCCAAAATATAATATGGGTTTTATTTAGGGTAGATTAATCAACAAACAATATGTATGTCATCAAAATCATCAATTTAATATTCATAAAATGAAAATTTTTCATATCTAAATTCTAATTATATTTACTATAATCAAAATAAGTAATAAGTGTTAATTGGTAAACAAAAGAAATCAGTCATGAACTAAAAATTAAACTATTTATGCAATTGTAGTCACAGAGTGAGTTGGAGGCAGAGCCAACATTTATGAACCAGGTTATCTGACTCTCCCGCTGTGCACAGTCCTAGAAAATAACATTTATTGCATTAGAAATATCAGGACACATGTGTTTTGCTACACATGCCTATCTAAACACTACATCATAGTTACTTACATGATCAATTAACAATGCTCAAAATTTATCCTCTTAACAAGTTATTTCTGATTTAAAAAAGCAATTTAGAACTCTAGTTTTGACAATAGAAAAAAATTAAATACCTGAAAACTTTTGCTATAAAACTTATCTCTACAAATATTAGATAGAATATTTTTATTTTCTTATGAGCTTAATTAAATATGTAACTAAGCTCATAAGATAGTAAGGGGAATTTCTGCAAACTATTAATTTCAGAAAACTGAAAATTAAAACATTAAATACATGATATAATCATGAGTTAGTTCAGGAGGGCTTGCTTATCTCAATAATCCATGGCAGTGGTTTTTAAGTGGGGGCAATTTTGCCCCAAGGGGATATTAGAAAATGAATGGACACATTTTGGTTGTCATAACTGGGAGGAGGTATGTAGTACTGGCCTCTTGTGGGTAGAGAGCAGCATTGCTACTACCCCTCCTACAACACACAGGACACAAATCCCCAATCATCTGCCCCATCACTAGTACCACTAAACAATTATCCATCCCAAAATGTCAAAAGGTGTTGATGTGGGGTAGACCCTGCTCTAGAGACTTGAGTATTCATTTCTGGTTGAAGATGGGAGAAAAAAGTCTTAGACTAATGAAATCTGAGGAGTTAAAACTCTACCATACGTTACAAAATAAAGACCTTTTCAGGGCTAACTGTAAGTGAAATGGAGGACTACAAATAGTCTGCTACTCAGGCACAAAGAGGTTAATGTATTTTGTCCTGGCCTGAAAATGCATAGTGATCACATGCCCTCAGGCACTTCTGCATCTCAGACTTCCTGTGTTATTAGATCTGGGACAACTCCCAGGCATAAAATTTACACCAGTGTGAAAAAACACTTGGGAATCCAACAGAAGCAAGTACAAAGATGAGTGGAAAAACATTTTCAACATAGCCAGACATATATAAAGCCCCACTGAAAGTAAACTCATAATCTAAACTATAAATACACCATAAGAAAGAGTTCACAGATAATACAACAGAAGGATTCAATCCCTGAGCGCTTTAGATAACAGAAAATTTATGAACATAGTTTTTTTTCTAATATATACATAGAAAATAAAGTAATATTTGAGAAAAAGAAAAATAGACACTATTTAAAAAATAATAGCCTCACCCCAAATGGGTAGGGTGATAGTCAAAGAGTAAGTAACTAAATTTTATTCAGTTTTGATAAAATACATGAACCTTTAGATTTAAATACTATACTGGACTGAAAAAAAAAATACAAACAACTATATATCAAGAAATATGGTAGTTCTTTATATTCCAAATATGAGTGAGATCATGTGATACCTATCTAAAAAATGAAATAAATTAATGAACAAAATAGATCCAGAGACATAAAAAGTATGGAACAGACTGTGGAATCTCAGAGAGAAAATGGAGGTGGGTGGGTAGGAAAAGATCAACCAAAGTACTTATATCCATATATGCATAACCTATGGACACAGACAATAGCATGGTAAAAGCCTGGGGTGGGAAGCAGATGCAGGCTAGAAGAGATCAAAGGGGGGAAAAGTGGGATATCTGTAATATTTTCAAGAGTAAAGGTTTTTAAAAAAGAAATGTGATAGTGAAATTCAGAGGACCAAAAGCAGATAGAAAGTATTAAGATGAGCAGGAAAAGGAATGGCAAATAACCAGCAAAGAATGATTCCAAATGCAAGTTTGTCAACCACAGTACTACCCTGTTTCCCCAAAAATAAGACAGTGTCTTATATTAATTTTTGCTCTCAAAGATGCGCTAGGTCTTATTTTCAGGGGATGTTTTATGTTTCCATGAAGTAGGTCTTATTTTCGGAGGATGTCTTAGTTTTGGGAAAACACTGGTAGGAAGACAACACATTATCTTCAAAGTGTGGTAAGAAAGTAGTTGCCAACCTGGAATTCTATAACCTGTGAACCTGAATACATTAACAAAAACAAACAAAAAACACATACATACACACACAAAAAAACCCCAAACAAACAAAAAACCACACACACACACACACACACAAAAAAAATTTCCAAAAGCTCTATGCTGAAAAACTATAAGAGCTTCGTTCTGAACTGTCTGGCTATTAAAATCACTTGGAAGACATTTAAATTCTCAATGATTAGTCACAGTTCAGATGCATTAAATTAAGGTTCCTGTGAGTCTGAGTCACAGTTTTTATAAAACTTTATAATAGATTCTAATATACAGCTTGGTGGAGAACCACTATAGTTAACAAGTATTTTACCATAATGAAAATGAAAACAAAAATAAAAGAAAAAGGAAGCAAGAAATTGGCAAGCAGTTAATTGTTTCTCTCTCTCTCTCTCTCTCTCTCTCTCTCTCTCTCTCTCTCTCTCTCTCTCTCTCTCCCTCTCTCTCTTGTGGCCCAGTGCACAAAATTTGTGTATGGAGGAATGTGTCCTTTAGCCCAGCCTGGGAGCCCTTGAGGAATGTTTGACAGCCAGTGGGATCAGGCCTAAATGAGCAATCGGACATCCTTTTACAATCCAGGAATGCTGACTCCCAACTGTTCATCTGCTTTCCTGATTGCCCTAACTACTTCTGCCTGCTAGCCTGATCACCCCCTAACCAGTCCCCTGCCAGCCTGATTGATGCCTAGCTGCTCCCTGGACAGCCTGTTTGCACCTAACTACACTAACCTGCAGGTCTGGGCACCGATAACTGCCCTGCCCTGCATGCCTGGGCACCTCTAACTGCCCTCCCCTGCAGTCCTAGTCACCCCCAACTTCCCTTCTCTGCCAGCCTGGTCACCCCTAATGGCCCTCCCTTGGAGGCTTGATCACCCCCAACTGCCCTCCCTTGCAGGCCTGGTCCCTCCCAACTATCTTCTCCTGCTGGCCATCTTGAGGCATCCATTTTGTGTCCACATGGGGGCAGCCATTTTGTGTGTTGGAGTGATGGTCAATTTGCATATTACTCTTTGATTAGACAGGATTAGATAGGATGGGTGAGGGGCCAGCTGGTTTGCCCTGTAGGTTATCCCAGATCAGGGTGGGGGTTCCCTTAGGGTATGGGGTTTTCTGGTTGAGGGGTCTATGGTGGTTTGCAAGTTGGCCATGCCCCTGGCAACCCAAGCAGAGGCCCTGGTATCTGAGATTTATTTATCTTCTATAATTGAAGCTTTGTAAACTTGAGCAGAACCAAGCCTCTTGCTCATTCTGTGGCTGTAGGCATTTTTGTTGGGATTTATTGATCTTCTATAATTAAAACTTTGTAGCCTTGAGTGGAGGCCTAGGACTGCCAGGATAGGTGGAAAGCTTGGCTTCCTTTATTGCCAGGGAAACCCAAGTCTCCTGCTCACTCAGTGGCCACAGCCATCTTAGTTGGATTAATTTGCATACTTGCTCCTGATTGGCTGGTGGGTGTGGCTTGTGGGAATAGCTAAGTGATGATTAATTTGCATATTACTCTTTTATTATACAGGATACACACACACACATATATATATAATAGTAACTATATGTTATTTGTGTATTTATAAACGTGGGTATATCAATACCTATTATACAACATTAATTATTTATGCACAACATAAATATTAAAGGATAAAAATCATGCCATTTATATATCATGCTTTCTAACTATAACATAGTGATTTAAAATCCACAAATCACCTTTAACTCCAATACCTTACATTATAAAGTCAGGACCTTTCCAGTGCTAACTCTAAGTGAAATTGAGAACTTCAAATAAGTGTTATTCAGGCAAAATAAGTCAATGTGTTTTGTTCTGGGTCTGGAAATCTATAGTCATCATACACTCTTAGACATCTAGGCATTTCAGACTGTCTTATTATTCTTGAATAATCCATATTTAAAATTTTCAGAAGTAAACATCTAAACACTCATATATCAAGACAATTATAAAAAGCTAAAACATATAAATTAGAATTATAATGAAAATACTATTTACTTAGAAAATGTGTGATGCTCTTAGTATTAAAGGATAAATTTACAATTTTATAAGCTTTCCTTTGAAAAGAAAGAACATGGAAAATTATTGATAAAATTTATATGCTAGGTTGTTTGTAAAAATGAAACAATATGTACATGCAAATAGGATAGGAGAGAAACATGAAGAAACATACATACAAAAATAACAAATAAGCAGTAGAGAATACATATAAAATTAATATGTTCTTTGACAAAAAAAGAAAAATGCTGACAAACTATTAACAGGATATAATTAGATTGAGAAAATTATATATTATAAAATGTATAATTGCATAGAATATTAGTATTAAGATTATTAGTTTTGCATAATGGAATATTAAAATAACTTCCTCAAACCATATATAAAAGGAAAATTTATGTCTAAAAGTTAAACTATAATTTGAAAACTATAGAAAGAAAAATCTGCTAAATGTTTCTATATTACAAACACAATAGGAAAAGAGCAAAACAACAAGCCTATGCAAGGGAGATAAAATTATATAAAGAAATCTACATAATCTATAAGCAAAATATAAGCATAGCATGAGAAAGTCAGAAAAGCCTATAAATAGGAACATGGAGGAGGAAATATAACTGGCCAATATAACATTAAAAACATATGTGATACTTTATTCAATAAAGAAAAATTTTTTAAAATATGGTTAATTTTATTAACCATCTGGAAAATGTAATTAAACTATAGTCAGATATCGTTTCTCACTCATTAAATTTACAAAAATTAATTATTGTCACAATACTAAATTTTGACAAGGATCTTGGACAATGAAAATGGCCATACACTGCTGATAGGCATAAAAGTTTTCAAACACATTTGGAAAGACTTTAATAATATTAATTAAGTAGCATATGTGTAAAATCTTTAACTTGGTAATTCCATATTTATAGGAATGCATACTTTTATACATAATTTTTAGATATGCACCAAGGATAAATGTGCAATAAAATTTATTAGAGCATATTTTTAGTAGAGAAAAACTAGAAAAAAACTTAAGGAGAAAGAATAAATTCTGATATATGCTAAAAATAGAACAGTATAAAATACTGAAAATAAAGCTGCACATTTAGACAAGGATAAATCTCAAACCAATAACCGAGAAAAAAAAGTAATGTGAAAACAGATGCATATAGCATGACATCATTTAAATTATGATATCATATGCAAAACAATATATATACACATTACATATGAATATATTATTAATTACACATTTATATAAAATAAAAATATGGCATGCACATTCAAACTTGAGATGGCCATTATCTCCTCAGAGGTCAGTGCAGAGGAGAATTTCAGTGATGAGACTTCAATCTCTCATATTTTCTACTTCCAAAATGTTAGAAATAATAAAACTATGAAAAAATGTTAATTTAGATAGTACATGCATAGTTATTATTTTTATGTGCACTTTCTAGGCTTACAATTCTTCACAATATTGGTTAAAAAGAGCACTGATATTTAAAAGATGTATCTATAACTAAAATTATGTGCAAGCAATGTCATTATGGAACAGTAGCATCTCTCTCTATATATGATTGTTCAAATTTACTTCACACACTGGAAATGGAAAACCCTCTTTCTAAAACTGAAGTGAACTGATTTATTTGCAGAACTCAGCAGTGTATCTTGTAGCCAGCCACCTCTTAGCCCTAGTCCCCAATGTGAGTGCCCCAGGAGACCAGCCACCGCATTGCTTCCCTCACATTACGTTTGGAGCCTGAAGCATTCATGGATGAAATGACCCCATCCAGAAGCACTCCTTGGCATGGTTTAATGTTTCATTTGGTGCCAAAAAGTATTATACTTTCATCCCACTTACATTCTTCTTCTACTTGTGCATGACTGAAAAGTCTATCAAATGTCAAAAAAGATCACTGAAAAGAAACTAATATTGCTCAAAATAAAATTTTATCATAATTCACTGACATTTTTTTTTTTGCCTTTGACTGCATTGATTGAAATTCAGGTCACAGTACAATTCAACTTATACTTTGCAACACCAAATTTTTACAGATAGCAAAATGTGCAACTTTCACTCCATGGATTAATTTCACATTTAAAGTTACACCTGTCAGTGAAAATGAAGCCCTCCAGTGTCACATTCTGCATATTAATAATTTGCTATTGTGTTATTTCATTCTAAGGCTGGTTTTTCCCTGTGATTTTTTTAATGTCTCGCACATAGTCAAGTTCCTTGACAATTATCCTTGCGATCTCACTTAAGTTCATGGGAATCATTTAGAGAGTATTCTTAGCACAATTATCTAAATCATTTTTGAGGAGACAGCTCTTATGAGCTTATATCAATTGTTAGGGTGCATTCTTTCATCTCTTATCCTCCTGTTCTAAAACCTTCTTCAATTATCATACCTATTCCAAACTTGTTATCATTAAACTATTTAAAAATAACAATAATAATTTCTTATATATTTAATTTTGTCAAGGTTTATTGAAGAACTTTTTTCTTGTAATATACAAAAATTAATTCAGTATGTAAAATACATGATAAAAACTTGTACATTAGCCGAAACCAGCTTGGCTCAGTGGGTAGAGCATTGGTCTGTGGACCAAAAGGTTCCAAGTTTGATTCTGGTCATGGGCATGTACCTTGGTTGTGGGCACATCCCTGGTGGGGGCAGGGGGTGCTGGAGGCAGCTGGTCAATGTTTCTCTCTCATTGATGTTTCTAGCTTTCTATCCCTCTCCCTTTCTCTCTGTAAAAACATCAATAAAATATATATTTTAAAGACTTGTATGCTACAAATAATATACTTTAGGTCCTTTCCAAAGGTACTCAGCTCCAGCAGAGGGAGCCACAAGCTGTGGATTGCTGATAACTCCAAACAGATACTCAGGACCAGTCATAAACAATGTCTGATATTGTCCTACACTAGAGATGGGGAGTAATAGCAGATCTAGCTAATAAATAGGCACAAACACAAATAGGCAACCAAAATGTATATAAAAAAATAATAATAACCCCCAGCCTGGCCAGCATGGAAGTTAGAGTAAAACTTCTCTAACCTGATGAAGAAAAAAGTCACACAAGTTCAGTAGGCACAGAGAGCCCCAAGAAAGAGGAACCCAAATAGGTCCATACCCAGACACATCATATTTAAAATGCCAAAAATGAAAGACAAAGTGAGAACCTTAATGCAACAGGGAAACATAATTTGTTATCTACAAAGGAGCTCCCATAAGGCTGTTGCCAAATGCTAAAGCCAACAGTAGTTAGCATATAAATGAAACAACAACAACAACAACAACAACAAAAACCTTGGAAGGCCAATGGACTTTGATATTGAACAGGGCTGAAAATCAGCCTAAAATTGCCCTGCTGTGGGCTCAATGGCAGAAGGCAATTTCCTAACCTGATAATCCTTATACTGTTTACCAAACTTGACCTTAGGTCTGCCTATATACATTGCTCAAAGGCAAGTGTGTATTCAAGTCAATAAAAACAAAACAGGATAGAAGTTGGTGTGCCTCTTCAAAAAAAGAGGTCTCACCTGGTACCCAAATGTCTTCTAAATTCATATTTCTTGTACAGTATTTTCATTTGTGTGTTGGCCCCTCCTTCATATCCTACTGTGAAGGTCAGGGCAGCTGTCATTTGATTTCTCATTAGAAACTCTACAGGCCAAAAGAAAATGGCATGATATATTCAAGGTATTGAAAAGCAAGGTTCTGAAAACAAGAATACTATATCCAAAAAGGAAATAATTCAAAATAAAGAGCTGGTTAAAAAAAAAAAAAAAAAAAAAAAAAAGCTAAGAGAGTTTATCCCCACCAAAGTAGCACTGCAAGAAATGTTAAATGGATTGCTGTAATAATAATAAGAGAGAGAGAAACTTAGGCAAAAATAATAAATAAGTACCTATCAGTAATAACATTAATTTCAAAATGATTAAATGTTTCAATCAAATGATGTAGGGTAGCCGAATGGACAAGAAAACATGACCCAAATATATTCTGTCTATAAGAGACCCACCTTTAAACAAAAGACACACAGGATCAGCGTGAAAAAAATGGAAAAAAAATTACCATGTGAATGGAAACAAACAAACAAAAAAAGCTGCAGTAGTAATACTTATATGACAAAATAGACTTCAAAATGAAGACCATCACAAAGGACAAAAAAAGGTCACCATATAATACTAAAGAGGTCCAACAAGAGGATATAATCAGAAAAGAAGAAAACATAAAGGGCATCCAAATTGGGAAGGAGGAAATGAATCTACCATAAACGTAGATGATATTATATTGTACATAGAAAACCCTAAAGACTCCATCAAAGACTACTAGATTTAATAAAGGGATTCAGCAATGTATCAGAATACAAAATTAACACCCAGAAATTGCTGGAATTTTTATATACCAATAATGAATTCTCAGAAATAGAAACTAAATAGGGATTTCCATTTACCATCCCAACAAAGTTATTAAGATACTTAGGAACAAACTTAGCCAAGGACATAAAAGGCTGTTCTCAGAAAAATACAGAATGTGGGGGAAAAAACAATAGAGGAAAATATAAACAATTGGAAGAATAAACCATGGTTCATGTGTTGGTAGCATTAACATCATTAAAATGTCCATACTATCCAAAGAAATCTATACATTCAAAGCAAGCCTTATTACAATAGTAATGGCATATTTCACAGATCTAAAACAACTATTCCAAAAATGTATATAGAATAGAAAAGTACTTCAAATAGCTACAGTCATCTTGAGAAAGTAGAACAATGTTGGAGGGATCATAATACCAGATATCAAGTTATATTACAAACCCACTGTAATCAAAACAGCCTGGTACTGGCACAAGAACAAACATATGGATCAATGGAACAGAACTGATACCCAAGAAATTGACCCAAGCCATTACACTCAGTTAATATTTGACAAAGGAGGCAAGAGCATATAATGGAGTCCAGATAGTCTCTTAAATAAATGAAGTTGGGAAAATTGGACAGATACATGCACAAAAATGAAACTAGACCACCATGCACAAAAGTAAATTTACACTATATACAAGAATAAACTCAAAATGGATAAAAGACTTAGATATAAATCATGAAACCATAAAAAGCCTAGAAGAAACCATAGGCAGCAAAATCTTAGACATCTCTTCTAGCAATAGGTTTTCAGCTATATTTCCTAGGACAAAGGAAACTAAGGAAAAAATAAACAAATGAGACTATAGTCAAATAAATAGTTTCTGCACAACAAATGAAACCACTAAGACATGTAAAAGAAGCCCACTATATGGGAAAACATACTTAATAATGATACATAAGGTTAAAGGCTAATATCCAAAATATACAAGGAACTCATACATCTTAATACAAGGAAGAAAATTAATCCTATGTAATAAACGGCTAATATGCAAATAGATTGAATGTTGGAAAGACCAGTTGTTATGACATGCACTGACCACTAGGTGGCAGACTCTCAATATAGGAGCTGGTACCTGGTGGTCAGTGCGCTCCCACAGGGGATTTCCTCTCAGCCAGAGCTGGGCTCATGGCTAGCAAGTGCAGCCACAGTGATGGAGCCACTCTGGCCTCCATGACAGCACTAAGGATGTATGACTGCTAAGCCATCGGTTGGACATCCCCCAAGGGCTCCCAAACTGCAAAAGTGCAAGAGGGCCCAGACTGGGCTGAGGGACAACCCCCCTCCCCTGAGTGCATGAATTGGCCTCTAGTCCAATTTTAAATGGACAAAGAACCTAAATAGACACTTCTCCAAAATGGAAATACAGATGGCCAAGATACATATGAAAAATGCTCAAAGTCACTGATTATTATAGAGATGAAAATTAAAATAATGAGGCATCATCAGCTCACATCTGTTCAGAATGGCTACCAATCAACAAATGACAACAAATCAACAAATGACATTGAGGATGTGGCAAAAAGTGAAGCCTAGTACACTGTTGGTGAGAATGCAGATCGGTGCAGCCATTATGGAAACCCTTTCCTCTAAAAGTTAAATATAGAACTGCTATTTGACCCTGTGATTCTACTTCTAGGAATACATCTTAAGAAGCCTGAAACACCAATCAGAAAGAATGCATATTCCCCTATGTTCATAGAAGCACAATTTACAATAGCTAAGATCTGAAAATAGGCCAAGTGTCCAGCAGCAGATGAGTGGATAAAAAAACAACTGAGGTACATTTATACCATGGAATATTATGAAAAGAAAATTATAAAGCTTAGTACTATCACCACAGCATTTTATTTGTGCTGGATTTGCATATCACCCCAATGATTACTAAATATGTTTGAGCATTACTGAACCAAAGAAAACACTAAGAATAGTCCTGAGTAATTAGGAATTTAAATTATTATTTAAGTTCAAATACTGAAAAAAATCAATTCCATATCACATAATAACTTACTTATAGATTATTATATATAAAATTATTATGCGTGTCTATATCTTATATATTATCCATATTTAATTAATATTCATTATTTGTTCATGAAAAATGAATGATCAGTAATTTTATATAATAATCCTAATATATATATATATATATATATATATATATATATATATATATAGCTAGGTGGTGTCATGACTGAATGGGTGACTGGTCACCATGAAGTGCATGGAGCACCTCTTGGTCCTCTCTCCCCCAGCCCCCCAGCCCAAGCCGCTAACCATGAGGGGGCGCTGGTGTCTGGGTGGGGCAGGACTGGGGACTGTTGAGCGGTGATGGTGGTTTGTTTCACCAGGTGGTCGTTAAGTTTAGCAGAGCAGTCACCCAGGAGGCAAAGAGTTTCACAAAGCAGTAGGGGGCGGGGAGGGGAGGTTGGGGGAGCCTAGTGGAGCAGTAGAGGAGTGGGGGAGTTTCACAGAGCTTCCAGTGGCCAGCTTCACAGGGTGTCAGCAAGCTTTGTGGAGCAGTGGGGAGGGAGAGGGAACCTCACAGAGCAGCCTAGGGGCCACTGGCATAGTGGAGCAGCATATGGGGTGGGGAGCTTCACATAGCATCGCGCTTGGGGTGGCAGAGGCCATGAGATGGAGGCCAGGTTAGGCCTGGGGACCCTAACCACACATGATTTCATGTGCACTGGGCCTCTAGTAAATAATAATTTCATACAGAAAATTGTTCTGCCAAATGTAACTTGTGACAAAGAAACCTATCTTTTCAGAAATTAAAAACCTACATCTATTAGTAGGACATATTTTGCTTCTCTTTTTCAAGTTCATTTCCCAGTAAGCTAAAACCTCTCTAGTATTTCATCTCCTTTTAAATTGAATAATAAAATGCTAATTTGTATTTTACAATTTTATCTCAACTTTTTTTCTCTTCCCCACAAAGGATTTGGTAAAGATGTGAATGGTCATTGTAAAAGATCGTTCAAACAACCATACAAAAGTAATAGTCTTCAGGCTTTTGACTGTGCTTTTATTTGCATTCCTATTAGGGCGGCCTTTTAAAAATGCATAGATCAGTGTCTCAGATTGTTCAAAGGCCACCAGAAGATCTTCTTTTGTGTAATGTGTCTGGAGAAGGCCCAGTGAAAGGCAGTTCCTGGGGTAAGAGGTTGTTCAATAATGTCAGATGAACCCCTTGAGTCTTGAACTCTGTCCTATTATTTTCTGTTAATGTTGACACAAATGAAATGAATTTTCTCTTCCTATTCATCTATATAGTGTTATCAAAAGGGACAGCTGATAGCTATATCAGTATGATAATTTAAGTTTGAAAGTTTTAACTAGGGTGAGGAGTGGATTTCCACAGTTAGGTGAAGTATATTTTGCTTTATAAAAACACAAAGCCTGTGAGTTGAAATTTAAAAACTTATTTGTGAGTTTAAAAACAGCCTGTCCTATAAAGAATTTAATTTTACATTGTTGGTTTGTTATTAAGTAGAGAGATTTCCTACGTATAAATAATAACTTTTATAAAATACTTTATAGGCTACATATTTATTGGAGGATAGCTTCCACTTATGGAGATAACTTAAGGTTTAATAATAATTTACATATAATTAATCACCAGAAAAGAATGAGAAATCAAATATAATGCCACAATCAAATGTTACCAAAAGTTTTGACAAATTACTAAATAAAGCACTTAAAATGACTATTCTTGTGAAGAATGGGAAGATATTTCACTACAGTGGAAAACCATGTTTATGGAATCATGCAAATTTGAAACCAGAGGCATATATAATAAACATCTATTCTAATGCTATTGTTTTACAAAATAAAAAATAGGATGTCAGAGAAAAAGGATGACTTTCTCTTTCAATGTAAATTTTTTTTGTTTGTTTTACCCATAAAACAACCAAAATAAAAAGTAGAAATTGCATTCCCAATGTTTGGGAAATGTTAAAATGTATTAAAAAGAACCTTATTTTTTCTATCTATTTAACTTTAACAGATGCATATAAAAATATTAGTTCTAACATTCACATACTTGCAAACTACCTTTTGAATTTCATAAAAAATTAAAATATGAATTCCATTCTGTCCTGTTCTTCCTTTTATAACATTTCTTTTATTCCATTGCTCATAAAGGGACATTTTCTTTTAGTCTTTATACAATCATTTTGATTTAAATCCATTGCTTTCTTGGATTGACAGATTCTGATAAACTATTTCTATTTCATCAGCTTCTGTTTGGCTCTGATGATTCACAGTAATTTTGTAGCCCTTGCTACATCACCTCCTCTTAGGTCTGTGTAATGAGGTATGCAGTGCCTGCATTTCCCTCCCTTATGGTTCAATCCTAAAGTATAATGTGAGAAGTGAGATTGGTATTTTATTAGTTAGAAAACCCATAGAAATCTCATTAATAGCACACTACTTTCTAAACCGTCAATTGTAACAGAACAATTTGAAGTTAATTGTACCTCCTTCTCCTTTAATAATAGATCAATTATTTAAAATTATGAATAAGAATGCTTAGAGATTTAACATTAGATGTAAAGGAACCCCAAGATATTACTGCATATTCAAGATCAAAATTATAATTGACATCAGTTTATCAGGTTTGATCATACCATCCCATATTCAAATGCTATATATTAGAATGCTCAACCCAACCCTCTTCTTCTCTAATAGCATCAACAGAAATTTGCTAGTACAAATGGCAGTCACTGTTAAGCAAAACACTGTTATAACTGAACATTTTTCTGGCACAAGGGAATATAGAAAATAGTAATTCATCTTCAAAGAGGCAGTTGTAAAACATTTACAACTCTGCCATGGAACACTAGCAAAATTTTTGGCCTGTGAAATGCATATTAAAGTACAAAAATAAATAAATCACTTTCAAATGCTAATAAAATGTTCAATTGAGTTCTAGACAACATTAAAGGCAGACACATACCTTAATACTCCATTTATATTTAGATAACTTATGTGATAACATCAAATATCTAGGACACAGTTAAGAATGAAAAAGGAAATAGACAATTTGAGTACTTAACATGTACCACAACTTTAGAAATATATCAAACTTAAACTTGACAAAAATTATTTGAGATAGATATAGTGATAGAAATAAATCACTGGAATTAAATATTTTTTCTATAAACATCAAAACAACAAATTGTATAATTAAGACTCAAATTTATAGTATGACTCCAAAATCAATACTTACCTTATATAATGTTTAAGTATAGGTTCATGCAATCTATGTACCTAACCTATAACATCTACTTAACCTTTATAATGTAATACAAAGGAAACTATAGATATATACATATATAAAATAAAGTAAATACTGAGAGACTAGAATAAAAGTTATAAATTCCTTATACTAAAATATTTGCATTTTCATACAGGAGTTTTAATTCTATGCAACTTTACTAACTCATCTCCTGCCACTCTCCTCATTTACAGTATGTTTTTTGCCCTACAGCCAAGTTTAACTTTTCTTAAATCTATCACAAAACAGTCCTCACTTTTGCATAGGTTGTTTGTTTCTTTGTTTTTATCTTTGTCCAGACTTATCAGGGTGAAAAAGATATTATGCCCACTAATCTAAAAACATACATCAAAAACAATTTATGTAGGATTCTAATTTGAAGAGGTGGACAAAGTGGGATGAAAGTTGAGTGGTGAGGAAAATAAAGGTCTGACTCACCCTGGGCTGCTTTATAAAATTTAAAATGCAATATATATATATAATTTTTTCTCTGTCTCAAGGTGATCTAATACTATCCACTATATTTAAATATTACATTTCTAAGAGATTCTTTTTTTTAATCCTCTCCCAAGGACATACTTAGAGAGAAAGGAAGAAATCGAGTGCTACATTGCTACACTGATGTGAGAGAGAAATGTTGCTTTACTTACATGTATGCCCTGACCAAGGATGAAACCTGCAACTCAAGTACATGCCCTGACCAGGAATTGAACTAATAACCTTTGGTGCCCAGGGAGACACTCAATCAAGTGAGCCACTTTGACCAAGCTGTCTCAGAGATTCTTAGAGTCCCCACATAGTATGAATGTTCGTGATGCAACAAAATTCAGATATTGAAGCATTAACCTCAATGTGATGGTATTTGCAGATTAGGCTTATATCTTGAAGGTGAGACCCCCATGAAGGAATTAGCATTCTTATAAAGAACAACAACAACAAAAAAGAGACCACAAGCTCTCTTTTTCTTCTCCATGTGAGGACACAGTGAGAAAGTTGCTGTCTGCAAACCAAAAAGAAGGTTCTTATCCAGAACCAACTAGGATGACTCCTTAATCTTAAACATTTCAGCCTCCAGAACTGTGAGAAATAAATGTCCTTTGTTAAAGCCACCCAGTCTGTGGTATTGTGTTACTGAAGCCTGCAATGGATGCAATTGGGAAACTCTAAATTCAAATGCTGAAGCCCTAATCCTTGTTGATTTAGTGTTTGGAGGTGGGGTCATTCATGCACCAAAAAGAAGACATGTAAGGAAATAGTGAGAGGCTGGCTGACTGCAAACCAGGAAGAAGGCTCTCACCAGATGCCTTGATCTTGTACCTCCCAGCTGGCAAAACTGTAGAAAATAAATGTTTGTTGTTTTAGGTCCCTAGTTATTGGTATTTTGTTACAGCAGCTTGAGCTGAGAAAGAGAGCACCTTACCTTATTACTAATTCTTAAATTTGTTTAAAAAAAATCAACAATATTTGTTCTTTTGTTTTTGTTTTTTACATAATGCTAGAGGCCCAGTGCACAAAATTGAAGCATGGATGTCCCTCATCATGGCCTGCACCCTCTCCCAATCTGGGACTGCTGGCTCCTAACTGTTCACTTGCCTGCCTTCCTTGATGGCCCCTAACAACTCTGCCTGACTGTTTGGGCCCTTAACCACTCTGCCTACCTGCCTCATCACCCCTAACCACTCACTGCCTGCCTGATTGTTTCTAACCACCTCTGTCTCAGCCCCCACTGCCACAGCTTCATCAGGAAAGACATTCGGAATGATGTCCAAAAGGTCGTTTGGTTGTCCAGTCTAGTTAGCATATTACACTTTTATTATTATAGATAAGTGTTGCCAGTGGTTGTTTCCAGTTTCAGAAAAATTCTAGATTTTCTCCAGATTAATTGTTGGTTTTTCCTTTTCCCCATAACACAGAATCTTTTTTTTTTTAATATTTTATTGATTTTTTACAGAGAGGAAGATAGAGGGATAGAGAGTTAGAAACATCGATGAGAGAGAATCATAGATCAGCTGCCTCTTGCACATCCCCTACTGGGGATGTGCCCGCAACCAATGTACATGCCCTTGACCGGAATCGAACCCGGGACCTTTCAGTCCACAGGCCGACGCTCTGTCCATTGAGCCAAACCAGTTTCGGCCATAACACAGAATCTTGTTAGGGTAACATCTCCTTAGCTTTTATTCAGCCATCAACGACGTGCTGAGTTGACATTTATTAAAAAAAAAAATATATATATATATATATATACACATCCACTTGACAAAAATTTAGTAGCCAAAAAAAAGATCAAGCTAAACTATGGATTTGTTATTACCTTGGGTAATCCATGACTTCTCTCTTTATTCCAAATCCTACATTAAATCTATAAGAAAATTCAGTCAGTGAAATTCCCCTTCAATATATCTGCACAATCCAGGCACTTATCAACACCTCCACTTTGCCACTGTTGTCCAAAGCACCATCACATCTTACCTGGTTTATTTCAATAATAAATAACTAGCTTTCTAACTGCTTTCCTGGTTCTTTTCTTGTACTGCCCACCACCCTGGTTGATGTTTAATATAGCATCAGACAAGTAACTGTTCTTTTTAACACACAAATAAGATCATTTATATTCTCTTCTGTAATTTTCCCTACCCTATTTAAAGTAAAAGTTAAAGTCACAAAGTTCCTTATACTTCCAGAATGCCAGTTACTTCAATGACCTCATAGTCTTTCACTCTGGATCCCTTATAGTTTCTAGAACACATCAATCATTTTCATTTCTCTGGGCCTTTACACTTGCTCTTTTATCGAGAAAACTCTTTCCCTGAATACCTGTGTGGTTCCTACCTTGTACTCTTCAAATATTATCTTCTCAATGGAGTGGATCAATTTCTCATTGCCTTATTCAAAATTAAAGTTATTCCCCTACCTGTATATATACACATTCCTCTGTAGTTTCTACATTTTCCAGACACTGAGCTGATTCAATAGACCTATTGACTACAGCCTCATTTCTAATCTTTACATATGCCATGTAACTTTGTTGACATTATCTAACCTTCCCCAGTCTAACATACCTCTGCCTACCTAAATCCTCCCATAGTAGTCTCCTAACTAAGCCTCCCACATTCATGGATGAGGTCAAACAAATCTGCTCTTACATCATGTTTAATCATGGTTTCTGGAGAGCTGGTATCTGTTATTTTCTTTTATTTAGTTTTCATATTTATAATGCTAGTTTGTCTGATATTTTCATTCTTTTGCTTTTTTTAATGTTTCCTAAATAAAATTATTCTACTTTCCTATTGATAACTTAGATAAGAGAAGGATATAACCTAACTCATCCTCAAGACTTGCTTTCTCTATTTAACTTTTTATTTAATTACCAGCCTTCAATCCAGGGATGTTAATCTCTTTTCTCCTGAGTTATTCCCTCTCCAGCTCCTGCTGATTCTTAATTTCTTTGCACTCAGTGCCCCAAAAGCTAAAGGAGTTCACTACCACCAAACTAGTATTACAAGACATGGTAAAGAGTGTTCTTTAACAAGAGGAAGAATGAGAATGAGAATGAGAATGAGAATGAGAATGAGAATGAGAATGAGAATGAGAATGAGAATGAGAATGAGAGTGAGACAGATGGAAATGAAGACAAAGAAGAAAATGGAGGAGGAGGAGGAGGAGGAGAAGAAATCTATATAATAAAAGCCTAAGTGACCATTAAGGTGGAACAGCCAGAACACTGGTTGTTATGATGCACATTGACCACTAGGGACAAATGCTCAATGCAGGAACTGCCCCCTGGTAGTCAGTGCGCTCCCACAGGAGGAGTGCTACTCAGCCAGAAGCCAGCTCTAAGGAACAGTGAGCCAAGCAATAAGGAGCATCAAGCAGGTGGTAGTAAAGAGCAAGGGGTCCCAGACTGAGAGAGGGTGCAGGCCAGGCTTAGGGACCCCCTGCAGTGTGCGAATTTAGTGCACCAGGCCTATAGTATGAATAATAAAATGGCAATAAATACATATCTATCAACAACTATTTTAAATGCAAATTGATTAAATGATTCAATCTAAAGATATATGGTGGCTGAATGGATAACAAACCAAGACTTTTATATATGCATTCTATAAGAGACTCACTTCAGATTAAAAAAAAAAAAAACCCAAAACATACAGACTAAAAATAAAGGGATGGAAAAAGTTATTTTATGAAAATGGAAATGAAAAAACAGAGTTGGGGTAGCAATTCTTATATAAGACAAAATAGACTTTCAAACAAAGCTTATAACAAGAGACAACCAAAGGACTCAACATCTACTTCTTGGAATTTATCTTAAGAAACCCAAAACACTAAATCAAAAACAAAACAAAACAAAACATATGCATCCATATGTTCATTGCAGCATTATTTACAACTAGAAGTCTGATGCACAGAGATTCGTGCTAGAATGGTCTTTCCTTTCCCTGGCTGCCTGCACTGCCTTTCCCCTTTGCCCCAGCCCCTTTCTGTTCAGGCCTGGAGCCACCTCTTTCTGTTCTGCCCCACCTCCCCATGCTGCCCAGAGGCCCTGAGAAACTGGGGGTGGGGCAGAACGCCTGTGTCATTGCCATGGTGCTGTGTATGCAAATTAACTGCCATCTTTGTTGGGTTAATTTGCATATCACTGCTGACTTGCTGGTGGAGTAGTGGGGATAGAGTCAATTTACATGATTGTCCATTATTAGGTAATATAACCAAAATATGGAAGCAACCTAAGTGTACATCATTAGATGAATGGATACATTATATATATATATATATATATATATATATATATATATATATATATATATGACTTAGCCATAAAAAAGAATAAAATATCACCATATCCAACAACATGGATAGACCTAGAGGGTGTTATGCTGAGTGAAATTACAGGCAGAAAAATACAAATGCCATATTATTTACTTATATGTGGGATCTAAAAAGTAAAATAAAAACAAACAGACAAGAAACAGACTCAATAGATAGATAGAATATTTTGATGGTTGCCAAATGGGAGGGGGTTAGGGTTAGGTTGGTGAAAGATGAAGAAATTAAGAAGTTCAAATTGGTAGTTACAGAATAGTCATGGGGATGTGATGGGAAAGTAATAACTACATATGGTGTCAGATTGGTACTAGATTTATCTGCATAATCACATCATAAGTAACATGTATATATAATCACTAGGTTATACACCTGAAACTAATATAATATTGTATGTTAATTGTAATATAAAAAATAATATTTTTAAATCTACAATTTATTATTTATTTTGACAAAATATCAATAAGAGGAGTTCCATCATTATAGGGGATTTGTATATTGTGCAATATCAAAGCAATGAAAATACATGCCTCCTTATGAGTATATATAAGCACAATTAAATAAGTGATTAGTATTCTATGAATTGCTGCTCTTCCAGAGCCTAGAACATCACCTGGCATAAAGGATTTGTTCAAAAAATATTTGTAGAAAAACGTATTTCTGTGGGGGTCATAAAAAATGAGCTTTGTATAATTGTTAAGTTAAAGCACAGTAGAAAATGTCATATTTTGTAATATGGTAGGATTTTAGAGCACTTATAATATACTAGAGGCCTGGTGCATGAAATTTGTGCACTGGGCAGTGGGGGATGTCTCTCAGCCCAGCCTACGCTCTCTCCAATCTGGAATCCTTCAGTTGGACATCCTTCTTGCAATCTGGGACTGTTGGCTCCTAATCACTTGCCTGCCTGGCTGCCTGATTGCCCTTAACTACTCTTCCTGCAAGCCTAATCACCCCTAATAGCTTCTCTGGCAGCCCAATCACCCCCAACTGCCCTCTCCCGCAGGCCTAGTCTTCCCAACTACACTTCCCTGCTGACCATCTTGTGACAACATGGGGTGGCCATCTTGTGACATGAGGGTGTGAGGGTGGATTTGCATATTACCTCTTTATTATATAGGATTATGATACTATTTAGATTACAAGGTACAAATAGGGATTTAGCTTATAATAATAAAGTAAAAATTCTTAAATGCAATTATAGTTTCCATTTTCTAATACATAATGGCTAAATAAATATAAAGTTTAAAGTTCCTCAAATAAGCACAAAAGTGCTAGCTATTAACACACATCACATAAGTGATATTATTAAAGTAAATGATTAATATGTATTCTTATGGCTAATTCTGAATTTTATATGCAAAACAGACTTAAGTAGGCCAGACTACCTACCTCCTTCTTTGAATCAAAGTGATATATCTCCAATTTGTAAATGTCATAAAATATATTCATTATGGAATACTTGAGTCTTAATCTACGAAGCCTGGGGACAACAAATATGAAGATGCTAGAAAACAAACTTTCTATCTAGTATACATTGGATGGCATTATATGTATAAGGCAGTTTCCAAAATAATTCTTCCATTGACTGATGGATAAAAGATGACTTTGACTTAGCTAGTATTAAAAGGGGCACACCATCTCATTCTAAGGACCAAGTAATCTATGATTATTTAAATAAATTTTGATGACAGAATGAATATATCTTAGCTTATCAAATCATTCCAATGAATGGAATTTAAATTTCTTTTTATATTTCATGCAGTTAGGAAGAGAGAAGAGAGGCAAAATAATTTGGCCCACGAATAGAAAGTCACCATTGTTAAGCAATCAATAATTTTTTTATTCTTCTTCCTGCATCTTCCTTACCAACCCCATGTACTCTTCTTTGAAAGTGTCATTTAGTTGAAATTAAGAGACTCTTCAATTAATTTCTCAGTACTTGCATTTCATAGTAGCAGGTTATACTACAAGGCTAAACAGAATCACCAATAAACATATGACTAGCTGTGAAGGAAAGATGCTATGTATTCCTTATTTGAAAATAGGGGCTTTCATTTCCAATAAAAAATTAGAGAATGAAATTCTGGTTGGGAACCTATTTTCCCCCCTATTTATTTATTTATTTATTTATTTATTTATTTATTTATTTTGGTAAAGACCTATATTTTACAAAGCAGGAAAGTGAGTGAGTAGTGTCCCAAACAAGGAAGGTACTGATGGGTCTTTGTTTAGGAATTCTATGTTTCCTAGAGTATTTGCAATACCTTATCCAGCAATTCCAACAGCTGTCCTTTTAAGTTGTTAGGGCTATTTGACACATCAATAAATTCTCATAAAATGAGAATTGGATATTTTGTGGAGGAGGAGAAGGAAGAAAAGATCTCAGCTGAATCAATGATTTGTTTATTCACTAATAAGTCAGTTAACATTTTAAAAGTATTTTTATTTGTAAAGTGAGCATAGAAACAACTCCGATAAGAATGACTGCCTGCCAAAACCGGTTTGGCTCAGTGGTAGAGCATCAGTCTGTGGACTGAAAGGTCCTGGGTTCGATTCTGGTCAAGAGCATGTACACTGGTTGCGGGTACATCCCCAAGCTGGTTGATGTTTCTCTCTCATCGACGTTTCTAGCTCTCTAGCTCTCTAGCTCTCTAGCTCTCTAGCTCTCTAGCTCTCTCCCTTCCTCTCTGTAAAATTTCAATAAAATATAGTTTTTAAAAAGAATGACTGCTTAATATTATATACACAGAATATTATTTCCCATTATCTTTTACAATGATTTTAAATATTTCTATCACACCTGGTTAAATGTTATAAATGCGAAGTGATGCTATCTTGGTTTTCATTTTTATAAATAATACTAGAGGTCTGCTGCATAAAAATTCTTGCACTGAACAGGGAGTCCCCCAGCCCGGCCTGTCTCCTCTCACAGTCTGCGAGCCCTCAGGGGCAGGAGGCAACCCTGAGATCAGGGGAAGGTGACACCCCATCATACCTCTGCTGTTGCCACTGCCAGGAGCACAAGCCTCAGCAGGCACTGGTCACCTGAGCCTCAGATGGCCCTGGGTGGCTGGGCAGCCACCATCCAAGGCTTGCCTGCACCTTGGGCCAGCCCTGGGTGGTGGGGGCTGAGGGGAATAGGGATTTCTGGAGGCAGTGTTGGAGCATTGTTCTGTACACCAAAAAGTTTGATCCCCAGCTGGGGTTTGTTCAGAGGGCAACTAATCAATGTTTCTCTCTCACATCAAGGTGTCTCTCTGTATTTCCCTTCCTCTCTCTCACTCAAATCAATAAAAAAAAAACAACAACAAAAAACATATAGTTGAGTGCAGATTAAATATATATATATATATATATATATATATATATATATATATATATATATATATATTTAGGTGAGTTTAACTATTCTGTCTAAACTCCTCTGTGAATACAAAGAAAAACTAGAAAACAAATCCCCACGATGACAACATACTTTCTTATAATTTGTTATTTCTGAAGAAATAAACCAATTGATATTGAATAACTGATAAAAATACAATGTGAACAAAACAAGGACATAATAGTGCCATGTTTAAGATTTCTTGATAGATATCTATATGAAAAAATTGCTGAGTTTAAAATTAATTTAAAATTAATTTTTGCCTATTTTATACCTAATTTATATTCTCAAACATAAAGGGGATCATACCTAGCCTTTGAGTGAATTCAAATGCTGGCAAAATAAATCGACATTTTGCTGCTTGGAATCTGTTTGAAAGCTTATAAATTGAAACACTGCTCCAGGCAGCTATGCCCCATTGATGGAATTAGTAAATCAATCTATCCTCTATGACCTGAGGAACTCATAAAAAGTATCTCTCTCTCATTGATGGCAGGCAATGAAGGAAAAAAATGTTTATAATATCAGGTGGCTGAATACAGGAAAAAGATATAGTATAATGACAGTGTAGAAAAACAATTGCAGGTAAGAAAAATAATTTTTAAATGGTAGCCAAAATAAAAATATTCACATTAAATCATCATAATTTACTCCATTTGATTAAAAAGAGAAAAATCATTAATATTAAAGACAACATTTAGATAAAATTTAACAACTTCAATAATGAGCATTTCATATAATAATCTAGAGATGGATTGATGGAATATTCATTTGCCAATGATAGGATGACCATGCTTTAAGAGAATAATTATGTAGAATACAATGCCCCCAATGTAACAGAATAAAGAGTTAATTATTTCTTGATCATAATTGTGGGAATATTTCAAATGATGATGTTGGTGTAAGCATGTAACTGCTTTTCTAAGCTACAATGACTTTCAAATATTTTTAATTCTGTGACAAGAAAGTACTAATAACTTCTACCTTTATATGTTTGCTTTCCTATACAGCATACTATGATATAATTTACTCTTCATTGGTATTAATACATCTAATAAAAATAGCAATTTATTCATATTTACATCTGCGTGTTGTAATATGATCAGCAATTTTAAAACTAACATTTTGTAGAACTTGTTTATATTAACCATCCAAATTCTTCAAAGCATACCTGATTATACTATAAAAGATTAAAATATAATGTAAAATATGTTTTAAAATTGTATTTGAGATTTTAAGAGTATCAATATTTTATATTACAAACACCTTTGAAACTTGGATGCACTGATTTAGTCATATAACTTAATTAAATGAGGAGTTTTGATAATTAAAATGTAGTGCTACAAGTAGTTCTTAGGATTTACATTTAATGACTTAAAATCCAAATTAAGCATAAACAAGGATAAGAGTTTACTTGGGTAGAAATTGGTTTGTTTTGGAATCACTTCCACAAAATAACCATCTGATTATATTTAGTAGGCAAGTACATTTTCTTAAAATGGATAAGGTCCATTATATATATTTGACTTAAAAGAGGACGAGAGAGGAAGAGAGAGATGAAAACATCAATGATGACAGAGAATCATTTATTGATCAACTTCTTCCTGCATGCCCCACACTGTGGATGGAGACCATCATCCAGACATGTACCCTGATTTGAAGTCAAACCATGACCTCCTGTTTTATAGGTCAATGTTCAACCACTGAGCAACACTGACTGGGCTAGGCCCATTTATATATATATAGTTCAGCTCTGTGAACTGTGTCAAAGAGCATTCACCAAACAGTTACAAAGTAAATGGACTTTGGGTTCAGAAAGAAACACTTATTTTCAGTTTCATCACCTTACAGAAAATTATTGGGTACTAATGTTGGATAATATAACAAGAGAAATAGTGGCATATGTTTTGTACTCATATGGTAGGTAAATTAATATTAACATAATAGCTTGTGGATTGATATAGGGAATGGGCATAAAATGAGGTCACATCTGTTTCTCATGTTGATATGTATCATAAAAGTATCCACAGAATTCATCTACCATAAAAGAGGCACTAAACCACCAAACAGAATGACACAGCCAGTTGATATCTACTTTCACCAATGGCCACCCCAGTGCTGACACACATCAAATAGAAGTAAAAGGACCACAGTAGGAAGGAGAGGATATGCATCTGCTCAGCAACATGAAGCGTGTATTAATTGATGTAGCAATGCTGCTGACAAAGGCCCACCTTCCAGAAAGACACCAATGTTCAATTCCCAATATGGCACCAGAGAAGCCACATGAGGTCGATTACATTGGATGAGAATACATTATGGCTGGAGAAGATATCATCAGATGTGTGTCTTCATCCCCCCCCCCTAATGGGCCTCATCTAGCTTTACTACCCCAGGGCTTTTCAAATGTTTTACCCACCAGCATTGACTCTCAGATCATATATCATCAGAACAAGGGCCTATTTATAGAAAAGAGGGGATCCTATACCACACCACCCAGAAACTGCAGGCCTGAGAGAACTTTTGAACAGCCTGAAAAATTAAACTGCCAGGCCAAAGAAGACCATAATTAAGAGGATGATATACCATGTTTCCAGAAATAGTATATATTTGGAATCAGAGAAATATACATGATGCTATATCTCCAAAACATGAATCATGGAACCAAAAATACAACCAAAAAGTGGAAACACTGCAATTGTCCACATGACCCCTTTGTGAAGGTATTTTCTCTTCTGTCAAATATGGACCCTGAGAGTACAGATGTTTTCCTCCCTAAAAGGAGAACAATTTCACTGAGGGATACAGCCAGCATCTAAATCTGTTATAAGCTCTGAGGGTCACCTGGAAACTCTAGATTCCTTTTGCTAAGGGACTAATTGGCAAGAAAATGATCCTCCCATCTAGGGGAGGGGAGTAATCAACCATAACCATTAAAATATCAAAAGTCTGCTATAACATGTGGTGACAGAGGGATTTATTTTTAGAACTTAGGTGATCTAGCAGAGTGCCTTTTTGATGCTCTAATCCTAAATACACAAGTGCAGAAACCTCACACTGAGAAAAGCACAAAGATCTGTTTTGAGGCCCTCCAGCATGAGGGTCTTTGTCATGCCATCAGGCAACCATCAAGATCATCCGAAGACTGGCAAAGCATGAAGGGAATCTAGAATGAGTAGAGAAGTAGGAACAATATAAATGTCAGATGTGGACCCAAGAGGAAGGGCTATAGTTCATCACTCTCCCCTTCCCTATTACTGTTCTCCAGGAAGACAGCCTCTGAGACACCCTGAAACATTTGTTTTAGGAATTTATCCTAAAAAAAGTAGAGAGAACAGAATAAGGGCCAGCCTTTGGTTGACATTATAATGTGCTCACTATCTGTATGCTCCTTCTTTGAAGGACTTTTTGCCTTCCCTCCTGGGAATGCTGTCAGAAGACAACTTCCAGCTATCAACCCCTTCAGGAATTACTTAATTTCAGAGGTCTACTTCACCTAAGCTCATGCACTTTGCTGGGGTGACACAAATCAAATGATGGCTGCAGAGGTTATATAGTTCTTTATGGATATTTGCTCCTCTTTTCTCCTACCTTCCACAAGTGTTTATGTGAAAAGCCCACCCTAGTAGCATCCAACACACTGTCTTCTGACTCAGAGTCTGCTCCCAGGGAAACCAACTTGCAATACTGCATGATGACTGTTTTACATATTCTTTTAGTCATATTAAAGTGTTGTCTTATGCTTCCAATCCAAGAGTTCTGCCATTCAACTCAACAGACACTCCTTTTAGTTGTCCTTATCTCTTTTCTTTCCATTTCTCTCCTTTTCCCATTTTTCTTCCCTCCCCACCCTTAGTATTTTTCTTTGTTTCTTAACAACCAGCTTTCCTTCTAACTTTATTCTGCCCTTTCTTTCTGCCCCTTTCTTTTTATATTTTATATTTTTACAGAAGCAAGTGAACATATACAGATTACATAGTACCGTAAAATATTCTAAAATAAATTGCCTAGACACCTTTTTACCTGCAAGAAAATTCCCTGTTCTGAAGCAATATATTTTCTATATTACAATTTACATACTAAAATTTCATATCTTTGAAAATAACTTAGATGATGTCATCTAGTTAACAGCAGGAAATGCAGCAAATACAATAAAGAGGCAATATGGAATACTTTTTGCTGAATTTTTCATTACCCCTTGTTTATATATTTTTTTTTCATTTTGTCTCTTCCAATGCCTAGTTGCAATAATACTCTTCCCCTAAGAACTGTTAAAATCTGAGCAGCACCTCTGAAGTTTAAAATGCAAAGAGCAGTCCTCCCTTTTTACAGGTTTTCTATGATAATAGTTAGAATGAGCCACTCATCCTGAAAGTGGCCTTCTAAATTACTGTGAAATAACCGTGGATGCCATTACACACACTTACGCATGTGATTTAAATTCCCTGGAACCTCTCTGCACTTTGAATGAGAATTAGTAGCTTCGAAAGATTTACCTTCACATTGAAAACTGATCAAAGCCAAGTGGAAAAATGAATTTGAAATTACCCTTCAGAATTGAGATCGCTGATGCTTTTCATGCCAAACTGCAATCTCCAAAATGCTTCAGTCTCTTGCAAGTTGTCTACATTGTAGATAATATGACTGTGTTAATCAATACATTTTAATGAAGTTTTTTCCAGTTTATTAAACCATCATTATTTGACTATTAGAATCCACCTTTTGAAAAAACAAACAAAACACCATAAAATATAAATAGAGACATGGAAAGGGAAGCTTCAATCATATTTTAATTAGCACAGGCCAGAGTTTCTCCTCAATGGAGTTTCTGCCTGTAAAGGAAGCTGGCTTCTGCCAATACTCCAGAGGCTTCCTCCAGGTATAATAAGAATCACAAGATCAAAAACCTACCATTTGAAAGAGACTGCGTAAACATCATCAGTTTATATTTTTCCCTGTCTGGCCTTTCCCCTCAGCCTCTTGGGTTCCCAGAGGGCAGCACAACCTTCACCATTTGTGCAGCTAGTAAGGTTGCTTGGAACAATGGCAAGAAGAGGAATAGAGGTGCAAAGTGTGCCTCAGAGCTGCCATGCAGCTGTGGAGGGAAAGAGTGTCTTTACAAAACTGTCACTTAGAGACCTGTGGGAGAATCTAAAAGAAAGCCTTGACTCCAATAGCATGATGTTTTAGCAGAACCGCAAGATGAACCAAATAATATAAAATTATCCTGGAATAAAAGGTGATTCTCGATAGCAAAACAACAATAACAACACACAAATATAAATTTTATGTTAGAACTCAGAAGCTATAATTCTGACAAGTTGAAACCCCTACATACATTTTTTAATAAAAATAATTTTCACTGATGTGGACATAATACAATAAGCCATCACTGAATTCCAGGTTTCTACAATTTTATTTACTCCTGATAATTTTCACAACACTTATCTTAAAAAAAATCAATGCACTATATTATTAATAAGATAATTATAAAAAAGCTCCATAAAAACAAAGTGATATATTGGAAAAATTAAGTTATGTACTGGATTATACTCTTATCAGAAGGCAGTTTATATCTTTATTGATACAAACATATACCATAGTATCTTAGATTTCTCATCTATAAAATTGTTCTAAATTTCTGTAACTCATTTTCTTCTCATTTTCTTCCTACTCAGTATAACTTTTATAGAATTTGTAATTTTCCCATTATCAATTTTACTATGAGCTCATTGAGTATTTTTAATCCAAAACATTTTATCTTTAATTCCTCCATAACACTTATCTGTATATCTAGAGCACTTGGTATAATCTGCCTAGCTGTGTCATTTTATAAATGATGGTATTGCTAACTATTTAGTCCTAGAAACCATGTTTCTTGGTTCTCTTTTTACTTCACGTTTTGTTGGCCCCTTAAATGGTTTTGTTTGCCAGAATCCTGTTCTTGTATCCGACTCTTAATCTATGTTAAAATTATCTTATACTAACAACTCAAATACCCTAATATGGTTCCCACATCAGTGACTTCTCTAAAAACATGGTCTTTTTATTTATTCTACTAGCCACCAAGAGCTCAAGCTAAAACTTTTATACATAAATGTTAATTATTTTGTGTGTTTCTAGAGAAAGTTGAAAGTACTTGCTGATTCATTCACCAAAACATTTTGAACATTTCCTATGCAGTTGGTTTATTATTATCATCATAGATTATAATGACCTTGTTATTATGTCTCTTTCCTCTATTAGTCTGGAAATTCCTATGGGACAATGATAGCATCTTAATAGTTTCTGTTTGTTTTGTTTTTAATTTTAATGAACTGAATCTTCTGTATTAGACTAGAGGCTCGGTGCACACAATACTTGCATGGGTAGAGTTCCGCCTGGCTGGTGATTGGGGCCAATCGGGGCCAGTGGCTGGGGAGGGACCACAGGAGGGCTCCAGGAAAGGCCTGAACCCGTCTTGCCCGGTCTCCATCAGCTGGACCCCAGCAGCAAGCTAATCTACCGATCAGAGCATCTGCCTCCTGATGGTCAGTGCATGTCATAGCGACTGGTCGGTCAACTGCTCAGTCAGACACTTAGCATATTATGTATATATATACATAATATGCTAAGAGAGATATTGTAACTTATGGCATGGAATGCTTGGTACGCACTTTCCTTCCAGCCCCTGGTCTTGGAGACCTAATGTCCTTCCAAGGCTCTGCTCACCCTCTTCATCTGCCACATGAAGTAAATTGCATTGTGTGCATGGAAACTATTGCAGGCTCCATGGGTGTGCCTTTACTTCACTGCAGTTCTGATTATCCCAACATAAGGAGAGACACCCTCATTATCAGGTAACACCATCATGGTGAGACCCCTGCTCAGCCTACTGCAGTGGTTTTATTTATTTTTTATTTTTTAAATATATTTTATTGATTTTATACAGAGAAGAAGGGAGAGGTATAGAGAGCTAGAAACATTGATGAGACAGAAACATCTACCAGCTGCCTTCTACACACTTCCCTAGTGGGGATGTGCTTACAACCAAGGTACATGCCCTTGACCAGATTCGAACCTAGGACCTTTTGGTCCACAGGCCAATGCTCTATCCACTAAGCCAAACCGGTTTTGGCTACTTCAGTGGTTTTAAATAGGCCATGGGTTGCCCTAGATGGTTTGGCTTAGTGGATAGAGCCATGGCCTGTGGACTGAAGGGTCCTGGGTTCAATTCTGATCAAGGGCACATTCCTGGGTTGTGTGCTCAATCCACAGTAGGGGGCGTGTGGGAGGCAAATCGATTCTCTCTCATAATTGATGTTTCTAACTTTCTCTGCCTCTGCCTTTTTCTCTGAAATCAATAAAAATATTTTAAAAAATAAATGGGCCATGAATCAAACATTCCTATTCTCCATCCATCCAGTCCCCTCACACCCTCTTTTGTCTTCTCCTCCCCTGACCCCCCCCCCCCCCCCACGACACACACACATTCTGCTGGGGTCTGTAAAATGTGATCAGAATTTCTACTTCAACTAAGGGTGACACTTCCACACAGCCCTCCTTCCCTGCCCATCTCTGTCCCCCATCCTGTAGGGTCTCTCCCTCCCTCCGCTCCATCCAACTCCCTGCTCTGCTCCTTTCTCCTACAACTTCCTGTCTGCCTCCTCCTTTCTCCTTTGGGGTGGAGCTCCCCAAAGGCTGTGTGGGGTGGGGTGGGACTGTGCTGTGATGCAGAGCTGTGCTGGCCCAGGCAGGGCCTTGGAACAGAGCTGAGGTGATGATGATGGGTTAAGGGGAGGAGAAGAGGGGGATGTATTGACTGTTCCATGGGAGAGGCACTTGGCTCCTCAGTTGCACCCAACCAGCAGCTTTTCTCTGACTCAGCCCTGACCCTTTTTGCTACGTCCCCGGGAGCCTGAGGCTGCCCCTTAGCCTCAAACAGAGGCATCTGGCCCCAGTGCTACCCACTCTCCTGGAGTAGTTAGTGACACTTAAATAAAAAGATGCAGCTCTGAATATTATAAATTTAGTACTGAGACTGCCCCAGGCTGCAGAGGGCTGTTCAGTCCATGGCTCTCAGATCACATGTAGTAGCCCCCCAGCCACCAGGTCTCTCCTGGCTCCCGCCCCCATCCACCTCTGCCAGGGCTTGGGCCAATGTGGGAGCTTCCAGATGGCTCCAACATCACACCTCATTTTCCAGTCCAGCCCACAAGCTCTCAGCAAGCTAACCTATTGGTTGGAGCATCTTCCCCCTGGTGGTCAGTATGCATCATTGCAAGTCTTGGAGTGGAACTCCTGGTTGAGGAGGCAAATTGCCTACTAAACTTTTATTATAGGTCTCATTGCAGGAAGACTCCTGCAAAAAAAAAAGGGGGGGGCTTCTGGCAGGCTTCCCTCCCACAACCAGCACCTCTCCTGCCCACCCCGCCTTGCCTGCGTGCACTGCTGCAGCCTCTGTGGCGTGCAGCCGCACACACTGCCCATGCCTAAGCTTTCCCTCAAGCAGCCACCTTGCTTTCCACTTTCCCTCCCTCTTTCTTCTTTGCTGTCTTCAGTCTTCACTCCTCCCTCCCTCAATGTAGGAAAATTAACCACCATCTTTGTTGCATACTCACTCTGATTGGCTGTGGGTGTAGCTAAGGTACGGTCAATTAGCATTTTTCTCTTTTATTAGTGTAGATTGTAAGCAATGGAGAACAGAGAATTTGTTTGTTTAAATCTACATCAATAAGCATAATGTCCTGCAATTGGTAGACAATTAGTACTTATTGAAATGCATTACCTACATATATGTGAACCACTTTTTTGTTATTATTACCATTTTAAGCTCTATATAATGCATACTCTATACATGCTACAGATGTCTCAGGTCTCTAAATGTATCAAAACAGTTTCTTTGGTAAGAGTTCTTACCTTTTCTATCCTTTCATGCATTCAATGGATAATGCCATGCCTTAAGTGTGCCAGTCACATTTCTAGTTACTTGAGATTAATGATAGAATCTCTTTTCAGAGAGATGAAATTTAGGTGGTGGTTCAGACAATGTCTTATGCTGTGACCTGAAAAATTTGGAGGAGAGCTGACCATTTCAGTATTGCCTTTCTGAGAGCCCTGATGATAGCTCCTCCTGACTCCAGCCCTCTGAAGAAGAGTGTCTGATTGTCTGCTTCTACCCATGTTTGTTGAGCAACCCAGTTTCTCTTTTCTTGGTTTCTGTAGTGAACTCACCTTATTCCACATATTTCTCTCCTCACTTAACGACAGGCACATGCTTTAATATGTGATTCCAGCTAACACATTCTCTAGAATTAAGTTTACCTTTATTTTTTCTCCTAACCAGACACCATTTGAAGTTATACTCTTCTAGTTCCTTCTGAGCACCCTCCTTGTTATTATACCACCTGTCTAAAACTGTACTAGAGAAGGTATTTTTCTCATTCCTTCTTGTTGTGTAGGTGTTACACACTCACTTTGTGCTATGATGATCTATTATGTATTTGCCCTGATATCTTTAACTCTTCACTGTAAAGTTTCTATGGAAACAAAATCGAACAATAAACAATTGATTCCTTCCAGTATTATATTTTTTTTCTGAAAATTAAAGGTGCATAATAATAAGCATGCTTGCTCAATAAAATGTGTATATATCCATGAATGGAGAAAGTTAGATACTTTCTTTCTTTAAAATATATTTTTATTGATTTAGAGAGAAAGGCAGAGGGAGAAAGAGATAGAAACATCAATGATGAAAGAGAATCACTGATGGAGTGCCTCCTGCACTCCCCCTACTGGAGATAAAGCCTGCAACCCAGGCATGTGCCTTTGACCCGAATTGAACCCAAGATCTTTTAGTCCATACACTCTATCCTATAGTTTATCTACTTAGCAAAAATGCCTAGGGTGAAAATTAGATGCTTTCTATGTTATATCATATAAGAAATAAGAAAAGCATAACACATTTAATAAATATCATCATTATTTTGTTTATATTTTAAAATTACAGTGATTTTCTAATCTGGCTTATTAAATGAAGCTACATAATGAGAAATGGATTTAAATATTTCAATCTTCAGTTAGTTTTTCTTTCTCTATAGATACACTTTTAACATATTTGTGAAAAATATTCCAGTTATGATTAAAGTTTTCTTACAAGTATTTTATAGAGTTTTGAAATACTGCATATGTTCAGAAATTATATGGGTATTAATAAAACCAAGGATTCTATGTAATATAAATGTAATTTCATATATTTTATAGACTCCATTTAATACTTGGTTATGCTATTGTATTTTATTTTAAGTATCCCTTTCAATATCAGTTTCCTTCTTTCATTTGTATTGTCCCATTTTATTATTGCCACATTAATTGTACATAAAATATTCCATGTTTCTATGAACACTAATCATTCAGATATGCTGGAAGAAATATACTGGCAGTTAAAATATCCTTTGTTGGTGTCTCTTCTTTAAATAATCTATAATAATAAAAGCATAACATGCTAATTAGGCTGGTTGTCCTTCTGGATGACCTTCCAGACAAAATCAGGGCTGTGAGGGGAGCCTGGGTCCAGGGTGCCAGAGGGAAGCCAGTGCCGGCAGCCAGGGGAAGGAAGGCCTATTCTTGCATGAGTTTCATGCATTGGGCAGCTAGTATTTAATATAACAATATTAAATTGTGTTTACAATAGTTTTAAGTTCTTACAATTTAAAAGTGATAGTCAAGTTATAACCTCAAAGTTATAAGTATGATGGGTTGGGGTAGCTCTACCTTTATGAGGCCATAGACTGAAAGATTTTTAAACATTGACTTAATAATAGAGTTTAAGGAAGGAAAAAGAGGTACCTACAAGATAAGTGTTTCTAAAATCAAGAAAAAAAATAAAGTGATTATGTGGAAAAAGTTAACTTTATCTTAAAAAGCTGACCTAACTGTAATGTTAATTGGCCTGACCCCTTATGGTCTTCCCCACCACTTGGATTCTGGAATGTGCACAGAGGCTTTGAAATAGTCAGAACTAAGATTAATTAACTTTCTTCACCATTTAGTCCTTTCTCTAGGGCAATGTGCCCTCAGTGTTATCTATCTTTTAATCTGTCCTGATGCCAGAGCCTTAGTACCTGTTCCCTTTGCTTTCTGAGATCACACTTTCATTCCTTTTGGAGTACAAAGTCCCTGTTTTAGGGGTGTATAAAATCGATGGTCTGGAGGCTGAACCTCACAGGGATCAATTTTTTCTGTCCCATTGCTGCACAGACTTCTTTTGTAAGTAAATTCCCAGTAAAGCAACAAGCTGGATTTGTCTTCATTGATTTTGGATTCTCAGCTTCTTCAGCATTTGGGGGTTGCTTGGCATACAAGGCCCTTTCATGAAACAGTGATTAAAGAAACAGCAGAAAAAAAATTATACTATGATTAAAACTGAGAAAATTGTGATAGTCTTGAAGTTGCAAGAAAGGGTCTTAAACACAAAAATAACACAAAAGATCAATGACACTAGAGCTGGTTCTTTGAAAAGATAAATAAGATTAATGTTCCATTAGTCAAACTCATTAAGAAACAGAGAGGGCCCAAATAAATAAAATCAGAAACAAAAGTGGTGAAGTAACAGCTGACACCACAGAAATACAAAGGATAGTAAGAAAATACTATGAACAACTATATGCCAACCAGTGGGACAATGTAGATGAAATGGATAAGTTCCTAGAAAAATGTAATCTTCCAAAACTGAGTCAGAAAGAATCAGAAAACCTGAATAGGCCACTAACAACTGATGAAATTGAAGAAGAAATAAAATTCTAGTACTATTTTGTTGTGTGTATAGAATTTTTGCTTAAAATATGACTGCTCATTTTTATATGCCCATTAAGCATAGTTCTCTTTATTTCACTATATTTCTGACAGGTTTTCATCTATGTCATGTATTTATGGGAAATATAAAAAGCACACATTTGTGAAGTTTTCCTAAACCAGATGAGTTTGAACTGTAACTTATTTTAAATTACTGGCATATAAGTATATCAAATCTCACAAAGCTTACAGCATTTCTTTGTTAAAAATTTAAATTTTAATTCTGCATTATGAAGCACTGTCTTCCAAAACTATTTATTCTAAGTTCTACCTATAAGTGTGATTACCTTTTTCAATTTATTATTGTTAGACAACTGGCAAGTGATATTTCCTGGAATGTAAAGTATATATAATTTACTCTGAGTACTTAATATTCTGAATTTATATTCTAAACCCTTCTCAATGGAAGAGGTAAGATGTAAAGAACACAAACTACCATTCTGCTAAAATTTTGAAAAGTTCCACTTAAATTTAGGAAAAGTCTGTCATTTCTATACTTTCTTATTGCTTTGAAATGTCATTAGGTCAACCAAGTATTTTTTTTTTCTCTTCTGCTTCTCTTTTTCTTCTACTAGGTGTGATAGGGCATAGGATTGAACAGTAATTCCATTTATTTTTTTCACTACTAATTGTTTGACTAATTCTCAAGAGGAAGACACAAGAAGAACTAATATAATTTCTTCAATTAATTGATTATAAGTCAACACTTGGACAGATACAGAAATTAGATTCTGATATACAGTGTTTAAGACTCAGCACCTGTAAGTCATGCTCACCTTGTTATATGTAATTAATTGCATAAGTCATTTTTAAAAACAATGTTTAAATACAATGTCTCTTACTTGTTAATAATGAGGTGGGACATTAAAATAGGAAACTATAGAAAATGTTGTAGAAATAAAGTCTCCTTTAAATGGAAATCTACATGAAAGAGAGGTATTCTAGCTGTGAAAGAGTAAAAAATATAGAGACTACCTGAAAAACAAACATCTAAATATGAGAATATCTGATAAAATATAAGAGAGTCTTTTTTTCCTAAATTATTGTATTGAGCATTCAGAAATAGGTATATCTATAAATTCCTAAATTCATCCAGTACACTGCTAATGTTTAGAAATAGTCTACATGTATACTAATCATGTTGTATTGAATTGGTTCATAAAATAATGGCATTTATTTAATGGAAACATGTTTAATATTAAAAGAACCCAATTGTATTTTAAATAAAAAAGGAACTATACTTAAATGGAAATATAATTTAAATATCGTTAAGTTTTATAAATTGGTGCTAATCCCAAAATTACAAAAAGTGTACAAGTTACAGAAATTTATTGTATTGGCAGTATTTAAAATCATTTGTGTATTCTATATTTATTCTTAATTTTGACAGATAAATATATACAATAAACAATAACAGATGCCAATTAGCATAATTGAGTGTTCAGAAAAATAAAATTAATGCTTTTATTACTCATAATTTATTCACCCAAATGTTTCATTAGCTTGCTTAATGTAAGATTAATGAGGAGAATAACTAAATTGTGCTGGTCCCCAAAGCAGTGAATTGAAAGCTCATCATGAAATCCCCACTCCCCTTTCACTTAGTTTCTTCTGTGCAGGTTTTCTCTTAGATTCTCAATCACAGATCACAAAAGAACAATTTTGGTTACTTTAAGAATTAATTAGGCATTTGTAGGAAAGCCACTAGAACAACTGTTCCCCCTATGAGTTCATAAAGCCATTTAATTTGTGCTTGTGTTTTCATTCAGAGAAGCTGGCAACACCACAATAAAGCACAGCATGAACAACTAGTAAGCCAAATTTCTGACCGAATTGTTCACTGTCATTGACTACGCTCATTTAAAAGGCACACGCGCTGTGCTAACACCTTTTAACCTCACCAGTGTCACAGCTGGGCACTCTGTGCTCATAATGCAAAATGACTTTGGATAATGTCCTCCCTGTCAATCTTTGAGGAAAATTTCAGTTAAAGATCTAGTTTTCATTTGGAAAACTAGTTTAAGTGTCTCCCTCTGCTTTTAGACAAAATTATAACATTGATTTAGCCAATGATTAGTAACATCTAATAAGTTCATTTCTTAGATTTCATTTAACTCAAGAAAGATCTTCATTCTAATGAATTTTAATTTCAAGTTAGATATAAAACCTTTTTATATTTTTAGTGGAGAATTGACCTTAGGATAAATTATTCTGCTATCATACTTTAAAATTTAGAAATATAACAATATCTTATTAGTAACTCTATAGTTGCTGCCTCTTGTATCCTTCAGCCAGTATAAAAATCTGAAAAATGCCTACTATTATTCCTCACAAGGGTAAAATTGTTTCCAAAATCACAATCTGACACTTAAGAAAGAAAAGAAATCTAGTACCTAACACTTGAATGTAATGGCAATATTTCCTCTGTGTCATGCCAACACCTGGGCCCATCTGTGAAAAGGGCACCGTGCCATGCTGAAGGTGGAACGTCAATTTCAACAGCATGTTTATGCCAATATGCCAAAGTCAAAGTGAGAGCCTGTGGAACACATCAAATAGCTGATCTTTTGTAGGAAAATCCTCCCAGTGGTGAGCAATGCCAAATGAGGGCCAAATGCTTCATTCCTAGTCTTCACAGCTGCTGACGCTCCTGGGCATTCATAACGCCAAAGCACATTTCCTCCTCTGTCCCTCTTTCCAATCTGCCCCAATGCTAGTCACTTTACATAAAGGGGAAATGATAGGATTATCAGGATTATTTTCAAAAATAAAACATTCTTATTTGTTGTGTCATCTAGCAATTTCTTTAAATTTCTCATTTAATATTTTTTGCTAAATTAGAGATTTAACAATTAGTGACAATGGTTTAATTATGCATTAATAATTTATATATGTTCATCAAGAACTCCTTTGGGGATAAAATATCAATATTTTATAGGTGTGGTGGTATGTGCATGTAGGAGTAGAAGTAGATGTAAAGTTTTCAGGTTGTAATAAATACATGGAGAAAAAAGATTTGATGTTCTAGAACTGGTTTACATAGGTCAGTTATCATGAACAAATAATAGACATAGGCTCAATTCAAGTTGAATTGAGCTAGCTTCAATAAAAATTTAAATGGCTTAGGCTACAGAGCCACCAAATTTCCTATGAGCCTGGAGTTCCTGTTTGGGAGGTAAAATAGCTGAATGTTGAGAGGAAAAATGAATGGCTTTGTTTGTGAAGATTATATTAGGTAGAAAACGTGGCTCTTTATTTGTGAGGTGCAACACAATTTAAGGTTTTCTTGGTTTGAGGCATTTTTTAAACTTTTTATTTCAAATATTTCTGAGCCAAAATCTCTTGGTAACAGCATTCTCATTCCCTGTATTTGACGACATTTATAGTTTCCTCAGTAAGTAAAGTGCCCTTCAGGGCTGAAGACACCAATTCTTCTGCATTCTATGGGCTACATACTAGTAACTGGATGGCCATAAATGCAGTTATAAACAAAGACACAAAACCATCTCCTCATTGTCAACTTTTTTTTTTTTAAGGGGAGCCTTTGTTAGCAACAAAATTCAACTTTTCTTGGATAGCTTCCAGGAATTAATATTTATCAATCCAAGTTCTCAGAAATTCCTTTTCAATCACTAATAAACCAAAATCCAATGACAATAATCCATTTTCCCTGAAAATACATATTGACAATTTATGAAAAAATGAACAAGTGGCTAACTTTTCTACTAAGTATCAGAGTAACAAGAAAACAGAGTTGAGATAGCTCTGGGAACTTAGACAGGATAAATTATTTTTTAGCCTCAATTTCCTCATCTGAAAATAGAAATAACTTAATATGTGGCTGAAAGGATGAAAATGGTGTAATGTTTGTAAAGTACATAACACTAATGTATCACTTCACTGTTCTCAATACAGGTAAGCAGTTACTATTATTAAGCCAGAATATTGTTCTTTTAAATAGTATTTTTGGTTTAGAAATTAATATGTATTTGTTTATTTTTTAAATGGAGAAAAGTGAAAAATAAAATACTACACTGGGATGAAAACATAATTACCACGTGTTGCACAGTCTTTTGCTCCCCTCTCCTGACCCACTTCAGAAAGGATCAATCTGAATATGACCACTTATAATTGCAAAACATGCTTTTTTTGTACAGAGCAAAAAAAAATTGAATTCACTCTATGTAATTTATTCACCTCCCAGACAGTGATTTAAAGAATATCTTATATTTTTGTACAAGATAACACACTGCATTTTATTCTAATATTGTACCAAAAAATACACTTTACACTTTATATACTCATTATCTACCTATCTATCTATCAATCTATCATCTATCTATCTATCATCTATCATCTATCTATCTTCTATCTATTTCTACTATATCTCTGTGCATTTATATTCAGTTATTGAAACAAGAAATGTTGAAGCAACATATCTGGTTGAAAAAAATAGTAATTGGCATGGTACATATATATAATTTTGATATGCAAATATTCTTAAATTAATTATTGCTCAAAAGTACGTAACAGAAATAAAAATGGCATTTAAATTCTAATTATGCTTGCATTTGGTTGAGCGTGGCACTTCTGGTGACATCATTACAGCTATTTAATGATCTCAAATTTGAGTCAAAATTTCAAAGTAACTATGGAAAAAACAACACATTAAAATTGCATTCTGTTAATAGAAAACTATGTTTTGTGTATAAAAGCTTGTACATCCCACAGGAATTGGGATGAAACAGAAAGAAATGAGTATTCTTTTTTTGTTTGTTCTATAAGTTTGCTTTTGTTTTAGAAGTTTGTATACTTATGATTATATTAGCTCAGTGTTAAATATTAAGGAATGCAAAATATCTCTGAGATACAGTAAATCCAACTCTCAATTATTCAGTGTAATGGGTGGGGGTGGGGATCATATAGATAATTAAAATTCATAGATGATAAAGATGTCAGACAATAGTTGCTCACTCTTCCCTCACAGCTGCATTGATAAGAGCTGCTATTAAGAGCCATTTGAGTTTGCCCTCCTCTCCATGAACTTGGACAGCTTCCAGGGGAGAAGACAAATGACAAGATGGCAGGTAGCTGGAGGGCAAAGAGAAATAGCAAGGTGATCTGAGCAATCTATATATGAACATTAGCAGTGCCTAAGAGAGAGTGATCTGATGGAGAAAATATAGGGATAACTTGTAATTAACATTTTAAAATAATTCCTCTTGACTGCTGAGCAAATAGGAATGAAAATACATTTAATCTTATGGAACTATAGTCACAGGTGACTGATATCAATCAGGAGAAAAATGTTAACTGAATCTTTTTTATATATTCATGAAACAATCTTTTTTAAAATAAAAAATAAAAAAATAAAAAAGCCAGTGCAGTACTTTGTGGAAGAAGGCAAACTCTGATGATACACTAAGTAGATTTAAATCCTCATTTTGTCTCAACTGTGGAGGTGAGTTTGGGAAAGCAGCTTAATGTTTTCTGTACCTTTGGTGTTGCAACTGCTCTAGTAAAATAGGTAAAACAATAGGTCATAACTCATAAGTTGTTGTGAGAAAAATGAAACTGATACATACGGAATTTTTATATATTTCTGTGTAACAAATTACCACAAATTCAGCAGCTTAAAACAAACATTTTCCTGTCTCAGAATTCCCATGCCTCAGGAGTCCAGGCGTTGCACAGGTGGGTCCTCTGCTCAGGTCCTAAGGCTGCAATCAGAGTGTCTGACAGATGGTATTCTAATCTGGAAGCTGAAGTAAGGAAGACCCTGCTTCTAAATTCACTCAGATTGTTGACAAATTTCCTTTCCTTGAGGCCCTGGCTCCATGTTACCTGTGGTTTAAAGGCTGCCCTCAGCTGGCTATGATTGGCTGCCTTCAGTGCCTTGTCACCTAGGGGTCTCGGCTTGGCCTCTTCCTTCTTCAAACACAGCAAAAGAGAGGGGATTGCTAGAGCAAGTCTGACAGCCACATAGTCTTATGTCTTGCAATGCACTCTTGGGACTAACATCTCATTAACTTGGCCACTTTGCCAGTTTTTACTGTTTAGGAGCAAATTACAGGCCCTGCTCATACTCAGGAGGGGTTATTACACAAGGACATGGACATCAAAGGCAGATATGAGATGATGGGGGGTTAACTTAACTTTTGACCACCACCTAAAGGACCTCATCCAGACATTGACCTGACTTTTATGTTGAAGTTTTTGAGCTTTAATTAAACACTGTAATGTGATAATACTGTAGGGGAAGTTAAGAATGGATTACTTTATTTGGGATGTGGGAGACATGTCACTTTGGTCCAGAAGACAGTGTTGGACAGACTCTAAGTTGACCCTCTTATGATTCCCATCTCCTGAAAGTTAAACTTTTGCAATCCTTTTCCCCTAGTGTGACCAGAATCTGGAACTTTATTCTAACCAATATGGTATGGTAAAGGTGAAGGACTATCATCCCATGATTACATTACATTATGTAAGATTCTGTCTTACTAGCCAACATATTCTTGAGACTCTCTTTGCTGGTTTGATGAAGTAAGCAGCATGTTAGGAAAACTACAAAGTCTCCCCTGTTAGTGCAGGTCCCCCCTCCCCCCCAGTAACTGTGGCTGGACTGGAGGAGCTGAGAGTGGCCAACAGTGAACAAGAAACAGCAGTAGCAAGACCCGCAGTGCTACAACCAGAAAAAACTGACCCTGACAACCATCATACTGTGCAATTGAGAGTAGACTCATCCCCAATCCAGCATCTAGATTAGAGCATCACCTGGTGAACACCTTGATTGTTGACTTGTGCGATCCCAGAGGACCCAGCTAAGCATGACTGGACTCATTAGTGACAGAAACACTAACTGAATATATATGTATTGCTTTTAACTGCTAAGTTTATGGTAAATTGCTACATGGCAAAAAAAATATTATACTTGAAAAAATTTTTACAAAGTGACTTCACATAGTGAGAATTGAATAAATTCTCATGATTTTTTTCCCCCACAAAAACAATATAATCTCAAGGTTCAGAGAGAACATTCTAAAGCTAGACTCTGACTTAACAACCTGTTCTACAATTTATTGGTCACTTGACAGAGAATAGGTCACTTAAACTCTCTAAGCCTTGGCTTTCCATCTCTATAATGAAATCAAAGCAGTATGCACCACACAAAGTTAACATAAAGATCTAGTGAATTAATAATGTAAATCACTAGAACAATCCCATACACATACAAAGTCCCAGTATATGTTGGAAGTATTACTATCATGTAAATAAAGATTTCTGCTAGCTGAACTATGCCAGGTCCCCGGTTAGTCAAGGTTGATGGGAGCACAGTGGCCTCGCTATCAATATATCAGAATAACCAAAGGCCACTCTGGGCATGAACCTCAATGGGATGTTCAAGGACTCTGAGCCTGGAAATCCTAATCAGGTCAAGATACCATGAGCGGGTGCAAGGACACATGGTACACTGTGCCCTTCAGTAGCCAATGTGATTGATAACAAAACCTTCTTTGTCTAAATGGTATAAAAGTAGGTTACTGACCAGCTAGTTGGCTGGAGGTAGCTGTGGATGCAGTGAGAAGAAGAATTCTGCTGGAGTATGGAGAGAGAGGAGCTAGGATGGAGTGCATAAAGAAGTTTGCTAGAGAGAGTAGCTGGGCAGGAGAGAAGCTGCTGAGCTGGGAAGTTCAGGTACTGCTATGTTGTGAGGCAGTGAGTCTAGGAGGCAGCGAGTGGCTGCTCAGATAATAGCTGTGGGTACCGAGACTGATGCTGCTTTATGGTAAGATATATGCATTTATCAACTGGTATCTGGCTGGCTGCCTGCCTGTATGGACTTTGCTATGAGAACTGCTCTTGTCTGATGGCTATATGGCCACTGGCTTCTACAATAAAGATTCATTCTTATACACCCACAACCTCTCATGGCTTATCTGTCTAAGACCTGGTATTCTAGGAGGTCCAGCCTCAGACAGAGGGGTACAGACCCAACACCTGTTACTAGTGAGCAGAGAATAAAGGAGGAACTTGGATTAAGTTCCCAACAGTTACTACAGTGGGCAGGGTTCGAGAAGAACCAGCCCTGATGTAGTCAGATAGTAGAATTTAGAAGAATACATGGCCTCACAGCCACTCAGAGCAGCTCAGAGCACCAGAGCTCATACAGGGCTCCTGATGCATGCCCTGACACTGGTAAAGTGGGTCTCTCTTTTAACCGTTTGCTTTCTTAACTTATCTATCATCTATATATCTATCTGTCTATCTATCATAACAGTCACGACCAATCAGGAGGAGGCTACACAATTAGGCCAGGACTGGAATGGAGACGGAGACAGACAGGGGTCCTGCCTGAGCTTCTGTATCACCCTGCAAGCTGGGGCAGCCCCAGAGTGGACACAGGGGCACATAGGGTGGAAGAGGGGAGAGAGTCAGGCCGGGGTCCTGGCCACCAGTGGCTGCAGTCAGGCCTCTGTCTGTGGCGTCCTGAGAAGTAGGCAGACAAACCACTGAGGGTCTTATATACCATAGCAGGGAGCTTAGACTTCATTCCACAGAAGGAGGAAAAGTGAAGAATGTCAACCATGGGAGCATCGTGGTCTTGCTTTCATTTTAAGTGAGCCATTCTGGTGCTGTGGGAAGGATCAGTGTAGACAGCTGCAGTGTTTGGGGCCCCAAAAAAAGAGAGACTGATGTTGGGAACTAGGACCAGACACAGGCCGTGGATCAGAGACATATTTATGAGGAAACCTGAGGGAACTATTTGGCTGATTGCACAGGGGTGAAAGCAAACAAAGCAAATGGAATTAGCCAGGATTTCCAGTTTGGGCAACTTCATTGAATGGGTGATTCTAGTAATTGGGAGAAGGTATCGAGGAACAGGAACAGTGTAAGGGGGCTTGCTTAGTTCAGCAATAGCCAAACAATTAGGACAGAAGACATACTCTTGCTCTTTCTTTGCTGCAGCATTGTTTTTCTGCCTTCAGCCACCACCATGTAAGGCTAATGTGTCATCTTTTCTCCTAATCTAGGATATTATCCATCTACTACACATTCCTATCACCTAAATTAGCTTTCCTGCATTATCCCTTAAAAATACTTATCCAAGCCATTCAATGATCTGTGAGTATGGGGTCTTTCAAGATGTGGAAACATTATGAGCCTATATTGATTGGTAAAGAGATATTGGGGGCTAAATTTTTTACAATAAAAATTGGATACTGAATGTGGTCATGCCAAGAGGCATAATTTTAATGAGCCAATGTCTCTTTACTGAGTGTCACAGTTCAAAAGAGATCCTCTCAAACAATACAGTGCATAACACCCATTTGGGTTGCATGTTAAAATGTAGGACCACACCTTGAAATACACTCCTTCTAGAGCTCATTTTGGTGGATAAATCTTCCTCCAAGTAAAGCAACCCTATATAATGAAAGTGTAATATGCAAATCAACTGATGGTAGAACAACAGGTCAGTAGCAGGTGAGGCCGGTGAGCAGGTGTCACCAGGCCAGCCAAGGCACATGCCAGTGGGCAGAGGGAGGGGATGGCAATGGCAATGGGGTTGGGGGTGTGGGTGGCAGCAACCAGTGGTGATGGGCAATGGGGCTGGCACCATCCCCTGATCACCCATCTGGTCGCCTCCTGCAGAGGGAGGCCAAGGGCAACAGCGGCGGGGCAATTCCGGGCAGGGCCGCCCAGCACTATCCCCAGATAGGCCTGCTGGGGTTGCCTCCTGCTCCCCATTCCCCAAAGTCAGTGTGGTACGCATACCCCCAGGGGTACAGGAAGAGTTTGGCATGGGTATGCATTGCACCAGAGTTTGGTGGGGATATACACTGCACCGTGCTTAACTGCGCCTAATTCTACGTTCTCATGAGTCAAGTCAAGAGTCTTGTGAGGCGTTAGATGGTCCACTGTGCAAATAAATGTTATTTATAATATAATTTTTATTTATATTTTATTATGAATAACTTTATTTTCATTTATTATTATTATGTGTATGTACCAAAAAATAAATATATTTTGATTGTTATTAAAATACATCTTTTTTTGACGAGGGGTACTCCGTGTTACGAAAATTAAAGAAGGGGTACACATATGTCCAAAGTTTGGGAAATATCCCCTGAGGACTTCCTGACTGTGAGAGGGGGCAGGCCTCTAGTCTTTTTTAATAGGTCAAGTATTAGAGAAGATTGTTCTTTAAAATAAATTAAAGATATTTTTAAGGAATACTCATATTTCTTATTTTTTAAAGTGTCCAATAGGTAATTAAAAATCTCAAATTCCTGTTTCAGATAAGAATTCCTTAGAAATTTGAAAATAAGTAAAACTTAAATGTTTAATATCTCAGTAGTAGTTTCTTTGACTTCTCTGAAGTACTAGGTGATATTACAAAGAGCATTTGATTTCCAGTTCACAGGATAAATCTTGATAGAAAGAATGACACAATGCAGCAGGCTCAGGTCACAAGTAACTGCAGTTTCAGAGAAGGGGCATTACTTAGTTCTATATGAGGACTCTTACAGCTGCTGTTGAGTACCAGGCAATTGACAGCTTTGGTGATCATATCTAATACTAGCCTTGGACTTTGTTACACGCTGTTTAATAAGACATAAAAGTGTGACCAAATTGACACTTAATGGATATTTTTGAGAGATTGTGATTTTGAGTTCCAAAATGAGGAAAAAAAATAGAAATTTGGACTGAGGAATTGTTTCAAAGTGGAACAGCTTAAAAACTTTCAGGATGATGAGAATATTAAAAATATTCCAATTAATAAAAAATGTAATCTAAACTTAGCCCTATTACACCATATTATAGTGACTCAGTACACTAAAGTCAAACAATTCTTAACAGGTACCAGAGACAAAATATAGATTACCTTCAAAGAATGATAATGTGGCTGTCGATATCACAGCAGCAGGAAATAAAGCTAAATGAAAGTAAATTCATATTTTCAATATGCTAAAAAGAACACTATTGATCTAGAATTCTGTTCTGATTGGAGATATATATCAAGAGTGAGGAACAAAAAAGATGTGCTTGTACCATGAACTGCTTTATGGGAATAATCTATTAGTAAGGAAAGGTAAAGAAATGCAAGGTATCAAGGGGTACAATGCCAATGTTCTTGATTGTAATGAATAAGATCTGAAAAAAATGGCATGTTTCCCATCAGAAAGACCATGCTGAATCAGTTCAACATAAATTATACTTCAAACACACCCAAAACTTAAATGGCTTAAAATAGAACCTATTTTTTATCTATGCTATGCATTCAACACTAGTGGTTTTGTCTTCATCATGAATATACTCACATACAATCATAATCTAGATCATTACCTCTCTCCAAATCAAACAGATTTGGAGACAAGGAGACAAGGAGACAATGGAGACAAGGCTCTCCATTGTCATTAAGTGGTTTTGTCTAGAAGTGAAACGAATCATTTTCATTCCCAATTCATTGACCACAACTAACTCATGGACCCACCCAACCTAAGGGAGAGAACCTGAATCTTTAGAAAATGGTATTATTGCCTCCTCACATGGGCCGGTCACTTATCTAACAGGAAGAATGTCAAAGAATAAGGAAACGTGCTGGTGCATGTGTAGATGTGGTGGTGATGCTAGTGGAAATTTTCTCTGGATTGCTTCATCAGAAACAATATTACCCTCTGAGGTTAAAGAAGAGGTAGAAACCATTGGATAAGAAAAGAAAAGATATTGGATAGAACAGAAAAGTGGGGTAAATGGACAAGATAAATAATTCTGATTTCTGATCAGTATAACATACCAACTTGATATTAATAGCTATTAATGGGACAAAATTAACTAAACTCTTTTTCCTAGTCACATTCAACTAATTCAAAGAGGTGAGAGTTGTACATAGCAAGCATTCCAGATTTTCCAAGGAAGTTTGCAAAGAATAAAGAGGCAAAAGGAGTTGGGAATATATACATTTTAATGATAAACCACACACAATAAGTTAGGTAAAGAGGGAAGAAGTGCATGAATATGAGGAGGGTGACATTTTTTAAAAGAAAGATTATGAGGTACCTGAGGGGTGGTCAAATAATATCTGGTGTTGAAGTAACAGATAAAGTGAGATGGAAATAGTGGAAATGGTAGCCAGCGAGTAAGATGCTTGAAGTTTAAGTTACTGAATTAGTTGTTGGTAATGACAGGTTAACAGTGGTTGGGTGTTGTACAGGTTTGAATTTTGGAGGTTATGAGTTCAAGAAATTGAAAGGATATTGAATTAAAAGCGTCCCTTACATATATATACCAAAAATCACTAAAGATAAAAACAGGGCAGTATAAGAAAGAATAATAGTAAGAAGTTGCTAAAATCTTCAAGGAGGATTGATAGATAACTGAAAAGGGAGTGGCTGGTATGAATATGGATAGAAATGGCTTAAAAAGTGCCAGAGAGCAGCCAAAAGGACTCCATACCACTTCTAAGCGCATTGATATGAGGGATGTAGGACTAAAAACAAGCAAAACCCATTATAATGACCCCAGAGAATGTTCACATTTCAATTATAGCTAGAAAGTATAATGATATTTTTGAGAATAATTGATTATGCAGAGATTATTGTTGTCAATGGTAAATTAATGCCAAAGACCACTGTAAAATATTCCTAAAGTTGGAAATTTGTGGGAGATAAGAGTAGAAGAGGAAAATGTGAAGTCATATCATACTTACAGAGTGGAAAAAAAGTGAAGGACTGGAATTTAGATGTTAATTGGTATTAACATCTAAAGATAAAATATATAATCAGATTGGTTCTGCTGGTCTTTTGGCATACTAGCAGCAGTGGGAGGATTGGAGAGTGAGGAAGAGTGCATGTTTAGAACCTAAACCCTGTTCAAAGGAAACACAGAAGAATGGAAATTCAGTAGACTTTTTCCATGGGTACTCAGCTTGCTTTGGACTTCTTTAAATACATATGAGAAAACTTTAGGGAAATAGTATTTTTCACAGACAATGTAAGAGACAAAAGCTATCATTCAAAATCATGAAAACAGACCTTTGCTTTATCAAAAAACACTACTAATTCTCATACATTAATCATTACAAATTTTACTTTATTTTATTTTAAATATATTTTTATTGAGTTTTTACAGAGAGGAAGAGAGAGGGATAGAGTTGTAAACATCGATGAGAGAGAGTCATCGACCAGCTGCCTCTTGCACACCCCCTACTGGGGATGTGCCCGCAACCAAGGTACATGCCCCTGACTGGAATTGAACTGGGGACTCTTCAGTCCGCAGGCGGAAGCTCTAACCACTGAGCTAAACTGGTTTCGGCTACTTTATTATTTTTTTTTAATAATTATAAATTTTAGTTCAAAAATTGGTATAACTCATTACTATCTGGTATGAAAAATAGTTTAAAAACATAGTCTTTGAAAATGTCAGTGATTGCATAAAATGAAACATGAGTAACAGCATATGATTTCCAATAAAAGCATAGGCTTTCTCCAATTTCTGCTCTTACTGATTTTAAACTGACTCGTTAATTCACCAAGAAATAGCTCACAGGTTAGCATTAATGGAGACATGTTATATAATGGACATAATTATGATGCACAGGTTCCAGGAATCATCAGATCCATGTAGCCATAATCAATATGGAAAAATAGTATTATTCTTTATCATTTGTATGGAAAATACTATTATTATGCCTTCAAATGTCATTTGTTGATTTAAGAAAAGTACTTCTCCCAAACATGGTCTACTTTTTTATCTACTCACACACAACACACTACACAGAAAGAGTGTAGTGATAACTCTAAATAATAAAGAAGAAACAGAAAACAAGTTTATTTACATATTACCCTAACATGAACAAAACTGCATCTCATGAATTTCTTTCTTTCTTTTTTTTTTAAAGAAAGAGATACTTTAAGGTCTGGCCGACATAGTTATAGTGCCAGCCTATGCATGGAATGGTCTTGGGTTTGATTCCTGGTCAAGTGCACATACCTGGATGCAGGTTCTATCTCTAAGCCCTTGTCAGGATGCATGAGGGAGGCAACCAATTTGTGTGTCTCTCTGACATCAATATTTCTCTCTTTCTCTCTTCTTTCCTTCTAAACCCTTTAAAAATCAATAGAAAAATATCCTTCAGTGAAGATTAACAAATAATAATAATAGGTTTATTATCTGCACCCTCATGTTCATAGCAGCAGCATTTTCAATAGTCAAGACTTGGATACAATCAAGTGTCCACCGATGGATGAATGGATAAATTGTGGTATATATGCAATGGGATATTATTTAGCCATAAAAAACACACAAAGAATTCCTGTCAATGGGGATAACATGGATGGACATTGAAGGCATTATGCTACGTGAAATAAATCAGTCAGAAAAATACAAAAGCTGTATGATCTAATTCATATGGGGAATCTAACACAAGCAATAAAAAAGCCACACTCCTAGAAAAATAAATCCGACTTGTGGCTTGTAATTACCAGAGGCTGAAGATAGGGGGAGGGTTGATTTGAAGAAAGTAGTTAAAAGGTACAAATTTCCATTATAAGATAAATAAGTAGTAGAGATATAATGTACAATTTAATGGCTCTAGCCAACACTGCTGTGTGATATGTATGATATGTAGGATAATTGTTTAGAGATTAAATCCTAAGAGTTCTCATAAAAAGAAGAAAATATTTTTCCTTTATCTTTCTATGTTTCCTTTTTATTGTATCTATATAAAAAGGAGGATATTAATTAAATCTCTTGTAGTGGCGAAACCGGTTTGGCTCAGTGGTAGAGCATTGGTCTGCGGACTGAAAGGTCCCGGGTTCGATTCCGGTCAAGGGCATGTACATTGGTTGCGGGCACATCCCCGGTGGGGGGTGTGCAAGAGGCAGCTGGTCGATGTTTCTCTCTCATTGACGTTTCTAGCTCTCTATCTCTCTCCCTTCCTCTCTGTGAAATATCAATAAAATATATATATTAAAAAAAACTCTTATAGTAATGATTTAACAATCTACGTAATCAAATTACCATGTTTTATAATTTAAAAATATACAGAGACACATGTCAGTTATTTCTTAATAAAACTAGAAAAATTATATTTTAAAATTTTTATTATGGTAGCCAATGAAATAGCTGGAAATAAAACTAAGCCACATAATTGTAAGTTCAAAATTATTTCAAATTGTTGCAATTGTTGTCTTAAAGAAAGTGAGACATGAAATTAAGAAAAGTTATGATCATATTCAAGATGTGTAAATGTACAATAAAACTATAAAATATAAAGAATTTTCTAAATAATTTTGACCATGCAAGTCATAGTTTCAAACGCTGCCATTAATCCTGCCTCATTTATTTATCTACTGATTTAACTAAATGTATTATTTAATGTTTCATTTTTCTTTTCTTGGTAAACCTACAAACCCTTAATCTTTGAATTACAAGTGGATAAAGCATAATACTTTAATTTCTCCAAATTCAATGTAAATTGTGTTCATATCCATGTAAGAATTGAGATAATTTAGTGAGCTTTCATTGTCCTTGTCTCTCTCTCCCCTTTTCTTTCCCCTTCTTATAAGATAAAATTACTGTGAAATTTATATATATATATATATATATATATATATATATATATATATATATATGGTAGTATATATATTAAGTATATATATATATATATATATATATATATATATATATAACATTCATATGAAAATCCTCATTCCATAAAAATGAAAAAAATCTGGGTAACAAAATTTAACAGTAATTAGAATATGCAAAAATGGACCCCGAGACTCTGCCCCATCCAAGCGGAGTACAGAAGCCCTCCTAGCTGAGACACTGCTGATTCTCACAGCCAATTGGCTTGAAGATCAATGTTTCCCAGTGATATCAGCAATAAGCAAGGCTTAACAACAAGACTGCACACACAGCCCACAAAGGGTTACACCAAGACTGTCCACCTCAGGTAACTGGGAAGGCTGTGCTACTGGGCTCTACCAGAATACCTAGCACACAAAACTATCCCATCAGATGAGGGAAACATCTAAAATGCAGAGAAGAGGCAGGACACAAAGGAAGGAGATGGAGGAAAAGAAAAGAATGGACATTTAGTTCAAAACTAGTTATAAAGTTTTTTAAGAACTTCCTAAAAAAGGCAGATAAAATAAACGAGACCTATGAGGATATGAAAAGGAATCATCTAGAAATAAAAAGGGATCAACTAGAAATAAAGAAAACATTGTCTGAAATAAAAAAAAATATTACACAGAGTCCTAAAAACAGACTGGAAGATCGCAAGAATCAAGACAAAGATTTAGAACACAAAGAGCCAGAGGACACTCCTTGGCAGAAGCAAGAAGATAAGAGAATGCAGAAAGTTGAATATAGTGTAAGAAACCTCTGGGACAATTTCAAGTGAACCAACATCAGGATTATGGGGGTCCCAGAAGAAGAGAGAGAGCAAGATACCAAAAGCACATTTTAAGAAATAGTGACAGAAAACTTCCCCCACCTGGTGAAAGAAATAGACTTACAAGTCCAGGAAGCCTGCAGAACCCCAAACAAAAGGAATCCAAAGAGGACCACACCAAGACACATCATAATTAAAATCCAAAGAGCAAAAGACAAAGAGAGAATACCATGTTTTCCCAAAAATAATTCATCCTCCGAAAATAAGGCCTACTTATAGGTTTCCTTCTGAGTGAAATATAAGGCATCCTCCCCGAAAATAAGGCCCCCAGGCTCTGTCTCAGAATGAAAATTAATTTACCATAAACTGGTCGCTAGGGCCGCCCTGACTGGCATCTAGCAACCAGTGACTACGCGGAGTCCTGACCTCACTGCTGTGTGAATGGAGAGAAATCAGCGTGGAAACTTTGTGAAACCTAAACTGCAAGAAGTTGTGACTTGGGTGAAGAATTCATGGGAGAAAATCACTGACCGTTGTATTGCAAATGCACTGTGAGTAGGCTACCTTGACAAGAAATACTCATTTAAAGACAGTGCTATTGCTAAACATGAAAGATTTGGTCCACTGATTCTGAAAGAAATGGAGTCACAAGAAATTCACCAGGAAATTCAGGAATTGGATTGTTATGATGATGTTCCAGAAGATGATGACATGATTGTCATTGAATAAATGAGTAAATTCTTGATACTGTAGTATTCACAATTTGTCTGGTTTGTGTTGACAGCTACTGTACTACTGTATCATATACAGGTAATAAATTTCATTTAACAATAAATGTGTACCGTATTCTTCTTCATGGAAAAATAAGACATCACCTGAAAATAAAACCTAGCGCATCTTTGGGAGCAAAAATTAATATAAGACACTGTCTTATTTTCGGGGAAACAGGGTATTAAAAGCAGTGAGAGAAAAGCAGTGAGAGAAAAGTTACCTGTAAAGTAGCCTAGAGACCACAGGGAAATGCGGTAGCCTGCTGTTGTGGTTTTAAAGATGGAAGAACTGGCCACCAGAAACAAGAAAAGTTTTCAGACTGCTAACGCTTTCAGAGTGGAATGCAGCCCCATCAATACCAGGATCCTAACCCAGTGAGACTGTGTCAGATTTCTGACCTAAGGAACGCTAAGATAATAAATCGGTCTTGTTTGGAGAAACTAAATTTGGGGTGATTTTTCAGTGTCCAGAGAATTAAGACAAATATACTTTTCGTACTCAGCATATACCTGTAACCCAGGTTACCTAGTATCATTATCTTCATTTTCAGCTGCATAACACTGTTTACTTCAATGCCTCTATATATATTTTTTTAATTATTTATTGTTGAAAGTATTACATATGCATTTTTTCCTCCCATTGACCTCTCCCACTTCCCAGCACATTACCTCCAGAATTTTTGTCACAAGCTGTGAGTACATAAATTCTACTATATTTCATCAAAATGCAAACCAATTTTGTTTTTAAAACTTATGGACATGGCAAAATTTGTAATTTGTATATCATGTTTAATAAAGAGAAGTTATGACAATCAGTAGAAGCCTACGTTGGACTCGGCTTCGATATAATCACTCAAACATCAAAGAATATTTTCTTTAAGAGTTAACAACTTCCTCAGGAAAAAAGTCTCAGATTTATGGAAGACTGTACAAATCCACTTTAGCTATTTAGCTGTAATAAAAATGACTCCGGGAGACATTCATTTTGATAGCAACATCTATATTCAGCATTTGTTTATTGTTTTACAAATAATGAATTACCACAGAGTACAAAAGTAACCTATTCACTTATCTCTTTTTGTTATGTCTACATTTTTGTAAATCTTTGAAAAGTTTAAGAACTTTTAAACCAGATTTACTAGTGATACAGTGCAGTGTCTCATGATAGGTTGAAATAGGTTTACCACCCACTTGGCCTCTCTCAAGATCAGCTTTGCTGTTTTGTTTTTATTATTCTCCTTCTGCCTGGAAAAAAAGAAATGCTTCAAATTAATGAAATATATAGCTGACAATTTTCAGAATCAACTTAAAATTAAAAGAGAAAGAAAAGTAGTAATTACTTTCAAATATTATCATAATAATTGTGTTTAAAGGGAGTCTGGTAAATATTTATACATACTTGGGTATGTATCCATTCCATTGTTTTAAACTATGCATCCACCTTGAGCAATGTGCTGTTAGAAATAATATTTGTAAGAACATGTGGTTTCTTTGCACCATTTCTTCACATTAACATATGTTTACAAACAAAATCATGTATATTCTGTTTAGAATTTAAAAATTGGAAGCATAACTTCATTTTTTCCCCTGTAAAACAATTTGGTAATAATGATTAATGGGTTAAAAATTTTTACAAACTTTGACCATGTAATCTTGCTTCTAGGATTCTATTTCTTGAAAATAATTATAATAAAAATATAGATACTTTGATATATTCCTAACTTATTGGAAGGGAATTTTAAAAAAGAGAAGAAAAGAAATTGGATTTGAGACATTTGTTAGCTATTTATTTTTTACATTGAATTCTGAAATATGTAGCAAATGAGTTAAAATAGGAACCTCTGATAAAGAGTATATGTTGCTTCTTTAAAAAAAAAAAAATATATATATATATATATATATATATATAGATTTTTTTACAGAGAGGAAGGGAAAGCGATAGAATCTTAGAAACACAGATGAGAGAGAAACATTGATCCTGCACACTTCCTGCTGGGGATGTGTCCACAATCAAGGTAGATGCCCTTGACTGGAATTGAACCTGGGACCCTTGAGTCCTCAGGCCAATGCTCTATCCACTGAGCCAAACCGGTTAGGGCTGTCTTCTTTTATTGAAAGTAAAAATATTGAAAATAAGACCAGTAAAAGACTTGAGCTATTTATAATGATAACAAATCCACGCAGCATTAAACAAGCCCGTTGAGCATGTGGGACACCAGCATCGCCTTGCTCTGTTTGATCCAGATGAGAATTTTACTTTGAATTCCAGTTTAATTATACTAATCCAATGTGTACAATTGAAATCAATGAAATATACTCATTTGAAACCTTGGCTTTCTCTCTTATTTTATCAACAACAATAACAAAAACGCTTGAAATCTAGAACAGAGTAAGGAGTATCTGTTGAATGGAAAGTGCAGAGTATTTCAGGGGCCTGAAAATGATCACCATTAAAGCGATTTGGGGGAGGGAGATATTAGGAGGCTATTAACAAGAAATGGCATATTGAAATATCTCCTAAATATAAGATCTGGAGTGAGGTGGTGGGGATACAAAAAAAAAAAAGTATAACATATTGTGCTTTAAGTGTGTTTCTAAAACACTGTTGGGCAAATAATTTTATTATGGAGAAGTTAGTTTCAGTAACATTTAAGCATATATTGTTGGGATAATTTCCCCCTATTTAAAATTTTAAAATTAACTTCATTGTGTCATTTAAGGAGATATTTGTTAGAAGTGTCATTGACTACTTTCTTAAATATTAGAAATAAAATGAAAAATTAGCAGAGTTGTGCTTATGTGGTTACTAAAATGTTAATGTTTTACATTATATCTAATTAAAATGAATAAACGATGATATCCTGAAATCTGAGAAACTTTTAACTAAACTTATCTCCAAAAATGAAGCAGAAATACAAGAAAATGACACCTAGATAACTTGCCTCCTCATTTTGTTTCTCTTTTCAAGTTGACTTCCTTCCATGCTATTATCACTTCGGGGTACCAGTGAAAAGGGAGTACCTGTTGTAGTTTCAGAGACATCTTTATATTGAGATTATATACATCATCACTGCTATCCAGGGCTTCGAGTGAGGCAGTGATCAATACTGTTTTTCCTTTTTTACTGAAAATTATTCTGATCCCTCCTTAGGGAATGAAAAATGACAAATAGATATATTGTTTCAAAAAATTACTTATTTGAGCAGAGAACCAAGATATCTAATGATATGCAAGTGCTACAAGTAGAAGGAGGACAGAAGTAAATAATAAAAAAAAGAAAGACCTCAGAGCTCTCGGCATGGTCATCTGGATTTCCTTAATTCTGACTGTGCAACTAGTTGTAACTAGTGTTGGGCAGGTATGGAGACTGGCAATTTCCACCTTAGTGATTAAGAACTTTTTCAAAATGACATAAAATTCTCTTATATTATTGGTACACTTTAGAATAGCCATTCAGAAATATTTATTAAAATTATGAATAAATAAATTACTGGATGGATGAGATACATAGATGAATTCATCATCTGTTTTGTAGTTTAGTAATAATAATTCAAGAATCATACAATTTTAGAAAAAAGATGATTTAGACACATACTTCCACACATACAATAACAAAAAAATCAAGTAAACTAGCTTTTATTTTGAAATAGTTAAGATAATTTAAGGAGGATACAATGATTCAATTATTTTGGATCATCTAGAGAGTAAGAATAAATGTTGAAGTCTACACTCTAAGTAATGGCAAAGTAGATATAGAAATATATTGTTGCATAAATATGGAAAAACAAATTCAAAAGAACAAAACCAGACCAAAATATAGTGTGACAAATACTTGAAAATTTTGTAATGATTTGACATATAACGAGCTCATATAATAAAAGTAAAATTTAAATCACATGGATGGTGAAATTTATAAAAAATGGAAATATAACCAAGAAACAGAATATTAATTTTTTAGAGAGACAGGAAAGGAGGGCAAAGAAATAGAAATATCTATTGAGAGAGAAACATTGATTATCTGCCTCCTGCACACTCCCTAGTGGGGACTGAGCCCTGGCATGCACCCTGACTGGAATTCTGACCGGCGAGCTCTTGGTGCATGGGACAATGCTCAACCAACTGAGCCCCACGGGCAGAGCAAAAAAGAAAATTTTAATCAGAAACACAAAAATATTTACTTTACAATAAGCACAATAAGCTACCATTTTATTGATTAGTTCTCACACTCATAAATAGTCATGCCTAATTTTGGGAGGCAAGCCTTATTGCAAATATTGTCAACATTTTCTGGGGGGAAAAGTTGGTTAATAGAAAATAAGCTTTAACATACATTCATTACATTTAATTGAAAAATATCTATCCTAAGAAAATAATACTAAGTATTTGTAAAAATGAAAATGTTCATTATGGCATTAAATATTAAAAATTAGGAGTCACTTGAATGATATCAATAAGGAAACAATTATATTATTTTCTCTCAATGGAATAATGCGTTCCAAATTAAATATGGGGACTTTGAAAACTAAAGTAGCACAAAAATATTCTTTTCAACAATTTAAATAGAAAACAATATTCTAAATATATAGATTCTGACACAACTATTTAAAACTTATTTAAATTATTAATAATAATGAACAATGAAGAACATATATCAAAAATTTTAATATTAGGCATAATTAATTAATAAAATTATTATTAACTTCTTTCCCTCAAATTCTTTTTCTGTGCTTGTTCTGGTAAATTGAAAAAACATTGACAAATGGATGAATAAGAAAGAAAAATTCACCCCATTTCAAATGTTTTTTTTTTCTCTATATATACATAGAAGTAAACATATGACAAATAAAAGTTTGTGTAATTAGAAGTAAATTCTAAATTGTTTTTAATGTGATTTAGTTTACCAGAATATGCTGCTATTGAGAAAATCCTAGAGGGTCAATTGTCAATTTCATCTTCATTTCCCTCCTGAATTATATTCCACTTAGTTAACAAAGAGGTGGATTTGTATCTAAACCACCATTAAGAAGTTACTTAATTCAATCTGAAAGTATTCCTAAAGGGGACCAGTACTAACAGAGGAAGTATTGCTGGCATGATCAAAATTTCTTGAGGAGCTCAAGTGTTTTGTCAGGCGGTGAGAACATTAATAATTTATAAAGTAAGTCAGCACATAAAGGCCAAAGAGCTGACTCTGGATCAACAAAAGAATAAATCAAGAAACCTGCTGAGATGTTGAGCATGCTGATAAGCTTCAAAATAAGAGGTTGTTTTGACCTCTCTAAACGCTTGCAAATTTGATCACAAAATGCAAGTTTATGAAAGGTTCACATATTTAGAGCACATCCTCAAGTTTATAACATCAATCATGTACCTTTTTTAAATGTCTAATCATATTATTTTTAAAATAGTATATTACATCCTATTTATTAATTTATTAATAAATAAATACCCATAATAATAAAAGCGTAATATACTAATTAGAATAGACATCTTTCCATATGACCTTTCAGACAAAGCCGGGACTATGAGGAAAGCTGGGCCCCAGATGCCAGAGGGAAGCTGGTGCTGGCAGCAGAGGGAAGGAAGCCTACTCTTGCATAAATTCCGTGCATAAGGCCCCTAGTTTATTTATATCCATCCAACATATGGACATTTATGGACAGGGCAAGAGGTATAACCAAATCTAAAATAAAGAGATTTAATGAACCAATGCATTAAAGAATACCAGTGGCTCAAATTAAAAAAAAAGTAATAATATATTTTGATTGATTTCAGGGGAAAATGGAGAGAAAGAGAGAAACATCAATGATGAGATAGAATATTGGCTGCCCCCTGCAAGGCCCCTATAAGAGATCAAGTCCACAACCTGGGCATATGCCCCTGATTAGAATCAAACCCAAGATCTTTCAGTCCTCAGGCTAGCCAAACCACATAAAGCAAACTTGAAAAAATTTAATAGGACTTATGACTATTTTTTTTTCTTAAAGCTTAAAAAGAATTTAACTTATAGTATGGAAATTCCATGTGGTCCTATGGTATACTACTATATAGCACAGTGCAAGCATAGAGTCTCTTATTTGAGACTTATCAAAAAAGCATGATTTGTGCACAATCTAGATTTCTCTGACACCTCAAAATCTTGACTTGCCAAACATACTTTAACACTCCAAATCAAAATGAGGCACTGATTTCTAAATAAATATGAAAATTTTTCTAGAAACAAGCAATATGTTACATTGTTGAGTAATTTTGGCTCCTCTTACAATCCACTGGGATCTGGCCTAAAGGGGCAGTCGGACATACTTCTCATAATCCAGGACTGCTGGCTCCCAACTGCTCGCCTGCCTGCCTGCCTTCCTGATTACCCCTAACCTCTTCTGCCTGCCAGCCTTATCACCCCCTAACTACTACCCTGCCAGCCTGATTGATGCCTAACTGTTCCCCTTCCAGCCTGTTTGCTCCTAACTACCTTCCCCTGCCAGCCTAGTCACCCCTAACTGCCCTGCCCTGCAGGCCCTGGTTCTCCCCCCCACTCCCCACTACTCTCCCCTGCAGGCCCGAGTCCCTCCCAACTGCCCTTTCCTGCAGGCCTGGTCACCCCCAACTTCCCTTCTCTGCTAACTTGGTCAACCCTAACTGCTGTCCCCTGAAGGCTTGATCAGCCCCAACTGTCCTCCCTTGTAGGCCTGGTCCCTCCCAACTGCCCCCACTGCTGGCTTGATCACCCACAACTGCCTTCCCTTGCAGGCCTGGTACCTCTCAAATGCCCTCCCCCCCTCTGCTAGCCATCTTGTCAAGGCCATCTTGTGTCCACATGGAGGCAGGACCTTTGACCACATGGGGGCAGTCATCTTGTATATTGGAGTGAAAGTCAATCTGCATATTACTCTTTTATTAGATAAAATAGAGGCCTGGTGCATGGGTGGGGGCCAGCAGGTTTGCTCTGATGGGTGTCCAAGATCAGGATGGGAGTTTCTTTGGGGCATGGGGAAGTCTGAGTGAGGGGCCTGTGGTGGTTTATAGGCCGACTATGCCCCCTGGTGACCCAAATGGAGGCCCTGGTATCTAGGGTTTATTTATCTTCTACAATTGAAACTTTGTAGCCTGGAGAGGAGCCAAGCTCCCTGCTTGCTCCTTGGTGGCAGCCATTTCTGTTGAGATTTATGTAATTTCTATAATTAAAAATTTGTAGCCTTAATTAGAGGCCTGGGCCAGCCAGGGAAAGCAGTAAGCTTGGCTTCCTCCATTTTCGGTGGCAACCATAGCCTCCTACTCTTTCTAGCTCCATGGCTGCCACCATTGTTGTTTGGATTTATGTATCTTCTATAATTGAAACTTTGTAACCTTGAGTGGAGACCTGGGCTGGCAAGGCCAGGCAGAAAGCTTGGCTTCCTCCATTGCCAGGGGAACCCAAGCCTCCCTCCTGCTCTCTGTGGTTATAGTCATCTTGGTCAGGTGTTTTTTTGCATATTTACTCCTGATTGGCTGGTGAGCATGGCTTGTGGACAAGGCAGAGTGATAGTTAATTTGCATAATACTATTTTATTAGGATAGATTGGCCAGAGATATTTTAGAGGTTACAAAGTAGACTACATATGTAAACGTTTGCCCCTTAGTTAAAGCTTTTGTTTATCACACCACACCACCTCTTTTATATGGTAAAGGGTATAGCTAAGTTATATTGGTAGATGTCATTAGGATTAAAATTAGTAATATAAAAACCATGCCTTCACCTAATTTCTAAAAAGGCCCAAGTAATAAGTATGTGAATAACTCTAAGAACATATATATTTGCAACACAAGGTATAGCTGGAATGGTAATATAATATAATGTGAGAGGATAACTTTTCTGAGTTGGTAAAATTTTATCCAATGGCAATGTCTAGGTAGAATAAAGGGGCATGGTTTGCTCAGGTAGACAGAAAATGAAGATGCTAAGAGAAGACTGGACAAGGAATTTTAACGTCCTGGGTTAACCTATTTTATATAATTCTAACAAAAATTTATAATTCATTGTTGCTTTCTTTTGTTGTGGTAAGATCACAACATGAATTTTACTCTTAACAACATTTTCAATGTACAATACAGTATTGTTGACCATACAGTATTATACAGCTGATCTCTAAAGACTATTATTCTTTTTTAACTAAAATTTTGTGTCCATTTATTAGTAATTCTCCATTTTCTTCCCTCCCCAGCAGCCACAAATCCACTTTTTGATTTTATGAACTTGACTATTTTACCTACCTCAAATAAGTGGAATCATACAAGATTCGCCATTCTATGATCGGTTTATTTCAGTTAGCATACTTTCCTCAAAGTTCATGCATGTCATTGAATATTGCAGAATTTTCTTTTTTTTAATGGCTAGATAATATCCCATTATATCTACAGACTACATTTTTTCTATTCATTCTTATTGCTTTTCATGTTTAAAACTCAAAACCAATAATGGATATTTCCTAACCTGTTAAAGTCCTCTGGTTCCCTAAATTGGCCTCTGCATTCCCAAAAGATATGGGATTCAATAGTCATCCCCCAACTCCCCTGCTTCAGCTCTTGGTATTCATTATTCAATTAATCTTCACACAAACCTAAGAGAAAGTTATCAGGATCAGCATTATCATCATCATCACTATTATCATTGTATTAAAGATGAGGAAATGAAAGTATGGAGTGGGATGGAGGAACCCAATGGAGGGGGAGGAGGCGATGTTTGAAATAGTTTAAACAATAAACATATTTTTTTTTTAAAAAAGAATGAAAATTATAAATGTTCACACAAATAGGAAGTAACAGAGTCAGATTTCAACCCTCATAGAATACCTTTAACCACAAGCACTTAATATATTATGGTCTATTTTTTATGGCATAATAGTGAATTATCAATTAATTTCTTGCATCCATTTTCCATTTTTTAAAGTCAAGAGCTCAAATATATTTTAGAAACCCTGCGGTTCTTGAGCAGCTGGATCCACTCTTGAGAAGGAGCCTATTCATAGCTTCTGACCTCAATGGTCTTTCCATTATTGTACATGTGGCCAAGCAAGTCAACTAGAGTATCAGATAGGAATTAACCTGGGGACAAAATAAAATATGATTATTTTGTATATAAATTAGGAAGCATGTGATTTTAGGAAAAGTATTATGTAGCATGAAAAAAGAGAGAAGACAGAAATAAACCAGGACAAAGGAAAATTGTAAAATTCTAGGTGTTCTCAATTTCATGTAGCTGTGTCCTTATATTTAAATATCTCATGAGTTTAAGTTCTATCATAAGTCATCTCCATATTTTATAATTAAATACCTTCTTCTTTTATTAAATCTTAACTATAACTAATTCCTTCAAAGTGCTTAAGAATAATATATCTCTCTTCTTCAATACAACTTTTTGTCCAATGTATACCTTATAAGCTTTTAGAATAATCTTGTGTATAATAATAAAAATTATTTTTATTAATGTCCATGGTAGAATATTTTAGGAATTATCTGCATTTTATATTAAAAATAGAGTATTTTTGGAAAAATATGGAACACTATTTAAGAAAAAAAATTTACTGTTATGATATTTTAAATCATTTAGCATGCCCTATATAATAAAGAGGTAATATTCAAATTAACCCTCATGCCCTCACAAGATGGCTGTTTACAATCAGGATAGCAGGTGGGTTAGTGAGGGATGACCAAATGACTGGACAAACAGGCTGCATGGGGCAACCAGGCCAGCGGGGGAGCTGTGAGGCATGATTAGGCCAGCAGGGGGACAGTAAGAGGTGATCAGGCCAGGGTGAAGGCAGGTAAGGGCAACCAAGCCAGTGTGGGGGTGAGGTGCACAGTTGGAGGAGATTAGGCTGGCGAGATGGGGCATAAGGGAGGAGAGAGCAGTTGGTGGCAACTTGGCCAACAGCAGGGGGGGGGGAGTTAGAGGTGACCAGGCCAGCATGGGGGCAGTGAAGGGTGACCAGGCAGACAGGCAGGTGAACGATTAGGAGCCAGTGACCCAGGATTGTGAGAGGATCTCCAATTGCTGGTTTAGGCCCAATCCCCAGGCTGATATTCAGAATTAAAGATAAAATGTTTTTGCAGATAAAAAAAGAGGATGCACAGTCACTTCAAGATATCATAAAGAAACTTAAATATACTGCTTTCTTTTTTCTTTCTTTAAAATAATTTTACTGATTTTTAGAAGGAGGGATCGGGAGAGAGAGGGAGAGAGAGAAGCATCAATGTGAGAATGAAACATTGATCTGCTGCCTCCTGCATGCTCCCCAGTGGGGATTGAACCAGCAATCCAGACTGTGTCCTGACCAGAAACAGACAGCCTTTCATTGCATGGGACAATGTCCAACCAACTGAGCCATATCAACCAGGACTAGATATACTGCTTTAAGTAAGAGAATATAATCTTGAAGAAAAGTTTTAGATGAATAATAATGTGCAAGGGAATTAGTAAATATTTAAATGAAACTAAATAAATATTATATGTGTAATACACTTATGATAATGATACCTAGTGGTTGAGTGTTTAAAGAATAAAACATTAAACACTAGATAACACTTAGCATATAATTTTGGGTGAAGTGTTTTAAGGTATATAGTCGACAGTGGATATTTAATATAGAGGCTAAGAGATCAAATGCAAAAATAATCTGAATCATCAGCCCTGAATATAGTATCTGGTGATGAGTGCAATTGAATTAATAACTGAATAAAATGAACAAACACTAAGGACCTTCTTATATTACTAAGCAAGTCAATAATGTGTTTACAAAACCATAAAGAATAAGATCACCTCATTTACTTTATGTAAAAAGTATAGAAGGTCTGTAATTTACATGTGAGTGGTGAAGTGGTATATTGGGTCTTACACTAAATTTGACCTATATGGATCTGGAACTCATAGTTCTATAATGGAAGTCACTATACTTCTCATATATTGGCATCATTGTGCATAGTACAAGGTACTAGATAACCTTTATGCAGTTTTTTATTATGAAAAAAGCTAATGAACTGATGTTTAGAAAAAAAAATGTTTAGGAAGTCATAAAAGCACTGAAGACATTAAGTAAAGCATTATTATTATTATACACAGAGATTATATGTTATTTGAGAAATCATTGCTTTAAAGTTGTAATAAGCCCTAACTGGTTTTGCTAAGTGGATAGAGTCCCTGCCTGTGGACTGAAGTGAACCAGGTTCTATTCCAGTCAAGGGCATGTACCTTGGTTGCAGGCACATCCCCAGTAGGGGATATGTAGGAGGCAGCTGATCAATGTTTCTCTCTCATCAATGTTCCTAACTCTCTATCCCTTTCCTTTCCTCTCTGTAAAAAATCAATAAAATGTATTTTTAAAATAAAAAATAAAATTATAATAAAACATACTTTGTTTGTACTCTGATATGAAAAAGTAATGAAACCATAATTGAAAAATAAAATTAAAAGAATAAAAATGAATAAAAGTGGAAGTAATACTATATACCTCAGATTATGCATGATCGCATGGCTTAGAAATAAACTATGTAAAGTGCCAAACACAGTTTTTGATTGAGTAGACACTCAAAAAATGGCATTTTTTTATTATCTGCAAAAAATAAATGTATTCTATTTGTACTCTGATGAGAAATCATAATGATAGTACTGTAGAAAAAATAAGTAGGAAAAAGGAAAATTTTAAATTCACCTAATGTCTAAGCATACATATATTGATAACCATTAGTAATACTGATAATATTGTGGTCACTCAACTTATTTTCTTTCATTGGTAATACTGCTACAACTACTATCACACACACACACACACACACACACACAGACTCATATTGCCATGTTGGGTAAGGCAGTTGGGGTGACTGGGCCTGCAAGGGAGGGCAGTTAGGGGTGGCTAGGCTGGCAGGGGAGCAGTTAGGTGTTGATCAGGCTGGCAGAGGAGTGGTTAGGGGGTGATCAGGCTGTCAGGCAGGCAAGGGTTGGGAGCCAGCAGTCCAATATTGGGAGAGGTATGTCCAACTGCTGGTTTAGGCCCAAAATCACTAGACATCCTCAAGTGGTCCCAGATTGGAAAGGGTACAGGCCCAGGCATCCCCAACTGCCCTCCCCTGCAGTCTTGATCAACCCAACCTTCCCTTCCCTGCAGGCCTGCCCCCCCAACTGCATTTCCTCTCCTGTAGGCCTGGTCCCCTCCAACTGCCCCCTTCTGCTGGCCTGATCACCCACAACTACCCTCCCCTGCTGGCCATCCTGTGGCAGCCATCTTTGACTACATGGGGGTGGCCAACTGTGTGAGGGCATGAGGGTCAATTTGCATATTACCTCTTTATTATTTAGGATATTCTATTTTAAGAAATAATCAGATGTATCTTTTTAATTTGGATTATAGATACAATATCAAGACAATTTAGATAAACATGAATAATAGGTGCATTATGGAATATGATGAAATATACTCAATAACAATTTGGACATGTGATATGGATGTGATAAACAGTAATTCTACAACTCCAAAATATTGCTTTTCAGACTTAGTACAGTAAGGCATTGGTATGTGATAGTCTCATCTTTATTACTAGTGCCTTTGTAACTAAATAAATATATTTCCATTAATTTTTATATAAAGAAAATAATACCAAATATTTTTTCCAAACTTTCTGGCCATAACTGAAGCCAGTTAAGAGCTATGTTTTGGTTGTGTCATAATAAAATAAGGAATAATTGACCCATCAATGGCAAATATGAAGATGTAGCAATACAATTTCAGTTGATCTGATACAAACCATGTTGGTCCTTAGCCAACAATACCAGCTTCCCCCAAACTCAAAGACAGCAGGTGAAACCATAAACCACAAACATTTTAATAACACTGCATGCCAATATAAGAGTATTCAGGTCTAAATTGAACAATTTACCTATTATATTCCTGATCTTTCATAATAGAACAGTATGTCATAGACGGCATCTCTGAGTCTACTTGTGTTGGTAATCAAAGTATTCTCAAAGACTCTGAGGAAATACACAATCTACTTCTGCTAGAAAGACCAAATGTCAGACAAATACATTTTCAGTTGAAAATTATTTTTATAAATTCTTTTATTTTTTTCATTTACTATTTACATTTAATATTATTTTGTATTAGCTTCACGTGAACAGCATAGTCGCTAGACAGTCATATACTTTACAAAGTGTGTCCCCCTATATATCTAGTACCCACCTGGCACCATACATAGGTATTGTAATATTATTGTCTACTAGAGGCCCGGTGCAGTAAATTCATGCACAGGAGTCCCTCAGCCCAACCTGCACCGTCTATAATCCAGGAGCTCTCAGGGGAATTCTTACTGATGGCTTAGGCCCACTCCTCTTGGTTCTTTGTTCTCTGTTGGCCTGGAGGTTTTGCTGTAGCCATGGAGATGAAGCCCCCATGCACTACTCTCTGCTCTCTGCTGCCTTGCCATGTGCCATGCGAAGGAAGCCCCAATTCCCTGAAGTGTGCTCTGTCTGCCAGGCCTGGGGGCTTCGCTAATTGCTGTCCAGGCTCTGACAGTCCTGTCTGGGGCAGATTAAAAACCCCTCTGGAGACAGATCCAGCCTCGCTGCTCCTGTGGACAGGCCGGACACTCCAGCAGCAGAGCTGAGGGAACTGGGCGCCACCATCTTGTGCGGGACACTCCAGCAGTGGAGGTGAGGGAACTTGGGGGCTGCCATTTTTGTTGCGGAGTGGTGGTTAATTTGCATATTACTCTATTATTAGATAGGATATTTCCTATACTCTACTTTCCATCCCCCTGATGGGAAGATTGGTAACTTCCAATCTCTCCTTCTCAATCCTTTCACCTTTTTACTTAGCTCCTAACCCCTCTCTCTTTGGTAACCGTTAGTCTGTTCTCTGTATCTGTTAGCTTGTTTCTGTTTAGTTTGTCCATTTATAATGTTTTTTTAGATTACACACGTAAGTGAAATCATTTATTTTTCTTTCTCTGATAAAAATATTTAAAGCCATTTGTAGACCATGAAAAATATAGCATATAAACATTAAATGGCCTGCATCTTTGACTGATCTTCTAAACTCTCATTGAAAGGATAAAGTGGAAATTCAAAACGAGATAGAATAGAGATAATAATAAATTGGAGAAAACCGAAGTTGTCAAGGAATATCAAAGAATGGACGATGGGCAGACAAAAGGGAGATGTAGAGTGTCAATGACAAATGAGCTGTATACAAAGGTCTTCTCATAGCATAATTATATTACCAATTTCAATTTATTGTCTAAAAAGAAATTCTTATATTCAGAAAACTGCATCCATATTAAATACATTCAAATTTTATTACCCATAATGACCAGACCTATTTTAAGGAAATAATTACTACTAAGTAGAGATATGTTATAAATGTCTATCAAAACTTAAACAATTTATGTGTTAAAATACAATATTTTCCAATGTTGTTATCCCTCCTACAATGTACCAAGCTTTATGATAGTTTAAACTCTGTTAAAAAGGAAATCAGTAAGGAAAATGTGAATTTTTTCTGTGACCTGAGATAAAATAAATCTATCAGCAGAAAATTTCCATAGAATCATAAAAAATCATTTCCTGCATTTAATTTTGACATTGGGACTATTAACTTGTGCCATGGGATAAATAACCATAAACTATGTCCAAGAAAGAATTTTCTAACAAGCTATTATAAGATGTGTTACTTTTTCATCTTATTTTTCTCTCCATCAATTATATTATGGCGGTGTTATAATTATCTATTAGTCACATTGATAAACCATTGTGTAATTATTTGTGTCCTTCACACTGTGTTTAAAGAATAAAATAACATTAAGTTGAACAATGATGCTAAATAACCTGAAACCATCAATCTTAGATAGTGATGGCAGTAAAATATTCCTTATTATTGAAAGAGGCTAAAAGTAAAATTTAGGAGTATTCTTAATAAATGGTACAAAAGAAAATGCCTTTTCTCTTAGATAAATAATAATGTTGCATTTTGGAAAGGAAGCTAATGGAATTTTATATTTATGGCTAAAATTCCAAGCTTCTGTTAACACTCCTCTAAAATTAATTTCAGCTAAAAGATTTAGTAAGCTAGATATCCATTATTTTTTATTGGTTACTTATGAATTAAAAGAAATGCTGAAGCAGAAGCTATCTATAAGAAAAAGAACATTGATAGTCACTGCAGCAATAATAAATAAGAATGTCTTACTGAATGTGTGTGGAAAATAAAGATGTTATTTATAATCAATGGCAGTTCCAGAATGGCTTTTAGCAAGAAAAATTAAAAAAAAAATAGATGATTTATGGGCTTGAGAGTTTAAGTGGAGTTCTAAGGAGCTAGTCTAAAATGAATTAGTTGGGGCACAATGTCTAAATGTAGAAAAATTCTTAATTCTTTTTAGTGAGAATGTCTACACATGCACAATTATGCTCAAGCAGTCTACTATGTCAATAATAGGAATTTAAGTCCATTTAAATAAAATGTATTTTGTATGAAAACTATTTGGACAAAGTAAAGTTAAATCATGTTCCACTGATACAATATAATAAACTGATTAAATTTCCCTAAATCAGATAAAATACTTCTGAAATCTTTAGTCAAGCAATAAATGTTAAGAAAAAAGACTGAGTTTATTTTTGTTAGCACAACATTACAATAAAACAACGTTTGTGAAGGAATAAATTTTCTATAAAATATGTAAATATATAATACTTGTAATGTTAAAGTAGAAGCATTATTCAGTGTAAATGTGGAGATGGTCATCACAATTGATCATACATAGATTTTTAACTTTCCTAGCAACCAAAGAAACGAAGGGAATGTGAAGCTTTGAGGTTATATTGCTTTCCTATCATATTTCAAAAAAGCATCCACTCATGTAGAGAGAGAAAAGCATTTGTTAACTCTAATGCTAAGAGTTTATTGTGTGTTTCCTTCAAAAGGGAAAAAAATTTATTTATTATTTCTTTATTGATTAAGGTATTACATATGTGTCCTTTTACCCTCACTGCACCCCCCTTTCCCCCAACTCATATCCTCACCCACCTGATGTCTATGTCTATTGGTTAGGATTATATTCATGCATACCAGTCCTTTGGTTGACCTCTCCCCCTTACCACCCCCCTCCTCTACCTTCCCTCTGAGGTTTGACGGTCTGATCAGTGTTTCTCTGTCTCTGGACCTATTTTTGTTCATCAGTTTATGTTGTTCATTATATTCCATAAATGAGTGAGAGCATGTGGTATTTTTCACTGACTGGCTTATTTCACTTAGCATAATGCTCTTCAGTTCCATCCATGCTGTTGTAAATGGTAAGAATTCCTACTTTTTTTCTCTTTATTTTTCTTTTTTTTACCAAAGCATAGTATTCCATTCTGTAGATGTACCACAGTTTTTTAATCCACTCATCTGCTAATGGGCACTTAGGCTGTTTCTAAATCTTAGTTATGGTAAGTTGTACTACTATGAACATAGGGGTGCATATATCCTTTCTGATTTGTGTTTCTACTTTCTTGGGATGTATTCCTAGAAGTGGGATTACTGGTTCAAATGGGAGTTCCATTTTTAGATCCTAAGGAAACTCCATACTGTTTTCCACAGTGGCTGCACCAGTCTGCATTTCCGCATCCTTGCCAACACTTGTCGTTTGTTGATTTGTTGATGATAGCCATTCTAACAGGTGTGAGATGGTACCCCATTGCAGAGACTTATAGACCAAGGGAATAAAATAGAGAACCCAGAAATCAACCCAAACCACTATGCTCAATTAATATTTGACAAAGGAGGCAATAATATACAATAGAGTCAAGACAGTCTCTTCAATAAATGGTCTTAGGAAAATTGAACAGATACATGCAAAAAAAAAAATGAAACTAGACCACTAATTTATGACATACACAAAAATAAAATCAAAGTCAATACAGGACTTAAACCATAAAAATATTAGAGCAATCCACAGGCAGCAAAATATCAGACATATGCCGAAGCAGTATCTTCACCAAGACAGCTCCTAGGGCAATGAAAACTAAAGAGAAAATAAACAAATAGTACTATATCAAATAAAAAGCTTCTACACACCAAAAGAAACCATCAACATAACAAGAAAGCCCACTGCATGGGAGAACATATTTTCCAATGTTATCACTAAAAAGGTTTTAATCTCAAACATTTACTAGTACAGGGAACTCATACAACTTAATAAAAGGAAGATTAACAACCCAAGCAAAAAATAGGAAATGGACCTAAATAGATACTTTTTGAAAGAGGATATAAAGAAGGCCAAGAGACATATGAAAACATTCTCAAAGTCAATAATCATCCAAGAGATGAAAAGGGGAGAAAAATTTAACATTAACCAAATGCCTTACACAAATCAAGCGCTCAATAAATTTAGTCAATAAAATATATGTTCATGGTTTATTAAAAATTACTGAAATGACTTTCATATGAGCTTTTCTTTTTATATACATTTTTATTGATTTCAGATAGTAAAAGAGATGGGCAAAAAGATAGAAACATCAATGATGACAAAGAATCATTAATCAGCTGCATCCTTCATGCCACACACTGAGGATTGAGATTGCAAGCATGTGCCCTTGACCAGAATTGAACCTGAGACTCTTCAATTGGCATGCCAACGCTCTATCCACTGAGACAAAGTGGTATTGCTGATATGAGCTTTTCTAATATTTATCTCAGAAATAAATTAACATATTATTAAATTATATTTCTGTTAAACCATGGCTTCTTAAAATTTAGGGAGAGCACAGGTCCCTTTAGCAGGTGGCTAAGATTAAAGGCCCTTCTCAGAATAATGTTAATAAATGTACAATATTAGAAAATGGCACTGCAATAAAAGAAACATCAAAATACAGTTTTCTAAGTTTTTAATTGTTATACTAATATAATCTGCAGTAGCTGCTCTTCAAAGGACATCAGTGAGTCAGACTTCCCAGTCTTCAGACCCTTGAGTAGGCTCTTCTCATGTTGAACCTGTACTAGTGGAAATGATTAGATCAGAAGAAGCTTTGCATCTTCTACCTGGATGTCCTGGACCAAAGAACCTCTTGGACCCTAGGCACTGTAGGGAAGAGAGAAGCAAGTGCAGCTGCTTTGACTGTTAGCACCAGAAGAAGGACCGGCCTACTGTCAGTCTGGTCAGCTAACATCCAATCCAGCAGAGCCTTCAGATAATTGCAATCCCACTGATATCTGACTGAGACTTACCCAGAAAAACTAAGTCCAGTCAAAACATTAAAATGTGAGAAATGATAAATTGTTTTAAGCTATGGCATTCTTGAGTGATTTATTGGACAGCCACACATAGCTGGAGAATTGTATTGCTCTTAATGCATTAAGTAATAAGATCATGCAGTATCTAATAACCTTAGTAATTTAAAATCGGTGAGGAGGCCGAAACCTGTTTGGCTCAGTGGTAGAGCGTCGGTCTGTGGACTGAAAGGTCCCAGGTTTGATTCCGGTCAAGGGCATGTACATTTGTTGCTGGCACATCCCCAGTAGGGGGTGTGCAAGAGGCAGCTGGTCGATGTTTCTCTCTCATCGACGTTTCTAGCTCTCTATATTTCTCCCTTCCTCTCTGTAAAATAGCAATAAAATATATTTTTTAAAAATAAAATAATATCAGTGAGGAGCATAAATACATTCAAGATTTCTGTTACATCTATGGTATTCTTTGGAAATACTTGAGATTTCTATTGAAGCTAAAGTCACAGATACCACCATACAGTATTCTGGTTTATTGCTCACATAAGTAATTAAGGAAATGATGAATTCATTTAGAACTTTATGGAAATAAAAATGAGCCTTTTTATTCCTCTTGCCTAAGCTCGTTGATTCTCCAGAATTCTGAGCTTGAATATGAACTCCAAGTTAGCTTTGTGATGCCACACTTTTGAAAGGAATGCCCTTACTTACTACATGAAAATTGCTTTTTAAACAGAGAAATAATTGCAGTAGGATAATTGTCCCAAACTTCAAAGAAAACTATGAGTTCACTGTGTATGACTTGAAAAAATAAAAGGCGTACAATATATCAACATAACCACTTATGATGAATCCTCCTTTAAAAGCTCAGAAATATGTAATTGAATTTGAAATTCAAATATTGATTTTAGAAACAGGTATATATAAAAAGTTCTAAGTTAACACATTATTGTTATCAAACTTAACAAAAATCCATATGGTTAGCATATGTCTACTTTTTTCTATGTCTACTTTCAAATTTTACTTAACTATATCCCTGAAAATATTAAGTGATAAAATATCTCCTTCACTATCCCCCCAGATAGTTGACCTCTCTTTCCCCTACATAGCTTAGATGCATGATGACAAGTGTGGTTCTTCAGTGCTGAATCTGATTAGTGATATCAACCTAAAAACACAGGTGAAGGATTATGAATATTAGCTCAGAGTCTCAAGAAAGAATAACAAGATGAACCATCAATTTTTTTCCAGGTGTATCATAATGTGTGTAGGGTAGAACCTTTCACAGAATTTTCATTGTTTAAAAATATTTATCAAAGTAAGGCTAGCTTAAGATTTCATTGAAAATAGACTATCAGCAAACAATGATTCTAGTGTCCTTTCTACAAACTTTTAAACTAAACACCTAAACACTCATAAGCTTCACTGAAGAGGATTTCTTTAATCAATGGGCAAGAAAGAAAACTATTTTTATTGTTATTTTTTAGAATATTGAACTATAGGAAACATTTATTTTTATAGTAATATTGCAGCATATGTCAAGGATCCAAAATAATATATTTTTATGAAAATAACAAATTTGTTAGAAGTTATAGATTAAATATTTAGCTAATCTATTAGTATATATTAGAAGTTCAAGTGTCTATGGGAAAACAACAATATAAGGTGACCTCATGCCATTTCAAAAATTTAATTTTGCTGTCAAAGAATTTAATTCATTCTGTCCTTTCATTCCCAATTTCCCTGTTTCTGGACTATCATTTCATTAAATGTTTCATTCCCAACTGGCCACAATATAGAGCTAAGAGCAATCATGCCTTATGCACAAAAATACTTTAATAAATAAATTGTTCTTAGTGATTTCCTCTTGAGGTCCACAGGCTTTAATGGAGACATCATGGTTTAAGTGCCAACTGTTGATTTTAGCCAACATTCTGTTATCCCTGAGTGGGTCATCATTCAAGTTAATTACAGTGTATCGCTGTCCTCAGAATAGGCTCCTATTGCATAGTGAAAGCTCCCACTCTTTATTTGGTTGGAAATAGCATCCTATTGGTTTCAGCAGCAGCATTAACAAACAAATTAAAGTAATTTAATCAAAATAATAATAATTATTATTATAATATGATGATGATGATGATGATGTGTGTGTGTGTTGTGTGTGTACGTGGTCTTCTCTCTGCCCATCATGTTTTTTCATTTAATTTCCACTATCTTTGTCACATAAATGTTTCAATGGTGTATACAGTTACTGCAATGCTTGAAAAAAATAACATCTGGATGTGAATAACTATATACCACACTCTGATCTGGATCCCATCGGTGCCAAGAAATCACCTACGCCCTGAGTCTGGAAAGCAAGAGCCAGCAGCTCTGTGTATTATCATCGCAGGTACTGCTCACAGCACTGTTTGACATGCAGTTAATATGCTTTTAAAACTTGTGATACTTAATGGGTAATGACTAGTACTTTTAACCACCAATGGTAGCTGTTTTTTGGGAAATATAATTAGTATTATCAGCTTCCCTGTTCATAGGAAACCCCATCTAAACCAATACCACAACCCCCATCATTCCCCTGCAAAGCTGGGATGTGCAGGGATTAAACAGATGGAATGCATTGTGAGGATGCTGCTGTTTATGACCTAAAGGCATCTTTCTTTCCCTTGGGATCAAAGGTGAAATTATTTTCCATACACTCTTTGTCTTGAGGCAGTCTCTTCACTTTGCCGCATTTCTGCTGCATTATATGATGGTTGTGAAATGTGAGTTCATATTCCCTGGAAATTGTGTTTTAATCAGATTCACTTCAATAAAGAAAGAATTTTGAAATAACAAAATAAACAGACAATATTGTACAGGCAATATGATGGAAGATCAGATGTATTTTATAATTACCAGATCCTTAAGATAATGGTAAATGCAATTAGGTAAACACAATTAGCCCTCTACCTTCTAAATAGGTCTTTCCAACTTAAGAGACTTGGACATACTCAACTTCATATGCTTCAACCCTTTATGTTTTTCACATTTCTGTATTAGTCATATTGAGCTTCACTATTTTAGATGTCTTGAAACTTTGGCATCTAATATAATAATATGTCAGCCAAAACCGATTTGGCTCAGTGGATAGAGCATCGGCTTGAAAGGTCCCAGGTTCAATTCCGGTCAAGGGCATGTACCTTGATTGCGGGCACATTCCCAGTAGGTTGTGTGCAAGAGGCAGCTGATCAATGATTCTCTCTCATCAGTGTTTCTAGCTCTCTATCCCTCTCCCTTCCTCTCTGTAAAAAATCAATAATATATATTTTAAAAAATAATAATATTTCAAAAATCACATGAATAATAATAATTTCTTTCTAATTACATAACAACAAACAAAAGAAAACTTAGTAATATGAAATTTAACTAAAACATAAAAATTAATTTGAATATTTTTCTATAAGGTTTATTTTCAATGATAAATATTAAGTATAATATTTATATATTATAAACCATATTCAGTTTAGAATTACATTTTTTTAAAATATATATTTATTGATATTTTACAGAGAGGAAGGGAGAGAGATAGAGAGCTAGAAACGTCAATGAGAGAGAAACATCGACTAGTTGCCTCTTGCACACCCCCTACCGGGGATGTGCCCGCAACCAATGTACATGCCCTTGACCGGAATTGAACCCGGGACCTTTCAGTCCGCAGACCGATGCTCTACCACTGAGCCAAACCGGTTTTGGCTAGAATTACATTTTTATATGAGAAATATGATTTAAGTCACACTCAGAGACATAAAGCATTTAACTCCCTCTTAATATATTAAAAATGAGTATGCTTTTATAACATGTCTTTACAATGTGATGCTTATATTCTAATGAATTACAGTAATAAAGAATCTTGGTTTAAAATATAATTGTCCGAGGTGTATGTTTATCTTTCATAGTTCTCCATTCTCACTTTTTAGTATGTCATTAACATTTGGTACTATTTCTAAGGCTTAATTGTGGACCTCTGTGGTTATAAGAGTATTTAAAATTCCTCTTTGATTTCATTTCCTTGATTCTAGTGCGGCAAAGAGCAGTAAAACTCTTAAAAACCCTTTTATTTATTTATTTATTTATTTATTTATTTATTTATTTATTTTAATTTTATTGTTTAAGGTATCACAAATAGTGGTACATATGGCTCTCTTTTTCCCCTCACCACTCACTGAAAATTTTAAATTTTATGTTCATAGTTAATGGAGTGAACCATAGGAAACCAAAAGACCCAAAACTTATTTTACCTTAAGTATATTTATTATGGTTTTTGCATCTCTAAACTATTACCTGTTTCCACCCACAGCATTTTTACAGCATCTGAAATGGTGCCCGATGATGACCACCTCCTGTTGTTCGTGGCATTTTCTAATTCCCTGCCCTTGAATAAATTGCTTCCAATCAACTAAATATGAGAAGGTTGAGGCAGCACGCCCAGGACTAGGTTACAGAAGATTGGGATTATGCCTTGTAGGCAGTCTATCTTCATTGCCTTCTTAGTCTGTACCTGGTGAGGAGTCAGCCATCTTAGAGAAGCTCAGGAGTTTAGAGCAGCCTCTGGCCAACAGCCAACCAGAAACCCAGGCCCCCAGTCTAATATGTTTTCCAACAACTGTACGAGTGAGCTTAGACCACAGGTTTTAGATGAGAACCCAGGCTCAACCAGACACCTTGATTGCAGCCTCATGGAGATAAGAAATGGAGGCCCAAAAAGCCAGATACGAGTACTCAGAGAGTGAGAGACAAACAAATGTGTACTAGGCCACTAAATGTAGGGCACTTCGTTATACATCAATAGATAAGTGATACACTTCCTTAGGCTGTACTGACTTGGCATTACCTGCCCTTTTCAAAAACCTGGAGTGTTCCTACAGTCACACACTGCAGTGGTAGAACCCTTTCACCTTCAGTCCTCACCCTTTTTCTTTGCTAACCCAAGCTGGATCCAGTATTTCTTTGGTAATTATTACCTCATAAACCCTAGGGAAATGTTTCTTTTTTCAATACCCTGGGGTTGTATTACTGTTAACCTAAAACAATCTGAGTGTAAATTACAAAAGAGCTGTTATAGTTATATAAGTGTGATGTTTGATAATGTTATAGTTAGATTAGTGCCATGTTTGATTTATATTTTAAGAATTTAAAACAGTGTGAGAATAATTATTTGTGTGATTTAAAATAGGAGTGAAAGCATTTACTTTTATGAGTGATTTATAGTGTAAGTGTGAATTGTATTTCTGATCTTATTCTGATTTTAAGTAAAAGAAATTATTTGAAGTGTGTTTGAGGCTTAGTGTAACTCCATTTAATGTGACTTGAATCCATTTTGTAAAACTTGAGTTTTAAGAGTGGTTCTGAGCCCCTAACTGTGTGAACGCCCTGACATGTGCTTATCTTGGAATGGTGTAACTGTGTGGACACTCTAACAGCCTTAACAAGTGTATATCTGTAAAGTTGGAAACTGAGGCAAAAGGTGCCTGGAGAGCGCCCGATAACACACACGGAAGACCCATTGGTTGCACCCAGAAGGAACAGGGAACTGCCCAGAATTGGCCATAAAAGAAGGGACCTGGAAGCACTGGTCAGAGACCACAAAGGGGCCCTCCACCTGATGTGATCTTTCCATTCCTTTCTCCCTATTTGAAATACTGCATGAAACTCTGCCTGAGTGAAACTGCCACTCTGCCTGTGAGCCAAAACTTCTGAGGCCTCATTCCTGACCAAGACGCTGCAGCGGTGTGTTCCTGTCCAGTGTGTGTGTGTGTGTCAGTCGGCGCAGATGTCCAGGTGACCTGCCTAGGCTTCTGGAAACCACCACGATTCTGGCAAATAAACCTTGGGATTCATGCATTCTAACTCTTGTTTCTGTGTTTAGTTTATGCTTGGTCAATTTTAATTAAGTACTGTGGGCAACCCATATAAGTCCAGTTCTCTGGCTGAGGGACCCCAGTCACCTGTGCTAAGTTGCCACCTGAGGGTGAATTGGAACAAGAGCTTTCAGGAATAATGTGCCAGCACAATGAAAAGGATGTGCAGGAAGAAATACTTCTCTTCTTATTCATATCCACAGATGATACAGCCATCTTGCAACCACAAAAACCCATTGTTATTTTAAGAGTAGCCAAACCAGTGTGGTTCAGTGCCTGGGCTTAGACCCAAGAACCAAGAGACCACTGGTGATTTCCAGTCAGGGCACAGGCTGAGTTGAGGCTTGATCCCCAGTAGGTGCAGGAGGCAGGAGGCAGGAGGCAGGAGGCAGCCAATTGATGTTTCTCTTTCATGGATGTTTCTATCTCTCTATCCCTCTCCCTTTCTCTCTAAAAAAATCAATAAAAACATATTAAAATATTAGCAGAAAAAGATGAATATGATTCTTATGATGCTGCAATGGCACTAAATTAATCATCCTAGAATCACCATGCTGCCAGTCTTTTGTTTTCTGTGACACATTTAAGGCAATTCTATACAGGTCTTCTATAACCTGCAGTTAAGGGCATCCTTACTTATATATTTGCTATAATATATTCCTTTTAACTGACACTGAAAATATGCAAAGTTTATTTTCTTGTACCAAAACAAGGTAAGAGTCCCCTTTAAAGCCTTAATCACTTAACACAATCAAGCTCACACAGAGATACTGGTTTCTAAATATTTTCTTAAAACCCCAAAATTACCTATGCCACTTATTTGATCTCAATCACAACTTGCATCTATGTAACTTTAAGAAAATCTCATGAAATCAAATCAGAAATGAAAGACTAAATTCAAACAAAATATCTAATAGCATTTCTTAACTGGGTCTTCTTCTGAATTTCAGAATACTGTATGTGATTTGAATGATTATTATATCAATTCTTTGGAGGATGGTGGTACATAGTATTATACTATTATCTTTCTAGGAGATAAGTTTATTCATTACAGACAAGGTGTGCTTTCAAGTATTCAGACTTAAATCTTTCTTGGGACACCAGTTGTAAAAGAGTGTTCTGGTTGTTAACTCCATACTTTCTTAGCTACACTCCCTCCCCGCATCCTCCACTCCATTTATCTTTTTCCAACAGAACCTGTAGAAGTGGATCATTTTTATCTCTCCTTTCTCATATTGAGACTTTAAATGAAATTCTATCATCCTGCCATCTTTACCAAAATATATTTTTGTAATGCCATCATATAAGGATTCTAGCCTATAATATAATGCCTGGCATGCAGTAGAAATCTAATCAATACTCAATGCAAAAGATAAAGAAGAAGAATCTTCTACATTAGCCCATTCCACTAAATAAGAAAATTGATTTTATTGTACACTGATTGTGTTTCATATTATTCTCATGTATTTTACTTTTAAATTATTTAGTTGATATTATGGATGTAAAAATGGCTTGTCACAATATTCCATTCCATTTGCCAACATCCAGGCTTTGATTATGTTTTTAATCAAGACAAATATAATTGTATTTATATTTCTTACAAAGGGGAAATATATTTTTGTGATATCTAAGTTTATTGAAATAAAGTCAATAAAGGAAGAAAATTCCATACAGGGGATTTCTGAATTTAAAACTTCAATATTTATGTTCATAAGCAAGAGGAAAATAGCACTAATAAGGACATTTCAAATGCAAATTGAAAGAGTGCTTTGTGACACAATGTAAGCTCCATCTCATAGTCTTAAGGTTGACTAATTGAATTGCTATTGATAAGATGTCACTTAAAGAGACATCTCTGCAGTGAAACATGAGTTTGCTGTAAATGACCTGTCATTAAAGTCATGGGTAATGTCTGCATCTTTATTGAATTAAAATGTACCTACTAGCATTGTGCTCAAGGAGAGTTAAAGCAGCAAAGATAGGAAAATCTCAGTACCCATGATCTCCTAGAGAATTGTGCCTCAGGTGCTATGTTAATTTACTTGCTGGGAAATATTCATTGAAGCCAGTCAATAAACCAGGTAGAAAAGCTGGGACTTGCAGCTGCATTCATAGCCAACTACATTCGGACATTTCTACTTAAAATATGTGGAATATTAGTTTTGAGTTTTTAATTATATCCATATAGATAATTTGATTTGTTTTATATAAATTTTATACCAAAAAATGGTAGAAATAAAGAAATTCAAAGACATGACTTTTTAATAGGTTTTTCCCAAGTGTCCCATACTTAGCCAGGAATTATTTAGACAACTAAAATTCAAATTCAACCAGTATAAAAATACAATTCAGCAAAGACCACATATTTATTTAGTATCTACTTTATAAAATAAAACCATAAGTGTTTCTATGTTTGTGCTAAATTTTAGCCATTTTGCTATTGTAAAAAACATTCACTAACTACACAGATAGGTCAATGGATTGTCTACAACCTGACCCAATAACAGGATATAAAAAAACTTCTCCATTAGAAAATATATCTTATACATTTTAACCCACACCCTGGCCAGTGTGGCTCAGTTGGTTGAGCATCCTCCCATGCACTGAAAGGTTGCTGGTTCAATTCCCAGTCAGGGCACATGCCTAGGTGGTGGGCTTACTCCCCAGAAGGCAGCAGATAAATGTTTCTCTCCCACATCAATGTTCCCCCCACTTTTCTCTCTCTCTCTAAAAACAAAATAAAATAAAAACATATCTTTAAAAAAAAGTATATGACTATAAAAATCTGAATTTCAATCTCTTCAAATTATTTATGATTAAATATCACAATCTTACTGATTTCTTTCAAATCCTATATTAAACCATTTATGAAAATCTTTATATAACACTAGAGGCCCAATGCATGAAGATTCGTATAAAAAATAGGCCTTCCTTCCCCTGGCTGCGGGCATAACCTTTGCTCTGGCTAGAGCCAACTTTCTGCCTTCCTCCTGCCCAGAGCTACCTTTCCACCTTCCCACACTGCCCCGAGACCCTGAGCTGTGGGGGCATTACAGAACACCTGCAACAAGGCAAGCATCCCACACTGCCCCTGGCCACTCAGCACTTGCATATGCAAATTAACCCACCATCCTTTGCATACCCATTCCTGATTGGCTGGTGGGCATCACGAAGGTACAGTCAATTTGCATCTTTCTCTTTTATTAGTATAGATTCTCTCTTCCAATAAAGCATTATAATTTGGCATGATTTTCTACTAAAAGACTTCATAGATTATATAAAAGAGTAATATGAAATAGTGTCAGCTATTATTTTTAGAACATTTAACAACAGTGTGTAAAATGCTAAAGTATATAAGAAGCACAGGGTAGGGCAAAAGTAGGTTTACAGTTGTTCATATGGGCGTTAATAAAGTAATCAATAAACCTACCTTTGCCCCACCCTGTATATAATGAAATGATAGCTATATGAAAAGTAAAATGTACATATTAGATATATTTCTTATTTTCATCACATTTCTTGCACAGTCCATTTTATTTGGGAATTTTTGAAATTTAATTTTTAATAAATAATCATGCATTGTTCTTAGTGTTTTTTTTCCTTTTTATTGAATTTATTGGGTTGACACTGGTTAACAAAATTATACAGATTTCAGGTCCACAATTCTACAACACATCAGCTGTACACTGTATTGTGTTGACCATCCCAAGTCAAGTTTCCCTCCATTACCTTCTATCCTTTCTCTACCCTCTTCCTCCTCCCCCATATCTCTCCTCCCCCCAGCCATCACCACATTATTTAAATCCATGAAGTTTCTCTCTCTCTCTCCCTCTCTCTCTCTCTCTCATTCCCTCCACCCACCCTGAGAGCTATCAGTCTGCTCTCTATCTATGAATCTGTCACTATTTTGCTTGTTAGTTCATTTTGTTCATTAGATTCCACAGATGAGTGAAATCATCTGGTACTTGTCTTTCTCTGACTGGCTCATTTGTTCTTAAGTGTTCAATTTTCATTTCTAAATTAATGTTCTTTCAGTTTTAGCAATTTGTCAAGAAATATGAATATTTTGCTGGTTACAACTAAGTTTTAACAGAGAGTCAAATTGCCCTCTCCATCTACTGTCATCCCAACAGAACTGTCTAGCCTCCCTTTGGGGAATGGCCAACCTGAGGCTGAGGGAGAGTCAGAGGTTATGATGAGAATCCTACATCAAAGCCCACACTGACATGCAGATTTCCTGGTTAAAATGAGCTCTTCATAAATTATTGTGTATGGAAACTTCTATAAAGCTAAGTAAATTCCCATATGAGGTAAAAGGCCACAATTAAGACTTGCTAGCACATGTCTTCTTGAGAAAAACAATCTTGCTTCAGGGGTTGGGGGGTGGGTGGCCTTATTAGTTTCATATTAATTGCTTCTAAACCTTGGAATAGGTTTCAGCAAAATTCAAAAAGATATTTTATGTTTATATGCATGTATAATCTCTGTATTTCTCTCATATTCAATTGTTCAGAGTTCTTACTTATAATTTGCTTTCCATTTTGTATTGCATCATGGTTGAAGTTATGTCAAGTTTTATTATATGAGAGAAAGAGATTATAACAAAGAAATGTCTGCCACTAAAGACAAAGATTGGCATTTGGCTGTCTGCTAACTAATTAAATGTCACTGAGTCCAGAGGCTAAATATGCATCAGTCAATGACTTGGTAGATTGTACTGTTGCATATGTACATTTAATTATAGAGTGATTGGAATTAATAAAGTGGTAGTACCTCCCTGAAACAGATTTTATGACCCATGATTTCTCTGAGAGGACTTGCTGATCACTGCCCTCTACATAATGTTATACTTAACTAAATTCATTAGACAAACATTTAGATGGCAAATTAGCAAGTACTCGTCTATGTATTATCCACATTGATGATTCCCTAGTTAATCTAATGTTAATCTAATTTGTGTTCTTTCACATAGTAAATACCAAGAATCCTTCCCTAACTATCATGTTTCTGAGAAGTCTTCCTATGTATTATATCTATACTAGAGGCCCGGTGCACAAAATTTATGCATCGAGGGAATGGTGGGGGGAGGATCCCTCATCCCATATTGTGCCCTCTTGCAATCTAGGAGCCCTTGGGGGATATTCATCTGCCATGGAGGCGGGAAAGGATCCCCTCACTGCCACTGTGTTCACCAGCTGTGAGCCTGGCTTCTGGCTTCTGGCATTCCCACTCCACCTAGGAGAGCACACTGGCCACCAGAGGGCAGCTCCTGCATTGAGTGTCTGCTCCCTGGTGGTCAGTGCACATCATAGTGAGGAGATGAGCAGCCTTAGCATATCATTAGCATATTGCATTTTGATTGGTTGAATGGATGACCAGACTACTGGACACTTAGCATATTAGGCTTTTAATATATATATTATCACATACACTATAATCCAAGAATCCAAGAAATTTTATACTTTTTTTCTCCTATGGGTATAGAAACATAGGTATTTTTATTATAATCATATTTCCTAAATGATGTGAAGAGAGATATGATTAAGATAATATTCCCTTCTCAATTATTTTTGCTTTGTATCTTCTACTAGAAGTGATAATCAAGAATAAAAAACAGACAATAAGGTAGTGAAAGCCTAGGGTGGGGAAAAAGGGGGCATATGTAATAAAGATTTTTTTAACAAAGAATCAATAGCTCTAGCTGGTTTTATTCAGTGGATAGAACATTGGCCTGCAGACAGGAGGGTCCTGGGTTCAATTCCAGTCAAGGGCACATACTTAGGTTGTGGGCTTGATCTTCAGTAGGAGGCAAGCAGGAGGAAGAATCATTGATGTTTCTATTTCTATCTCCCTCTCCCTTCGTCTCAGAAATAAATAAATAAATATTTTTAAGAAAGATAAAAAGAATCAATAATACAGGAGGACAAAATGACAGTGAAATAGATGGACAAGTCCTGAGTTTTGTCCCAAAACTGTATGGAGTTTCCTCAAAAAATTAAAAATGGAACTCTCATTTGATCCAGTGATCTCACTTTTAGGAATATATCCCAAGAAACTAGAAACACCAAACAGAAAGGATATATGCACCCCTATGTTCATAGCAGCACAATTCACCATAGCTAAGATCTGGAAATAGCCTAAGTGCCCATCAGCAGATGAGTGGATTAAAAAACTATGGTACATCTACACAATGGAATTCTAGGCTTCAGTAAAAAAAGATGGAATTCTTACCATTTGCAACAGTTTGGATGGAACTGGAGAGCATTATGCTAAATAAAATAAGCCAGTCATAGAAAGATAAATATCACATGAGCTCACTCATTTGTGGAATATAATGTACAACATAAACTGATGAACAATAACAAATCCAGAGACAGAGAAGCACTGATCAGACCTTCAAACCTCAGAGGGAAGGTAGGGGAGGGTGGAGATAAGGGGGAGAGATCAACCAAATGACCTGTATGCGTGCATATAAGCCCAACCAATGGACACAGACAACAGAGGGGTGAGGGCCTGAGTGGGGGGGGGAGGCAATGGGGGTATAAGGACACATATGTAATACCTTAATCAATGAAGAAATTTTAAATAGAATCAATAATAGAACATACTATCAGAATCCAATATATGTACTTCTTATGTAATTACATAATCGCCCACTGATCACCCATTAATGCAACTAAACAGTGATATATATAATCAAAATTACTGATTATCCATTAAAAAATGTATATTTGAATTTGGTATTCATTTCATTTTGTGATATCTACAAAGCAAGTTTTCCTCTCCCCGACAAATTGTGACCAATTGGAAAATTTAACCTGGGATGTATATATTGGTACGGAAATAGCTAATTATATATATGATCTAAAAATGCTTTCTTCAAAATACACTTAATTTCCTTAGAAATTAAATGATTAAATCTCTAACATCTGACAGAAACTTGTATTAAAAGTTCTCTTCTCCCTAGTGCTGGCAGTTAAAACTATGATTTGTAATCACTGTAAAAATCTCTGTTTCCTGCATTCAAAGTTAGGTCATTTCCTCTTCCACATTTTATAGTTGGAAAATATGCTAGACTGGTGAATTTTAAAACAAATAGTGATATTTATTTCATATAATTCCCCCTCTTTAATATATCTTTGTCTCTTGTGAAATAAAGTTGTGACACCAGGCACTAATATAAGACAGTAATATTTTTAAAAGTGTATGTGGGGCTGAAACCAGTTTGGCTCAGTGGATAGAGTGTTGGCCTGCGAACTGAAGGGTCCTGAGTTTGATTCTGGTCAAGGGCATGTACCTTGGTTGCCAGCACATCCCCGGTGGGGGGCATGCAAGAGGCAGCTGATTAATGACTCTCTCTCGATGTTTCTGACTCTCTATCTCTCTACCTTCCTCTCTGTAAAAAATCAATTAAAAATATATATTAAAAAAAAGTGTATGTGGGAAGGGCAACAAACGTGCTCAAATGCCCCTGATTTCTGTTATTCTACAATGAGATACTTAGAAAGATACAATGTACTTAATTGTATAGCACTTTAATGGGATTTATTTGTTTTGCTTAAAAAGGCATGCATCAGAGTCATCTGTAAAGCATCAAAAGTATGTCCCTGGTCTTCTTTGACCTACTAAGTCAAATTCCCCATGGCTTAGATAAAGTCTGTATACTTAAATTTTAAAAAGCCAGAACTCTTACCATTTGCAACAGCATGGATGGAACTGGAGAGCATTATGCTAAGCAAAATAAGCCAGTCGGAAAAAGATAAATATCACATGATCTCACTCATATGTGGAATATAATGAACAACATAACCTGGTGAACTAAAATAGGTCCAGAGACATAGATAAGCATCAAACAGACCAGCCAACCTCAGTGGGAATGCAGGTGGGGGGAGGGGAGTTCAACCAAAGGACTTGTACTAGTATTCATGCATATAAGCATAAGCATAACCATGGATACAGACAGTAGCGGCGGGGGGAGGGGGAAGGAGGGCATGTGTTGGGGGGATAGGAATGAGTGGGGAGAGAGGTCAATGGGGGAAAAGGGATTCATATGTAATTCTTTAAACAATAAAGAATTAAAAAATAATAACAAAATTTTTTTTATAAAGGACAGTCTCCACCCCCTCAAAAATAAATAAATAAAGTAAAGGGGGAGATGAAGCAAATTAAATTACCCAACACATTCCATCCTGGAGCATTCTAGTCACTGCAGAGTCTGCAATCCCACCGCAAACAATCCAAAACAATAAAGAAACACTATATGTTGAGGAGACAAATATTAGTCAGACCTGTATTACAGCTAGATTGATATATACATTCCCCAAATTGTTTTTGAAGGATATAGCATTGATATAGCACAGGAATGATAAATTCTGCCTAAAAGTTTTCTAATCTGTACGTCGTTAATAAAATTTAATCTTATGGATGTATAAACATATCTGTTTAGCTCTTTTGAAAGCAAATATGTGGGTGAAATAAGTTATTTATAATCTTGGGAAATTCCTAAGGGTGAGAGTGAAGACAAACCAAAATAAATATTTAAAATCTCAGACTAGATGAACTATTCAAATATAAATACATATATAAAATTACATCAACATAACATAAATGTTAACATTCCTTAAAATTATTGATTTTAAACAAATTATTTTATTTCCAATAAGGAAATAGAATAATTTATCAGATATACATACACACACAAAAAAGGGATCCAAAATAGAGACACAAAGAAACAGGCCAGATTTTTGGATAACTGTCTAGCCCTCCAAACCTCAGTTCTCTTCTGTCCCTTTCTTGACCAAAACATGCTAAAAAGGCTTTTCAGTTTTATGATCTACAAGTTATAAATTTGAATCCATCTCCATCTGCTATGTTCTATGAAAATCTCTATCCCTGTTCAAAAACTTCATTCATTCAAAACCCAACAGCCACTTTTGTTCAGTTTTCTTATTTCATATTTTAAATTTCATATTTTAGAAGGTGACATTCTTTCTTTGACTCTTAACACTCTTATCTATGTTTTCATTTTACTTTTTTCCACTCAATTTAAATTTTTAGCCATCACTTCAAAGTTGATATTCCTAAAGATCTTACCCTATGCCATCTATTGTTTCTACTCCCCACCCCCTACAATTTACATGGTCCTCTTGGGTCAGTGCTTCCATTTTCATGGTTTTAAGGGCTATAACTATGCTGAAGACTCACAGTCTGGTTCTCTTTCCCATATCTCTGTGATGAGCTTCAGACCATACATGTTACTATCCATGAAGGCCATTATTTCCAGAAACTAAATCATCTATACTACCCTGCCAGCTCCCAAAGTATCCAAACAAACCAACCAAAAGACTTGTGTATCCTATTCCATGTCTAGATTTAGACATTTGAGTGTTATTCTTGAATCTTCCCCACCCCTAATTCACCTATTTATAAGGGCTACAGTGTCTACTTCCTAAAATTCTGAAATGACTTCACTATCTTCCCATTCTCTCCTAGAGTGGGCTATCATTATCTTTTCTCAAATGACTTTAAAGCCCAGTTATTTCCCTATCATCTATATTTCCCACCTATATAACCTTACACTTCTAAAAATATTTCTCATATGCAAGTATAATCTTACTTCCATTGCTATTAAGATGTATATTTGTCCAGGGAAAAGGTAATAAACATTTCCTTAAAGAGAAAGACCCAAATACTTAGTCACACTAAAGAATTCTTAATAAACACAGTTCTTATAAGTTTTATACTTTACCAAACTCACCCCCTCTGCCTTTTTTGCTCCTCTCTTTCCTCACTTACCCATATAAGCACTCAATGCTAAAGGTAGGCTTAATTGGGTTCAAATTATCATATGCATTTTGTTTTCTCAACTCCAGACCACTTTGCTATGCATTTCTCTGGCTGGATCTTCCTTCCCATCATCCTCTTCACTTCAAGTGTATCTTTAGACACCAGTTATTCCAGACAACTTTCTTAACCAATGCCAGTCATGCTATAGAACTGCTTGTTCTGTATTATCAAATTCTCTGTGCTTACCCTACTACATTACTTATCACACTGCTTTGTAATTCTCTCTCTCTCTCTCTCTCTCTCTCTCTCTCTCTCTCTCTCTCTCTCTCTCTTGTATTTTCCATCTCTTACAAACAGAATCCATGACTATATTGTTCACACCTGTGCCTGATTTTTAGGTCCCCCTTCTCAGCACTGTTCTACTTAATCACCTCAAGGCAAGATCCATTATCATAACTATCATCTAACCCTTCCATTCTATATAATCATTTTTCTGACTTCTTCTACTTAGTTTAAATTATACACATCTGTCTCATTTAAAATCATAGAAACAAAACAAAGCACACAACCCAGTAGCCACTCTGTACCACCAACTTGCTAAATTTCATGAAAATTTTAATTAGCTGGTTCAATTTTTTTCTTCCATTGAATATTTCACTAGCTTTAATTTTATTTCCACCACTATTCAAATACTATAACATTTTACAAAGTCATGAATTACCATTGCCAACACAGTGAACATTTTTACTTAGTATTTTGTCTATTGTCCGTAAAGCTCTTTCTTATACAATATATACTAAGAAACTCCACTGGATTTTTGCATTCCTATTTGTACCCGAGGACAGAGCTTGGTAAACAAACAAACAAGCAAAAACCTACTGCTCTAAATAAGTGTTTTTCCAATTTTCAAGTATATACAAATTGCCTGGGTTCTTGGTGAAATATAGCAATAACTACAATGGATCTGGGTTCCTGCCTGAGGCTTTGCTGCTCTAACAAACTCTCATGCCAATATGCGGGTCTGTGGATCACCTATAGAGGAGCAAGTGTCTCTAATCACAATGGAATAACTAGGGAGCTTTAAAAACAGCAATCCCTGGGCACCGTTGGAGACTGATTTAATTGGTCTGGGTGTAACCTGGTTACTGGGAATTTTCATGATCCCTGGGCGATTCTAATATGTAGCAAAGGTTGAGAACCACTGTAACTATAGTCACCATACTACACATTACATCACCAGGACTTACTTATCTTATAACTTATATTTTATTTAGAGAAGTTTTTAAAATATTAACCTAGAAGGCAATAGCTTTAGTAGCCCAATTAGTCATTCTTTCACTAATTCCATGTATGTAATATATCTAGGCAAATTATCCCTTTTCCTTGTTACAATGCCTGCTGATTCCCACTGAAATAGACAGTCTGGAGGCAGGGTAGTGCTGCTGAAAGAGCATAAATGTTCAAGGCAGACAGATCTGAATTCAAATTAATTACTCTGCTCTGTTATTCTGAGAAAGTCACCCAAATACTGCTCATTACTTTCCTTAACTTTAAAGGGAATAGATACCTTGGAGATATCTTATGAATTTAAATGAAAACTTTTGTAAAAATGCCTTATACACTTCCATATTGAAGGTGCATAGATCTATTCAGTTATTTATTTATCTAACAATTGTTTATTGAATATTTAATGTTATCATTAAGTAAATGGAGGCATTAAAAAGAAAAACAAGGCTGCTGAAACCGGTTTGGATCAGTGGATAGAGTGTCAGTCTGCGGACTAAGGGGTCCCAGGTTCAATTCCGGCCAAGGGCATGTACATTGGTTGCAGGCACATCCCCGGTGGGGGGCGTGCAGGAGGCAACTGGCCAATGTTTCTCTCTCATCGATGCTTCTATGTATCTATTCCTCTTTCTTCCTTCCTTTAAAAAATCAATAAAATATATTTTAAAAAGAAAAGAAAAACAAGATTGTGTCTTCCATAGCACTATGTGTGTGTGTGTGTGTGTGTGTGTGTGTGTGAAAGAGAGAGAGAGAGAGAGAGAGAGAGAGAGAGAGAGAGAGAGAGAGAGAGAGAGAAGGATAAAATACATAAATGAGATAGAGAAGGCTTTGGAGTATGAAAATCTACTTTAAAAGGAGAAATCATTAAAGTCCTTTTTGAGATCTGAAATAGAGAAAAAAAGCAATCACTCCTGTGAACAATTTGGGGAGAAGAAGTTCAGGTAGACATCAGAACAGCCACGATTTCTGAAGCATAAGTGAGGTTAGTGTGACTCAGGGACAGAGAGAAAATGAGAGGCGACCATAGTGGGAATGAGCCTGGAGGGTTAGGAAGGGCCTTCATCACTTGTATCAGAGAGAATGGCAAGGTGCTTGCATTATATCCTAATTGCAAGAAAAAAAGACATGAGAATATAATTAAGAACTGATTTTATTTTCATTATTAAGAAATTGTAGCCCGGCCAGCATGGCTCAGTGGTCAACTGTTGACCTATGAACCAGGAGGTCATGGTTTCATTCTCAGTCAGGGCACATGCCTGAATTGTGGGCTTGATCTCAGGAGGTGGTGTGTAGGAGGGAGCCATCAATAATTCTCTCATAATTGACGTTTTTATCTCTCTTCCTCTCTCTTCCTCTCTGAAATCAATAAAAACATATACTTTTTTTAAGAGAAAGAAATTATACTGGCTGCTGTGAGGAGAATCAACTATAGTGGGGAGGGGCTGAAATGGAAACACTAGTGCCAGTTATGAGGTTATGACTTATAACAATGCAAATGAGAAATGATGATAGCTGAGAAAAGCAAAAATCCTACCTTTCAATGTCTGTCTTCCATTCTATACTCCCTATATGTACCTCCTCCAGGTGATGAATGCCCTATTGTTTAATAGGTTGGTGGGCAGTTTTAGTGATGTTCCATATTAGATTTATCTTGAAGCCATCTACGTTTCTTCCTATGATCTACTTATGAGAAGCTACCATAAACACAGAAAAAAAATTCAGTCTTTGAGATTTATCAAGCATTAAGTGAGTGGCAATGTCTCCGATTTATTAATTAATTCCATCAACTATTTGTAGAGCTATGTAAGCAACATATATTCATTGTAATTGTTGGTTGAGTATATTTAAACTATTTTCTCTGTTTCCAATCTTTAAACAAATTTCAGTTTTAAAAATATTATGTTCACTGTTCATTTTTTTAAAACCATTTATAAATTTGCTATTATATCTAGGTACCAAACTAAATACTACAGAAAATCAGGGATCTAGATAAGAAACATGATAATCTTCATAGATCTTGCTGTTTACAATGAGAATACACCCAGAATATAGACTGTCCCAACAAAATGCAGTAAGGGCCACACATAGTGCTATGACACAAAGAAGCTTAGGGAAGGCTTCCTATAGAAGGCGGGTTTTAATTGTGAAGAAGTAAAATGCAGAACAAAGGAGGGAGTGGAAGAGATAGAAATAAAACAGTGTCCAGATGGAAAGATATTATGGCACTGCCATGGTTTCTAAAAGTATATATAAGAACCCCCAACTAGTCAGAGGGCTGATACCTAACCTAAGGCTACCTGTGTTGAAGCACGAGGAAAGACATAAATTAATTAACTCCTGCATTAATTAAACAAATATTGAGCACCTACCATACACTGGACACTAGTAACTAAAATCAGAAATGAGCAAGAAAATAATTCCCTAGAGTTTAACTTCTGGAAGGCAGAGGGGGGTTGAAGGCAGACAATGGACAAAAGAGTCACTTTCCCCACCAGTTCATTGTTTAAAGTGAGAACTGTAAAAATACAACAGATGTTCTTTGTTCTTTCAACAAATCCCACCTGTGGGATACCCTACAGCGTTTTGAACAGGTCTGTCACAAAGTAAGTGATTCATAAAATCACCTGACAGAGTTAAGCATGTGAAACACACATGACAGGGCTGTCAGCACCTCCCAGCTCACCAAACGATGAATGTCATAAGGAATAAACCTGCTTTAATTAATTCTCCCTGGAGTCTTTCTACAATTCCACAGATTTTTAATTTTTTTTAGGTTCTTTTTATTTCTTTGTTTGACTGGAATTAATTCTTCCTCTTGCCAACTGAGTCCACATCTCATTCCCTCCAATTTCCACACTCCGATGGAAACCAGCCTGCTAGCCATCTATTTGGTCAAAGACTGACCTAGGTTTCCTTTGAGGACTGAAATTTTATTTTATTTTTAAAATAAGCCAGAGGGTACTGTTTATCCTGGACAATGCTTAAAAGTTTCACAAGGTCAATTGTATTTTATTTTTCAGCAGTCTTTTTTTTTAATAATTGAGTAAGTTTAATACCAAATAAAATGACGAAGTGGTTTTTCCTTTCAATCTGGTAGTGAAGTATTTCAGAATCTTAGCATCTACAATAAATTATTTTCCCACTAACCAAAGAAATATTTTACTGAGATTTAAAGAATCCCAGGTAAGAGACTCTCTAGAAAGGCATTAGAAATTAACTAGCAGATTAAAATCTAGAATGGAAATGCCAAAATAAATCTGAAATTTTTCAAATATAATGGAGACTATGATATAAATAAATCTTTCTTATAAAACCTTTAACATTCTCAACACCTTAGCCTGCAGATCCAATTATCCTCTAACATTATCTGCTCAGCCATGCTGAGCTTATCCACCAGCCCTCCAGTAAGAAATAATAAAAGGTCGGCAGGTATATTTACATTCAGAGGGAAGTGGTATAGGTGTGAGAACTGCAATCATTTTCTACAGAGTTATAAACAATAAAGAGTTTGTGACTAGCAGGACATCTATATATAAGTTTGGCTAGTTGAATTGTTCTGTTTTGAGTAAAAATGGGGGGAAACTATTCAAAGAAAATAATGGCGATATTTTGCCACAGAGTTTTGTAATAAAAGAATAAAGCTACTGTGTTTTGTATTCATTATCATTTGGAATTTGCATTAATTCACTTGTAAGCAATCTTTGCAGAATGCATCCTGAGGAATTAGTTCCCTACCTACATGTGACTCAGAGTCTATGGGAACAGACTACTCCCAACATAGATAAGGCCAGTGCAATGGGCCACAGGTTACAAAGAGATATGTGTCTCCTACCGATGGAATACAATTAATTTTGCCCTGGTTTACTCTGGGTGTCTGTGCAAATGTATAAGAAATCACATATGTGCAGTAGCTTAATGGATATCACACAAACTATATCTGATTTTCTCATAGTCACCAAGAGTTTAGGAAAATGCTTATGCATATATACTTAAGTTTATTAACCAAATTGATTAGTGTCTAAATCTGTATAGAATTAAAACAAGAAAATATGAGATTTTTATAAGGAAAATATAAGAATGAGGGTGATCAACCATTCCTTAAAATTTTAAGACATTAGGCTTTATGAGATGATCAAGAGACTTTAAAGTTAAGAGTTGCCAAAATAATCAATTATTAGTGAGCCCAAAGCTAGATGGCTAATCAGAACATAAAGAAGAGGTTTAAGATTGGTGGTGGAGACAGAGATATTAACTAACTGCATATTCTCAGCCTGGTGGGCCCGGAGCTAATTCTACAAATGCCCTCTCTATCCCCCTGGCCAACTTGTCCTTTTGTGTCGGCTTGGTTGGTAATTGAGTCCATATGAGGGAGTGAGAGTTTGGGGAACTCAAAGAAATTATAGCAACATCAATAAAAATGATATGTGAATGTTAATAATGTATTAAACTGCCACAAAGTTCCAAATAAAATATTTCAATTAAAAAACTAAGGTCACTCCACATTTAATTTTGAATGTAGAAAAAATCAAAATCAAAAACAAAACCAAAAGTACTTAATAAAAGAGAACAAATTAGGAAAAGATAATATTATTATTTTTTTTGGAAAATGTTCAAGGAAACTTTCTGGAGTACAGCTGTTCTTCAAGGTACTCCTGATAGAGTGTCCTGTGTTCCATTGTATCCATTAATAGGAGGCTCACAGCTGCCCTTCCCTGCAGGAGGTATATATATACAATGCCTCCTATATAATAAAGGCTAATATGTAGATTGTCCCTTTTGGGAATTTGACTGGGAGACCAGGAGTTTGATTGCTCACTATGACATGCACTGACAACCAGGGGGTGGAGCAGAAGGAGGAGGCAAGGAGATGGGGAGCTGGGGAACCTGATCAACAACCAGGGGTCCAGCAGTGGAGGGCACTTAGGGATGACCAGGCCTGCAGGGGAGGGCAGTTAGGGGCAAAAAGACTGGCAAGGGAGGGCAGTCAGGGTGACCAGGCCATCAGGAGAAGGCAGTTGGTAGCAACCAGGCCTGCAAGGGAGGGAAGTTGAGGGGATCAGGCAGGCAGGGGAGGGCAGTTAGGGTGATCAGACTGGCAGGGCAGGGCAGTTAGGGGCAATGGGGCTGGCAGGGGAGCAGTTAAACATCGATCAGGCTGGCAGGGGAGTGGCTAGGTGGTGATCAGGAAGGCAGGCAGGAGAGTTGTTGGGAGCAGTCCTGGATTGTGAGAGGGATGTCCGGCTGCCAGTGGGATCGGGCCTAAACAGGCAGTCGGACATCCCTCGAGGGGTCCGATAAAAAGGGGCCCTGCACACATACAAAGTGTTGTTGTTTTTTTAAATACAACTTGCATTCATTGTCCTAACAGTCACAGAGAAGGTGCCCATCACCACACTGCCATTTGTTTTCACTGCTCTGCCCAGGATATTCTAGCTGAGACGAATTTCTTCAACCATGGCATTGGCATCTATGAACTATAACTCTTAAGTAGAATACTACTTAAAATGTGTCTCTTTTTAGGAGGAAGAATGTCATTACTTTGTTAATGTACATTATTATCAGTTACTAACACTGGAAAAATAAAATCTGGTTATTTATTTATTTATTTATTTATTTATTTTAAAACAGGCTAAATACAGTAATGTAATTCTTCAGTTCTTATAAAAACTCTTGCTGACAGCCAAATGTATCAGCATAGTCCATAAAGAACTAGTTCATGGTTAATGGAAGCAATACAAAAGCAGTCTAGCATAGATAATTTAGAGCTACACAGAGGTGGAAGCAAAGCCAACTGGTGCCTTTACAGGCTGCATTTTAAGCCTTTATTTCTTTATATTTCAAAAAGAGTGTAATAATATAAATTCTACAAGCTTAGAAAAAAATTAAATACAGTAGCTATGTAAAAACTACTGCACAAAATAGATAGCAAAAGTTCAACAAATACCATGACCTTCTCCTTTTGCAACATGATACTTACATACAGTCAGAGTATTATTATAAAAAAACAGCATAACTTTGACCATGAAGGTCCATTAAGCCTATATATATATATATATATATATATATATATATATATATATATATCACTTTATTGCACTTCCCAGATACTATGTTTTTTTTTACATATTGTGGGTGTGTATCAACCCTGCATCAGCCAAAGTCCATGGATACCACTTTTTTTAACAACATTAGACAACTTTGTGGCTCAGTGGCACATTTTGGTAATCCTCAGAATATTTCAAACGTTTTCATTATTATTATATTTGTCATGGGATTTGAGGTCAATGATGTTACTATCATAATGATTTTGCAGGGCTACAAACTATGCCTGTATAAGGCAGCAAAATTAATCAATAAATGTATGTGTTCTGACTGTTCCACTGACTGGCCATTTGCCCATCCCTCTACACTTCCTGTCACCTTACGCCTCCCTGAGATGCAGCATTAAAATTGGGCCAATTAAGTATGCAACAATGGCCTTTAAGTGTTCAAGGGAAAGAAAGACAATCTCAATTTAAATTAGAAACTAGAAATGATTAAGCTTAGAAACGAATGTTGATCAGGTTCCCCAGCTCCCCATCTCCTTGCCTCCTCCTTCTGCTCCACCCCCTGGTTGTCCGTGCTTCTGGCTGAGCAGCACTCCCCAGGGGGCAGCTCCTGCATTGAGCATCTACACCATGAGGGCCAATGTACATCAGAGCGACCGGTCATTCTGCCATTTGGTCGATTTGCATATTAGCCTTTTATTTTATAGAATATTTCTTAAATGAGAATTAAAAGCTGATATTACTCCTTGATCCATAGGTTGCAGTACAAATGTTGTATTAGCAGGCATGAAAACAACATTAACCTCATTGTACATCATCAGAGCTCTTGGGTGACCCGGTGCATTATTAATGAGTAGCAATATTTTGAAAGGAATATTTATTTAGCAATAGGTCTTATGTGGACTTAAATATTCAGTAAACTGTGTTGTTAATAAATGTGCTGTCATCTAGGCTTTTCTGTCCCATGTGCGGAGTCCCATTTACAGAGCACACACAGAGTACACTTAGCATAATTCTGGAGGCCCCTAGGATTTTCAGAATGGTAAGTAAGCATTTATTTCAATGTAAAGTCTCCAGCTGTATTAGTCCCTAACAAGAGATAAGCCTAAGTCCCAGATGGCATCTTATTCCAATATGATACAATTTTATCTACATATAAATTGTGATGTGTCTACCTTCATTAATTATCTTAGACCTTCTGGATAATTTGCTGCAACTTCTATATCACCAGTTGCTGTTTCACCTGCACTTTTAGGTGGTGGAAATGGCTTCTTCCCTTAAACCTCATGAACAAAAATATGCTAACTTCAGCTTTTTTTCTGCAGCTTCCTTACCTCTCATAGTCCTCCTAGAATTGGAGAGTTAGGGCCTTGCTCTAGATTAGGCTCTGGCTTAATCCATTATCATTTTCTCCATATCAGTAATAAGGCTGTCTTGCTTTCTTATCATATGTGTGTTCACTGGAGTAGTACTTTCAATTTCCTCAGGAATTTTTCCTTTGCTTTCACAACTTGGCTAACCTTTTAGATAAAAAGTTCTAGCTTTTGGCTTTCTCAACTTTTGACATGCAAAGCTAAACTCGCAATATCTCCAAGGTAGGTCTTAAAGTCAAGCATTTTTTTCTTTATATATGGCTTTTTTTTCTCTTCAAAATGTTTCTTATAGTTAATTCATAATTGTCTTCATAAGCTCTAATTCATACAAAATTGCAATACTGTACATTGCTTTAGGTTTTCTTTCCTGCTTCTTTAGGGCTTCATTGGGAACAGAATACAAAATATGCTTTGAAACTAGGGGAAATAATGAACAACATAAACTGATGAACAAAAACAGACCCGGAGACAGCGAAGCATCCATCAGGCTGTCAAATCTCGGAGGGAAGGTAGGGGAGGGTAAGAGCAAGGGGGAGAGATTAACCAAAGGACTTGAATGCATGCATGTAAGCCTACCCAATGGTCATGGGCAACAGAGGGTGGGGACATACGTGGGGAGGGGTTTGGAATGGGAAAGGGGGGATGAGGACAAATATGTGATACCTTAGTCAATAAAGAAATTTTTTTAAAAGGAAAGTAAGTAAATAATTGATTCAGTCCACATACTTTTCTATTATTTCTAAAGAAAATGAAATATTTGGTTGTATTCACCCTTTTTAGTGTTTATCATAAACTAACTTTATGGAAATATTTTCTAATCTACCATTTTCATCCATTCATCCAGAAATGAAATTGTACATTTTGGTATAATGTAGATGTGATTCACATCTTTAATCCTTCAAAAATATTGAAATTTTGAAGATAAAAGATTCTAAAAATCTATTTACTTTGGAAAGAAAGAAATAGGTTACTATATAAGATGGGTTACTTAAAATATGAATAACTAGCTTTCAAACTGATACAAGCATTCTATTAATCAATTTCTGGCCACTTTATGGCTTTAGTAATAAACCACACAATTTTACAATCCATCTTCTTATTGGGCATTCTCTTAACATTTACTTCTAAAACATGCTTACAGAAGATATTTTCAAAACAAACATCATTTTGATCATCAATTTATATAATATACACTTACACTTCTATTAGCTCAATTTCTACTTCAGTTTTCCTCTTGCTGTCACTTTCCATTTATGGGCCTCTCGTTTGTAATATGTAATGTAATAGGAGTGGGAATGCAACCCAGATTCTCTTCCATCTTTAATGTTTTGAGATATTATACCTACTACTAGAGGCCCGGTGCATGGGGGGGAGGGGTCCCTTCAGGCCAAGCTGTAGTCTCTTCAATATGGGACCCCTTGGGGGATGTCTGACTGCTGATTTAGGGGATAGGGCCTAAACCAGCAGTTTAACTGGCCCCCTCTGCCAGCCTGGTCATAGCAGCCATCCTGTGAGGGTGTGATGGTCAATTTGCATATTGCTTCTTTGTTATATAGAATTTTTACTTAATTTGCATGTTTTAGAACCACAAAAATCAGAGATAGCCTAAAATACTCATTTCAATAAACACACATTTCTTGCAGTGATAGCTTATATTTGCAAAAGACATGGTTGATGATTCTACAGAATCCTAGTCTAAATTATGCAATTTCTAATTTATGCATTAGTTTAACATTATTTCCTTTATGCAAATCAGTATTTAGGTTCATCATTTATAGTTTCCTAAATAAGTAAATTGTGCTTAAATCATTATTTAATTTTTGTTATATATTCAATATAATTTTCCTTATAAAGGAGTATTTTTCCTAAAGGAGTATTTTAGTCCATAAATTGTACAGTCCTAAGTAACAAATATAAACTCATTTTTATTCTATAGATTGGGTTTATGTGTAATATAATATGTTTCTCTTGCATATGAATTCCTAGATATCAATGGCTGATTAGAGAAAATGTGAACTAGAAACAAAATGTACTCAAAGAAATTTAGAGCATTCAGTCCTTCATTTTTATTTATTAAGGAAATATGTTTATCTGAACTTATATAGGATATTGGGAGTTCTACAAGGAATATAGAAATGGAAAAAAGGGATTCTGTAATATTTTATATGTGTATAAACACACATATAGATTTAAAAAACCTCTATATTAATGCGTATAGAGAAATTACAACTTATCTTTATAGAGTAAACATTATGATTTCTCTATTTGTAAACATTATACTTCTAAGAAGAGCAAAAATATGTAACAGGAGAAAGAAACTGAGAAAACATATTTCAGTAAGTTAAAACTGAAAAGAAAGAACAAATTGATGATACATATATTATGCCATAAAAATGATGCCAAGTTTGTACTAACAAGGAGAATTATCGAATTAGCAATCATAGTTCCTCTAAATATGATGTTCTTCATTACCACAGATGGAAGAATGTATTTATTTACCATCACATCACAATCCAAAAGACATCCAAGTAAAACTGGGAGTAAAAAAATAACTAACTGTAGGTGAAGCTAATATTGAAGAAATGTCCAATATCAATGTCTAGTTTGCTTCAGGGGAAAAAAAATCTACCAGTTAAAAATAAATAATGGGACAGCAACTGGAAGATAATAAATGATCAAGTAACATATCTATAAAGAAAAATAGTAAGAAAAACAGATGGAATAATGTGAAATTATCAATTAAGTACAAATATAAATAAGTAAAATTATTAATAATGTGTTTAGAAAAACTTTCCTCATATTTTCCCCTATTATCTGTATTGTGAATGTTCATAAAATATGTAACTGTTCAATAGCCATAAAAACTACAATAAGACGTTATGTAATGCCTTTGGTACATTCTCTGACATTAAGCAAAACAACGTATTGCAAAATGAATTTTACAATAGGCTGTTTGATATAAGCAAGAGTTAAGTTTCTACAGAATCTCATCAATATTATAACAAAAAAATTTAAATGAAATTAAGTTATTTGAGGATCTGTTGTATACTATGTCAGATTTTGTTAGATTCAAGCATATTAGTATTTTCAATTTTGAAAAATAATATTATGAGCTTCATACATATATTTGCACATATAAATAATTTTAAATAGACGAATATTGGTAAACATTTATTTTTGTTGAATTTATTGGGATGACATTGGTCAACAAGAACATACAGGTTTCAGGTGTGTGTTTCTATGTTACAGGATCTGTATATTGCACCATGTGCTCACAATCCAAAGTCAAATATTCTCCTGTCACCATATATTAGGACCCTATTTATGTATATAAATTATTTCAAATAAACAAATAGTGGTTGAGACTTAAATAGATCTTCAGATCTCCTTAAAATGATTTCAAGAAATAGTTCATTGTCTGATAGTGGGTTATGTGCTTATCAAAATGTCTATGGGCCAGTGCATGAATTTGTGCACCTTGAAAGTTAACAGTGGGCTGCGAGGCTGCAGTAGGCACAAAGGCAGGGCCTGGCCCCTCCTGCCATGGCCCCCAGTCCCCTGTCTGCCAGCAGCCATGCTCCTGCCTCTGCCTCTCCCACACACTGATGGCGACACGGAGTGATTGGGACAGGTGCCAGCAGTGGGTGTGAGCAGGGCAGTCTCTGGCATGTATATGGGTGATCATATACTCTTAAATGAAGAATAAAAATCATTCCTCTATTGCTAGGGAAGCGAGACTTTTTTGTTTTAATATTTGAGGACAGTAGTCACACGTCAATTAACTTGTAAATTGTCTAAAATTATATGAATAAGAACTTACAAAGCATTGAAAATTTGATTATTCAGATAAAATATTCAAGAATTTTTCTTAGTCATATAATAATTAATGAGTGGTCACAAAATATTAGATACTACTATATTTTCCCCAGAAGAAAGATGTGCAAGCTTACTATTAAAACAAGCTGGAATACCATGGGTCCTTGAATACACTCAATAATACATGAAACTAGGCATCTATTCAAGACAGAATTTAAGTATTTAATGTGTGCCAGGTACTAACATATGTACAGAGGTAACAAATTTAAATACTATATAACTCCAATTCTTCAGTATTAGTTTAGAAGGAAAAACCAAGCCAATACATTGCTTCTTGATATACCTTTTATTATTGTTTTAGAAACAATTCATTGTATAACCAACAAGGAGAGAGCTGCTATTTCTGTCTGGTGGGTTTCCAGAAATATTTCATATGTGTATGCAACATAGAAAATATCAGTTTATCAGGCAAAGAAGAGAGAGGAAGAGTATTTATTTATTTTACTAAGAAAGAAAAATTTGGGAACTGACATAGCTATGAAAAGTTCCTGCATACTTTTCCATTCAACACACATCTTTTTAATAACGCCTGTTTGCAGAGCACTCTGCTAGCAATGGGGAGAACACTGAAACACAGATACCCATCCCCCGCTCCAGTGCTGACAATCTAGTAGGAAAGGCACGTATCAGGTAATTGTGATAAATATTTTCTTTAAAAAACAACATAGGTGCCATGGGAGCATAGGAAAGGCTTTACAATTCAGTGTATTTCAGTCAAGGAATAGAAATTAGGTGAGGGAGAGAGGTGTGTCCAGGTGGTAAAAAGTCTCACAAATTATGTTAAATTGTCTGGACTGTATTCTGCAGGCAATGGAGAGGTGTTTGTAATTTTTTTAAAAAGTGGCACAGCTGATTGGTATATTAGAAAACTAACACCGCTGGCAGTGAATAAGGAAAAATAAGTCCAGGAGAGACTAAAAATTATGGAAAACAGAAAGGGAGCCTACTACAAAATTCCGCATGAGAGACCAGGAGAGGCTGACAAAGAAAAGGAGCTGGTTTACAGAGGTGGTGAAGAGGAGAGGGAATATTGGAAAGACATTTCTGAGATATAATTTAAATATTAGAGAATCTCAAATATAAAGAGAGAGAGAGAAATCCCAAGTTGAGAGGCTGTCCCACAGGTTTCACTTAAATAACCTGAGCAGTATGTGGTGCAGGAAGATGACTGAATAATATTCAGGACCTAGAAAGCAACTCTTTAAGTGATGATCAAACAATGAAGAGTTGATTTTGGAACATGAGAATCCCTATGGTGGGTGTGAGTGAGAACAGACAAATGAAGAGATGAACCCTGGATAATATATGTGTAAGGTTGAGGAGAAGTGTCTTTGCTAGAGAAATATACTTGAGTATCATCAAAATATTTACTATAGAGCAGTAGTTCTCATCTTTGTTGTTAAGTAGAATCATTTAAAACAATTAAAAAGCACACATCTGCCCTAACCAGTGTTGCTCAATGGATAGAGTGTCGGCCTACAGACTCAAGGACCCCAGGTTCGATTCTGGTCAAGGGCATGAACCTTGGTTGTGGGTACATATCCAGTGGGGAGTTTGTAGGAGGCAGCTGATTAATGTTTCTCTTATCAATGTTTCTAACTATCTATCCCTCTCCCTTCCTCTTATCGATGTTTCTAACTATCTATCCCTCTCCCTTCCTCCCTGTAAAAAAAATCAATAAAATGTATTTAAAAAATAAATAAATAAAAAGCATACATCAAAGCCTGTTCACATCACCACACATTCTGATGTAAGTGATTTAGGGTGCAGGCTGACATAGGGATAGAACAAAACAAAACATGTGATTTTAATATGCATCCAAGTGAAGAACTTTCACTATCATATTTGCATGAGGTCTTTTAATGGTAGGAGCCTGGATTCTGAAATCAAACAGAACAGTGTTTAAATGCTAGTTAGCCATGAAAGCTATGCTAGTTAGCCATGAAACCCTGCACATGAAGGCTACAAAATCTTTATTGGCAAGTCAATGTCTACTCACTAATTTATAGGGTTGTGTGCAAAAAATATATTAATGTGCTTCTACAGATGAGCATCTATAAATATTATCATTTATAAATATCATCAGTTATTATTATTAATACCACATCATATTATTCCTCATTAAATAAAGGTTGAAGTCAAAGGAGTCAAGGAGATCCCAAAGGAAAAATACACAGAATATGAAAAGAAACACTCTATGGACATAAGCTGGGGAATACATAACATTTTAGAGACTGGTAGATGAGAAGAAGACATCAAATGAGATAGTGGAAAGGTCAAATGTTTGGGAAAGATCTAGAGGGGAATGGTGTATTGGAATTTATTAGATAAATTTCAAATGACACAAATGTTTGTAGTAGGATGAAGTCTGAATCATGGCTATTGATTAATAAATTCTAAATCTATAGGATCTAAATTTGATCATATTAGGATTATATGAATCTACCAATGTACAAAAAAGTTTAACTTTAATTTTTAATGGGGAGGGGGTAGTGATCATTCAAGTTGATACTTGAGGAGAAAGAAAGACTGTGGAAACTTTGAAGAACTTTTTTTCACAGAGTAGAAAAAAATTAAAAAATAAGGAAAGGAGCCAGTTAATGAAAAGTTTGGAGATATTTATATAAAAGAGAAAAATTTAGCTATGGCTACAATGAGAATGGTCATCTCAGAATAGAAAAAATAGTGATTTTTGTGAGACAGGAGTGTGTGAGGTATTACTCATCATTCTAGAAGTGGAGAGGGAAACATAGAGAGAGAGTCCCACTGATGCTGTGGGTCAGAAACATTCTTATTGTACTAGACTGAATTTCTGGAGGATGGAGATCACTTACATTCACTTCCATGCTTTCAGTGTCTAGCACTCCCTTATAGACAGATTGTTATTTAATACAGATCTGATGAAGTGAACTGTGACTTATTCAAATCAGAAACTATTCTCATTCTGGAAGAGTAAGCAATGCAATGTCATAGTAAATCAAGGAAAAATTATAGGAACTGAAGATCCTGTGAACACAGAAACTTCTCAGTGGCACACATCTGCATGACTTCTTTATGTTCTCTTACATTCTTCCTCCCCCAGAAGAGTAAAGGAAATTAATAGAGAATAAATGAAAATGAAAGACAAAAAGATGTAAATAAAGGTGGAGATCTAATGTATACCATCTTATATAATAATAACCCTGATATGCAAGTCTACCAAATGGCAGAGAGACAGGTCGCTATGAGGTGTACTGACCACCAGGGGACAGACCCATTGGCTGGTGGTCAGTGCACCCCCACAGAGGGCTCCTGGACTGCGGGGAGGGCCGGGCTGAGGGACCCCCTGAGTGCACGAATCTCATACTCCGGGCCTCTAATAGTGATTATAATTAATGACACAGAATTATATACTTAAAATTAATGCTATGGTTATAACCATTCTTCACTATATAAATGCTTCAAATCAACACTTTGTACACCATAAACAATGTTATTTATATGTTGGCAATAGCTCAATAAAAATAAATATGGAAGGAAGTAAATAAATAAAGTGTCTGGATTACAGAGGAGAGGCAAAGCTTCACAGTTTTCTGAAAATAAACAAACACATTATCTTGCTACTTTAGCAGTTGCAACTAAGGTAAATAATATTTTCACTAGTATATTAGATATAGCTATAGCTCCAGAAAAAAGTAAAAACAAGAAATTATTTAATAATATTTTCTTCCACCTCTGCCCAAGTTCTCATTCCCTCATCCATTTAAATAAGTTTTTCATACCTCCAAATAAATTCATAAACTCAGAATAAAAATGATTAATTAATTTGTCTAGTTGAAATCTTTTTAATAAGCTAATAAAATTAGGGTCTTCTTTCCACACTCTTAAGTTTATTATACCGACTTTAATTCAATAGAAAAACTCCTGCCACCAAGATCAGGTGAAAGAGAATGACCAAGACAACCCAATGTATTATCCTGCTGGAAAAATACAATTCACAGCTCCATGGTACACGAACACCCCTAACTCTGTGTAATGTACAAAGAGAAGTACCTTTTGGGGCACTTTTTAAATTTGATGGATTATCATCCATGAAAAGTTACCCATAAAATACCAACTTGTATTGGTACCTATCTAGAAAATGTAATGGTAATAGAATAGGAGGATGGATTAAAGCAATATTGTGTCAGAAGGTAAATCATTACAACTATGAAAGAAAATGTAAAAAGGGAGTATGGGATTTTTGCTTATATTTATTTCCAGCACCAAGAGAAATCAGTGTTCTCACAATCACTACAACAAAACTCTTCCTTGTATACATCCTGCCAACCAAAGAGTAACAAAGGAGCAGATGCTTAATCTGCATTTCATCATATCCACATACATTTGTGTCACTGGAGTAATCCTATTTGATCATATTACTCTTTGATCTGGCAGTTTGCATGTGCAGGTGGCTAAGGCCTGTACCTTATCAGCCACTCTGTACCAGCCTCAATACAAAGTCCTCTTATGATTTCACATCTACTTCACTGTATCCAGTCATGCAGTCATTTCATTCCAGCATACCTCACCAGTTGTGTATCCAGAAGCAAAATACTCATTAGTTTGTTTAGTTTTCCTTGTTTAGCAGAGTATACATCATAGATCATATGCTTTGTATGTGTGTTCATTTCCCATAAATTGTCTTTTTGCTTATTGCCCTTTCTTAATATTGATAGGAAGAGAGGCTATTATATGATGCAATGTTTAAAATTAACATTTTAAGAACATTGAGTGGCCACATTAGAAAAATAAGTATTTTTCTAAGGGATAAGCATGATCTATCAAAAATAGACTTAATGTGTTTGTCAAAGTATGTTTTAATGTGATAAAATGCATAAAATTCATCATTTAACTTATTTAAAGTATACAATTCAGTGGGATTAAGTACATTCACATTTTTAAACAGCTATCACTACTATCCATTTCCAGAACTTTTCATCATCCCCAACTGAAAATCAATACTCATTAAGCAATAGCTCCCTTTCCCCCATAATCACCATTCTACTTACTGTCTATGAATTTCATTATTCTAGGTACTTCATGTAATTGGAATCATACAGTTTGTCTTTTTGTTTGATTTATATCACTCAATATAATGTTTTCAAGATTCATCTGTATTATTGCACATATCAGAATTCCATTTTTTTAAATAGATACACTAGATGCCTGGTGCACAAAAATTCATGAACTTGGCGGGGGGGGGGGAGGTTCCCTCAGCCTGAACTGCCCCTCTAACAGCCCAGGAGCCCTCAGGGGATGTCCCATGGGGAGCAGGCCTAAGCCGCAGTCTGACCTCCCTCTGTAGGAGACCAGGCTGATCAGGAGAAAGATCAGCCTGCTGCTGCTGCCACTGTCATTCACTGTGACTTCGTCCAGATAGACATCTGGATGGATACCTGGAAGACATCTGCCCTCATTAGCATGTTACCCTTTTATTAGTATAAATATCACATTATTTATCTGTTATCCATTGATGGAAATTTGGGTTGTTTCAAGCTGTTGACAATTATAAATAATGCTATGGATATGAGACTAAAAATATCTATTCTAAGTGCTGCTTTCAGTTCTTTTTATTTATTTATTTATTTAAACCTAGAGGTAGAATTCCTGGATTATAAAGTAATTTTATTTCTTTTTTGAGAAATTAACATACTATTTTCCACAGAGACTGCAACATTTTACATTCCCATCATCAAACAACAGTTCCAATTTTTTCACACCATTGTTGACATGCTAAGTATTTTCTTTCTTTTTTTATAATACCCATTTCTCATGGACATTAATGTAAAATTAAATTTGATATTTGGGAAAGAGTAAGTAATTTATGTCCTTATGTAAAGAAATCCAAATCTTAAGAAATGGAATTACTACCACTGATTCAATCTTATTTTTTTTATGCATATGTCTTAAAAGATGATGTTTACTCTATTGCCAGATCAAGTAATCAAGTTGGGTTAAATATCTAAGGAACTTACCAAAAATAAACTTTAACTCTCTTTAAAAAAATGTGTTATTGATTTTTTACAGAAAGAAAGGGAGAAGGATAGAGAGTTAGAAACGTCGATGAGAGAGAAACATCGATCAGCTGCCTCCTGAACACCTCCTACTGGGGATGTGCCAGCAACCAACTGCCCTTGACCAGAATCGAACCTGTGACCTTTTTAGTCCGCAGGCCAATGTTTTATCCACTAAGCCAAACCATTTTTTGTCAACTTTAACTCTCTTTTTTACTTTCTTGGTGCTGCAAATTATCATTATATCCTTTTTTAGGCTGACATTAACTCTTTCCATGAAATGCTAAAATCTGTAAAGTTGTCAATTATGTTCACCAACATGACTATCAGTATAATCCACTTCAGTAGCAGCTACCCATTAGAAATCAGATGTTATCAATATCTCATTCACTCATCCATCCCAAATTTAACTGTGAGTTTATTTTTCCCAACTCTGTTCAATAGAGGTTTTTGTGAAAATGGAAGCATCCTATACCTGCACTACCCAGTACATTAGCCACAAAATACATATGGCAATTGACTGCATGAAATGAGACTATTTAAACTGAAAATTAAAGGTTGCAGATCCAAGATGGTGGTGGAGTAAATGAAGTTATACTCACTTCCTCCCAGAATGAAACTGAAATGACAATTAAAATATAGAACAATCAACCTGAATAACCAATTGAAGACTAGCTTAATAGAAGTCTTATAACCAAGGACATACAGAAAAAAAACTACATTGAAGACTGATAGGAAGGTCAGAAACACAAAAAGGGCTAACCCTGCAGTCATGTATGACAGTTGCTGAGAGTATGGAGAGATATCTCAGCTGTCTTCACCCAACACCAGCTCACCAGCCAGAGCTCCAGAGCTGGGAAAAGATGCCTGTGAAAATCAGGGAGGATTCTGACTGCCACAGAGAGATGGAAATTCATAGGATTACAGAATCGAAAAAAAATCTCATATAAACCTTGCTATTTAAAAAAAATAGAAAAAAAGAACAACTAACAATCCCAAAGTGAGTAGAAGCAATAAAATGATACATACTGAAGCAAAAATAAACAAACTAGAGTCTAAAAAAACCAAGAGCTGATTCTTTGAAAAATAAAATAAGATTGATAAACCTTAAAGAGACCCATTAAGAAAACAAAAAAAGACCTATGTAGGTAAAATCAGAAATGAAAGAGAAGTAACAACTGACATCACGGAAATATAAAGGATTATAAGAAAATATTATGAAAAACTATATGCTAACAAATTAGTTTAGGGGACCTTTGGTACAATCTGGAAAAAAGTGGATATGTTGCTAGAAACATGCAACCTCCCAACTGAACCAAAAATAAACACACAAAAAAAGAAACAAAAACAAAAAATCTGTGCAGACCTATTACAGCTAATGAAACTGAAGCAGTAATTCAATAGCCCAGGTGAACCAGGAGGTCACTGGTTAGATTCCTGGCCGGGGCACATGCCTGGGTTGTAGGCTTGATCCCATTAGCAGGTGTGCAAAAGGTAACTGATAGATATTTATCAGTTTATATTGATCCCTCTATTCCTTTCCTTCCTCTCTCTCTTTAAAGTCAATAAAAACATATTGAACAAATAAATAAAATAAAAATAAAAATAAACAAACAAAAGTCCTGGACCAGGATTTTTCATACCTGTGAATTTTACCAAACATTCAAAAAAGAACTAACACCTATCCTTTTCAAACTATTACAAAACTTTCAAGAGGAAGGAAGATGCCCACGCTAATTATATGAGTTCAGTATCATATTAAATGTAAAACCAGATAAAAACACTATAAAAATAAAATTATAGGCCTATATTCCTGATGAATATAAATTAAAAAAAAACACACTTCAATAAAATTTTATAAATTGGATCCAGCAATACAGTAAAAGGATTAAACACCATGATAAATGCTATTGATTCCTAGGATGTATGATTGGTACAATATTTTCAAATCAATTATTATGATATATCAATTTTTAAAATAGAAAAATAAAAATCATATGATCATATCAATAGATGCAGAAAAATATTTTAACAAAACCCAGCACCCATTTATAATAAAAATTGACAGGAAAGTGGGAATAACAGAAATATATTTTGACATAACGGAGGCCATATATGACAAACCCACAGCTAACAGCATACTCGATGACAAAATATTAAAAGCATTTTTCTTGATAAGAAACAAGTTAGGAATGTCCACTTTCACTTTCATCACTCTTATTCAACATAGTAGTGGCCACAACAAAATAAATAAATAAATAAATAAATAAATAAATAAATAAATCCAAATTGGAAAGAAGGGAGTCAAACTGTCATTATTTTCAGATGACGTAATGATATATACAGAGAGAACCCTAAATATTCCACCAAAAAAACAGCCTTAAACCAGAAATTCATTAAAGTAGCAGCATACAAAATAAATAACCATATATTGGTTGCATTCTTATATAACAGTAATAAACTATTATAAAGGAAAAATAAGAAAGCAATTCAATTTATAGTTACATCCTAAAAATACATAAAATATCTAGGAATAAATTTAACCAAGGAGGTAAATGACCTGTACTAGGAAAATTATAAGACTCTGAAGGAAATAACTACAGAACATACAAATAAACAGAAGCATATACTATGTTCATGAATAGGAAGAACTAAATCATTAAAATGTCCATACTATCCAAAGCAATCTATAGATTCAATGCATTTTCTATAAAATAATATTTAAAAATTACATAAAATCACAAAGACCCCCAAATAGCCACAACAAATTTGAGAAAAAGAACAAAGTTGAAGGAATTATGCTACTTGATATCAAGCTATAATAATCAAAGTTGAAGAATTTATGCTACCTGACATAGTAATCAAAACAGCATGATAGTGGCATAAAAACAGACATGAAGATCAATGGAATAGAATAAAGAGCCCAGAAATAAACCCACATCTATATAGTCAATTAATATATCACAAAGGCAGCAAGGACATACAACAGGGTAAAGACAGTTTATTTAATAAATGGTATTGGAAAATTTAGACTAATACAGACAAAAAATAAACTAGATCACTTTCTTACACCATATACAAGAATAAATTACAGACTTAAACATAAGACTCGAAACCACAAAAATCCTAGAAGAAAACGTAAACAGTAAAATCTTGGACATTTCTTTTAGTAAAATTTTTTCTGACATATCTCCTCGGGAAAGAGTACTAAAATAAAAAACTAAATAAATGAGCTACATTAAACTAAAATGTTTTTGTGCTGCAAAGGAAACCATCAACAAAATTAAAAAAAAAACAACTATTGAATGGGAGAGCATATTTGCCAATGATACATCTTAGAAGGAGTTAATATCCAAATTTATAATGTATTTATAAAACTAAACAACAATGAAACAAACAACCCAATTTTTAAAATGGGCAAAAGATCTAAACAGACACTTCCTGAAAGAGAACCAATATATGGCCCATAGACATACAAAAAGATGCTCAACATCACTAATCATTAGAGGAATGTAAATTAAAAAATCACAATGCCATATCTCCTTGCACCTGTCATAAAAGTGTTGGTGGTAAAAAGGAGAAATTGAACCTTCATTCACTATTGGTGGCAAAACATATTGGTGCAACTACCATAGCAAACAATATGGGAGTTCCTCAAAAATTATAAATGAAACTGCCTTATAACACAGCAATTCCACTTCTGGGTATATATACAAAGAAATTAAAAACATTAATTTGAAAGAATATATGCAACCCAATGTTCATTGCAGTGTAATTTACAATAGTCAAGCTATTTAAGCAACCCTCATCAATAGATGAGTGGCTAAAAAAATAATATATATATATATATATATATATATATATATATATACACACACACACACACACGCACACACACACACAAAATGGAATATTACTCGGTCATAAAAAAACAACAATGAAATCTTACTAATCTTACTAACTTATTGGATGAAGTTAAAGGATATTATGTTAAGTGAAATAAGTCAGCCAGTGAAAGACATATACCTTATATTTTCACTTATATGGGGAATCGAAAGAACAATATAAATGAACAACGACAGGAAAAATGGTCTTATAGAACATATAAAATTGTTTCATTGGTTAAATTAGGCTATTCTTAAACTATCTTATAATAATACCTGATTTAAATAACTCAAAACATTTGTTGTTTACATGGAATAAAAAAGCAAATTCTTAAAGACAGCCAACTGATGGTTGCAAGAAATGAGTGGGACTGTGGGACTGGGGTACTAAAAAAGGGATTGAGAAGTACAGATTAGTAGTTACAAAATAGTAATGGAGTTATAAAGTAAAAGAATAAATGATATAGGCATAATATTGTAACTATGTATGGTGCCTGTTGGTTACTGGACATATCAGGGAGAACATTTTTTTAAGTGTATGATTGTGTAACCATTATGCTACAAACTCGAATTTAATACAAAATAAAATTAAATGTAGGTAAACTATAATTTAAAAAAAATAATAAAATAAAAATGTCAAAAATAAATAAATTGAAAGTTAAAATAATTAAACATGCATATAATCAAACATTCAGTGCCTCTGTGACTCTAGATGCATTTTTTAAAATATATTTTATTGATATTTTACAGAGAGGAAGGTAGAGAGATAGAGAGCTAGAAACATCGATGAGAGAGAAACATGGACCAGCTGCCTCTTGCACACCCCCTACCGGGGGTGTGCCCGCAACCAAGGTACATGCCCCCGACCAAAATCGAACCCGGGACCTTTCAGTCCGCAGACCCACGCTCCACCACTGAGCCAAACTGGTTTCGGCTCTAGGTGCATTTTAAGTGCTAGATAGATAGATACAACTAATTGTTAGAGTGTTAGACAATATAGGTTTAGATAGATACACTAAGAAATTGCTCATCCTTTTTTTTCTCCTAGTTAAAGTAAGTTAATAAGTGGCATAAATATTATTTATTATAAAGTGTATATGTAAGTCATACTGAAACAAAAGTGAAAAAGAGATAAATTTCCTAGGGAAAAATTAGAAATTATTCAAAATGGAAGTAACAATTAACTTAGATGACTATGACCTCATTAGATAGAGGGGTGGGGTGGGGAGAATATTTTAGGTAGATAGAAAAGCAAAACAGTGATTTGGAAACAAAGTGGTGTGTTGAGGCACAGTGAAGTATGCAGTGTACTAAGAAACACTATGCCTAAGAGGGAAGTGAGAGAAATTTAGAATAGTTGTCCAGAGTCTGAGTATGAAAGGCAGTGTGCTCAAGAATTCAGACTTGAAGGCAACAAAAATATGAATAAGTAAAGGCACGCCATAAGTTCATTCATTTCCTAAAACAGTCTCTTTCCTTGATCTGAGTTACGACAAAAAGCATTAATCAAAAAGAATGGTTATGACCTGGGTGTAATTTGCATTTGTATAGAGTAATTTTTTAAAATTTTACCTTTTTTCATGGAAGCTTATAAATATAAAATTATTTTATTGGTTAAAGTAAGCTATTCTTAAACTCTCTTATATTAATACCTGATTTAAATAACTCAAAACTTGCTTTAGTACAAACTACAGCTGTTTGCTATTTTGCTGTTCATATGAAATAAAAAGAAAATTCTTACAGAAATTGTTTATAACTGTAGGCAAGCAGGTGAAGTTGTTTTTTACAAACCTCCTAGATCTTCATTCCAGGATAAAGTTTAATATAATAGGTACAGGGCATTGCACAATTCTCTTTTCCAACTTTCTGTGATTGGATTAATATTTTAGAGTGCTTACTCAAGGGTTGTACATTGATCAGAAGCTGTTGGCTGTTATGCTGACATGTTGTTCCTCCTAAGGGTTATAATTCACTTGTCAAGTGGTCAGTCATGCTTCATTCCTAGAGTGAGTCATGATTTTCCCTTTAATCTATCGAGTTTACTTTTAAGGTTTACCCTTCCAAAGTCCTATTAAAAGAAAGTAAGTATGTCTTTGGGCTAACCTATATAGTAAAAGCCTAATATGCTAAGTGTCTGGTTGTCTGTGCAACCAATCTAAGCATAATATGCTAATGATATGCTAAGGCCACTCAACTGCTCACTATGATGTGCCCTGACCTCCAGGGGGCAGATGCTCCAACTGGTAGGTTAGCTTGCTGCTGGAGTCTGGTTGATAGTGACTGAGCAAGATAGGCCAGATATGCCCTGGAGCCCTCTGACAGTCCCTCCTCAGCTGGCCAACCATCCTCCCTGGCCCCAATCATACACTGGTGAGGTTTCTCAACCTGGCCTGCACCCTCTTGCAATCCATGACCCCTCAGGGGATGTCAGAGAGCCAGTTCTGGCCCCATCCCACAGGCCAGGCTGATGGATTCCACTGGTCACTGGGGCATAAATTTGTGCACTGGGACTCTAGCTCATTAATATTCTCTCTGAAGAACTAAAACTGAAGTAAATGATGCTAGGCATAGCTAAGGACTCATTACACATGAACAAAACATATAATTTTAAGAGATTATAGTTTGTCATAAAAAGCATTGGTCTTTAATTCTGGTTAAATATAAACCTATTTGTGTTGAAATCTTAATTGATGCTTTCACTCTGGTTCATTACCATTGTGATGGTTCAATGAGATGATGATCCACATAACAACCTGGCACACAATGACCAGAAAATCATGTTTCAAATGAGGACAGGTGCCAAGTGTTCTTATAGGAGGTGGGGGGGAGAGAGAAGCAATCCATCCACATATGGATCATTTATATGTGACAGTAATATTTCTTAGCACAAGAACACTAAAATCAATTCCAGATAGATCTAAGACTTAATTATATGAAGTAAATTTTTAAAACTCTTAGGGAAAATATATGAGGATATTTTATGACATCATCATAGGAAATGGTTTCTAAAACAAGATGTAGAGATTACAACAAGATGGCGGCAGAGGTAAACGCCTAGCTGCAGCCGCACTCAACAATTTCAAAAAATACAACTAAAATATAGAGTGGACACTATCCAGAACTACAGGAAAGTTGACTGACTGGAAATTCTACAACCAGAAGGAAAGAGAAAACCTGAAGGACAATCAGAGGAGCTGTAAAAGCCTAAGGTACGGAGGCACGGTGCGCGAGCGGGGAGAGGACAGAGCCAGAGAGGAGGGCTGCGGAGTGCCTGGCTGGCGTTCCCCAGCGGGAAGGAGATAAAAGCTCCGGACTGTGCTGAACCCCAACTCCGACTGCACTGAACCCCAGTTCTGGGCGAGACCCTGGGGTCCAGGCTTACACAGAGGGAATCTGGGCTGTAAGGCGGAAGCTCAGCGGAGCGGCGGCTCAAGGCAGAGCCCGGAGTCGCGCACATTGCGTGCAGAGGAGGGACTGTTCGCTGAGCTGCTGAATTGCCCCAGCGGGAAGGACTCAAAAGCTCAGGACTGTGCTGAGCCCCAGTTCTGACTGCACTGAATCCCAGTCCTGGGCAAGACCCTCGGGCTCCAGCCTCATACAGAGGGAACCTGGGCTGTAAGGCGGAAGCTAAGGGGAGCCGGAAGCCAGCGAAAGGCAGAGCTCCAGAGTCACGCACATTTGCGCGCACAGAGGACAGACTGTTGTTTGGGCCGTGAGATTGCCCTAGTGGGAAGGAGACATAAGCTCCGGACTATTCTTAACCCCACTTCCAACTGCTCTGAACCCCAGTTGTGGGCTTGTTGGGGGAGAGACTACACTGTCTGGTAGCGGACGAAGCTCTAGAGTGCCTTTCTCTCAGAGGTGCTTGCAGCGAGTACCAAAGGACACTGAGGTACACTGAGACTCAGGAACCTCAGAGGGCGGGGCTAACCGGAAGCCTAGGCTGTAGGCTCCACCCTGAAACTCCGCCCCATCCAAGCTGAACTCAGAGAGGCTTTTGCAGGTTTCCAAGTCTAGTGGAATAAGGTTGTCTCCTGGCATAGACACAGCTGATCCTCCCAACCTACCAACCCAGAGAAGCAGCAAAAATGTCGAAACGAGGAAACAGATCACAAACGAAAGAAATGGAGGACAAAAAGCGACTGGATATAGAGTTCAAAACCACGCTTATAAGGATGTTCAACAATCTCTTAGAAAAGGCCGATAAAATAAATGAGACCTATGAGGATATGAAAAGGGATCAACAAGAAATAATAAAGGTTCAACAAGAAATGATAAAGGATCAACAAGAAATGAAGAATACATTCTCTGAAATAAAAAATATTATGCAGAGTCCTAAAAACAGATTGGAAGATTGCAAGAATCAAGTCCAAGATTTGGAACACAAAGAGCCAGAGGACACTCCTCCACAGAAGCAAGAAGACAAGAGAATCCAGAAAGTTGAAGATAATGTAAGAAACCTCTGGGACAACTTCAAGCGAACCAACATCAGAATTATGGGCATCCCAGAAGATGACAGAGAGCAAGATACCGAAAACATATTAAAAGAAATAGTGACAGAAAACTTCCCCCACCTGGTGAAAGAAATAGACTTACACGTCCAGGAAGCACACAGAACCCCAAACAAAAGGAATCCAAAAAGAACCACACCAAGACACATCATAATTAAAATTCCAAGAGCTAAAGACAAAGAGAGAATATTAAAAGCAGCAAGACAAAAGCAGGTAGTTATATATAAAGGGGCACCCATAAGACTGTCAGCTGATTTCTCAACAGAAACCATGCAGGCCAGACAGGAATGGCAAGAAATATTCAAGGTGATGAATAATAAGAACCTACAGCCAAAAATACTCTACCCAGCAAAGCTATCACTCAGAATCGAAGGCCAGATAAAGAGCTTCACAAATAAATTTAAGCTAAAGGAGATCATCACTGCCAAGCCAGAACTTTATGAATTGCTAAAAGGGGTTCTTTAGGAAGAGGAAGAAAATAAAGATAAAAATTATGAACAAACACGTAACTATCAACAAGTGAGTCTAAAAACCAAGGGAAGTAAAAATCCTGATGAACAATATTAACTGGTGAATATAATAGAATCAGAGGTATGGAAGGGGAGTGGACTGATGATTCTCGGGGAAATGGGGAGTGGGGCGGGGCGGGAAGAGACTGAATATAAACTGCACATATGGATGAGGACAATGGGGGGATGGGGAAAGGGCAGAGAGTTGAATGGAAACTTGGTGGAGGGGAGCAATGGAGGGGGGGAATGAGGAACATTTGTAATAATATGAACAATAAAGATTTATTTAAAAATAAATAAATAAATAAAACAAGATGTAAAAAAGGAGAAGCCATAATGAAAATGTTGTATTACTTTTAATGAAAAACAACATAATTATTAAAGTAAAAGCCGAAACCGGTTTGGCTCAGTGGATAGAGTGTCGGTCTGCGGACTGAAAGGTCCCAGGTTCGATTCTGGTCAAGGGCATGTACATTGGTTGTGGGCACATCCCCAGTAGGGGGTGTGCAGGAGGCAGCTGGTAGATGTTTCTCTCTCATCGGAGTTTCTAGCTCTCTATCCTTCTTCCTTCCTCCCTGCGGAAAATCAATAAAATATTTTTAAAATGAATAAATAAAGTAAAAGACATTGTTTTTTAAAAAGGATAAAGGATACAGTCTACAGAAAATAATATTTGCAATACACATACCAAAAATGAATTAGAATCTATAAAAGAAGTATTTAACAAAAAGGAAAATGTCTTAGTAGGGGGGAAAAAGTGAAATATATGAGTAAGCAATTCACAATAGAGGAAACTTAAATTGTTCTCAATGAACAGCTGTTCACAATGCATACTGTGTTTCCCCGAAAATAAGACATCCTCTGAAAATAAGACCTACTTCATGGAACCATAATGCATCCCCTGAAAATAAGACCTAGCGCATCTTTGGGAGCAAAAATTAATATAAGACACTGTCTTATTTTCGGGGAAACGGGTATAACCAGAAAAGACAAATTAAAAATATTCAGTTGGTAAACAAAGAAATGTGCCAATATTCAATGTTGACAAGGATAAGTAGAATGGTAAGTCTCACAAATGTGCTTAGAAACTACAAATGCTGCAAGCAATGTATGGAATTTAGACAGCATCTAAAAAAAACAAACAGAAAGAAGTAAACTTCACATAATCAATCAATTTCACTCCTAGTTATGTCTCTAAAACAGTATTGGACATGTGCACAGTGATATACATGCAAAAAAAATCATTGCTACAGTTTTATAAGAAATAACTGGAAATGCTTATTAATGACACAGGGAAAATAAACTGTAGTAGATGTATACAATGGAATACTATATACCAATGAAAAGAAATGCAAGTAAATCTTCCTACATCAGCTTGAATAAATCACAAAAAAATATTCCCAAAAATCCACATAATGTTATAATTTATATGAATAGTGTATTTACCAACAATGCTATATATGATTGAGGTTGTACATATACACGATAAAAATCAACAGAAAATGGATGGGAATCATAATGGCAAATTTATAATACTGGTTACCTCTTGGAGGGAGTTGCAATCTGCAATAATACACAGAGGGCTTCAACTTTGTTTAATGTGTTCTTACTTAATCTAGGTAGTAATTTACAAGCACTTATTTCACTAATTTCTTTGTCTTTGCCAAATAAATGTGTCATAATATTAAAAAATCAGGGTCATAAAAAGCTTCAAGTACAGCAGCACCTCAAATCTGAAAACCATTTTTTTATGTGATTAGCAACATCTGCTCTTGACATGTGTGGTTTTCTGATGCAGAACTCTCTTGCATCAGTAAAAATGAATCAAATGATTTAACTTGTTATAGTCTGAGATCAGACCCTTCTTTGAGGCACAATAATCAAGGAAGACATGCTCATAGCTCTCCATGAAATCAAAGACACTATGCTAATGGCTACTCCTCAAAAATGCCACATTAAGCTCCATACTGACCTGGCTGAGTTGGGGAGCAACTGTTGTGATAAACTCCAAGAGTTTATGCTTGGTAGAATGTGGATGTCACAGACCCACTCCCCGTATATTCACATGTATTAAATGGGCTGGGGTGGTGTCAGACAGTGGCATTTTAAGTGTTATTTTTGTTGATTCAAAGATTTCCTTGGTTCAATGGCCAATGTTTGAAAAATATTGCTTACCAAGTAGAAAATTGTATTTGACAAATAATTTATGTAACGATTTAATATAGAGTGAATACTCAAGAAATGTTAGCTTACTTCTTGTAACCTCCAGATAAAGAGCAAATTAAGTGGTAGAGGTTATAATTGATTGGGTATTTCAGAGGTGTATAAAAACTACAAGGGTTGAAATAGTTAGAGAAATATCATGGTGGACCAAAACTGGTTTGTCTTAATGGATAGAGCGTTGGCCTGCAGACTGAAAGGTCCCAGGTTTGATTCCGGTAAAGGGCATGTACCTTGGTTGCAGGCATATCCCCAGTGGGGGGTGTGCAGGAGGCAGCTGATCGATGATTCTCTCTCATCCATGTTTCTAGCTCTCTATCCCTCTCTCTTCCTCTCTGTAAAAATTCAATAAAATATATTTTTTAAAAAAAAGAGAAATATCATGGTGGGGGAGGTACATGAACCACTCTAGATGAAGAAATAGGGTTTGGCCAAGTAAAGAGGAGAAACATCCAAATCATAGAAACCAGGTGCATAGAAATGTGAAGATAAAGGTATACAATTTCTGTGTGAGGATAACATGATGGCTTCTTCCTAGACTCCTTTGCAATATTGGTGCAACCTTAAAAACAAATAAATAAGGCTCTAAGTTTCCCCCACTTTTCTCTGACCCCCTGGATGCTATTGATGCTGTTGGGGTGGGGGTTTCAGGTGAGACTCTTCTCACTAAGGCAAATACTCATTGACTATGGCCCAATTTTACCTATATGTTCCCAAAAATTCTAGTTTAGCACTTCTTAGTTGGGATTCAGGAATCTGTATTTTGACAACTCCACCAGGTGATTCTCATCATGAGAGAAGTTTGGGGAACACTGGACTATGCCATCCTTAGAGAATCACTATTTACTGATGACTGGTCTGGGGAAATGCAAAAAATGATTTGGATGAGAAAGATATATTTAGAAGATTAAAATATAAACAAAAAATTAAAGATAATAAAAATCCTAATTAAAATACAAAGGAGAAATAGGCCCATGCATACTAGAAAAACCTATTCTCTCATGAGCAAGAATTAGTTAACAATTATGGATCTGCTGCTCATTTGCTGAATAGCTATGTGTATTGAGCTTACCATGTTAAAGAAATCTAATAAAACCTTACTTTAAAATGGTGATGTGAGGAGTGAGTGAAATAATTATTGTAGGTAAGGTGCTTAACACTGAGTTTACAGTTTTCTCCTGTTTGGCTTTAGATATGTCAGCCCTCTTCCAGGGCCTCTGTTTCCTCAGAATTAGGAGAATTGGCTGGTCCATTAGCACGAATGTATCTTAGGTGCAAACAAAAATAAATGAACACAAATATTGCTCACTCACTTCACAGCAAGTTCAGAGAGATAAATGATTTTATGATCAGGTCATAGTTTAGTTTACTGTCTGCTATTATGTTTTGCTTCTGAATTCAGAGAGAGAGAGAGAGAGAGAGAGAGAGAGAGAGAGAGAGAGAGTGATCAGTTGAGTTTTCTGAGCAATAAGAAAGCACTTATTCTCTAGTGTACTGGAGGAAACCTAACCTTAAGTTACATTTCAAATGATGCATTGCACTTGCTCATTCATCAAGCTGCCAAAGGCTTTCTCTGCTGCCCTTTTTTTCTTTTAAAATTCATATATTTGCAGTGTCTTGTGTTGCTTAGCCTCCTAATGAAATTAACATATTAAATCTTGCTAGAATAAAAATATCTATTTTTTATTAATAAAATATCTATTTTATATAAAAAAAAATATCTGGTCAGTGTGGCTCACTTGGTTGGAGTTTTGTCCCCTAAATCAAAAGGTCACAGGTTCCATTACTGGTCAGAGCACATGCCTAGGTTTTGGGTTCAGTACCCCCTCAGGGACATAGGGTGGCAACCGGTCAGTGTGTCTCCCTCACATTAATGTTTCTTTCTTTCTCTCTCTCCCCTTCCTCTCTCTCTAAAAAAATTAATAAACATACCCTCAGTTGATGATTAAAATTGATAATAATTTTTAAAAATCAGCTCCTAATGAGTCAAGTAAATATGGATGTCAAACTGTGGGATTTCACCGCTGAGCACACTAGTCTCCAAATGGTATAAAGAAGTGCACAGCTCCCATTTCATCTCTGATTAATGCTATTTTAAGATAATTTATTCTATCATAAGATAAAATAAGACAATCATATATACCAATATAATTTTCTTTGGGGATATATTAAAATATTTTGTGTGCAGTTTAGGCTAAGAGAAAGTCAGCATTAAACCTATGAAAACACCTAGGCAGCAATTGAGTCTATGCCCTCCTCCCACACTCAGAGTGCTATATCACTAGAAATCACTACCCCTTCCCAGGATATAGCCTAAAAGATGGCAACACTGGTTCAAGGACAGGGGAAAGGAAAGGAAGAGAAGTAAAAGGAAGTAAGTGAGAAAATATAGCAAAGATATGATTAACAGCTGTTTGCTGGAGCAAAACCCCCTTCCCCCTGCTTCTGCAGCTGTGTCATTGTGCCTCAGCTCTTCAGATCACCCAGAGCTAAACTGGGAGACTCAGGGAGTAGACAGATGCTTGAGAAACACTAAGGAGTCCAAAATCCATGGCAAGCTTTGAGGTGAATGCCCTCCCTCCCCGATACTCCTTGGCTTTACCCTCCCTCCTATTGGGGAAAGACAGATTCCTAACACACAAAGTCCTCTAACCAACTGGGTATTTATTTGTGTTGGGCTGCTGCTATTGATTCCTTCCCCTTTGGGGCGGGGAGAACACCGCAAACCCTTTAATAAAATCCACATGCTGCCCATCTTCCAGAATGCTTTCGAAAGAGCTACCTGTGCCTCCTCAAGCTATAGGAGCAGGAGCGATGCAGGTCTTGGGGTGGCAAACTGGGTCTTAGAATCATCTAAGTTTGGACCTGAAAGCGTAGCTGCCAGGCTCCTCGTTGGCCTCCTAATAAACTGATGGATTCTCAAAATATTTTCTGTATTAATATGTTAATATTAATAACATATTTTACAATAATAAAATATTATCTCAATGTAATTTTCATTACATCCTCGTTCCAATAATGAAGGGGGGGGGATAGAAACTGGGAAAATAACGCAATGATATGTCTTCTCCGTGTGCTCAGAGGAGTATATTTCCTCTGAAAGATCCCCTTTGAGCAACCAGCATCCTCAAGTGCATCACTGCCCCGTCCTCCTCACGCTCAGTGCGGGTGGGTAATCCTCCTCCAAATTAAACAGCTGCCGAAAAGCACTTTGAAGGAACCAGACAGATAACCCGGAGGAGTTTGCAAGGTCGGGGCACTCCCTGGTGAGAGCATGAATAGGTGGGAGGTGTTGAGGTCAGGATTGAACGACACTGAAATGCAGCCCCCTGCCCTGCAGTCCCCTTCCTCATCTGCAGAAGGCGTCCCCGGTGAGCTCTGGGTCTGGAAGCCGCCCCTTCGGTGCCGCCGAGGGGCCAGGAGTCGCATTTCAAAGCAACCTACTTTAAAGAGCCGACAAAAGCCTGGCGATGGCCAGAATTGGCCACACCACTCGCTACCTCCTCCTCTTGCAGCCTTATCAGCACGTCCCTTCTCTCCTCGCCCCCCCCCCCTTTCTGCTTTGGGGGTGCGGGTCTTCTAGAACGTTGGGAACACACCCGAGGGGTTTTCGCGTGCGCTCTGACGGGGGGCTCGCTCGGAACGTCTCGGCACGCCGTCTGCCCATGCCACCTGTCCGCCGGCAGCGGAGTGGCTCCTGGAGACGTGACCGGGACCTCCGTGGTCAGAGGAGCGCGGGCTCCGCGGGGCCCTGGGACGTCCGGGTGCGCGTGGACGCGGGTCTGCGGCCTCCGCGGCGCCGCAGCCCCAGCCCGGGGCGGAGCGGCCCCTCCGGCCGCGGCGCCGGTGGCAGCAACGGGGTGGCCGCAGAGCGCCGCTCCACCTTCCCCTCCCCATTGTGTCCGCGGAGCTGAGCCGCGGGGGCCGCCGGCCGCCCCGGCACAAACCTCTGGGCTCCAGGCGAGATGAAGGGGAGCAGAGGGGGCAGAGAGAAGGAGCGAGAAAAAACCCCCCGAGAGGTCGAGGCGCTTCCTCGGCAATGCGGAGGCGCCCGGACCCCCTGCATTACGTTTCCCAGCTGAACGCCACCAACTGGAGCGCTTCCCCCACACGTCCACGCGTGCGGTGTTTGCGCGTGAAAAAAAAAAAAGATGAGACGCGCCTTGTTCACTCATCTGTCTTCTCTCTTTTCCTCCCTCTCTCCTTCGCGCCCTCTCAAAATCCAGCCTGTCTACGCATCAGCACACCACCTTCTCCACACCGGCAATAAATGCATTTCCAAGCAAAAAGCTGCAAGATAGAAACGCGGGTCCTGAAAAACCTCACTGCCCGCCTACCACCAAGAGTTTACGAAAATGCATCCAGTTACCCTTCTTTTCAAAACCCCATTGTCATCCTCCTTTGGAGAATGCTATCGAAGTTTGAGGACGAACGGCCTTGCGGCTGCAGGTTTCCGCGCCTCCCTCCAGGTGACAAACCCGATGCATGCGGCCAGAGACGCGGAGATTACGCGGCAAAGTTGCCCGGAGCAGACCTGCAGGCCGCTGACGCCCGAGCATCCTAAGCAGCGGTTCGGTGCATCCCCGGAAAGCCCCAATGCGCCACGGAACCGCCTCCAAAGAGATTAACCCAGCCATAGGACACAGACACACGTTTCTAAACTTCTTTGTGAAATTGGTCCAGCCCTCCCAGAACGGACACTCACTACAGTTTACAAGGAAATAAATGCCGCAACCTTGCAGGGAAACTTGTTGAATTCTGCCCGAGCACAGGGCTGCGATTTCCTGTTTAGCCTGAAGGTTTTTTATTCTATGTGAAAATACCCGGTGCACCAGGAGCAATTTCTGACAAACTGCAGTCCCTTCTGCACCCGTTTCTGCACCCAACCACCGCCGCTACACCATTACCCACGTCTCTTCTGGCAACCCTAAAGCCGGCTCTCACTTCCTTGCCTATCACTGGGGAGACTTACCCTTCCTTAAGACTGTTTCCAGGAATCTAGCGGCTTGGTGGTGCAGGCACAGCCCTCCAACTTTGCTGTGCACCTCCGGAGACCTTCCCGAGTTTAAACCAGCAAAGGCGGTCTGACACTTACAAATGTCAGAATGGGGAAAGAGGGAGAGAGTGAAATTGCCTTTCTTCTCGGTATCAGCACCCTGGAAAAATCCAATCGTTCTTCAGTAGAGAATTCTTTCAAACCCGTTATCTGTATTACTATTAATGCGCAGAGCAGAAGGCATTGCATGCAAATAGGTCCAAGTGCGCGCTACTATTGGTGGCAGCGGAGGCCCCTGGGTCCTACTGCTCAGCCCTAAAGTACACAGCTACTCTACGCTCGCAGCTTTGGAGGCGCGGAGGGGAAAATGGATTTAATTGATTCGTTACCTCCGGTATTGTAATGCCTGCTGCGATGTTTAACCGAGGAAAAAAAAACAACCCTCACATTTAAACTCCTGTCATATGATCTATCATTTCATATTTGCTTTTAATTGCCTGTGCGGAGTGGCTTTGCAAATACAAAGGCTTTCAAAAGAACATTTTTTTCCTGAGAAAAATTCACACATATTTTTGGCAGGAAAACCCTTTTTAAAGGATTATTCTGATACAAATCCGCGAAATACTTAGATACTCCTGCAGTTCACTAAAATAAAATAGCATCTAATTTTATTATTGAAAATGCAGGGCAATTCCAAATAAAATAAATTAACTAATATGGCCAAAAGCTAAAATATGGGTGTACCAATTATAAAACATGGGCTATGTTTTTGTGTGTGTCTTTTTTAAATGCTACTGGGGGGAAAAATGCCACTAATGACAATGCTATGGGCATCATTTTTATTTTGCCATATAAGGAACTAAAAAATATTTCATTTGTGAATATTGACAGGGAAAATATAAATCAACTTAAGGATGCTGGTAATGTCACAATATGTCAAGCATTTACTATTAATTGCCAGGTTTTCTTTTTACAGTTTCTCTCTTTGCAAGCCCATTAGCAATGCAAATTGGCAGAAGGAGATTCAAAGTGAGGCAGGCCTGTGGTGACTGGCAATTTGAAGTATTGTAACCACATTCTGCAGGAATACTTGTACATCATCATTAAAGGCAACTCTCTTAAAATTAGAATGTTAATAGGTTTATCTTAATATATATAATTTTAAAGCCCTTAAGCATGCATTTTCCTGACCTTTAATTTTGTAGAAAGAAAGAGAAACCCTTATGTAAATGAAAATGGCAGGCTCTGCCAAGTTCCACCTTATATATTTGCTGATATTACAACTGAGGAAATAACATAATTTTATATGTAAATAGTAATGTTAATGTGATTACAAAATTATAATGCCTATAATTACAGCTCAATGATATTCGAAAGTGATGTACTGAGTAAGGTCAGTAGCAACCAACTCATAAATTCACCAGCCATGTGTAAACTAAATAAATGAAACAACAAAATGCAAAAAATACAATAGAATTGAGATCTTATTCCAAATACATGTATAGCGTTTGAATTTATGTAGTGTGTGCTAGAATCCTTCTTCATTTCCATAACGCCTTCCCTTACAGTCCCTTCCCTTCCCCCATCAGTAACCCTTGACAACAGAAGTGTTACTTCAGGTCCAGGTTGCCTCTGCTGCCTTCCAGACCTAACTTACAGATCATATCCTTGCCAGAAACAGAGTTAACTCTTACATGACTGAGATGTAAGAGTTTCCTTAGGGATTAAAAAATTCTGCATTCTTATATATATTTCCAAAGTTTTCACTAAACATATATTTTTGAAACATCCATGACAAGAGTGAAAAGACATAATCAATTGGCAGTGCCTGGGCAATTTGCTGAATTTCCTCATTGCTGTTGTATCTCTGAAACAGCTTTTGGGGGTGAATTTTATTTGAGGGTTATTACCACTTTAGCCCAAGTTGAGAATTTTTCAAATTACAATGGAATTTTAATGAAAAAATATCAAATTATTACTATATTCAGTATAATTGTATAGGGACTCATCAATAAAAGAAAAAAAGGCTATTATTTGGTATAGTAAGAAAAGCATAATGACTATGCAAAGCTAATAGGCATGATTCATATTTAATTCTTTTTAAAACAAGTACATTACTGGTCTTTCAGCTTTCTGTTCCAACTGGACTTAAAAAAATAATTATTAGCAGTCTAAGTGCAAATTGAAATTTCTGTATTTAATGAATATGTTTTTGGAAATGAGAAAAGATGTGTTTTATTCAGGCAAAGTTTATACAAAATTAATGCAATCTATCTATGACTATAATCTAATAGAGGAGTTGAATAGTGGACAACTACGATAGTGAACAAAAGAAAATAAATAAATCAAAGCCAGCCAATTAACACATTTAGCATACAAGTGTTTGATCAATTCACACTTTATGTATTATAGACTCAGGCAAACTTTCATCAAGCTAATCAGAAACACAAACTCAACTTATTAGTTTTTTAGAAAAAAATATGTTCCACGTCTCTTAATTAAGTTACTTGTGTTTATTATAATTATTTGTATGTATTACGAAATATATAATACATATTGTATGTATTTCTAAATATTGAAAATATTTTACCTTACTTCTTAGATACTAAGGCAAAAATATTTCAAACAGTATTATTGAAGCTACAATAGTTTTAAAATTTCTAAATCTGTAGGAGAATCCTTGATCTATTCCTTACTATTTGAAATATTGTTGGGCCCTCATTTTGTCAGTGCACTTTCAAGGACGATATATACTCTGTCAGAAACTGATTTCCATTATGCCCTTGGATCGTGATGATAATGCCTTATTGTGGCTAATGTGGACATCTATAAAAGTTGGAAATCAAACAAACCTGACATATCTGTGTATGCCATTACTTTAGTCAGCTTGCTTTCTAAATGTAAACAGGTAAACATGTAATACTATAACTTTTAATGAAATTTAATGAACTTTAATGACATTCAGTTTTTATTCAGCTATTTGAAAAATTCTAAATATTTTCAATTATTTTGAAATATATATATAGATTTAAAATTTCCAAATTCATAGACATTAATCTATCCATCTATCTTAAGTAGAATATTAATTCAGTTTTTACCTACAAATTTGTAGTAAATATACTAATTGTTCATCAGAATATTATGATATGTTACAAGGATATACTAAAATGCCTACTAAAAATATAAAACATCACAGACATTACATTTAAATGAATATTTTATTAACTAATTTGGATTGATTGCTGAATTAGAGGAATAAGTACAATTCAAAAGCTAAAAATTTTATATAAGATAGTAAGTTTGAAGAGAAATATGAAACTCTAAAAAGGTGAACTAAATTTGACAGTAACCGGAAGAGATGAGAACTTCATGGTACGGTAATGTTGGTAAGATGATCACCATAAATGGAATGTTCAAAATATGTAGAATTGTAATAAGAATTGATAGGGTCTAAAAGATGCATAGAGGAGGAAATTTTACTTAATAACAAATAAGATTGCACAGCAAGCAAAATACAAGTTGTGAATAAAAATGTAGAAGTGAAATAATTTGGCAAAAGATGAAAGAACAAAACAGAACTAAATAGAACTGATGTAAGCATATGTTACAGTAACTTGAAATTAGAGAAAGTGTTAATGAACATTTTTAATTCAAATGCTAAGTTTTTACCTGGCTGGTGTGACTCAGTGGTTGAGTGTTGATCTATGAACCAAGAGGTCGGAGTTTGAATCCCAGTCAGGGCATATTCCCAGGTTACAGCTTGGGTCCCCAGTGTGGAGTGTGCAGAAGACAGCTGATCAATGATTCTCTCTCATCATTGATGTGTTCCTCTCTCTCTCTCTCTCTCTCTCTCTCTCTCTCTCTCTCTCTCTCTCTTCTGCTCTGAAATAAATACATATTAATGCTAAGTTCTTAAGAATATTGCAATTATTCTAATAAATCTCTGAATAAAAGCTCCAAATATTCTTGTGAAAAAAAGACAAAAATGTAAATCCACCTAAATATGTTGGTAAATGTCAGATAATTTTTTGTTACAGTTAACAAACAGATGGGCTTAGATATAGGTATAAGAAATACTATATCACCACTACTTTCACATATTGAGGACTAAACATACAATTTTCTGTTTGATTGTTATATCAAGGTTGATCATCATTGTGGTTAGCCCTTCAAAAGACACAAATGGTTATACTATTTAGAAGAAACTCTCTACTAGCCAAACCTAATATATTTGAAAGCTACATTATTATGCTTTATAAGCAAGTCCTAAAGAGTCTTCAAAGCAGGCAATAATTACTTTAAGTTACTTTTTTATTCACATACCATAGTTCTTAGTTAAATTCAATCAAACAGTAATGCTATTTGCTTTTGTCCTAGACCAACCTCTGCCTGTATAAAAGCTAATATTAAAGTTGATTCCTTTGCTCATTCTGTGAATATTAAATCTACTTTTCATATGTCACTATGCTGGACACATAAAAAAGATGAACTAGAGTAGAGATTTAAGATTACTTTTATTTAAATAAAAAAGAACTGAAGGGATAGCTTAGAGAATATAAATTGTAATATGAAATGTGGTAAATATAGTAGTTTGCTCCTTTCTTCACTAGTTTTAAAATAACTTACCTTGCATATTTCTCAGAGAAATTTTTTTAATCTTCACTCAAGGACAGGTTTTTATTGATTTCAGAGAGAGAGAAACATTTATCAATTGCTTCCTGTACATTCCCTCCTGTATGCACCAAGACAGACTGGGGGATCAAACCCACAACCCAGAGAGGGATGCGCCCAGACTGGCGATCCGTAAATGGGACAATGCTCCAACCAATTGAGCCACAAGAAAGACATTTTTTTAAGTGGCTTTGAAGTGCAGGTAATTAGTGTGCACTATTTAGAACAGAGAATCAAATTTTAATGATTTTCATTCTAAATATCTGTACAATACTTTGGCCCCAAAAGTCAGTTTTCTTGTTATTAGCTGATTTCTTTTCTGCTCTTTAAGTATAGAAATGAACATTATTATTATAAGAATAAAATCTGTGATAAGGATTATAAACTCCACATTTAAAAAATAATGTTAATTGTCATTCTGTCCTCACTTACCTAGGGGGTAAGGAAGGAGGGGAGAACTGCATTGAGAATAAAGTAGATAATAGATAATTCACTGAGCACTCTACCTGGCATACTGGGAATGCTCAATAAATCTTTGGTATTATAATCTTGTTTACTTCAAGGGGATCTTTGGGAGCACCTCCATCCCAGTTATCTTATCTACAACGGAGCCACATCTGAAGCCACAACAGAAAAACAATTAAGTATTAAAGATCAATATCTCCTGCTCTTCGTCTAAGAGTCAATTCAGGTGTCATTTCTCCCAGGAAACTTTCCCAAACATCCTGTACACATCTGCCTACCTTCTGTTTATCAGATTATACAACATAACAAAATAAATTATATTATACTATGTAAAAATAAATAAATAGATAAATAGATAGATAGATATAAACAATGTTAATTGATATTAGAAGAGTACCTAAATATTTCAACCATAGCTTTTCTGTATTAGCAAGAAAATTATATATCTATCTTGGTAAGTTGCAAATGTGATCACCATAATTTAAATATTTTTTAATTTTAATGTATTTTACTAGGAGCTCCAAAAACATAAGAATTTTCTATAATAGGAAAATGGGGAATACCACAATAAATAAGAATAACAAATTTCTTTGGCAGTTTCAGGATGGGGTTCTTTTAAAATCTTGTATATAATTAGGTGATTTTAGAGCACCTAAAAAGGGCATGTATTTATTGAGACTCATATGCAGCAAAATTTATTTTCTATTTTTGATAACTTAGCGTTCAGATCATGAGAATGTCTTAGAAATAGCTTATCTTGAACCCAGATAACCATCTGACAAGGTATTTCCTCCTTTCATTGTTTATAACAGAGAAAAATCACCTGAACAAAACTAGATTTAGGTGGGGATGTAGGTAAATAAACAAGTGGATTTCCTGTGTTGATACATCAATGGCAGGTTAAAGGGAACCTCAATGTCCTGCTATGTGCCTGTGCATTTGATCCTGTGAAGTTTGACATATTATCACAGGAATGGGGCTGGGTAATAAAAAACTTGTATGCATATATGCATAACTCTTGGACACAATATAGTGTGGTGAAGGCCTCAGGGGTAGGGGCAGGAGCAAAGTAGAGGAGTTAATGGAAGAACAGAGGTGGTGGGTGCATCTCTAATACTTTCAACACTAAAGATTTTTTTTTAATATTTGTGTTGATTTCAGAGAGGAAAGGAGAGAGGGCAAGAGATAGAAACATCGATGATGTGAGAGAATCATTGATCTCTGCCTCCAGCTAGCCCCACATGGGGGACCAAGCTCTCAACCTGGGTATATGGCCTAAGCAGGAATTGAACTGTGAACTCCTTGTCCATTGATTAATGCTCAACCACTGAACCATGCCAGCCAGATTAAGATAAAATTTTAAATAAATCCGCATCAAATGCACAACTGAGGTTAGCAGAGAAGGATAGTTAACAGCTTGCAAAACTAACTGAATATGAAAATGGACACTCAAAACTGAAAGAAAAAGGTAAATGCATAAAAAGGTGAAATGCAACATTGAGTAATAGAATCTTTAAAAATTAAGTTCAGAGGTCTATGAGCAACCACCAATGGCATTAAACCTGCCACAAGCTCAGTACAGACTAATGGTGTGATGTGAGAGCCAATAAAGCTGTGTTAGGGAGCAATTACCTGTTACTCAACTCAGACGCTATGATCCAGGCAGATGGTAGTATCAAATCCCAGACCTATATTTAAAAAAGAAAGAAGGAGAAGTAGTGAGAGAGGGAGAGAGGGAGGGAGGAAGAGAGGAAAGATGCAACAACCCTAAATTAATTTCTCTCTTCATTTGAACTCCTAGTATCCTTTTGCATTGAAAAAAAATTTGAGCATTTCAGGCACCTAAGAAAATGGAAGGTGATTTTGCTGTAATATATAGTGTATTAATTATCAAATAATTGCAAATGTGATCACCATTTTTGGCAAAAAATATAAATATGGTGATTTTTTCCCCCTGAGGTGCCTCTCTTTTCAAAAAGATCACATAACCCTATGTGATTAGCTATGATCAATGAATTTTGGCAGGATTTCCAAGAACCATCACATGACTTACCATGTCCCCCCCTCCCCCCTTAATAGATGATGGATTGTGTTCCTGAAGAGGTTACATGGTCCACCTGGGTCCCAGTGAAGGTGACAAGAAATAAATCTAAAGCCCAGGTGATTCACAAAGGGCATAAGGCATGAGAAAAGATAAGCTTCATTATAGTAAGCACCTATGACTGGGGGAGCACTAGCTATTACAGCATAATCTAGGAAGTCCTAACTGATGCAGTGTGGAATTGAAGAAACTGGATTCATTACTTTCAGTATATAGCCAGTCAGCAACTACAAACTGGACTGTGTGCTCGGTAGCACTCCTGAAAAGAGTTGACATGCATCGTCCCCATGGCTACAGCTGCCTAGCTCTAAAGACAACAGCTCCAAAACAAGAGTAGCCTTAATTCTCCTTTAAGTCAATTCAAAATTTGAGGTATTTAAGGTTTTAGTTTAGAACCTTTATTTAAAGGATAATTTTTACAATAAAAATATGAATCTAGGGGTCAGAATAATCATGCTACCTAATTTGATCTCATCTCAGGTTTCAATTTTCCCTGTGCAGAGTGTAGAAGGCAGAAGAGATAGAAATAAATGACTTATTTTTCCTGTGCAGAGTGTAGAAGGCAGAGGAGATAGAAATGAATGCAATTGGTTATAAAACTCTGAGAACCACAATGTTTTGCTTTTAGATATATGAAGAAATTCTCACAAATAATTTTGTAGGCTATTAAATATTTACTCTTTAAAATCAAACAAAAGCAATGGATTTATTGATCTAAAAAATAAAATTAACCTCGCTTCAAATTAACAATTTACATGAATATCAAGGTCAGTTAATTATATAGAATTATAGACTGATTAATGCCACATTTTAAAAAATCACTAAATCCAAACTGTTCAGAACAGAAGAAAACGATAGAGGTAATATGAAGTATTAAACATAAATCGTAAAGCAGCCAGAAGAAATGGAACCATGTAGCAGAAATATATTCAGCTTATGAATTATAAATCTTGCCAAAATATGACCACTATTTTGTTTATATACAAAATTTAAAATACAAAGATTTAGTAGACAATCAAATATATAATTCATATCCAAATGTATACATAAGTATTACTATTGAACTATATATTTGATAATTGATTACAAATAACACAAAAGTTATAGAAATCATGTGATCTTGTGACTTATAGAAATATACTCCTTAGGAGGGTGTTGTAAAAATTGATAATATACTATTTCAATAAAGATGTTTGATAATGTTTTATAAATTAAGATAGAACATAAACAGCAATTTGCTGAATTTTGCAAATTTTAAATGACTTGCTTTTTTAGTGGGCATATGTGTTTTAGTAATAGAGAAAGGTATGTAAACAGAAAAAGTCTGATTTTGCTATCATCAGGAGCAGCAATGCAGAATCTCTCAGCAAATTCTGAGGGCTAATTTTGCAGAAAGTAGGTAATGCTAAGTCTTTGTCAACAACTCAGCAATAATATTTTAAATCCCCTTGGCTAAATTATATACATTATTCCTCATTCAAATTGCATGGCATTCTGAAGAGAACCATTGACCCATAAATATAAATTGCTACTTTGAAATCTAGTATCATTAATATGTTCTGGATTCTTTCTGTAGATTTTAGAGGGAATTCTACTTTACAAAGAGCTACTAAAACAGCACAGGGATAATCATAATCCCTTCTTCTTACATGATCCAGGAATAATATGGTTCATACCACATTTTACTCCAAGTTGCCATTCCAACATAGTCAACATTACTATAGACCGTATTCAAAATAGTTATTTATTCTGTGGCTAGTGTACAGAAAAATAAAAAGACCTTACAATATTCAACCTGGGTCCTATATTTTGGTATTTATGTCAGTGATTTCAGTATCTCTGAACATCTGGAAAATAAAGACTTTTTGAAAGCTGGGGCAGAAGCATATTGTATAAAGAAATGAACATGCCTTGTGTCTATTTTATAGCCCTCCAGTCTCCTCCCTTGTCCTGAACTATGCAGATGCCCTCCACTGGAACATTCCAATAGTGTGTACTATTTTTTTCTATATGGAAAAGCTTTCAAGATCTATCTATTCTCTCGGTCTACCTTAATCTACTGCACATCTCATTCTCATTATGAGTTGCAAAGTTTCCATTGAGAGCTAAAATATTTCATCTGATAACTGTCTGCTCTAAAAGATATGAATTTATCTGTAAATCTTTAGCAGATGCAATGAACCTCAAATTTTTAAGCAATAAATTTTTATATTGTGTGAAATGTTAGATACTATGGTTAGGTGTGTTTTGATTTTCTTGAAATGGCTCTATCTTAGAAATTCTAAATATACTTAGTAGATGGGAGGGAGGTCATTAATATAATAAAAATGTAGGTAGATAAAACTACACCATGGCTCAGTTCTTAAGCCTGCATTATATACTTTGGGGGCTTATATAAGTGTAGTTCCTGGCTAAAATTGATGAAACTATGGTTTTGAAAATTAACTATATATAGGGGCTCCCCCCAAAAAATGTATATACTCACTTTGAATAATTATGAAGGCAGTGTTTATTAAATTCCTTTCATTTTCAAGATTGAGCTACCAACTGCTAAAGTGCACATACATTGGGGGGTGGGGAGGAGATAATCCTGTATAATAGCTCAGTGAATGCTATAGGCCACCAAAAGGAGGAAAAGCAACATATCCTATTAAAAGGCTTATAGAAATAGCATAGACAAGTGTACATTAAATCCCACAAAACTACAGGGTGGATAATTAATTGTATAGTTATTAAGGTGCAACCAAGGCATAAATGCTACTGAGGACAACAAAAAAGAATCGTCTCTGGGAGGTGAGATTAGTCTAGGCAGAAAGAAGACCAGTTACTTATTTTATTTAATTACCCACAGTATAGAGAAGAAATCTAGATTTCTCACTATGAGAAAAATGCAAGCAAATGAAACTTCAGGAAAGGACAATAAAAATGATTAAGGGTCTAAATGAAATGATTAATGGACAGAGATTAAAAGACAGTATCCATTTAATTTGGTGAAAAGACTAATGGGAAATTCAATCACTTGAAAGCATCGGTAGGGTAAAAATGGGGAGAAAGAGCAAATTTTAGGTTAGACAAGAGAAAATAACTGGAAGTAATGGGATTAAATTGAGTACAGAAATTTTTGAGGAACTATCATAGAAAAGGCAGCCTTGTTAGGACTATTAGGCTGAGGAACTGTTTCCTAAGGGAAATAGTAAAAAGGCCCTTGCTTGAGCCATTTATGTAGACCCGACAAAGAAGTGGGTAATGGTATAGGAAACAATTCTGTACTCACAAAATTATGGACATTATGATCTAATAGCTCCTATCCTGCCAGCACAAAAAGACTCTAATGCCTATAATTCTTTGGCTTCTAGCTTTTTTATTTTTCCATTTTTTTTTTTTAGGAAAAAGCTGATGGATCTCTGCACAGGAGCCCTGAAAATAGACTTCCTCCATATACGGCTTTAATAGCATTTGTAATTTCATCACTTTTTGTTTCCATATTATTTATGATAGTAGTTTTTATGAATTGAAATTCTTTTAGCAAAAAAAAAAATTTAGATTTACAATTTCCAAAGAAGTGTTTAGTTTGCAATACAAGAATTTTAGTAATGTATTTTATTGATCTGCAAGCAACTTAAAACTCAGTAAGTATTTCTTTTATCCCATTAATTTGATCATGTTTCAAGGTATTTTTCAATTATGATGATGTCATTTATCTAGACTACAAAAAAACAACTGAAAAGATTTAGCATATGAAATATTGACATGTCGTCCAAGAAAACTGTCACAGAAATCATTCTGAAGACATATATTTTCAGAATCATTTCAATAATAGTATTGTATATTTTGGTTTATTCTAGTATAATCGATCTGATTTGAATGGGGGGCAGGGGATCAGTGCATTTGACGAACATTAACCATAAGCTGTAAAAATTGATCATCTAGTCCTGAGATGTGTCAGAAAATACATATTTATCTAACAAATTTGATAATGTTTTTGTTATGAGGGTTTTTATCTAGGAGCATGAAAAATGTACTTGACATCATACATGGAATAAATTAGGACTGATCTGCTTTAAAAAGAAAGAAGAAAGAAAGAAAGAAAGAAAGAAAGAAAGAAAGAAAGAAAGAAAGAAAGAAAGAAAGAAGAAAGAAAGAAAGGAAACAGCTGATAATACTTGAGGGTTTTAAAGATATATCTACATATTCTCTTATTTAATCTTCATCATCACTCTCTAAGATTACTCTAGCTCAATAAAATTAAATGATTTGCCCACAATCATTCAACTGATATAAAACAGAATCCTGATACCACTAATCTGGGCTTTAACTTCTGTTATCTTCACATGCATCACTTTATCTCTCTTGGTGAAAAGGGCTAGACACTTTCTTAAATAATCATTTCATTTTCAGTTTGTGTGATGATACTTCCTAGATATTAAACAATGTGGTCTAACTGAAGAAAAAACAGACTGAAAGTCAGAAGTGCTATTCTTAATTCTGCTGCTACCTGACAGATCTTAGGTTTAGTTTTGAGTCTCAGTTCCCTCAGTTTTATATATTTTGTTATAGAGTTTAAGAATATAATTCAGCTCAAATACTGATCCAAAACTATGATGGCACAGTTTTCAAATCATATGAGACTTTTTTTAAAAAAATTATGTATCTAAATTTTATTTTTGTAAGTTTGTATTTAACATTTCTTTAATTCTTAAAAACTATCCAATAAACTAGAAAATTTGATTTGTCCAACAAATTAGATTAACTCACCAGACATCAGGTATTATTTAATGGGTAAGTAAATTGTAATTTAAATGAATAGTAAGGAATTTCAATAAACATATTCCTAACACTTTAATTTTTAAAATCTGTTTAAATTTTCAGTCTTTGGAGTGAATATGTATATATATATTAGGTACTTAAAATGTGAAGGAATCAATGTCAACTTCCTATCAAGCTTAGGTATATATATTTTTCAAAAGCAGCAGAGCAATCGTGTTCACGTTTTTGCATGCCTCTGCACAACTTAGACCACTGTCAATTTCCAGACTCCACACTTTGAAAGGAATATAATAACCTGGGGTGTTTCCAAGGAAGAATGACTCAGAGGGCAAAGAGAGCCAAAATAATAAAATGTGCTTACAATATTGAAGAAACTGGGGATATTTTCAGTGCAAAAGTAGAGTCAGATGATTTTTTGATAGTCAACAATGTACTTTTGTCTTTATGATCAGTAGCTTGGAGAAAACAATGTACCAATGCAAAGAGTTTCATAATAAGGCAAATTCAAGTCTACAGGGTAAGGCAAAAGTAGGTTTACAGTAATGAGTAAGCAAAACACAGTTTATTTTTATATTATTATTATTCATTAATTATTGCATCATTTATCATATGAACAACGGTAAACTGACTTTTGTTCCTCTCTGTAATTCCCCACTAGTATGCAGGTACCCAACATTATCCACTGCACAAAAACACAATATGATAACTATATATTATTGAAAACAACATTTATTTTTAAACTATTTCATCTATCTGAGAGAGAAAACTGGTGCTTCCTGGTAGATTCATAAATTCATAGAGCTGCCAGGTATATGCTAGTCTCTGTAGATATAACATGAAGCAAATCTACAAATTTTCTTCCATCATGGGCTTATACTCTAGGGGAGTGAAACACATGTATAATAATAAAAGCATAATATGCTAATTAGACCAGACAACTGAATGACCTTCTGGACTTCATTCCAAATGTCCTTCCAGCCAAAGCCGTGGCAGTGGAGGGTGAGGCAGAGGCAGTTAGGGGTGTTCAGACAGGCAGGTAGAGTGGTTAGGGGCAATCAGGCAGGCAGGAGCAGTTAGGGGTGATGAGGCAGGCAGATAGAGGGGTTAGGGATGATTAGGCAGGCAGGCAGGCAGGCCAGCGGTAAGGAGCCAGTTGTCTCAGATTGCGAGAGGGTGCAGGCCTGGCTGAGGGGACCCTCTCTCCCACCCCTGTGCATGAATTTCATGCACCAGGCCTATAGTAGAAAATAAAATAAATAGAATGCAAAGTAATTACAAAGCATTACAATTGAAATGAAATTTCATGATGAAAAAGTTATAGATGAATTGCCAAGGGGGAAAGGCCACAGTACATATGGTGGGCAGAAAAAGACTCCTTGAGAATGTGACATTTAAGTGAATATCTTACACACACAAAATTTAGCCATGTGTAGACCTAGAAGAAACATAAATAAGGTAAATGGATGAAAGAAGGGGAAGAGCAGATTTAGGGAGCATGTTGAAAAATTTGCAGTAAGCAGAGCAGAGGACTGGCTCAATGGAAGGATCACACAGCAGTATGAAGAGGGCCCTGGTGATAGGTAAATTTCATTAGTGACAGAAATAAACATGGAGGCAAGGTGTGAGTGAATTATTCCTATCTATGCTATACACATAAGAATGTATTTAAGAATATTATTAAATACTGGAAAATTATTTCAGAAGTACAACAGTCTTTGAGGGATCATTTCTCCTTACTTCCCATAATCATTGTCTACTCAAAAACTTGCACAAAAATGTTTCTATAGTTTTAATCAAAATTGCCAACACTTGGAAGCAACCAAGATACCCAACAGTAGGTGAATGGATAAACTGTGGTACGTTCACAGAAGAAAATATTATTCAGCACAAAGAAGAAATGACCTACCATGCCATAGAAAAGAATGGAAGAAACATAAAAATAGATATTACTAAATGAAAGAAGCCAATTTGAAAAGCTGACATGCACAATGATTCTAACTATGATATTCTGGAAAAGGCAAAACTATGGAGTCAGTAAAAAGATCAGTGATCGCCTAGGTTTGAGAGAGGGAGGGATATGAAGGAAGAATACAGAGCATTTTCAGGGCAATGAACGTATTCTGTATGATACTAGAATGATTGATACATTTCATTACATATTTTTGAAAACCCATAGAATGTACAACACTAACAGTGAATCCAAATGTCACTATGGTTTTGGGGTGATTTTAATGAGGCTCACTGACTGTAACAGATGTGCCACTCTGGTGGGGGATGTTGATAATGCAAGGGGCTATGCATATGTTGGGTTGGGGAGTATATGTAAAATCTCTCAATTTTGCTATTACCCAAAACTTCTCTAAAATTTTCTTTAAGTTATAAAAATTCAACAATTCAATTCTTAAATAATAATATTTAAATATGTGAAAGGCTCTGGCTTATGTGGGTCTTGAATATTCATTCATTCAATATTTGTTTAGTATATCTTATGGGCCAAGAACTCTTCTAAGCATAGGGAACAAAATAAACCAAAATGTATTATTTCAAGGTTTCATTTTAATGGAAGAGACATGGAATAACAAGTTAAATATTGTATAGTTGATGATAGAAATTTTTCTATTTGATTTCAGATTCACTTCTGCCCTGCTCTGACCTGCTCTGTATATCAGTAATTACATCCCCCAGGCTTCCTTAATCTCAGATTTCAGGTAGGCTTTTCCAGTTAGAAACACAGAAGGAATACTGGAGGGTGTGAGGAAAGGAAAATCCAGGGTATTTCAAGCCTCCTAATTTTGGAGGTTTGTCCACAGCAGCTGTGTCTCCTGCTTCCTACAAACTGCAGCTCTTGCTTGACAGTCCCTCAGAGAAATGCAAATTAAATGTAAATTAAAAATATAATGAGATACTATTTCACATACAGATTGAGAAAAAATTAATAATCGGACAAAATCAAATGCTTTTGATGAGAAGCAATGGGAAGATTAACTCTTTTAGTGGGAGTTAAACCTGTAAAATACATTTTGAAAAACAGATATGAATTTTATAGAGAAGTTGAAGATAAATAAATCCTACTACTCATCAGTTTTAATTATACACTCTAAAGATACATTTGCACATGTGAACCAAGAAAAATATACAAGAATGCCCATAACAGTGCTTATTTTTTTATAATAGAAAAAAATTTGCAGCACCCTGCAGAAATTAAGCATTTAGAGGAAATTATATCAATAATAAATATATTTGGTTGATATACATTTGCTGCAGTATTCTATGAAAATATAAGTGAGTGAGTTGGAAATTCTTGTGCTAACATGAATGCACTTTTAAAAATGTGCTTTGAATGAAGGAAAGTAATCATATCACCGAAAACAGACCTACACATACATATAGTATAATTCCATTCAAAAAATATTCAAAATGTGCAAAACTAAACATTTTCATATATGCAGACATAAATGGTAAACTACTTATATTTTTAAAAGACAATGATAAAAAAAACTCATAATAGAATTTGGTGAGGAGGGGTTAGGGAAGAAGTTAAATTTGAGGATAGAATCTGATGTATTTATAAGGTAATTGATGATGTTCTCTCAAGATGATGGTTGATACAGAAATGTGCACTGTTTGTTATTTTTATCTCTTACTGATATCTTATCTAAACATTTTCTGTGTTTATAATTTTCATAATTAATTAAAGTAGGGTTGATGTAAATGTACAGACCTATAAAATTATTACCATGATCATATTTAAATTATTGTTAAGGCAAAAAAGAAATAATACTGTCTGTAGATAAGACACATTTCAAAAATATGAGACATACAGGCAATGCACAAGTCAGATTTACTTTAGTTTAACAGACCAGAGAAGACACCCTAGCAGAAAAAATACTAAGTTACCATGGACATTTACATGCCTTTTCTGTCATTCTCCTGCAAAGTGGTAACATTTAGTACTTATAATCTCTAATTTTCCATTTTATTTTAAGTAGACCTATGCATAAATAGGAAGACTTTGAATAAGAATGGATATCACTATCACAAGTTATTTCCCTGAAGGGATTCATTTTCCCCCAGACAGTCAGAAATATTTTCCTAAGGGCTCACATCCTCAGGGAATACATCAATAAGATGAATCCAGTTGTCATCACATATAGCTGTTTTAACAGTGCAGTATATTACTTGAAACCACACCTTAGGCTAAATAATCACGAAGTAGAAAGTTCAATTCCATTTATTTGTCTGTTTAGAGACATTTGACATCAGTGACAAAATTATAAAAAGAAACATATGTCAACTTTGACTTATTTGACCTTTGATAAATATTGGTTTCTTTGCTATGAAGTATGCATTCTATCAGAGAGAATAACAACTCCTTGATGACAAAATCTTTCTTAACACTAGAGAAGATGAATATTCTCTATTATATTCTATTTCCCCTAGCCAAAGTAGTTGTCATTAGAATCTAGAACTTTCCCATGTGTGCAGAACGGATTCATGTGTGGCAAAATTTTTGATATTTCTATAGTAGATTTAATATAATTTAGAATATTATAATACAGTTAAAATAATATTAATAACACCAAATTGATTTACAATACTTATGTTACAGGTAGTATTCTAAGTACTTTAAACATAATATATCATTCAACTCTTAAAATTGCTTGAGATAAATGATATTATTAACTTCTTTTTATAAATGAGGAAACTGAATCACAGAATAATTAAAAATATCTGCCACTCTTCACACAGCTTATAAGAGGAATTTGAACCCAGAAATATGCCTTAAGAACTTCTCACCCTTCCCAGCCCGTGTGGTTGAGCATCAACCTATGAAACAGGATGTCAAGGTTTGATTCCTTGTCACGGCACATGTGCAGGTTGTGAGCTCAGTCTCCAGCAAGTGGCATGCATGAGGCAGTCAATTGATGATTCTCATCATTGATGTTTCTCTCTTTTTCCCCCTTTCTCTCTGAAATTAATAAGAAATATATTTAAAAAATAAAAATTTCTCACCCTTAGTCACTAGTTTCTACAGCCCCAAAAGCATATGGAAGTTGGGCCAGAGCTGGAGAATATGTACATGCAGAAAGGATAAAAGATCTATCTTGGTAGAACCATTAAAGTTACTTTATGGGAAATTTAATTACAGATGGAGATAGTAGGTTGGTGTAGGTAACTTGTGTAGGAGTTAAATTAAAAAAGATGGTGGTAGGGGAAAGACAGTTTGAGCAAAAGGATATCAAGAACATAGTGAGATTAGGCGAATATTATGTAGTAACTTGGAAAGTCTCCTGACAACAATCAACCTCTGTGGCATTTGATGTAAGGAAGCCTTTTAGTTACACAGTCTCTGGATATAGAAATAGAATTACTTCCTTGTGTGCTCATTGTCTGCCTTTAAAACTTTCATTTTGAAACAATCTCAAATGGAAGAGAGAGTTGTAAGTGCATGACAAAGAATTTTCTCCATCTCTAAAAGAAACTGTGTAATGGTGCCTGAGTTTGCTCATCCCTTTACTGATGATGTTCACTTTTATCATTTAATTGAGTTGGTGCCTGCCAGGCTTCTCAACTGGAAAGTTATTATTTTCTCCTTTGCAATTAATATTGTTTTGTTGTAAGTTAATTTTAAATTATGTAAATAATTGCAGATATAGATGTAAACTTGTGCAAATATGTCTCCATCATTCTGTGAGCACTTCCTTGTTTCTGGGACAATAGGATATGTTAATTTGACTTTATATGTTCTCTGCCTTACCTTTAAAACATCCGTCTTTCTTCAGACTCATGGCTCCCATTATCACATAACACATGCATAAAGGTATGCATAAGTCTATGTTTCTGTGTCTATAAATATATGAATAAATAGAAGTTAGTCCCCTTATATCTAACAAAGCTCCCTTCAGATCTGCTCCCCAGCTCCCCATCCATGCAGACTATGTCTTTCTTCTGCTAGTTCTCTGACACCCCGCAGTGGACCACAGGGCTATGGAGTTCTCAGTCTGCTGTGCCTCCAAGAGTCTGTGTTTGAGTGCCCTAGACACAAATGTTTGTAAAGATCAAATAATCATTTTAATTATTTCAAAAGTCTTCTTACTATTTTTAATTTTTAAAGTGTATATTTCCCACCTGACTTGATTACCAAAAGGGATGTATAAAATTCCCTTGGGACATTTTAGACTATTTTCTAGGTTTCATTATCCTCCTGAGTTTAATATGGTTTCCATATTCTAAGAAGAACCAATCTTCCTGCTTCTGGTCCTTGCTAGGATTTTGATTCTTCCTTCCTTTTACTCATATTATTCTACTCTGCCAAGCTGAGAGAACCTGTGCCTTCTTCCTATTGGTCTCTGATAGCTGACTTCGTTTGGAAGTACTGAGAAAGGAGCTGGAAGCATCCAATGACCAGAAATGAATATTCTTATAAATATTAATTTTCATAGTTTTTTTATACTACTGAGTATTCTTCATTTTGTTCTTTACATGAATTAGTACAAGCTAAGAATAATTCCATAGCCAAATTGGCAAGAAAGGAAATGGAAGCCTGGAAGTCTAAGTGCACCATCCAGGATTACAGTATTTAATGTTTAAGAATGGAAGGGCCTGGCTGATGTGCCTCAGCCAGGTTACAGTGTGGGTTGTGCAGGAGGCAACCAATGAATGATGTTCCTGTCTCATCAATGCTTCTATTTCTCTATCCCTCTCCCTTCCTCTCTTTCTAAAATTAATGTTAAAAATATCTAAAAAAGAATGGAAGGGAATAAATAAAATGGAGGTAAGAAAATTGGCCATTTTAATATTCTAGGCTCATGTATTTTTTTAGAAGCCAGTGTGTCTATTTTGTAAAATTATACTTGGTTCATCACAATGTTGAATAAGCAGAGAAATCAGAAGCCCATACAAAAATAAATTATGATAGAAGGAGTATAAAGCATCATCAAGAGTATAAATTAAGACAGATTATTCATTGAGTGGCTGTGTGGGAGATCAGCCCATGGAAATACAAAATCTTCTTAAGAGAAAAGACAGAAATCATACTTTACCTTGATATCTCCAAGATCCAGTTTAACTGACACATAGTAGTCATTTAACTGATATGTGTTGAATGAATGACTGTAAGAGTCACAGTGTCACTGATAGGAATCTCTGGCATGCTGTGAAAAGGGCAAGATTCTTCCACATATATATCACAGTCTGTGGATCAAGTGTTTCAGTCATGAAATTGAATGACATGGCCCACAATGACCATGAACTTTGCTCTAGCAATACTAGATAATCCTGTATAATAAATAGGTAATATGCAAATTGACTATCACTCCAACACATAAGATGGCCACCCCCATGTGGTCAAAGATGGCCACCCCCATGTAGATACAAGATGGCCACCATAAGATGGCCAGCAGGGGAGGGCACTTAGGGGTAACCAAGCTGGCAGAGGATGGCAGCTGGGGGTGACCAGTCCTACAGGGAAGGACAGTTGGGGGAACCCAGGCCTTCAGGGGAGGGCAGTTGAGAGTGAGTGACCAGGCCTGCAGGGGAAGGCAGTTAGGGGTGACCAGACCAACAGGGGAGAGCAGTTAGGGGCAATTGGGCCAGAAGGAGAGCAGTTAGGTGTCAATCAGGCTGGCAGAGAAGTTGTTATGGGGTCCCAGATTGGAGAGGGTGCAGGCTCGGCTGAGGAACACACACATCCCTACAGGTGCATGAATTTTATGTATTGAATCCCTATTGGTTAATAAGGTCTCTGCATTGTCATGGACACTTAATCTTCCAAGTGTATATATGTGGGGTGTGTGTGTGTGTGTGTGTGTGTGTGTGTGTGTGTGTAAAACCATTAACTACCTAGCACACATGCTCCTAGAGTCATGGTCAGCAATGGCCAGGATATTCCAATGGGCATATCTTATATAAACCAGTTGTTGAAAGAAATTATGCCATAGCATTGCTTCAGATAAAGGTTCAACTTACACATAAACAAAGCCACATAACCATTAGATAAATGCTATCTTTGTAGATCTGAGTATAGTATTAAAGTAGTCATTTTTAGTATAAAAATACTGAAATAAATTATCAGAGTTCAAATGGTATCAAGTTAAGAATAAAATCATTGGGGAGGGAGGGGGGCATGTATGGGAGGGGAGGGCAATGGTAAGCTATGTACACATATAATACTTTAATAAATTAAATAAAAAGAATAAAATCATTATTAAACTACTACTTGTCCTTCTCTCCTGCCCTAATACCTATATCTTCTATTCTCAGTCTCCAGAGGTAGCATAAGCCATGTTTCAACTTGCTTCTGGCCGAAACCGGTTTGGCTCAGTGGTAGAGCGTCGGTCTGTGGACTGAAGAGTCCCGGGTTCGATTCCGATCAAGGGCATGTACCTTGGTTGCAGGCGCATCCCCGGTAGGGGGTGTGCAGGGGGCAGCTGGTTGGTGTTTCTCTCTCATCGACGTTTCTGGCTCTCTATCTCTCTTCCTTCCTCTCTGTAAAATATCAATAAGATATATATTTTTTAAAAAATTAAAAAAAAACTTGCTTCTGTATGGTAGAATAGGACATATAATGAGAATATAAATTTTCAAGTGACTTTTTTCCCCAAATTATTCTGGTTATTAGAAGGCACTGAATAAAAAATATATCCCAAGACTAAACCCCACTAATGATTAGATAATCCCATCCTGATATGTTAGTTCAAAGTTAATGATACAAAGAGAGTTAAACAGAGCTTCGTACTGATAAACCTTGTTTTAGTAGATGATAAATGTGTTTAGTCACTTAGTTGATAAGTAGGAAAAACAGTAGTAATACAATGATACATTTTTTTAATTTTTCATTGAACTTCCTTCTAATGAATTATATAGAAACTTTAACACATGTTTCTTTTTTCACCTGAATTCAGTTTGAATAATTGTATTAGGTGATCATCTTTAGGTAAACATTCTATTCACTCATCCATTTTTCCATTTATTCAATAATTAGTTATAAAGACAATTTTGAATTTTTTGTAATTATTTTCTTTTCATTTTGTACTGTAGACTGTTCAGAGACATTGGGAAAAGTTAGAATATGTTGTAGACCATGAGGTTTAGTTCAAACATTTCCTTATTTAAGAATGAATAATTCTGAAAAAGAAATAGTGGCTTTATTACCATCGATCTCCTGAGCTGTCTTTGGGTCTGGGCCATTGCTCTTCCGGGAGGGAATTTTGGCCTGCGGCTCTGCTGAGTTACCAGAAACTGTGATTATGGATGTGAGGTTGTCATTCTGTCCTAGGAACTGACTTTAGAACCAAGAAGATTAAATGGTGACAGAATAAAAAATAAAATTCAAGAACCTTACAGGGACTCTGTGCAGCTACCTGGGATTAAAAAAAAATGGTACTAAGCTTCCTTTTTAGTTTCAACATACCTTTAAATCTGCCTTCTTATGCCAGTTTCTCCTCTTTTTTTCTTCACATAAAATAATTTAAGTAACTGATAGCACAGAAAAAAATAAATGTTAAGAACAATTTTCTATGCAAAAGTACATATAAAAAAAACACGTTTGAAAGGGTTCAGAAAAATTTTTCACCTAAATAATATCATCTTAATATTATAACTAGCAAAAGCATTGCATCTCCATGGAAAAAAAAAGTAAGAACCCTCCAGTGAATTTTTCTAGGAAAATACAGGAGACAGAATGAGAGTATTATATCCCAATTAGGATTCTGAGATTTCTAAGCCACAGGCAAGAAATTTTAACCTACTACTAATTCATTAAATCTCTATGTTCATACTGTGGTTTATCCCCGTGGGTGTTGAAGTCTGTGCCACAATTTATTCTGTGGACGACTTTAAGATTACATTTAATTCAAATGAGATGCAATTAATAGGCACAACTATAATTTTGTTATCCGTGTCCTAGATATATATAAATGCAGTGTTAGATGAAAAAGGTATAACAAACATGGTGTTTGAGAAAAGTTTTCTTTTAGCTTCCAAGCCCTCTGGCCTCAGACTTCTGATATTTCTTTCTATACAACTCAGGACAAGCTTCTATCTTCATTACTTTTTTTTTTCTCTATGACCTCTATGATTGAAAGTTTCAAACTAGTTGTTTACTTTTAAGTTGGTCTTTACTCTCTGTGTTCTATTTCTCATTGGTAGGACAAACTAAATTTTCTTTTAAGTTTACATATACACTCTTAAATAACTTTAACTAGGTATGTGTCATATAATGAAATTTGAGTTAATAACAAGCTGCATGTTGATATCATAAGATTAGAATAGAACTAAAAATCGTACTAAAACCAGAATGTGGGAAATTTTCTAAAACAAATGACAGTACACCAAAATAATAGTGATAACAATGATAATAATAATAATAAACCAAATAAAAAAGAAACAACAAGGAAGAAGAAAAATCACCCCTGTTTGTTTTACAGGTCTTTAAACATAGCATTATAACGCCCCATATCTACCTCCAAACAATTCTAACTATTTTTTCTGGGTTTGCTGTAGTGTTTTGTGATGAATTGAAAATAAAGTTTTCTTAAAATTTCCTTTCAAATACATTTGACATTTAATATTACGTTAGTTTCAGGTACAGACAGTCCTCAGGTTATGACGGACTTGACACATATCCTTTTGTAGTTATGTTGCCATTTCCCATTTATTTATTTATTTATAAGGGGGGGGTATGCCCACTCTGACCACTCCTGTTTGACATAGTACTGGAAGTACTAGCCATTGCAATTAGACAGGAAGAAGAAATAAAAGGCATCCAATTTGGAAAAGAAAAAATAAAGTTGTCCTTATTTGCAGACGACATGATATTGTACATAAAAAAACCCAAAAGACTGCATCAAAAAACTAATAGACATAATAAATGAATTTGGCAATGTAGCAGGATACAAAATTAATGCCAAGAAATCTATGGCATTTCTATACACCAATAGTGAACTTACTGAAAGAGAGACTAAAAAAGGAATCCCATTTACCATCGTACCAAAAAATTAAGATACCTAGGTATAAACTTAACTAAGGAAGTAAAAGACCTATACAGGGAAAACTACACCAAACTAAAAAACGAGTTAGGGGAAGATGTAAACAGATGGAAGAACATATCATGTTCATGGATTGGTAGAATCAACATCATCAAAATGTCCATACTTTCCAAAGCAATTTATAGATTCAATGCACTCCCCATTAAAATACCAATGGCATATTTCACTGACCTAGAAAGAACTCTCCAAAAATTCACCTGGAACAAAAAACAAAACAAAACAAAACAAAACAAAACAAAACAAAACACCCCGAATAGCCATAGCAATCCTGAGAAAGAAGAGTAAAGTAGGAGGGATCTCAATACCAGATTTAAAGCTGTATTACAAAGCCACCGTTCTCAAAACAGCCTGGTACTGGCACAAGAAGAGCCAATGGAATAAAATAGAGAATCCAGATATCAACCCAAATCACTATGCTCAATTAATATTTGATAAAGGAGGCATGAACATACAATGGAGTCAAGACAGTCTCTTCAATAAATGGTGTTGGGAAAATTGGACAGATACATGCAAAAGAATGAAACTATATCACCAACTAACACCATACACCAAAATAAACTCAAAATGGATACAGAACTTAAACATAGACAGGAAACCATAAAAATGCTAGAGGCATCCATAGGCAGCAAAATCTCAGACATATGCAGAAAGAACTTCTTCACTGATACTGCCCCTAGGGCAATGGAAGCTAAAGAGAAAATAAACAAATGGGACTACATAAAAATAAAATGCTTTTTTTTTTATAGCAAAAGAAACCATCAAGAAAACAACAAGAAAGCCCACTGTATAGGAGAACATATTTTCAAATGTTATCACTGATAAAGGTTTAATCTCCAACATCTACAGACATCTTATACAACTTAATAAGAGGAAGATAAATGAGCCAATTAAAAAATGGGCAATGGACCTAAATAGAATATTTTCAAAAGAAGACAGAAGGAAGGCCAAGAGGCACAAGAAAACATGTTCAAAGTCATTAATTATCCGAGAAATGCAAATCAAAATTACATTCGGTACCATCTCACACCTGTCAGAATGGCCAACATTAACAAATCAACAAAAAACAAGTGTTGGCGAGGTTTTGGAGAAAAAGGAACCCTCGTGCACTGCTGGTGGGATTGCAGGTTGGTGCAGCCACCGTGGAGAGCAGTATGGAGTTCCTCAAAAAACTGAAAATGGAACTCCCATTTGACCAAGTAATACCACTCCTAGGAATATAACCCAAGAAACTAGAAACACCAATCAGAAAGGAAATATACACTCCTATTTTCATAGCAGCACAATTTACAATAGCTAGGGTTTGGATACAGCCTAGGTGCCCATCAGCAGATGATTGGATCATAAAACTATGGTACATCTACACAATGGAATACTATGCTGCCATAAAAAAGAAGGAATTCTTGCTAAGACCGGTTTGGCTCAGTGGATGGAACGTCGGCCTGCTGACTGAAAGGCCCCGGGTTCGATTCCGGTCAAGGGCATGTACCTTGGTTGCGGGCACGTCCCCAGTAGGGGGTGTGCAGGAGGCAGCTGGTCGATGATTCTCTCTCATCGAAGTTTCTGACTCTCTATGTCTCTCTCTCTTCTCTGTAAAAAATTAATAAAATATATTTTTTTAAAAAAGAAGGAATTCTTATCATTTGCAGCAACCTGGATGGAATTGGAGAACATCATGCTGAGTGAAATAAGCCAGTCAATGAATAAAACACCACATGACCTCACTCATATATGGCTACTAAAGAACATTATAAACTGATGAAGCAAAAGATAGATATAGAGACAGTAAAGCAACAAGCATACTGTCAAATTACAGCAGGGAGGGTAGGGAGATATGTGGGAGATAAGAGATCAATTGAAGGACTGGTATGCATGCATATAAGTATAACCAATGGACACTAAACTCTGGGAGGGAGGGCATGTATGGGAGTGGGGGGGCAGAGGTAAGATATATACACATATAATAATTTAATAAAAAATATGCATTAAAAAACCCATCATTTTGATGTATGTACATATGTGCTTTATGTTTTTTATTAATTATTTACCATAAGCAAAGGTCAGGGATTGTTATCATTTACATTTTTTTTTACTGTTTCACATCATTACTGCTGTGTATGTGTTCCATGTGAGTGAAGTAGGTGCTTATGCAAGTGGGTTTTGACTTACGGCAAAAATTGCTTTACATTCAAGTATTGCCATAGGAATGAATCTCCAATGTAACCCGAGGACGTACAGTATATAGAATAGTAATCAGACATTTATATAATTTACAAAGTGATCACTGTGATAAGTCTAGTACCCACCTGGCACTATAGGTAGTCATTACAATATTATTGACTATATTCTGTGTGCTGTACTTTGTAACCCTGTGACTGTTTGGTAACTACTGATTTGCATTCCTTAACCCATGGGTGGGCAAACTTTTTGACTGGAGGACCACAATGGTTTCTTAAACTGGACCGGAGGGCCGGAACAAAAGCAACCTGACCATGCTGGCACTCTCATCTTGGGCTGCTGGTGAAGGAGCAGAGGGGAGAGCAAGAGAACCCTCCACTCCTTTGGCTCCACGGGCCAGTTAGAACAGCCAAACAGGCAGGATCCGGCCCGTGGGCCATAGTTTGCCCATGGCTGCCTTAACCCCTTATTTTTTTTCACTCAGCCTCCTGAATATCTCCAATCTGGCAATGGGTCTAGAAGGTATTGTGCTAAGTAAATAATTCAGGCAGAGGAAGACAAATACCATATGATTTCACTCATTGTGGAACTTAAATAACAAAATAAATGAACACAAAAAATTATTTATTTTTTATTTATTTTTTTCTTCCTATCATCTGCATTTAACCATCAACCTGTTTCATTGAATGGTAATCAACACCTATTATTATTAAGATTTGTTTCATCATTCCTATTCCACTGCTATCAAATTAGTGAAAGATTAATTACTTCTTACTTGTGCTGGAATAACCTCCTTACCACTATCCTTTTATCCTCTCCTGATTCAGATTATATAAGACAGACAGATAATTTTCAGTCATGCTAGTTAAGTATACAAATCTTTCATGAATTTCAGATATGCATGAATCAAGTTCAGGATCCTTATTTAAATAACCAGTAACTTAAATATTTAAGATAAGCCTACATTTTGAGCATCCTTGACAATTTCTCTTTATGTCTCATGCTTAAGGAAAAAGGTAAACACTTTCATAAGCATTTTTTTTCTCACTTTGATGCTACTACTTCTCATGAAATTCTTTCTAGTCTTTCTATTTTTGCTTTCTGAAATTTAACCCAATCTTCAAAGTATATAATAAGCAATCTATCTTCAATATTTTTCTCTAATTTACCAATACATTATAATTATTTAATTATTATTATTTAAATATCTATTCAAGCCCAGGCTAGTTTGGCTCAGTGAATAGAATGTTGGCCCTCATACTGAGGGGTCCCTGGTTTGATTCCAGTCAAGGGCATGTATCTTGGTTTCAGGCTCAATCTCCAGCCCTGGTTGGAGCATATGCAGTAGGTAATGAGTGATGATGAGTCTTTCTGAAATCATTGTTGCTCTCTCTCTCTCTCTCTCTCTCTCTCTCTCTCTCTCTCTCTCTCTCTTTCTCTCTCTCTCTCTCTCCTTCCCTTCCACTCTATCTAAAAATCAATGGGAAAAATATCCTCAGGTTAGAATTAACAACAACAAAAAACAAACAATAAAAAAATAAATTTGCTTTATTTTCTTCCTAGTATAGTGCTATATTTTTTGTTTATTTGTTTTTGTAGTGAAAGAAGGGTGATGAAGATTTGTAGGTTTTTCCCAGAGATGAATCATAAGAGCAATGTCATAAACATTGGTATCTGTCTAACAATTATGGTTTAAGCATAAAAAAGCAAAACATAAATATTCGTTATCTGAAAATTAAATTTTCAAATAATGGAAGAATATGCCCAACGTGTGTGGCTCAATATTTGTGCATCAATCTATGAACCAGAAGGTCACAGTTCCATCCCTGATCAGGGCAGATGCCTGGGTTGCTGGCCAGATCTTCGGTAAGGAGCATGCAGGACACAGCCAATCAATGATTCTCTCTCACCTTTGATCTCTCTCTCTCTCTCTCTCTCTCTCTCTCTCTCTCTCTCTCTCTTTCCCCTTAACTCTCTGAAATAAATAAAGATATATTAAATAATAAAAGTACAATTCTAAAGCACATCAATAATCACAACTAACTTTTTTATTATGAAAATATGAAAATCCAGAGTGACAGAAAAGGCATGGCAGAGTAAGGGCACATCTTTTCCTCTCCCCCTGAAATTTCAACAAGTTAACTGCCTATAATTCAACAAAGAAGTCCCTGTTCAATATTGGTGCACACCTGAGAGACCCTTACACTGCAACATCTATAGGTGGGCATCCAGGAATAAATGGGAAAATGAGAAGGGAGGAAACTGCGGGCAGTCTACAGATGCATCCTTGCAGCCAAGATCTCGTGGCTTGGCCGCTGGGAGAGGAGAGAAAGCCAGTGGTAGCAGGTACTTCCTTTGGCCAGAAGGAACAGAGAGCTGTCAGAGGCAGCACAGCATGGGGATCAGCAAGCAGCCAGAGTGAACAGCATCTGATTCAGCAGACACCCAACAGAACGTGGAGTTCTGCCATGCAGCTCCCACTGTTGGGCTGGGTGGTGGTGTTTCAGACAAAGAACCAGAGACCAGAACCACAGAATCCTGCTGCTTCATGGACTCCCAAACACCCTCCACCCCTGCCTTGCCCTTGGAGTTGGCTTCAGGAGCATATTGTCTATAACCAAGGGCTGGTACAGTAGAATAGCTATTTTCCTCTGTGATTGATCCTGAGGAGGGGTGCTTAGGCAGGACTCCAAAGAGGTCAGGGGTCACCATAATACTGAAGGCAAGATCCCACCTCCAAGCAGCATAGATGTACTATCTTACAGAAGCCTCAGAAGTTCAAAACAGTGTGGCCACAGAGGTAAAAATCTTGCAGTTCACCTACAAGTAGAGTAAAAAGACCTCATCAAAGATAAATGAGAAAATGAAGGAGGGCAGCAAACACCATGAAGAACCACAGTAATGACAATGACCAGAAAGAAAATGAAAAATCCCCAGAAAGCAGGCTGGGACACATGGAAATATGTGACATCAATGACAGAGATTTCAAGATTGTAGTTCTGAAAACACTCAAAGAGATGCAAGAAAATACTGACAGGAAATTCAGTGCACTCAGAAAACAAATCAATTAACAAAATGAAAATTTCTCCAAGGAAACTGAACTTTAAAAAAGAATAAATAATCCTGGAAATGAACCAGGCATTTAGGAGATTAAGAGTGAACTGCTGAGCATAGAAAATAGAACCAACCAGTAATAGGAAAGAACTCATGATATCGAAGATAAGAGTCAAGAAATGATACAGAAGTAATAAGAGAGAGATCTAAGCAGAAGAAAAAGAAAGAAATAGTTCTACTAGAACTGTCTAACTCCATCAGGAAAAGCAATATTAGAATTATAGGAATTTCAGAGGAGAAGAAGGAGCATGGAACAGAGAGTCTATTCAAACATAGTGATGAGAACTTGCCTAACCTTTGGAAAGAACTAGATCCTGAAATCCAAGAAGCAAACAGAACACCTAATTACCTCAATCCAAAGAGGGCATCTCCAAAGCACTTGGTATTAAATCAATGAAAAAGCAACAACAAAGAAAAATTCTCAATGCAGCCAGGGAAAAAAGGAAGTGATTTACAAAGGAAAACCCATCAGAATTTCATCTGACCACTCAGCAGAAATTCTACAAGCCAGAGAGAATGGAACCAAATATTCAAATGTCTGAAAGAGAGAAATTATCATTCACAAATAATATATTCAGCAAAATTATCCTTTAGATATGAAGTAGAAATAAAGATATTCACAGACATACAGAAGTTTTTATTACCAGAAAACTTCCATTACAGTAAATACTCAAGGAAGTCATTCTACCTGAAACAAAGAGCATAAGATCACAAAAAAACTTACAGCATAAATAGGGATAATTTGTAACAATAAAAACATAAAATGGAAAGTTGTAAAGGTCTGAACTGGCAAAGGAGGGTGAAGATCAGATGCACTAAAAAGAAAAAGAAAAACAGCTATAGTATATATGAAAGTTTATTTTCTATAAACTTTATGGTAACCACACACAAAAATCCCCAAACCAGGACACATAACTTTAAAAAAGAGGAGACATAGTAAAAAAGTATGGAATAGCACCAAACAAAAAGAATATCAGAAACACAAAGGAAAAGAGCCAATGGAAGCACAGAACTACCAATGGCAGACAGTCTAGCCTCTCCTTAGAAACTGGATTTCAGAGATATCAGGTGCTCATCTCTCCTTGGGTTGAAGAAAGTACTGCCCTCTGCCAGCCTGGGTCCGTTGCCAGCTCTTATCATGTCCATGCCTTCTCTACCTGTTTTTCAGCTCTTGTGTCCTGGATTCTCCTCTTGTGTTTCAATCTAGATGTAGGGCTTCCTCTCAGCTAGCTTTTGTTTGGTTCTTAGGAGACAGACGTTTGTTTTATAGTTGTTTTCCCTTGGACTTGTTGTGCCCTGCAGCCGTTTAGGAGTGTTTACCTAACGCCGCCATCTTGTTCCCCCAGCTTTCTTTAAAAAAAAAACAAATCAAGCAATATTTAAAAGTAAAAAGAAAATAATAAATATCCAAAGTCTTTCCTCTTTTTTATAAATAGCTTCTTACTACACACACACACACACACACACACACACACACACACACACACCTGTGTGCATGAACACATACATATGCATCAGTAAATTGAGGAACGATTTCATTAAGATAATTATATTTATTTGTGTTATTAACTTTAATGCTCATTCATTTAATAGAAAAAGGTGCCCTAACTGGTTTGGCTCAGTGGCTAGAGTAGCCTACAGATTGAAAGGTCCCAGGTTTGATTCCGGTCAAGGGCATATACCTTGGGTATGGGCATATCTCCAGAAAGAGGTGTGCAAGAGACAGCTGATAGATGCTTCTCTCTGATTGATGTTTCTATCTCTCTATCCCTCTCCCTTCATCTCTCTAAAAAATCAATAAAATATATTTTTAATAGAAAGAGGTAACTTTTAATAGAAAATATTAAGCTGAGAAATTTCTGAAATTCAGACACACATTTCTCCCCCTGACCAATCATGGTGGTCAAATGTGAATATATTTAAGAACAGGGTAACCCCATTCAAACCTGTTCAGAGGCTTGGTTGAAGAGAAAATGGATGTTCCCTGATAAGATGTACAGATGATTCCTCTGATAAGAAAAAGGTATTGGGAGGAAATACAATGTCTCAGGGAGGTTCTGCAGTCAAGGGAATGTGTTTTTGCATGTTAGTTTACCCCTGCAAGTGAATAAAATCTGTTAGCAAATACTATGTCTTAACACCAGATTCTCAAGATGAATAAAGGGACTCAAATACATACATTGAGAAGGCTAATCCCTAATATGTAAAACTACTATTTTTAAAAATATTTTTTATTGATTATGGTATCACATAATTGTCCTTATCCCCCCATTCCTATCCCAAACCCCTCCCTACATATTACCCCACCCCCCTGTTGTCCATGGCCACTGGCTAGCCCATGTGCATGCACACAAGTCCTTTGGTTGATTTCTTCCCTTTACCCCCACCCTCCCCTACTTTCCCTCTGAGGTTTGAGAGTCTGATCGCTGCTTCTCTTTCTCTGGGTCTGTTTTTGTTCACCAGTCTATGTTGTTCATTATTTCCTCTAGATGTGTGAGGTTATGTGATCCAAGAAATACCCTTGTAAAAACCTAAACTGGGACAAGTCTTAATGGTTTATCCTGAGAGACAAATGAATCAGTCTGTAGTGAGTTCCTTTCTGGGCCAACAGTTCTTTTGAGTCCCAGTTTCAATGTCAAATAGTTCCTTATGTGTACATGTCAGCCATGATATTTCAGATCTGGTTGGTGGACAAATGGTGGTAATGCAGGTCCGACCATCTCTGGTTTGGTCGTGGGCATTCTCTGCTATTTAGATAGTCCCTTATTCTGTAAAGTCAACTCTGCTATTTTTTAGACAGCCCCTTATTCTGAAAGAATAACTTTGCTTTCTAGCCTTCTTGAATAATAAGGAAGATAAACTTAGCTGTCTGTTCTTGTAGGTCAGAGACTAGATGTGCCCAGACTCTCATGCCATGCCAGATGTACAGTATTTTTAATTAGCTAGAACTGTGTTGTTTTCAAGGCCACAAGCTTCCAGTGAGATAACCACTTACCACACATAGGGCTGGCTCTTTAATAAAAAGAAAATTTCTGCTTATTGCTCTGCTTAGAATTTGAATTCATTTTTCTCTAAGTCTACCCGTGTATATTAAAGTGTGACTCCAAACTCTCTAAGCATTGTTTGTTTTTATTTTTGTTTTGTTTTTCTCGCGGTCTTCTGCAACAACATTATCCTTACATTAAGTGGTTGTTTGAATTAAATTGATTCGTTCCAAAATTCATATGTTGAAGCTCTAATTTTCAGTATCTCAGAATGTGACTGCATTTGCATATAGAGCCTTTCAAAAGGTAATTAAGTTAAAATGAGGTCATTGGAGAAGGCCTTAATCCAGTATCACTAGTGTTCTCCTAAGAAGAGGAGGTTAAGATATACACACAGAAAAGACCATGTGAAGACAGAAAGAATGGCCTCTTTCCCTGGTCACCTGCAAGCCAAGGAGAGAGGCCTCAGAAGAAATAACTGAGGTCATCTAGCCCTAGGAAACTAATATAGTACTTTCCCATATTTGTTTCTTCGTTAATCTCTATTATTACTGACAATTGTTTGAATCACTTAAAATAGTAACATCTTTCTCTTGCTCTTATTCAGTGCTTTCTTTTTGTCTCAAGTAGTTTTTTGTGGTGTTTTTTTTTTTTAATGGGGTCAAAAATCCAAAGAACATTTTTCTTATTGTTTCCATTTCACCAAAGTGAGTGACTTGTTATTCATTTAAAATAATCTTATGTTGGCAATAAAATCCAGAAAAGAAATCTAAGTTATTACGCAATGCCCTTAGGAATATCTAAATCAGTTGTGAAACAATCAAATTTCTTTCCATTGCAGTACTGAGAATAAGATTTGTGTGTTTTCTAATGGAGCCACAAGTAATGTCTAAAAGAAACAATTTTATTCTGTATAAGGGTTCTTTACTTTAAAGCAGAACTCTTATTTCTTTAAGGTAAGTCATTTAATCAATGTGGCGAAGGCAATACATAGTGGAGTTTTCACATTACATTAAGAAGATAATCAATAGTTTGAGACAATAAAATAAAATGTTTTCAGTTTTATTAAACTTTGGGGACATGAGGAGAGCAATTGGGAAGTAAAATAGCATTAAAAGTCAGTTAACATAGCTATTATCGCAAAGTGTGTCTGAGTCACTACATAGCATGGGGTTTCTGTGGTTATTCAGGCAAAATCAGATTGAAAAACAACCACACAAAAAAAGAAGATAGAATGAGCAGAAGTAGGTAACTCAGCAACTTCCAGAGAATAAGCAATGATTTAGTTTTGTATCAATACACCATGTTTCCTATTTTAGCAGTTTTTCTTTCAAAGGCATTTACCTCTCTTACAATTAAGAAATGTTTTAAATATAGACTATTAGAGCCAAAAAGAAAATATCGTTAAAAGAGTAAATTGAATTTAATGTTGAGATAGAGGCAATTAAAAAGTCTTCATGTATGAGATAGTATGCTTAGCTTATTTTATACATTAATGTATTTCATTCTCAGACCAGTCCTCCTACTGTTGTTTGACAGTTGAATAAAATGAGGCCTAGATAGTCTCTCCTATCTCAAGCTCAGCCAACAAATCAGAGCCAGGCTAAGCCTAGTGCCATTTCTGATGCTGGGCCACCTAAAGAACCCAAACATTCTGGGGGCCTTTGGCTGTGGATCAGGGAAGTACTGTAATCAAAACAAAGTAAGTTGTTAAATAAACTCAAAGGGCACTTTTTTTCCATTCATTCCCTAAAAGAAACTTAGCCGGTCACCATCACAAGTGAAACAACTTTAGGTTATTTTAAAAATGTTTGTGGATACTTTAATTTCTTAGTAACAAATATTTATTTTTTTAATTATCTAAAATAATCCATGATTTTAAAAAGAGTGAAAAGACAAACTGAAACAGAAGAAATATTTGTTACTTCAAGTAAGTCAATGGTTAATTCAGATGAAATATGGTAGCAACCATACTTGGGTAAAAACTGGTGTTTGAATTTTAACCCTGCTATTCTGGCTTTGGCACTGGCTTACTTGCTTAAACAATAGGTTTGTTACCTTAGCTTTCAGGTGGAGACCTGGAGGCTAAAGCAATTTTCCTGTGCCTGTGGACCAGAACCAGAGGAGATTGATTCCCACTGGCTCAGTAGCTTCAGGAGTAGAAACTGCAGATAACCTTTAGAGATTAACAGCTGAGCTCTGCTTCTGTACTATCTGCTTTTGCAAGATAGGGCCACATTCCAATGTCCAGCCTTTACAATTTAGGGAAAATTCTTGTGGTTTAGACCTTTAAAAGGACTGCCTACACCCGCAACAGTGCGGTCCTGTGGACTCCATCTGCATGTGGTTCTCTCTCGGCCATCCTGGCCAGTTCAATAAATCCTTGCCTGCTTTTTTAAATCAAGTGTTAGCCTCTGATGGTCTTATTTTGAACCCAGGGTTCAACCCCACAACATCAGACATAGACAGATATCTTTCAATGTCTTTTAAAAATCATAGTACATTGTTTGAGCAAAGGGTAGCTTATATATATATAAATAAGATATTTATCCTTTGCTCAAACATGAATATTCTAGGATAATATATTCATTCTAGAAACATAAACTAGATACTTACTATCTCAATTAAAATAGAAACAACTAATTATAATAGTTAATATTATCTTATGCTGGTATGTGCAACTTTAAAGCAGTATAAGAGTGGAAAAAAGAAATTTTGGACACAGATAAGTGCTTGAATTTGAATCACATTTCACTATAGAGTTGTGAATGTGCTTAATTATTCTACCTGTCCAGGGCTTTTTACCACATCTGGTAAAAAAAAAATGTTTCAAATTTACCTCAAACACATATTAGGAATACTAAATGAAATACTGTATAATTCAAGTACCTAATCAATATTGAAATGCGGAACCAAACTGAAATGTGTGGTTTCTTCTAAGTAGGATGCAAAGGTGATTTATTTCCCGGGTTGTTTTAGAGGTGGATTTGAAGAATGAAGCCACTGACAAAAGGTGGTATATGAAAAGGTGGAAATTTATTGGAAACATGTTCAGACTCCCATGTAAGGAGAGGGTTACAAAGGGGGTAGCCCACTCAGCCCTTTTTCCTAAGGTTTATAAAGCTGCAGTTCTTTGTGTCCTGATATTCCCTTCTGATTGGTCACTGTAGCAGCTTCAAAGCTCAAACCCCACGTGGGCCCTCCCTCTGTTTCTCCCCCTTCAGTGGTAGAATTCTCTATCCCCCGTGAAAATCTGTTTTCTCTTCTCCCTTTTGTCAGCATTTCTCTACCCCTGTGGCACTTTCCCCTATTTTCTGTGAATGTGTCTTCTCCTCTTATTCTGTGGCTTTCCCCTTATCTTCTGTGAATGGTGTCTTTCTTTCCCCTTATCCTGTGGCACCTTTTGTTCTTTATGAATGTGAGCCTTTTGGCAACTCCAAGTCCCTAACAAACTCCCCTCACATCCCTCCTCCCTCTCCCTCCACTGTCCCCTAATTCCTAAAATTCCCTAAATCTGACTATTTACCCCTAAAACATCTTTTCAGGATGTCAGGATGTGCATAGGAGGAGTATCACATTGGAAATAAGAGAGACCCGAGTTACTGCTGCTGCTGCTGCTGCCGCCACTGCTGCTGGTGTAGCAGCCAGTCATTTGCCATCCTGTTTTCATAGCATATCTTCCCTCTGAGCCACAGCAGTTTTCCTCAAACATTCCTGTTTGAAAATACTCTGTCAACTTTGGGAGTGACCTCAGGGAGGCAGTTCATGAGGAAGGGAGATAATATTAGTTTTAATAACTAGTACCAAAAAGCAAGAGCTTTCAGATTTGTCTGCACTGCCTACATTCCAACTGCTCAAGCCACAGGAATCCACTAGGTCTTCTACTGCCACTTAATTCAGCAAGCAGTCATCCTACAGCTATTTTCTCCTGTATGCTGGGTTAGTTTGTACATCACACTGATTTCACCTTTTAAAAAAATCATGAAAAGAAAAAACGCACCATGTTATATTTTGGGGGTCTGAAGTGTGTTTCAGCCAAATAATTTTTTTTCTACTGGTTCTCCTAGTACAAGTAAGCATTCAAATCAGGCAGATGATACTGGACTCTCTTTGTTAATTAGAAAATTGAGTCAATAAACATTTTTGGTAATTATTTAGGAGCTCACTTAAAGCAATACATTTAAAACAAAGTTAAAGCTAGTTTTATTTATTTTGTATTGCCAGAAATTCAGAATCATGATCTCTAAGGCTCTGTTTGGAAAACTAAATCATATGAATCCTATCAACAGGACACTTTTAAATTTTTAAAATTATCTATCTATCTATTTATTTATTTATTTTTAATTGCAGATTATATACAATATTACTCTGTATTAGTTTCAAATCTACAGCACAGTATTAGATAATCATATACTTTACAAGAGTTCCTCCTGATATTTCAGGTAACCATCTAGCACCATACAAAGTTAATTCCATATTATTGTCTATATTCCATATGCTGTACCTTACATCCCTGTGACTATTTTGTAACTGCCAGTTCGTACTTCTTAATCCCTTCATCTTTTTTATCCAGTCCCCCAATTCCTCTGCCCTCAGGCAACCATCAGTCTTTTCCCAATATCTATGAATCTGTTTCATTTATTTTTGGTTTGTTTATTTTGTTCTTTAGATTTTATATGTTAGTGAAATCATGTAATAACTCTATTTATTTGACTGATTTATTTCACTTAGCATAATACCCTCTAAGTTTATTCATGATGTCACAAATGGTCAAGTAGTATTCCATTGCATGTATATATGTACCAGTACGTTTTTAACCACTAGTCTCTTAATAGTCACTTGGGTTGCTTCCACGTCCTGGCTATTGTAAACAATGAACATAGGGGTGCATAATATTATTTTGGATTGGTGTGTTTGGTTTCTTCAGACATATTCCTAGAAGTGGAATTGCTGGGTCATAAGGCAGTTCCATTTTCAATATTTTGAGGATTGTCCACACGTTTTGCACATCGCATGCACCAATCTGCATTTCCACAAACAGTGCAGGAGGGTTTTCTTTTCTTCACATTCTTGCCAACACTAGTTTGTGGATTAGTGATAGCCATTCTCAACAGGGTACTTTTGATGATAAACATCTTTGATGTGTTTTTACTTAAATTTACATTTGCCACAAGTCTTGTCTCCTGAAATATTGCTACTAAATAGCAGAAAACTTATTTTATTGATGATAATGCATATTTTGGTGAACAGTCATCTATCATCCCCACCCATCACCAGAAGCTGCTCTATGTGGAGGAAAAATATAGATGAAAACATGTTATACAATTTCAGTTAACTTTCCTCTTGCTAAAACTTAGGTCTTAAACCACACGCTATAGTAATATCCCTGGGCTCCTGGAGGAGTAAATCCCCTGGTTCTTTTATCTTCAGTGCATAATACTGGACCTGACATGTGATAGAGGCTTACCGCTTGTTTAAATGAATTCCCAGTAGATATCTGAAATCATTAACAAAAATTTCAGGTAGTAGATAAATTTTGGAAAGAACAAGAGGGTAAATGAAAAGAATTTCTTGAGGAAAAATACTAGATTCTTTGAACTTTCTGAACATCAATAATATTGGGTCAGCTTCATTAACTTTCTTAAAATTGGAATTTTTAGAGCTGTATCTGGCCTTAAAGTCCATACAGTTTAACTAAAAGGAAAACACTGTCTTTTCCCAGGATCCTCTGGCTGCCTTGACATGATGCCCAGAGAGTAATAGCAGTTGGGAGAACTTTTGAGTCACTTTTGATGACAAGAGTGGGGATCTAGGACAAAAGGCTGCTGCTTTGGATTCTCACCCTACCCCTTCTCCTCACTGGGATTTCAGGAACTAGACCCTGTGTTATAGCCCAGGGAAATGAGAAGGGAGGCTGAGAACCTGTGGTAGGGAAGCCCAGAGACAGGACCATGGGAAGAACCGTATGCTGTTCAGTGATTGGATTTGAGGACATATATTTCTCTTTTTCTTGCACTGGGAATTTAGATTTGTAATTTAAACTTTAAATTTCTGGGATACCACAAAGGAACTGTAGGAACTACTGTGGCTTTTTAATCATTGTTATGAATAAATACTTTTATTTTTTTTAAATCTACATTTCTATATTCTGTAATTATTAAAACACTTATTTTAGGCAGCTGAAACAGGAATGCATAAAAAATAAGAATGTTTCTCCTGGTCCTAAATAATGCTTATGTAAGAGGAAGTATAGTGCATAATTCATTGGGCTATGCAATCATTCATAGGTTCAGTCCTAGCTCAAACATCCACTAGCTCTAAGAGTCTCACTTTAGCCGAAACCGGTTTGGCTCAGTGGATAGAGCATAAGTCTGTGGACTGAAAGGTCCCAGGTTCGATTCGGGTCAAGGGCATGTACATTGGTTGTGGGCACATCCTCAGTGGGGGGTATGCAGGAGGCAGCTAGTCGATGTTTCTCTCTCATTGATGTTTCTAGCTCTCTATCCCTTCCCTTCCTCTCTGTAAAAAATCAATAAAATATATATTTTTAAAAAGAGTCTCACGTTATTCATCTGTACTATAAGCTTATAAAAATTTCTAATTAATAAAATGTGAAAAAATATTCTGTGCTAAATAAAGTATGCATATTTGTTCATATCCTACCTAATTTCAAAATTATTTGGGGCATGATAGATATTATTCTCTTCATTATTATTGTTGTTGTTATTGTCATTATTAGGCAGAAGTAGTAAAGGTTATAGAGATGATATATAGTGCTGGAGACACTGTGCAGGAATAAATAAAGCCTTATGTAGGTATGATCCAATATTCACTTCTGTCTGGAAAGCTCAGAAGAAATCATACTGATTAGTATACAAGGTGGGTAGGTATATAGCTGTGAGTATGAGAAACACAAGATTTATTATTATAGAGGTCTAGTGCATGAATTCATGTACCAGTGGAGTTGCTAAGCCTGGCATATAGGATGGGGCCAAAACTGGCTCTCCAACATCCCCTGAGGTGTCTCGGATTACTAGAGGGTGCAGGTCAGACAAATGGACCCAACTGGTGCATGATCAGGACAGGGGAGGGACATAGGAGGTTGGCCAGTTGGGAAGTGACTATGGGAGGGCTCCAGGGCAAGTCTGGCCCATCTCGCTCAGTCCCAATCAGCCTGACCCCAGCAACAAGCTAACCTACCAGTCGAAGCATCTGCCCCCTGTTGGTCAGTGCACGTCATGACTGGTTGACAGGTTGACTGTCTGCCCCCCTGGTGGTCAGCGCACATCATAGCAAGCTATTGAATGACCTCAGTATATCATTAACATATTATGCTTTGATTGGTTGAATGGATGACTGGACACTTACCCTATTAGCCTCTTATTATATAGAATTATTATTCTATTAGAGGCCCAGTGCATGAAATTTATACATGGGAGGGGGTCTCCTCAGCCCAACCTGAGCTTTCTCCAATCCAGGACCCCTTAGGGGATGTCCAACTGCCAGTTTAGGCCCAATCCCAAAGATCTGGCCTAAATATGCAGTTGGATATCCCTCTCACAATCCTGGACTATTGGTTCCTAATCAATATCCTGCCTGCCTTTCTGGTCACCCTATACTGCTCCCCCTGATGACCTGGTTGCCCCCAACTGCCCCTCCTACTGGTCTGGTCACCCCCAACTGCTCCCCTCTGCCTGCCTTGTCACCCCCAACTGCACCCTCCCACTGGCCTAGTCACCCCTAACTGCCTCCCTCTGCCAGCCTGGTTGCCTCTTTCTGCATCTCTCCCCCCCCCAACCCCCCCCCCCCCCACCACTGGTCTGGTCACCCCCAACTGCCCCACACCGCAGACCTGGTTGTCCCATGCAGCCTGCTATTTAGTTGTTTGGTCATCTCTCACTAACCCCCTGCCAGCTTGGCCACCCCACACAGCCTCCTCTTCAGTCATTTGGTTATCCTTCACTAACCCCCCTGCCAGCATGGCTTCAGGCAGCCATCCTGTGAGTGTGTGAGGGTCAATTTGCACATTACCTCTTTAATATATAGGATTATTTGCCTTATAAACAATTGTAAACTTATTTTGCCCCATCCCATATTACAATTTTATGTGATGATGTTTTTGACCTGCATTTAATTGAATAAATATTTTTGAGGGTTTTATCTTTTTCAATTTGACCATCATAGTGAAATATGGTAAAAATCATATTTTGATAAAGCCTGCTGTTTGAATTCTAACTCTGCTAAGTCTGATTAAAACACAGGGTACTTACCTCAGCTTCCAGGTGGAGACCTGGAGGCTAAGGCAATTTTCCCATGCCTGAGACCAGAACTAGGAAATTGATTCCCACTGACTCAGTAGCTTCAGGGATAGAAACTGTAGATAACCTTTAGAGACTAACCAATGAGCTCTGCTTTTGTTTTGTGTTATGGGCTATCCTCGGCTTTTGTTTTGCGTTATCGACTATAGCAAGGTAGGACCACATTCTAATATCCAGCAGGATGTGACTGGGAACCAATCCTGTGGGCTGTCCCAAGTCTTTAGAATTTATCCTTTAAAATTAAAACAAAAGAAAATTCCTGTGGTTTGAGCCTTTAAAATGACTTGCCTACACCTAGAACAGTGCAGTCATATGGAGCCCGCCTGTGTGTGAGCTCTTGTGGCTGCCCTGACCAATAATTTCAATAAACCGTTGCCTGCTTTTTTAAAATTAATCATCAGCCTCCGGCGGTCTTATTTTGAGCACAGGATTCGACCCCACAACAACAATAGGTGTAAACTTTATGGAGATTATCACATTATGTGCCTTTGCCATTTTGCAAAGACTTCTAAAATCCCTAACTGGTCTGTACTGCAAGTGCCTAAATTGGGCTGCCTGTTGTGAGTGTCCCACCACATCCCACATAGCTCAGGGTTTGGGCTCTGGATGAGGCCACACACAAATAAAAGAGACTAGAAAATATTAATTTGGAAATATTGGGAGCCAGACAGGAGCCAGCTCAAGAGGAAGGACTCTACCTGTTCTGGCCTTTCTGTCTTTTTTATTCAGATACCCATAGCCTCTAGGCAGACAATTCCAATAATAGCCAATCAGCAAGGATTTACATAAAACTAAAAGGTGGAAGTTGCTTTAGCTACCATTGTCTCAACTAAACAGTGGGTGGTTGGCTCTGACTTCAGCCCTTCAAGATTGGCCAACCTTCCAGGTTCATTGTCCACACCTCTCTGCTAGTGAAGACAATGGACAGCTTCCAACACTGTACTCCAATGCCATAGAACAGAGTGAGTACCCCCATAACCCTGGTTTTATTAGCATCATAGTTGATATAGTATAAGCAAATTAACTGCCCCAGAGTCATCTTTAAAACTGTAATTACTTAGGGCTAACTCTTTTTCTAACCAGTAATCCATCATGCTTAAAAAAAAAATTGGCATATGATCAAGCCTCTACCACATATTATCTATTTTGCTGTATTGCCTCTTACCTTTGCTACTCAGCATCAGGTCCTTCTCTTATTTAATTCATCCTGAACATCAGAGTTGGATGAATCTGTCCACAAAACTAGTTTACCTTCAAGACAAAACTCAGATGTTGCTTCTATTGGAGCCTTTATTGTACCTCCTCTGCTTGAGTTGTGCCTATTTATACATGCCTATTGTTGTAAGTTATGGGCTGCGCTGCAGTAACTTATTGTAAACTACTGTTTAACATTAACTGGAGTGTATGCAAGAAATGTATATAGATAATTTGTATAAATCTCCCAAATAGCCAGTACCTCCCACCTTTGAGAGTGTAAAATCTTTAGATTAGACTGCCTTGCAAATAAAATTCTACCCATTTTATCCTACTCAATCTAGACACCTGTGCCCCCAACTTTACCATGCCCATCTGTTTAAAAATTTGGTTTGCCACAGGTTTTCAGGCTTAATAATACTATCTGAATTCATACTCTTATTTGAGACCTAAACCAAATGCTATATAACTACATGAAATTTTTCCTGGCCATTCTGTCATTTACTAATGTCTCCTCTTTAAATTTTTATAGCCATAGCCCAGTAAATGAAAACTTAGATGTTTTAGTAGGTTTGACTGAATTCAATCCCCTGTGATCAGGGCAAGATTATTAATGTGTTTTGATTCATTTTCCATAGAGGTAATCAGGAAAAAGAAGAATGCGTAGATCATAGGGTTATTGTAATAGTTAAACAAAGGAAAGCACTCAATAAAAATGAACTATTGCCATTACACAGAGCATATAAACTTAACATATAGTTGAAATATGGTAGCAACCATATTTGGGTAAAAACTGCTGTTTGAATTTTAACCCTGCTAGTCTGGCTTCTGTACCTGATTAAACACAGGGTAGTTACTTCAGCTTCCAGGTGGAAACATGGAGGCAAAGGCAATTTCCCTGTGCCTGGGATCAGAACTACAGGAGATTGATTCCCACTAACTCAGTAGCTTCAGGGGCAGAAACTGTAGATAACTTTTAGAGATTAACTGCTGAGCTCTGCTTCTGTATTATCAGCTATTACAAGATAGGGCCACATTCCAATGTCCCCTTCTGGCTGTTCCCAGCCTTCAGAATTTAGAATTTAGAACAAAGGAAAATTCCTGTGGTTGGACCTTTAAAAAGACTGCCTATACCTGGAGTAGTGCAGTCCTGTGGACTCCACCTGCGTGTGGTGCTCTCTCAATAAATCCTTGCCTGCTTTTTAAAAATCAATCATCAGCCTCTGGTGGTCTTATTTTGAACCCAGGGTTCCACCCCACAATAGTAACAGAGTACTTTCTCATTATAATCCAATTAATGAGTTTACCTTTTTTCTAGTAAGATTGTATTTCAAGGACAAGAATGTACATTTTCTTTGTATACCTCACAATATAAAATAAAAACAAAAATGAAAAACTCATTCTGCTCAGCAGTTTCTGATTTTTTAATTTTTATATTTATTTATTTACTTCTTAATCCTCACCCCAGGATATTTTTCCATTTATTTTTAGAGAGAGTGGAAGAGAGGAGGAAAGACAGAGATAAATATTGATATGGGAGAAATATACATTGATTGCTTTTTGCATGCACTCAGACCAGGGCTCTGGGCCAGGGAGAAGCCTGCAACCAAGATATGTGCCCTTGACAAGTACTGAACATAAGACCCTTCGGTCCACAAGATGACAATCTCTCCACTAAGCCAAACTGGCTAGGGCATTTCTGATTCTTTAAAACAGAAACTGTTTGTGTTTCTTCTGTTGTTGGTGAATTAAATAAAACTGTTTCATAAGGTAACTGCTCAATTCTCTTAATACTATAAAAATTATTTTCAAAGTCATTACTTTGTTCATTCAAACAATATTTGTCAAGACCTTAAGACTTTGCAAGATAGATTTCTAAAAAAGGTTTTTGGGGTTTTTTTTACATTTTTTATTCTTTTTTAAAACAGTTTGTTGTACCATTTATAGGCATAGGTCACTATCTTCCCATGGAAGTGGAGCTTCTAATTGCATTTGTCACTGCAGTTTCTAGGGGTATGAATGGGTTAGCATAGCCCAAACCAATGTTCATTTCTCTTTACTTTTTTGAGCAATAATCACAGAGAGTTGCAGTGGAATATTTTAAAATTAATTTATAGGTAGTGTTTGCTGGCAAGCTGCCAAAGGTCAATGTGGAAAAAATAAGTGCTTTATTTTGGAGAAGTATTTTATTAATTGGTGCACAAAAAAAATTGAAATAAAAAAAGATAACCTCTTTTTTCATTATCAGCTCAGATAATTTTCTATATTACAACAGCATTACTAGCATTCAGAAAACAACACAGATAATAAAGTCAATCCAATATCTCTTTTCATCTATACCAATATATATAAAAGGTTAATATGCAAAGTGTTCCCTCGGGAGTTTGACCTGGAGACCAGGAGTTCAATTGCTCACTATGACATGTGCTGACTATCAGGAAGGTGGTGCAGAATGAAGGAAGACCCTGGCCAGCAGCCAGGAGGCCCAATTGTTTCTGGTCACCAGCCTGGCATAGGTATCTTACCCATGCACCAATTTAGTTCACCCGGCCTCTAGTGTTTATATAATTGAATATTAAATGGCAGTCTTTATTAAATGTTACAATTAGGAATCTTAAATTAAATATATTAAATTTACTGTGACTATGTTCAAATAGTTTTATTTATTTTTCATTTATCCTCAAACATGTCATTTTAGAGGTTTATTTTGCCACTAATTGTATTTTATTGTTACACATCTTGCCTCAGTAACAATTTCACAAAAATCTTCAAATTAGAATTCCCATTCAACCTTAGAGATTTCAATTTAAAATTTTAAGCACAATCAAAGCCACTTAATGCTCTGGAAGAAGTTCAGAAAACATGTGTCCTCTAGATTTCTTAGAAAACACCAACTATTACAGAAGAGATAAAAGAAGTAGCTTTAAATTATATACTAATTATAATTTTATTGATATACCCAGATTATAAAAACACTTTTAGAAATAAATTTTAACATCTATGTTAAATAAAATAATGACATTTTCATTTGTATGAGTGATTCTTTTTTTTAAAAAACAAGCTAATTTTATCTAAAAATAATTTTTTTAAGATTATGGGTAAATGTAAGTTTATCATGAAAAAGCAGCAATATTTAATACTATTGTTCTTAACATTAATTCTGAAATTCTGAACATGTTGGATAGATAAAAACTATTGTTTTCATTTATAGCTTGTTTTCTTAATTTTTATTACAACTATAATGAATATAATTATTCATATTGGGAATAGTTTATATAAAGTTTACAGCTAGTGTGAAATTAATGCTTCTTCTTAATTAGATAGTTTTAATCATCAATTCTAAGTGTAAACTATCTAGAACTAAGTTATAAACCTGCAAAATAAATATGTCCATATTTTTAAAAAAATATTTCTTTATTGATTTCAGAGAGGAAGGGAGAGAGAGAGAGATAGAAACATCAATGATGAGAGAATCATAGATTAGCTGCCTCCTGCATGCCCCCCACTAGGGATCAAGCCCACAAGTTGGGCATGTGTCCTTGGCCAGAATCAAACCTGGGACCCTTCATTCAGTCTGCAGTCCAATGCTCTATCCACTGAGCCAAACCAGCTAAGTCTGCCCATATTCTTTATGGATAGGGCATTAATGCTATTACACTGATGTGTGGATTATGGGAGCAGCCCTCTATGGATGAGGAGAACCTGGGCAATGAAGAGACAACAAATAGAACAAGGTAAGAAAACAAAAAAGACATAAAGAAAGCTACATAATCAGACTACTGTATCTTTAAATGACTAAAATGAAAATTTTAAGAAAATCAGGTGTGTATAATTATGATATTGTAATAATGATTAAAATATGTGTGATTATTTCTTTTGGGTTACCAGAGAAGCTTCTTTGTCTCAGGTTCCACAGTCCCATGCCCCTTAAACCAGTCCTGGAAAAGGTGCAGCTGGGGCTCCAGGAGAGCCAAGAGCAGGCGGTGTCCAGAGCTTCCGTTCCAAGCTGCAGCGGGGTGTAGTTCAGCCCCCAAGCTAACTGAAGTCCATCAGTCCATGTGTGGAGCCCCACATGGCCATAAGCCACGTGGGTGCCGGGGAGCATATTCCCTGCCACAAGACAGCAGGGACCCTGTGAGCCAGAGAGAAGAGTGTTTCTTTGTCGGGGATAGATATATGCTTTGCTAGCTCCTGATTGATCCTTCCAAAGAATTCTGACGAACATATTCGGGATTGGTTATCTGTAAGCTGCCTGTATTAACAACATCCATACATTGTAAAGTTCACATCTCCTGAGCACCCTTCTTTCCCCACCCAGCTGGGTTGTCTTAGCAACTCCTATCTCACTGGGTTGAGTTCTAGGTCTTTTTATTTGTCTCTGTGGGGCAGTCAGAAAGCTATATTCTGCCCTCATTTGCAACAATCCACTTCCCACTCTCCCCACTAGTTCAGTTCCTGACTGCCTAGTACTCTTCTATTTCATCACTAGCACATCACTAGTCAAATGGTTTAGACCCTCTGACCTTAAATATTGCTGGTCATGTGGTTTGGACCCTCCCCTGACCTGTCCTCCCCTAGCATGTTACTAGCCATTTGGGTTAGACCCATTTAGAAAAGGAACACGTAAGAGGCCAGGGAATAGCTCTTAAGCACTAAGCCCCCAGGGCAATGAAGCTCTGACCTGCATCTAATTTATTTAGGCCTCAGTTATGTTTCAGCTCCAGATCCAGAAAAGCAGCAAACCAGACAAATGACACCATGGCTGACCTCAGGACCAGCTGCACTGACTAATGACCCCCTTCCCTGGTGCCACCCAATCAATCCAACCATGACCCGGAAAGTGACGGGAATTTTGGACTGGAACACGCAGTGGTCCCTAGGCAGAATGGTTTTTCCTGGACTTTTTGTCCATCAGAGTCGAAGAATGAAACTATGGAGGAAGATGGTATTGCAAAGGTGGTGATTTATTGAAGAACAAGTACAGACTCCCAGGTGGGGAGGGGGAAAGAGCTCCACCAGGTTCCTTTTCCCTATGGTTTATAAAGGCTGCAGGGTTTTTTTGTTCCTTGATATCCTCTCTGCTTGGTCATTATTCTCCTATGATTTGGTCACTATAGTAACTTCTGAGCCCAAAGGTCAAAACCTCACATGGGACATTGTGAGGCCTTCCTCCCTCATTTTTCTCCTATTCCCTCTGAGCTTTCTTCCTCCTTCCATTTATTATGTGAATTTGTACCCTTTGCTACTCCCAGTTCCCTTATCTTATGGAAAAGTAACTCTTGTCTCTCCCAATTGTCTTATGTAAATGTAATTGCTGCCTGTTCCAACTTCCTTATCTGATGGAAATGTAACCTTTTGCAGTTTTACAGCCTGTGATTTTCCCATAGAGCCCTTTAATTTTAAAAATTCCCTAAACCTGCCTATTTCACCCCTTAAAATTCCTATTTCAAAAGCAAACTCCTGTAAAAATGATGAAATTCTATTGGGATCATCCCCTTAAAAGCCTTTAAGATGGAGGACCAAGTGTGGCTCTCCCCAGAGAACATAACCCTAACCCTGCATGCCTTACCCTGTGCCCTTCCCCCAGACAAGATTTTCTTTTCTATATATTTCCCCTAAGCTCCAATGGCTCCTTGTTTTTGCCTCTAACTTGTTTCCTCAACCCATTTCTTCCACAGCTCACTTCTTCTATCTCTGTGAGTTTTAAATAAATGTTCTCTTGTAGTTTGAATCATGGCTCTGAATTCTTTCCCAGCCAGGACTCAAGTACCAAGGTTGCTGAACCAAAGTCAGGTCTAACACCTGGTGCCATTCCTCCTGCTGCCAACAGTTATATAAAACCAGAGGCCCAGTGCATGAAAATGCATGCACTGGAGGGGGGTGTTCCTCGGCTAGACCTGCCCCCTTTCACAATCTGGGAGCCCTCAGGAGCCAGAGGTGAGCCAGTGATCAGAGGAAGGCAATGCCCCATCACACTTCTGCTATTACCACACTGCCAGCAATGTAAGCCTTGGCTGGCCCTGATTACCTGAGCCTCGGGAGGCCCTGGGCAGCTGCCATCTGAGACTTGCCTGTGTCTTGGGCCAGAACTGGGTGGATGGGGGGCTGAGGGGTCAGGGGGAATCCGGAGGAAGGTGCATGCAGTGGCCGGGCCTGCCTGGCGGGGTGGGGTCCCAGCCTTGCAGCACACCTGCCACCCCAGTGGGCTGAAGGGACTGGGTGCCACCCTCTTGTGACTCTGGGTGCCACCATCTTTGAGGGTGGGGCAGTCAATTAGCATATTTCCTCCTTAATGGATGTGGACACCAATATCTTTGTGACAGTGTGAGGGTAAATTAGATAGGATAACCTCTATTAGACAGGATAACTGGAGCCCAGTGCATGAAATCATGCACAGGTAGGGTCCATAGGCCTGGCTGGTGTTCAGGACTGATCAGGTTCCCTGCACCCCCACCTCCTCCTTCACTCACTGCCTGCGTGCTGCCACTGGATGATTCCCCCTGCCTTCCCACCTCCTTTCCTTGCCACCTGCAAGCCTCCACCGCAAAGTTTCCTGCCTCCCTGACTTCTCCTCTCTCGCTCCCTCATCACTCTGCCACTGCTGCTGGTCACCCACATGATCTGTGTTGCCCCCTGGTAGTCAGCACACATCATAGGGAGTGATTGAACTCCCTGTCTCCTGGTCAAACTCCCAAGAGGATAGTTTGCATATTAGCCTTTTATACTAGTACTAGAGGCCCAGTGCACTAAATTTGTGCATGGAGGGGTCCCTCAGCCTGGTATGCACCCTATCCAATATGGGGCCCAATCCCATGGGCCTAAACTGGCAGTTGGACATCCCTCTTGCAATCCAGGACCAGTGGCTCCTAACAGCTTGCCTGTATGCCTGCCTGATCACCCCCTAACCACTCCTGCCTGCCAGCTTGATGCCCCTAACTGCTCCCCTGTTGGCCTGATTGCCCAAAACCACCTCTGCCTGCCGACCTTATCTCTCCTAACTGCCCCCCTCTATTAGCCTGATTATCTCTAACCTCCTCTGCCTCAGGCCCCACCACTGTGGCATTGTCCAGAAGGACATCTGGAAAATGTCCAGTCTAATTAGCATATTACCCTTTTATTAGTATAAATATATAGATGACATACTCAAAACTGGATATGCAGATTGAATGACAAAGCTTAATCAGATGAACTCTCAATAGCAAAAAGTATTCTCAGTTTATAATGTCACTAGTATCACCAGATATACTTACTGGTAAGCATATGGATCCAATACTATCTGTGACCTTGAGGAAAGTGACATGTGTGTTTTATCTCACAACATTTTAGAATTAGCAATAAGAATGGTTTTGGCAGAGATAATCATCAAACAAAAAACATAAGTAATTAACTGCAGCAATGTGTGGAGGACACATGAGTCTGGGAAATGTGCCAAGATAAAGTTTATAGTAAGTGTGCATTTTAAAATGACAGATAGAACCTAGAGGGTGAAATAAAATGTTAGTGTCAAAAAAGTATGGTGGTGTTAACTCTTAATTCATGACTCTAAATAAAATAAAAAATTTGCAAAGAAAAAAATATCTCTGCAGTTGGTCAGTAATCAGATTTTTAAATCCCAAAATTAATTTTACTTAATAAAGATAGGACTTCTTTCCTCATTTTGTAAACTTAATTACAGTCTAATCTTGTTGATTTAAAAACAAACATATTTAAGAACCATGCTTCAGGCAGTTTCATTTAATGTGTTAATTTAAACATTATGCATAGTGATCTTAAATTTACATCTTAATATGTAAGTAAGTCAATACAACACACCTCTAGGGCAACCTGAGATGCTTTATGGTAAGTGAAGAGAAGGGCAGTTAGCTTACAAAAGAAGAGTCTATGAATATATTAGGGTACTAGCAGACTATGAATGAATACAAACTAAGAGGTAAACTGGGTGTTATTTTGTCCATTTAGCTATTCCATTATTCATTATGTCATCACTTTAAAGACTTTTCTCCTGTTTGTTACAGAAATAATGTGCAAAAATAGAGCCAAATTAATAGCAGTTATTTTATATATTTGAATTTCTATTAAATATCTACATCCTTAAAATTTGTTATAATAAACTGATAAATAAAAATTATTTTTTATTTGGTTTGAAGCATTCTTTACTATAAAAACTAATTATATTTTTGATACAGAAATTTTGGACTGGAAATGCTTGGTATTCCTTTGGGCTATTATTGGGTGGAGTAGAAGAATGAAACCATGAAAGAAAGGTGGTATAGCAAAGGTGGAAATGTATTGAGAAACAAGCACAGATTCCCAGGTGGGAAGGGGGAAAGAGTCCCACTGAGTACCTTTTTCCTATAGTTTATAAAGACTGCAGATACTTGTGCTTTGATATCCCCTCTGATTAGTCACTATGCCCTTCTGATTTGGTCACTATAACAACTCACGAGCTCAAAGGTCGAACCCCACCCGGGACACATGAGGCTTTCCTCCCCTCCTTCCTTATTGTTTTATAAATGTGTACCTTTTGCTACTCCCAGTGTTATGCCCAGATTTCATGATCCTCAAAGACCACCAGGGAGCTGAGTCCAATGCAAAAAACAAAAGAGCCCTTCATTCCATGCTAGCATGGACTCTGTCCCACTTACACCAACAGTGGCATGGCGGAAGAGAACAAGTTTCAACAGATCAATGGGTTTTATAGGAGTGGAGATGTCACTGCTTTGGCTGACCCCGATTGGTTGGGTGAGAGCTAAGGTTCAGTTACAAAATAGAGGATCAGGAGTTAGCCCTGCCCTGCCCTCTCATTCCCCCTTGTCTTATGTGCATGAGTCAAATCATTGACTCCGTCCACTTCCTTTTAAGTGCATTCACTGTTCTCTTTCTGCTCTCCTGTCCCCAAGCACATCTAGCCTCACTCAGCCGCAGACTTTCTCACTGGCTAGCAAAAATGTTCTTAAAGTTAACAAGACTCCTAATACCACAGATCCCATCAGTACTGTCCTCACTGAAGTCCAGTTCCCCTCCTGCAGGCATCCTCTTGTCCTGTGTGGAGCCCAGGCTAGGATGAGGCTGCTGGTTGCTAGGATCCAGGCAGTTTTCTGGTGCAGAAGCTGAGAGTAATGTAGCCAGATCTGGGTGCCATCTACTTCAACAGCCATGGGCGTGCCCAGGATAACAGTGTAGCATCCCTTTCAGGTTGGAGTGAGTCCTTGGGCAGTGAAGTTCTTTACCCACACTGAGTTTCTGGGCTGGAAGGGGTGTACAGGATCTGCAGTGGGCACTGGCAGTGCATCTGGAACAAGCTTATGGGTGGCTCCCTGGGTAAACTGCAGATCCTGTAAGGACTTTAGCAAGGGAAGTTATGAATTTCGGTTTTCAGCTTCTCCCTGACCCTGGGAAGGATGGAGGGAGGTCTACCATACATGATCTCAAAAGGGGGGAACCCGTCCCAGTAGAGGGTACATCCGGCCCATAAGAGGGCAAAGGGCAGGGGGTTGGTCCAATTTTCACCGGGTTTCTAGGACAAATTTAATTAAACAATTAATTGGGGCATAATTGGGACACAGCACAGTTTACAATAGCTAAGATTTGGAAACAACCTAAGTGCCCATCAGCACATGAGTGGATTAGAAAACTGTGGTACATCTATAGAATGGAATTCTATGCTACTATAAAAAGGAAGGAAATCATACCATTTGCAACAGCATGGATGGGCTGGAGAGCATAATGCTAAGCAAAATAAGCCAGCCAGAGAAAGATAAATATCACATGATCTCACTCATTTGTAGATGATAATGAACAACATAAACTGATGAACAAAAACAGATTCAGAGACAGAAAATCATGGGTCAGATGCTCAAACCTCAGAGGAAATATAAGGGAGGGTGAAGGTAAGGGGTAGTGGTCAACTGAAGGACTTGTATGCATGCATATAAGCATAACCATTGAACATATACACCAAGGGGATGAGGGCATGAACAGGAGTGGGGTGGGGGCAATGGGAGAATAAAAACACATATGTAATATCTTAATTAATAAAAAATTATTAAGTTATATATGAGGAAATTATTAATAAGTTATATATGAGGAAATTATTTTTTTAATTCTTTGGACTTAAATATTTAGGCAACTAGAAGATTTTAATGAAGATAATTATCAATAAAATTAGAGGAATTATTACTTTAAAGACTTATTAGATCAACATACCCCTGATAGCAATATCTGGGGAGAAAACATGATAGTTCAGGTATAATAATTTAAGTTCTCAGCAATATGGAACAAATCAGGGGGAGGCTTCTGGAGTGTGGTCTGGGTTGTGAATCTGGGTGTATGGCTGCCAAAAGATCCAACTAGGTTGACATAGGCAGGTTAGGGAATTTTTAAAATTGGGGGTCCATGGCAAAAAACATAGGGCTACAGAAGGGAAGAAGGTACATTTCCATAAGACAAGGAAGCAGCAACAGGTACATTTCTATAAGACAAGGGAACTAGAAATAGCCAAAAAAAGGACTATATTTACAAAATAAAGAAGAAGGAAGAAAGCCCAGAGGGAATAGGAGGACAATGAGGGAGTCACTTGAGTAACCAATTCAAATGGGAATATTGACCAATCAGAGGGGATATCAGGACACAGGAACTGCAGCCTTTATAAATCATGAAAATAGGAAAGTCAGTGGGATCATTTCCCCCTCCCTACTTAAAACTCTGTACTTGTTCTTCAATAAATCTTCCCTTTTGCTCTACTACCCTCTTTCTGTGGATTCATTCTTTGACTCCAGTGGACAAAGAATCCTGGATCCAGTCCAAAAATCCCATATCACTGCCATTTTCTGAGAATCAATGGCCATAGGTGGGTCAGGTGTTAAATTAGTGGCCATGCTGTAATCACTGAGGAGAATGTGGGATGTGCAAGTAAGGATCAAGCTGGTGGATTAACTAATTAATTAAATGAAAATAATGTAGGAGGAGCTATTACTGAAACACCAGTGTTGTGATATTTTTGTGTTTGTTTTTGTTTTGAGTCTACCTGTGTGTGCGAACTGGCCCAAAGAAATGCACAAGCAGAAGTTTGAAGAATTGAAAGAAAAAATAGTTTAAGTTTGAATTGTCCAATATGGAGACAGGGAGTTTATGCTCTAATGATCTGACTCCCTGATGGTGATGGTGTATATATTACAGATTATATAGGGCAAAATCTCAAGATACCATGGGTTGGGGTGTTTCAGGGTCATGTTTTGAGCTGATTGGCTGGAGGTGAGGTAAGAGTAATAAATCATTTTTTTAGGTACTGAGGACAGTTCTAAGTTCTTTTCCAGCACCCGTCTGCCCAGTTTCAGGAAAGTAGTCAAGGGATTACTTAGGGCTCAGGAGCTGAAACATAAATTATCTTCAGCCTGCTAGAGGTCTGGATCTTTTGACCATTAGTCAGGTCTGGGATACTGTCTTCTGCTGCCTCTGAGGTTGTTGATTACTGGAGGAGAGCTAGTCTCTGAGAAGAGCTAGGATTTAAAATTAATTTAACCAAAATAATAAGGACCCCTAGTTTCAGATCACAGTGCAGGTTGTAAAGGAGGGATCCCAGAGTCTTGTCAGGAGCACTGGGTGCTTAGAAAGTTTAAAGGAGACCTGAAAAGTAATGTGGAAACCAACAGTTAATACAAGTCTTTAGCCATTAGACCTTAAAGTTGTTTTGAATGTCTATAGAAAGTAAAACAGCATAAATGTGCAGTGGATGCAAAGGTCCGCTCAGTAAAAACAGGATCTTTGCCCTTTGTCTTCTTTCATACTTCCAGCTGTGCATAGAAAATTTAAGACCTACAGGTCTTAACTGCAGCCAAAGTCATTTCAAAGTTTCTTCTTAATAGAATCAAGGATATTAGGCAACTTCTCTTCCTTCCTTCCTTCCTTCCTTCCTTCCTTCCTTCCTTCCTTCCTTCCTTCCTTCCTTCCTTCCTTTCTGTTATCCTGAGATATAGCACATATCTTTTCAACCAGCCTTGAAGGAGAAATAAACAAACACTAAGTGAACCACATGCTGACAGCATCCTCAATAACATAATTTCTTTGGTAATAAACCAAAAAGCATTTCCCAGGATGCTACAGCTGTGAATGTCAATTCTGAAAGAGCTTAATTGTTTTTTTATTTGTTTATTTATTTCCTAATGGAAGTGCCAGTTTTCCTATTGATTTCTCAACCTCCCCTGACTATATTCTCAAGTGTCTAAGTAGTCTGCCATATAATCTATAGGTCCATACTGATAGGATCATCTATACCCATCAACCAAAAGTGATATATTAAATGCAGGCTAAGTACTTGGCATTCCAGTAATAAGAAAGAAGTAAAGTATACAACAGTTGATTTAAAAGGATGACCCAACATTTTGTCATTACAGCAATAAAAATGTGTTGGTGTAAATAAGAAAGTATATTGTCTGGTTGGGGGAAAAAATATACAACATGATTTCTCTAGGAGTTTGAAGAAAATATAAAATTGTCAATGATACATTTGGCATATTCAGTCTTGGGCATAGAACATTCTGTTGTTTGTGTTTTATTTTTTTCTTGCTTTTAAGTGTACCAATTAAACTTATGAGAATATATGTCACTTGGTTTATCATTCCAACACCTTTTGGATGACACTAATTTTAAGTCTTTCCTTATTCTAATTTTTAGATTATAACCTCCTATATGTTAGACCTGCTTTCAGGACTACTGTGATGTCAGCAAACACAATAGAATGGATAATCATATTTGTGAGCTTAGCATTATTGCTTATACCTCTTTCTTTATTGTCTTGGGAAAACTAAAGAACATATATCTTCAGCCTTAATCCCTGGCAAATATAAATACAAACTAAAACTTTTCCTAAACTGACTATTTCAGTTTCATGGTGTGTTTGTATGCTTTGGAACATGGTATGGGAATCTCTACTGTCTTCTAAACACCCTTTCCTAAAGATTTAGTTTACTCTCAAATCCAGTTGGGACATTATTTCCTCATTTCTCTAAATAAAATGATCAACTCCTTGATGTTGCATGTTGCTCAGGGCTACTCTTACTCTGATGAGTATTTTAGCTTCAAAATAGACAAATGCATTTTTGTTCATTATTTAGGCAGTTTTTAAGAGGTAATTTTGTTATAAAAATTGAAAAATAAGCTCACAGGTAAAAAAATGCTTGATAGGGCAGTAACTAGCAAGTTACTACAGCCCGGCATATCTGCCAGAAATATTTAGGCATAATAGATGATAGATAGATGATAGATAGATAGATAGATAGATAGATAGATAGATAGATAGATAGTAGATAGATATATCATTGATAGATAAATAGATAGCTAGAGGATAGGTAGATACCTAATAGATAATTCCATCACCATGTGGAGATGAGAGTCATATCCGATAGCTGTGTAGCTGTGGGTAGATCTGCTTCTCTGTCATTTGCTAGTTACCTAATAGTAGTAGTGAGTGCTTGTTCTCTGTTTCTGTTTCCCTCTCTCTTTCTTACTCTGAAAACAATCTAGACAAACTAACTTAAGTCTGATATGTTTTCCATCTATCTATATATAAAACCCTAATATGCAAATAGACCAAAAGGCAGAACAACCAAACAATCCGTCGCTATTACATGCACTGACCATGATGGGGCACATGCGGATCATGGTGGGCATCAGCAGCAGGAAGCAGAGCATGAAATATGGTAGGAGTTGGCCTTGGTGGGATGGTGGAATGTGTGAGTGCAGGGTGGGGGACAGACCAAGGCAGGGAGCTGGTCATTATCATCAGGGCAAGCCTCTGGTGGTTACTGAACATTATTTGCTCCTGTGCCATGGTCCCATCCAGAGCTCTCACCTACTGCCTATGCCTGGTGCAAGCCAGATGGCTCAGCAGCATCAGTGGATGCGAGCAGTGGCTGTAGGCCACAATCACCCTTCTGAGCTTCTCTAACTTCCCCTAATCCTGAGGGGCCATTGGGGCAGGCAGCCACCTCTTGCACCTGAGATGGCTCTGTTCTCACTGGCTGCTGGTGCTGGCCCCACTCACACCTGCAGCCAGTGCCAGAGCCACCACTCACACCCACTGCCGGTGTCCAGTGTCTGTGCTGATTATTTGGTGCTATCAGTGGCTGCAAGCAGCGGCTGCCTGTCCCAATCACCCCTGAAGGTTTTTCCACCTCCCCCTGCTCCTGAGGGGTGATTGGGGCAGTAGCTGCTGCTCCTACACTGCTGGTGACGTTGGCCCCTCTTGGACCCACTGCTGGCGCCAACCCCAATTGGTCCACACCATCAGGCTCCAATTGTTCCACTCCGTCAGCGGTTGCAAGTGAGGCCAGCACTGTAAGTGCATGGGAGCAGCACCACCAGCAGCAGGAATGGGGACTGCAGTGGGAGGGGCCAGGTGGGGTCACAGAGGATGGGCTGAGACATGCCCCTCTGCCCACCACAGCCCCACAGCCCACAGTTCCTTTCAAGATGCATGAATTCATGCACTGGGCCCTAGTTAAAAAATAATATGTCAATCAACTGTCATAGCTCAGTAGTTGAGCATTGACCTAGGAACCAAGAGATTGCAATTTGATTCCCAGTCAGGGCCCCTCCTGGGTTGTGAGCTCAATCCCCAGAAGGGGTCATGTAGGAGGCAGTCAATTGATGATGTTTCTCTTTCATCAATGTTACTATCACTCTAACCCTCACCCTTCCACTCTCTCTAAAAATCAATAAAAGCATATTTTAAAAAAAACACAAAAAAGAGACTGTACCACTAACTTCATGAGACTGCACCACTAACTTCACTGTAATAGACAATTCTTGAACATTTTCTGATAATTTTTTTTCCTTTTTGTTTTATTGGTAATTATTTTTTACAATAAAATAGAGTTCCTAACCAGTTTTAAGGAAAAGGACTGGGTACTTGAAAATAAACAAACAAACAAACAAATAAATAAGTAAATAAATAAATAAAATTAGAATCCTCTTGATAGGAATTTTAAAACAAAGACAACACCCAGGGGGCCGTGTGTCCCAGGGGAAGCAGTGGGACCCAGGGGAGGGGCGGTGTGAACCAGAGAAGGAGTGAACTCTATTCATGTGGTCCTGAGATAGTCACCATAAAACAAGCAGACTGCCAAATGAGGAGTGGATTCTATTCATGTGGTCCTGAGATAGTCACCATAAAACAAGCAGATTGTCAAATGACAGCGGGGAGGGGAAGGAGACCTGGGGGGAGATAAGAGAACAACTGAAGGACTGGTATGCATGAATATAAGTACAACCAAGGAACACAGAACTCTGGGGAGGGAGGGCATGAATGGGAGGCAGGGGGGGGGGCAGACAATGGTCAGCTATGTACACATATAATACCTTAATAAAAAATTTTAAAAAATAAAATAAAATGATAAATTTTTTTAAAAAAGGTTGGACAACAGATCTGTAGTAAGGAAACTGAGTCACAGTTTGCATCAACTCATTTACATATATATATCATATATAATTTATTTATATTTTATTTATATTATTTATTTATTTTTAGTAGTGAGCAGTTATGCAGGATATAAAGAAGAGCTATAAGATCTTGCTTTTATTTTCTTTTTAATATATATATATATATATATATACACACACACACACACACACATATATATATATATATATATATATATATATATATATGTATATATATATAATTGATTTTTTTATAGAGAGGAAGGGAGAGGGATAAAGCTAGGAACATCAATTAGAGAGAAACATGAATCAGCTGCCTCCTCCACTTCCCCTATTGGAGATGTGCCCGTATCCAAGGTACTTGCCCTTGACGTTTTTAGAATAAACATGTATTTAGAGACTTAACTTTAAGAAGCTCTACCCAGAGACTCACAATAAAAATATATCTACACGTATAATATCAGTTGTAGCTAAAGTATAAACAAACAAAGATAATGTTAGATAACTAGTTTAGTTTATTTTTCTCTTCTGTAAAGTGAAGGGGACTAGAGCTAATATTCCTAAATTTTCTTTAGTTTTCAATTATTTTCTCCTATGCTCGTGCGTGCACACACACACACACACACACACACACACACACACACTTTCTCTCTGTTCTCATCAGTTTAATAGACAATTTATAATCTATTAAATTTTAAATTTCATTCCAAACATTGAACTGCATTCCTTTCCTGATACTAATGTATATAGCTTACTATGGGATACTTTAATGTATGTCAGGCATACAGAACCATTGTATTATGATGGTGGGTAAAGCAAGCATAACATCAGAATAAATGAGTTCTGATGGTTTGCTGGTTACTGAGAGTTACTTGACCTTTCTGTGCTTCAGCTTCTTCATTTGTGAAATCCATTTCATAGAGCTATAGTGAGAATTAAGTGTAATCAACTGACTAGATGTATAGGTGTGTGTATCAATTTTTCAGTGTCATACACTTTATTAAATATTTAGTTACCTCCTTTTTCTTATACATTGATAGAATGATCTTGGTTGGGCCTGGACCTTGGTACTTTATGTGTTAATTAAATATATGTATAAGTGAATTTGAAGAAAAATAAGTGTGTGCATATGAAATTAAAGTATGTACTCATATATTTTGATACATAAATACACACATATATAACTTATTGCTAAGGTTATATATCTTGGATCGGTGGAGAAAAAATTGCTTCTAGTAGATCTCAGTGCAAAATTTCTACAATGTATTAGTCCTTTAAGGGCAGTCACACTATTCTTCAGATATTTGAATTTTCCATTCTTTCATATACAGAATATTGTATAATTGATTATATTACATTTAATGAAAAATGTTTCCATAGAACAAGAATGTTCTCCTCAGCTCTTATTCCTAGTCATTTTTCTTAACCTGTACATTTTCACAGTTTTAAAGTATGGGATGGTAACAGAGTGGTGCATACTCTGGTATTTCAGGCTAGCCTATTTCTTTTTGGAAAGTAATACTGTTCTGACTCTAGAATAACTAGGTGTAACTCCTTAGGCACTATCACCACTTTAGCATACGTGCAACAAAATTCTTAGAACTTTGTAATTTGTTTGTAGTTGACACTTTCTCTCTAGCAGTTTTCCCACTGGATTAGGAAGATCAGGCTGATCTATAGAAACCAGATACCAAGGACTTTATTATTATTAACTTGGTTGTACTTGAAACTAAATTTGACAATTTCTATAGTGCTCGTGACAACATCAGCTACAGGTCATCCTGAGGTTAACACTGCAGCTGTGCTACAGGAATCCCCATTTTCAGAAGTTCACTCAACTGCGTATTAAGAGTGAAATAAATATTAATGTACAATATTATTGAGTACCCACTATGCTCAACCCATGGTTCTACATACAGGAAATACAAATCCTACCTTGCCACTGTGGAGCTCTCATATTAATGGAAAGTCTATGACCATCTAAGCCACAGAAACTATAACACGGAGTATAAAACATTATGCCCAGAGAATTCAGGGATCATATTTCATAATGATCCACTATTATGAGGGATGAGGAGAGATATTTTGAAGACATTTGAGCTGACTTTAAAATGAATGGGTATGACTTTATCTCAAAGAAAAGTAAAAGAACATTCCAAGCAAAAGATACAATATATGTAGACCAAAATAGCTAAAGGGAAGAGTGAACATTTGATAAATGGAAATAAGTCTTATACAGTTGCCCTGCAGCCAGAAAACAAACAAAAGAAAGAAAGAAAGAAAGAAAGAAAGAAAGAAAGAAAGAAAGAAAGAAAGAAAGAAAGAATAGGGAGAGGAGAAGGCAAAGAGAATTGAAGCATGAAGCACTGAGTAAGTTAAGAAGTTATACACCATTGTAAGGTTTTGATCATCATTTAAATGTCTGGGAAGACAATAAAGAATTTTGAATACATGAGTGTGTGGGTTATCGTTATAGTTAGAAAAAATGACACTAATTGGGACATACCAATGTTTTCTTTTCTTCTTTTTTTAAAAAAAATTATTTATTTATTTTTTACAGAAAGGAAGGGAAAGGTATAGAGAGTTAGAAATATCAATGAAAAAGAATCATCGATCAGTTGCCTCCTTTACATCCCTTATAGGGGATGTGCCCACAACCAAAATATATGTCCTTGACTGGAATCCAACCTGGGACCCTTTAGTCTGTAGGCTGATGCTCTATCCACTCAGCCAAACCGGTTAGGGCACCTTTTCTTTTCTTAATCCTCACCCAAGCACATGTTTATTTATTTATTTATTTATTTTAGAGAGGAAAGAAAAGGGAGAGAGAAACATCTATGTGAGAGAGAAACATTAGTTTCTCTCAACAAACTGGGTCACACATGCCAGGAAACCACAGCTCTTTTATATCCTCATCTACTGATGAGCACTTGGGCTGCTTCTAAATCTTAGCTATTGTAAATAACAATGCAATGAACATAAGAGTGCATGTAGCCATAGCTGATTTGTCACAGTCCACGTCGGCCTGTGGACTGAAGGGTCCTGGGTTCAATTCTGGTTAAGGGCATATGCAATAGGTTGCAGGCTTGATCCCCAGTGAGTAGTATGCGAGAGGTGGCTGATCAATGATTCTCTCTCATAATTGGATGTTTCCATTTATTTTTCCCTCTTCCCTCTCTGAAATTAATAAAAATATATTTTTAGTAAAAATGGAGTGCGTGCATTCTTTTGAATTAATGTTCTGGTTTCTTTGGTAAATTTCTAAAGGTCATATTACTGGGTCATAAGACAGTTCCATTTTTAATATTTTGAGGTAACTTCATACTGTATTCCATTGTGGCTATATCAATATGCATTCTTACAACAAATATATGATTTCACTCATGTGTGGAATCTAATTCACAAAATAAACTAACAACAATATAGAGACAGATTCGTAGATAGAGAGCAGGCTGACAGCTGTTGGGGAGGAGCCTGGGTATTGTGGTGGAGGGATCGAGCAAAATAGAACAAAGGAAAAAAATAACAAGAACTCATGGACTTAAACAACAGTGTGATTGTCAAAGGGTGGTTTCTGGGAGGTGGAGGAGGGTATAGGTGAGATAAATGGTGGACAGAGACTTGACTTGGGGTGATGAATACACAATACCTTGTACAAATGGTGTTTTGTAGAATTGTGCTCCTGAAACCCATGTAATTTTGTTAACCAGTGTCACTCCAATAAATTCAGTTAAAAATGACATTGGCTGCATTGTGAAATTGAAAATCAATTGAAAGAGAGAAAGAGACTAGCTAGTGCATCACTGCTTAAGGCCAGACAAAAGATGACTTGAAAGGATCAGATTTATTATAAAGGTATGGGGGAAGTAGAAACATTGGAAGGGATTCAACGAAGTGAAACCTGCAAGAGTAATTAATAAATTAATTTGAGGAAAGCACAGACTACAAAGAAAATGTCAAAGATGATTCCACATATCTAGCTTGATATTTGGTTTTCTGGTGATGTCATTTCATTGATATTGAAAATATTGGAAGTGTTAGAAGAGTTAAGATGAATTCTGTTTTAGAAATATCACATTTTGGGATCATATGCAATAATCAATTGACAGGATGGATATACAGTTAGATATAAATGGTCTGAAATTCAGAAAGAGAGATATACTAAAAAACTGGAAATAGTGTAATAGTTAATCATTGAATCCATAAATGTGGTTAATATTGCCTAAAGAACAACTATGCTAGTAGCAAGAAGAACAGATGCTTCAGATAAATCTTAGAGAACTTCAAGGTATATTTTCTAGTTTAAGAATGATAAATAGAGTACACTGAGAAAAATGGCTAGAGATATAGGGAAAATATCAGAAATATGGTATAATTGAAAGCAATACATAAAGAGAGTTTCCAGAAGGACAGTGCCAGAAGTATTAAATGCTATTAAAAAAAAAAAGTCAAGTAAATAGTCATTATTTACTTGACTTCTTCTTCTTCTTCTTTTTTTTTTTTACTACACTAAATATCTACTGATTTTAGTGACATTGAACTCATTTCTGATTTCAGTGAGAGCCATTTCATTGGAGTAATAAGAGCAAAAGACAGATTAGGGTAGGTTGGGAAGTTCTTGGAAAGTGAAGAAAAGGAGTCTATGATGTCAGACAGATTGTTAAAGAAGTTTGATGGTAGAGTATCAAAGAGGTAAAAGATCAGTTAGAAGACAAATTGAAGCTGAGCTATCATTCCATGGATAACAGGATAGCAGCTAGAAGCAACTTTGTTTGGGGGATACATCAGAGACTGTTTAGAATTATTTTGTGAGAGCTCAAAACAAGATGGTTATTCTGCCTTTTATGAAACACAGTAAAATATTACCTATATATATAAAAAAAGCCAGGGCCTGGAATGGTGTAACAACCAGAACGACCAGTCTCTATGATGTCCATTGCAGCCAGTGAACCACCTGAGTCAGGTGACAGGGCCTGCTGGACAACCTCCCGTGGTCCCTCCTCTCAGCTGGCCCTAGCCCTGATTACTCCCTGTACCCCAATTGGGGGTGGGACCACCTGGCCAACCTCCTGAAGCCCCCTCCCCATGACGGCCTGCCCCAGATGGGCCCCCACCACCCCATTTGGCCCATAGTCCCTACCCCCAATCAGTTCCACCCCAGATCAGCTCCCCCACACCAATCAGGTGTGGGTGTCTGGTCAACCTCCCATGGCTCCCCCCTAGCCCCATTTAGGGGTGGGGCCAGGTGGCCCACCACCCACAGACCATCTCCCCAACCAGCCCGGCCCTGATAGGCCCAATCAGGGACAAGCCGGTTGGCGAGCCTTCCACCATCTCCTCCTCCCCGATCTGCCAATTGGGGCTGGGCAGGCGGAACCCCAACCATGCACAAATTTGTATACTGGGCCTGTAGTTACAAATAAACAGAATAAGAGATTTTGGCAAGATATTAGAAGATGTTTCAGAGAGGGTTAGACCATTTTCTGATTGCTTTGCTAAAATAGAGTATATTATGTCCTAAATTTATACAGATTTGGGGTAAATTCTGCTTCAGACATTAAAGAAAATTCAGCGGGAGAATTTGAAAATCATTCTCACCAAGATATTACACATAAGTACCTCGAGACAAAATGTTTTACAGGCAATGATTATTGTACCTGTATTAAAGAAAGGAATTTAGTTCAATACTGGCAGGTACATATTTGAAATGAAGTAATATCTTCTCAAAATATGTAATTTCTCAATATATCACATATGAAAACATTGAAGCAAAAATAATTCACTGTTATTTTATTTATTTTTAAATCCTCACCAGAAGATGATTTTTTCCGTTGTTTTTTAGAGAAAGTGGAAGGGAGGAATAGAGGGAGGCGGGGAGTGAGAGAGAGTGAAGCATCAGTGTTATGGAGACATGTCGGTTGGCTGCCTCCCATCTGATCCCTGACTGGCTAGGGATCTAATCTGTAATGCAGTTACCTGCCCGTGACTAAGAATCAAATCCTGGATCCTTCAGTACACTGGCTGACACTAACCATTGGAAAACACTGGCCAGGGCATTCACTGTCATGTTAATATGAGATCTCACTTAAGGCTTTTTGCAAATGTAAGCATGGAATACAATGCAGAAAATGTTATGATAATCTACACATATATAACCTCATAACCCTAGGGCAATATAATGTACCTATTTAATGGTAACCAAATTTACATGACTTCAACAACCATATAACAAACATGCAGAACGTATATCAATTTTTTTTCACAAAAAGCGTAGAGAAAAAAACCCCACACACATAAAAAGCAATTAAAATTTTTCTACCTTAAATATCATAATTATTTAATGAGACCTATGATATATAGTATCTTTCATAATTTCTTAAAATATTAAATATTCTCTTCAAAATTATTAAGGTTGGATATTCTAGAGCAATGTTTCCCAAAGTGTGGTATGTGTATCCCCAGGGGTATGGGAAGAGTTTGGTGGGGATACGTGTTGCACCTTAGTTTGGTGGGGATATGCACTGCACCGTGCTTAGCTGCACTTAATTCTACATTCTCATGAGTCAAGTCAAGACAGTCTTGTGAGGCATGAGATGATCTGGTGTGCAAATAAATGTTATTTATAATATGACTTTTATTTATATTTTATTATGAATGATTTTATTTTTCATTTATCATTATTTTGTGTATGTACCAAAAAAGAAAAAGTAAATATATTTTGATTGTTATTGAAATACATCCTTTTTTTTTGACGAGGGGTACTCAGAGTTACAAAAATTATAGAAGGGGTACACATATGTCAAAAGTTTGGGAAACACTGTTCTAGAGCATACCCCCCCCCCCCAAAAAAAAAGAAAGACTTGAAATAAAGTCACTAATTTCAATTTGTTATATGGCATGTTGAAGGTCAACTTAAGGAAGTAGTTATTAATTTCCTTAGACTGCTACTTTAATTTGTGACACTTTTGCCAATTTTTAATCAAATAATTATATTTGTATTCAGTATTAAATATGTGCTGTATTGATACATAATGAATATTTTCCTGGGTTATTGTGAGATAATTTACATAATTTATCATATAATTTTAATTATCAACTTTTTTAAAAATATGAAGTTTTATAAAAAGCAAATAGCCAACAGACAAGTAAGTTATTCGTAGCATTGAGTAAGTACAGACGTGATATGTAAATGAGTTGCCCTCAGGCACCTTTAAAATATTCAATAGTCTTTCCTCTTAGGAAATTTAAAGTTTTAATGACCTTGGCAACAAAGTAATGGTATGGTATATCTATTACAATGTATTATAAGAGAATTTTACATTTCTGGAGGAATAAAATATCTTTCTTAATAATTAACCACAATTTTAAAATATATCTTATGATATGTTTACTCATCTGAAAAGACTCAGGTGTACACAAGAAAAATAAATAAATTATCTAGAAATCAACACATCTTTTCTTAATTTAAAATGCTTTGCACCAAAATATAAAAAAAAAACACTTTTTTTTTATATTCACCATTTAAATAATTGCTGTGTATTTATTTTTAGACTTCTGAGTAAATTATTAATTACATTAAAATTTATGATTCTCTTTTCTTATTATATATATTGTTCAATTCATACTACTGCATTGAGTGATTAATGGGTATACATTTCTATTGGAAAGACTGTCGTTATAATGTTTTTACCTCAGCAAACGAAATCTCATCTGTGACTAAGTGTTTCTGTAACAGATACCAAAACAAGCAAATGGTAATCAGTTAGATTTGCTGTATTTTTGTAGTCTCTGTGTGTTTTAAAATGTTCTCATAATACCATATTACAAAATCTCACCCACTTTAAATAATTTCAGAATTTTTTCTTCCATAATATTTAGTTTATATTTTGAATCTGTTTTCTTTATCTGGAAGATGAGGTGAACATAGTGACTCAGTCCTTTCTTTGCCAATCCCGATTCAATTTCTTTTGACAAATGTAAATAACTGTTTCATTAATGGTCTTGTACTTTGTTCTATGTCAAATGAATTCATTTATTATGATCACATAGTGTCAAAATATTTCAATAATGTATAAATTGAGATTAAGTGCCAATTGTCAGGGCTTAACTATTTGTCTATCCCTTGATTAATTTTTAAAAATGTATTTGTGATATTGAAATTTATAAGAAGACATAAATATTTGCTCTAATCTGTTTTCCTAGCATAGAGTTCATAAAACTCTTGGCCTTTCCAAAGCAATAATGAACTTGCCTTTTGTTAAATTAATGAGGTGATTTTTGGAAAGCACCTAGGGATGGGAACTAGTTGTGTAGAGAACCAACCACGTAATTAGAGGGTTAAAACTTTCACACCTGCCCCCTGACCATTGGGCCGAGAAGAGGGGCTGGAGATTGATTTAATTGATTTAACTGGTGGCCAATGATTTAATCAACCATGCTTAAGTAATGAAGTCCCCATAAAAACCCCAAATAGCAGGATTCAGAGAGCTTCTGGGTTGGTGAACACATAGAGATACAGGGAGAGTGGTGCACTCAGAGAGAGAGAACATAGCAGCTCCCTGCCTTGGCTGGGTAGCTCTGTCAGTTAGATAATCATCCCCATATACCAAGGTTGTGAGTTGAATCCCAGTCAGAGAACATACAAGAATTAACAAATTATATATATATATATATATATATATATATATGGCTAAATGTCCATCCTCCCCTTTGACCAGGCACTATGATGTGCACTGACCACCAGGGGGCAGATGCTCAACACAGGAGCTGCCATGAAGCGCACTGGCCATTTAAAGATAAAACCGCACTATGGACCTGGTGCTGACAAAGCAACACTTGGCTTCCCCCAAGTGGGACACAGGCCCCACCACCACCCCGGAGTGAAACCCCACCCAATCGTAGTCAATGCTGCCAAGACCCCATGACACAAAATGTGGCCCACAGCTCATCTCAGCCCAGAAATGGTTTCTGTGGGCACAAGAATGGATTTTAGGTGACCAAATGGATTAAAAGAAGTTAAGGTCACTGAATTTAGAAATTAAGAACCATGAGGTTGGCTTATTAGAAGAGTTATCAATATGAACATTCAAGTTTTCCAAAACCATAACAGGAATTGGATAAAGAAAAAGATTGTGAGTAGGTACCAAAGTTTTCAATACATTTTTACAAATGACCAAGAAGTTAGCATGTGACTGAGATAAGGCCAGTATAGTATTTGCCTCAGAGGAAAAATATGCTTATTCTTACCACTCTCCCCCATGCTACCTTTATAGCTATATGATGTAAGGTGTGAGCAGCTCCCACCAGAAATCAGTCAGGTTCAATTAGATCAGTGAGATAGAGCAAGCACCCTGTGCAGAGGTTGAGGGATATGGGAGAGTTCCCAAGATCACAGTGGAAAGAAGGTGAAGTCAGGGTAAGAGATGAAGTGAGGAGGTACCTTCTGTTCTATGCTCAACTAGGTGTGACATGCTTGAGATTGATGGTCTCATCCATCCCTCCTTAGACACAATGTAAATATATATATAATATTGATTTCAGAGAGGCAGGGAGAGAGCAATGGAAATAACAATGATGAGAGAGAATCATTGATTGGCTGTCTCCTATACACCCACTACTAGGGACTGAGCCTGCAACCTGGGCAAGTGCCCTTGACCAGGAATTAAACCTGGGTCCCTTCAGTCTGTGGGCCAATGCTCTATCTACTGAGCCAATCTGGCTAGGGCTCACAGCACAAGTTATTTTGATATAGAACTGCTTTAATGTCCCAAGGACTACAGCATATAACATTTCTGAAATTTCAGAAGCTGACATGAAAAATTGTAGATGGCATGTGTGTCCTGGGATAAGGAAGACTATTAGACAGTGTGTAGATAGGTAGTGAAGGCTCCAATATCCAGAGCAGCCTATAAAATCTGGTTGCATATAATGATTTTCAAACAGGCTAACCATATTCTGGGGGAAAAAACGTGTAGCATTGTCTGAATGAAGAAATGGGAGTTTCATGATTTGGAGGACATTTGAAATCTAAACACAGGAAACTTTTTGTGTTGTAGCTATAACAAGAAAGTATGGCTTTGCAAATCAGTACAGAAGTGTAAATATATATATATATATATATATATATATATATATATATATATATATATATATATATATATGGCTAATATGCAAAGTATCTCCTCGGGAGTTCAGCCGGGAGACTGGGAGTTCAGTTGCTCACTATGATGCGCACTGACCACCAGGGTACACGCGGAATGAAGGAAAGCCCGACCAGCAGCCAGCAGCCGGGGAAGGAAGGCCCTGGCTGGCAGCCAGAAGGCCCCAGTTGGCCCTGATCACTGGCCAGGTGCAGGGACCCTCCCCTTGCATGCATTTCATGCACTAGGCAGTCCTCTAGTCCTAATACATAAAGAGCCAGGATCCATCATGACATTAACATCCGGACAGATGACCAAACACCAGGCTAAGGCCTCTGCCAGCACAGTGGAAATTAGTCCTGGGTTCCTGTGGGTGAGGTAGAAGTCAGTCCTGGGTTCTAATGGCCCATGGCAGCAGTCAGTCCTGGGTCCTGGCTACCTGTGGCGCTACTTATTGAGAAATAAAATTTCCTGCTGAGGGTGGCCAGGGCTGGAACCAGAACTATGCTGCCATTGGATTGGCCTCTTGGTCCTTCCCCTGCCCAGAGGCCCAGGGAACCAAGCCATTCTGTGATGGGACTAGATACTACCTGAGGGGCCCTGGATAAAGAGCATGCAGGCTGGGCTGAGAGATCCCCCCACCCCCAGCCTGAATGGATGAATTTTTGTGCACCGGGCCTCTAGTATATAATAAAGAGCTAATATGCAAGTGGTCATCATACCATAGCATAGTACCCTGGTGCCAGGGCCGGGAGACCTGAGGCCATAGGCAGGGTACTGAGGACCCTCCTCCTGCCACAGCACCTGTGTCACGGAACCTGAGGCCAGGCCAGAGGACCTGAGGCCAGGCCAGAGGACCTGAGGCCAGGCTGGGAAACCTGAGGCCACATCTTCCACTCTGACGCCTGGGGCCAGGGGACTTGAGGCTGCTCCCCCTGCCCAGCAGAGCTTGATGGGGGTAGGACCAGCTGGGTCTGGGTCTTGCACGATTTTGAGGCACGTGAGGGTGGGCAAGGACTTGACTCTGGGACCCACAGTGCACCCCAGACTCTGACAGGAGGAAGGCTTTCATACATATTTTACTAATTTTCTTTCATCTCTGATACTTCTATTATAGAGAAAGGGCAAATAGCAATATTAAAATATTTCCTCTAATTTATTCCCTTTTAATGTACATGAATTACATGCACCAGGCCACTGGTGAGTACATAAATAAGTGGAACAACAAACCTCTCTCTCTCTCTCTCTCTCTCTCTCTCTCTCTCTCTCTCCCCTATCCCTCCCCGCTTTCTCTATCTCTCTCTAAAAAGTACAAAAAAAAATAATTTTTCCCATGCCTTATGCATTGCCCTGTGAATTTCTTTTATCTGTCTCCTCCTGAATTATATGCATTTATAATAAACCTATAATTAATAAACTGCTTTAGAAAATTGATTTCCTCCAGGAAGCAGGTTGTTGGAAGTTTTAGTCTTTAGTGGGTGAATCAGAAGCCCAGCTGACAATCTGGATTTGACATTGGTATATGACTTATATGTTGGATATGAAGTTATCTACAGGTAGACTGTGTCAAAATTGCATACAATTGTAGAACACATAGCTTGTGTCCAAAAAATTTATGATGATGTTGATCCCTCACCAACATACACATGCACAAATTCATATCATATACATCAGAATTAGGATCAGGAACTTTAATATTAAAAATAAAACTTAGCTTCTCTGTCAGATTTCTAGACTACTAATAACAATAAACCCTTGTGGTCTGAATGTAATGTCAAATATGATCAATATGATATTGAATATTATGGAATTAAGTGTCATAAAAATAAATTAGTTATTAGCATTAGTTAATATCAGGGAAGTCCAAATAATAATTAAAAGTTTGGAAAATGTCTCTCATTTCAAAGTAACTAATTATTATAAGAATGTAAATTACATTTTGTTGACTACCACCTCATCACTCAATTGTGTTAAGCATTATTGAAATATTATATTTAAATGAGTTTAACAAGCTCTAGTTGGTTTGGCTCAGTGGATAGAGCATTGGCCGGTGGACTCAGGGGTCCCAGGTTCCATCCTGGTCAGGGGCATGTACCTTAGTTGCAGGCACATACCTGGTGGGGAGTGTGCAGGGGGCAGCTGATCAATGTTTCTCTCTCATTGATGTTTCTGACTCTCTGTCTCTCTCCCTTCCTCTCTGTAAAATATATATATATATATATATATATATATATATATATATATATATTTTAAATTAAAAGACTTTAGTAAGACAGGAGCCTATATGTATAGTCCTGGAAGCTTGACTTCTGGGATATAGATATATGGGTCGATTTTCCTAAACATTTAAAATTACCAGAATTTTCTGAAACTTCTGAGTCTTCAGTAGTGGCCTATTCTTTCTCATCAATAACATATATCTTCCCCCGTCCCCTCCCCCAATATGGAAATAGATACTTCAGTCTTCAGCATCCCTATACTCTCCCCTGACTTCCAGGCTGATAATCACATTGAAGCACATACTAGTAAAATCCATCCAGGACTATGCTGGACCTTTATAGGGAGGAAGGGGACTGCAGTTCCAAGGAGTGAACTCTAGCCAACATGTACTGGCATGAGGCTGGGACTATCCTGACGGTGTTCAATTAAGGAGACAGGAAATAAGACCTATCTAAAGAGAATTTACTGACTTAGGGAAAACTTATTTGGAGGGCTGTATTCCTTGGGCTAGACCCAAGGAAATGAATTTTGAAGTTTGTAAATATAAACTCAAAGTTATAGCAATCCCTAGAAACCTTGAAACAAAGATTGTTCACACTGAACAATGTGGAGATACCTTATTGAGAAATAAAAAAATGTGCTTAAAGATCATGGAAATGGGCAAGCTAGAGAGATATGAGATACAAAGTCTCACCAATAAATTACATTCCATGGGAAAGTGCAGAGAATACTGCTTTTGGAAAGAGCATCTGAAATGTGCGAGTGGAGAGACACCAGCATCACTAAGCAGTTCAATGATGTTGTGAGAGGGGCTCCTCAGGACAGCATCAGGCTCACTGGTAATGGGGTTTCAAGGCCACGGGAAGAATGCAGGCCAGGTAATAGTGCTTAGAGACCAGAAGCCAGGCACGTTAGATAATTATTATAGTGCCTGAGAATTAGATTTGCAACCCAAGGGATCTGACTAATCGAGATTTATGGTGATGGCTAATAAAGCTTGACTTTTCTAGGGACAAAATAGATGAGCAGTAAACAAGAGAACTGCTTAATATTGTTACTTAAAAGACAGCAGTAATAGTGGACGGAGAAGAAGCTGAGAGCAGTTGCACTAACAAAAGTTCCAAACTCCTTGACTAGTTTCTGGAACTGGTCCAGTTTCCAGACACCAAACCCACGGATAAGATAAGTGGCTGCTTTCCTCTGGAGAAAGACTGGGTACGCCGTGGCTATTATACATTGTAAAGAAGTTCCTTGGTTCTTTCCCATAGGCCATTATCTTAAGCGATTTTACAATGATTAAAGGAGAATGACCACATATTTTACTGTTGGATTCCAGCTCTGGATATACATTGACAGCTGGGACCTGAAGCATCTTATGTTTTCTAAATTAGGAAATATATGGAGGCCAGAAATAAGTGAACTCCTGAGTGAAAGATGGCTTTCAGTGTGTCTCTGGATTGCCTGGTCATCATTTTGCGGGTCATTAAGCATATAAGTGGGATGGACAGACTTGGAAGTTGGAGTAACTCCCACATTATATCATCATGAGGAAAAGCAAGTTGGTCATCTTTAAAACTAGTCCCTAGCATAGGAAATAAATAAAAACAATATCATATTAGAAGGGGTGCATATGGCAGGGATTAATGACAATCTCAAAAATGTAATAAAGGCAGAGAATGACTTTGGGTGCTGTAAGCTCAGAGCCCTGATCATAGCTTCTGTGCCAGATGTATTACCTGAACCAGAGCAGGTTAATTTGGTTCAGGTATATGATGTTTGATATTTAAGTAAATAAATGCATCCTTTCATATTTTAATCAGGAAAGAAAAGAAAAGAAATTCACATTCATTCACAAGGGTACTCATGTTTATTTCCCCCCAGATCTATGTTAACCCTTCCGTCTTTTGCCATGATATAATCCAAATATATCTGGGCCATCTCAGAACTCCAAAGAACATCATATAAATTCACTATACCAAAGGCATGAGGGCCTATAAGAACTTTAATATCATAATTAGTTGCCCTAAATTTTAAAAAATTTCAGTTTGGACTCTGAAGTTGCTTACAAGACACGACTTGTCTCTTTGGGCTCCAAAACCATGCACAGGACAAACAGCCCCCTGTGCTGGCTGTGCTGTGTGATAAATCATACCCCCTATATGGTTGATAAGCGACACTCCCTGCACCAAACTCTTTGCTCTGCAGACCTGAGGCTAAGGCTTTGGTAAGTGCTTGATCATGCTACCCATTGCTTCCACTTGCTAGCCACTCCATTGCCTGAATATTGAAGGTGCAGTTACCCCCTCCAATCAGGGGGGAAAAAATCTAGGTTTAAGATCTTGTTTCCCCAGCAACCCATCTCTTTGTTATTCACCCCTGTGCAATTTGCCTTTTTAAAAGCCCTGACCCATCTCCCCCACTTCACAGTGAGTGTTTGTTTTATGCCAAAGGCTATGGTCTCTGGTTCTCAAATCATATCAGAATAAGGCTCTCTTAATTTCTCAGAAGTATTTCCTGGAAGTTTTGCTTCTAGGCATCATGCTGATCAGACAGAAGGAGAAAGAGGCAGCCAGCATGCTGTAGGCCTTGGTAAAACACATGTGGCCCTAAGGGTGAGAAACAAATCCTATAAAGACTATATTATGCCATTTCAGGAAAGTCTTAGGAGTATACTTATTTAGGGCAACTTGTCCAGAGTAAAAGGCTAACTGGTGCAGCTTTTATTCCTTACACAAATAAAGCAACATGACCCCTGCAAGACTTCTCTGGGTTCTGGCGACAATATATCTCATAGCTTTGAATACTATTCTGGTCTTTAGAATAGAAGGTTGATAGTTGTGAGTTGGGCCTAAAGCAGGAAAGAGAAGGTCCAGACTGCATAAAAAGCAGAATGCTATTTGGTCCATGTAATCTGTGGACATTATAATACCTGGGTGCCAGCAGTGGGAAAAGATGCAGTGTGCAACTGAGAGTAGGAGAGTACAGCATGGACTCAAGGTTTTAGAACAAAGCCATTGTACTTGCAACAGAGAAATATACAGCTCCTGGGGTTTGACTGAGCCCAGATAAAGACAGAATGTTTGATCATAGGGTACCAAGGAACCATGAACCTGGAACTGCTCATCTCTGGCTGGGCTATTTTGGACTCACAAGACATTAAGTAAAGTGGATAAGTGGTCATCAACATTGGAAATTATATACTTTGGGTCATGTACAAGGTTCTGGTCAGAGGGCACATGCAAGCTGCATGTGCGGTTATCCCAGATTCCCTTGTAACCACCGTGATTATATCAGCATCCCTCCCTCAGCTCATATACATTGATCTGAGTGTTCTGTATTATTGACACAGAACAAAGAAAAAAGACATAACTTAGTTTATAGCTAGGTAAGCTTGCTATGAGGAAGAAATTAAGAAATGACTGTCAGCTACAATGCTACTTCACTCAGAAGTAAGTGGCTTTAAAAAAACATCATGAGAGAAAATCTTCCTCATGTACAGAATTGTAGTAAGTCTACCTGGAAATCAACTCTGTGTGGAAGAAGAAGTGGCCTGAATAAAAATGTGGGAGTGAATGGATTGAGAATCTTTGTATTGCATGCCCACCAGGAAATAACTGCCATGAAAAACCACTAAAGAGTCAAGTAGACAAAATGGCTCAGAACATTGGTGATAGCAGCATTTTAGGGATTCTCTCCAGAGCTGGAATGATGGACACATGAGTTTAGGGATCACTGTGAAGCAAATGGAGGCAATGTAAGTGTTCAAAGCATAGGTTCCCACTTGTCAGGGCCCACCTAGCTACTGCTGCCAACTGGCCATCCACATGATAGCTCTTCAAGAGGCAGGGGCAGGCAAGGAGGGGTCAATGGAGAAAAAAAAGGGACATCTGTAATACTTTCAATAATATTTTTAAAATGACCACTTAGTGAGAAATTAACTACAGTTGTCCTTTCTCTTCCAGTAGGGCCATTTGTTTATTTTCCACGAATAAATACTTCTTTAGGCTAGAGTTTATATGTTCTGTCTGGAGACCCTTCAGCCTCGGTATTAAGGGTTCCCAGAAATCCTGATCACAGGCATGGACTACACAATATATCATGTAGTCAAGAAAACAACTTCAAGTAAAAGAGATGTGGGAATAGACCTGTCACCATGAGATCCACTGGTTGTTCTACATTTTGCACCATCTAGAAACTGTGGGGACTATTATGGTCTGTAGAAGATAAAGCTGAAGTGGTAGTCCAGAGGTAATGCCTATAAAGATGAGGTGACACTTTCCAAGATGCAGTATAGGCATTTCATCAGAAACCACTACATGGCACTATATCCACAAAAATAATACACAGATTTAGGAACCTAGGTATAGAAACACACGTTGTTTCACCTCCCATTTCGTCCTATGGCCCATTAGGAATTTTGTGCTTCCCATCCCTTTAACTTTGCATGCTGCTGAGTAGAGGTCCTGGATCTGGTCCCTAACAGGAGTGTGCTCTTGCCTGGAACACAGTAGGGGGTCTCAAAATGCTGTGGGCTAGTGATGCCACTTAGATACTTCAGGGATCAGCAGGAGATAAAGTGAGGCACCATCTTTTCAGGGGTAATTGAACCTGATCTTCAGGAGGTCAGGCTGTTGTTTCACAGTGAGGACAGGGAGAGATTCCTATAGGGCTTGACTGACTCAGTTGCCTTGCTGGGTGAGTCAAGACCCAAGACCTAATTGTAACTGTAAACAACAAGTGCAGTGTTTCCAGCCTAAGGTGATACATGTGTTAATGAAGAAAAAAAAACACATTGAAACCTGTAAAGAATTTTGTGAGTTTATTTGAGCCAAACTGTCAACATATGCCGGGAAGCAGAACCTCAATGAATTGAGATAATGCTCTGAAGAATGGCAGGTTACATTTCTATTTATACATTGCAATCAAAGGAGGGACATAGGTGGGTTACATGAAATTCATTGGTGATGGATTAAGGAAGCGGGAGAAAGCAAAGCTTTGGGAAACTCCTGGGATTGGATAAAAAGTGAAATGATGGGCAAATACTTAGGTGCGTACAGGAACAATTAACATGATGAGGAAGAAATCTGTGGTATCTGTCCTGGTGCCCACCACATTTGGTTGTGCCCTAGGGACTCCAGAAAAAGGGAAGTTACAAGTTACCCAGACATGTCACAGATATGTTATCTTAGAGGCAAAAAAAGGCAAATGGGCTCAGTAAAAAAGATCTAAGTTGATCTTTGTCAGGGAAAATATTTGCCTAGGACATGATTACCCACTATAATCTGTTTGTAGTTAAATATTTAATTTTCAAGCATCTTTTGTGGTTATTTTAGGTCTCTGAGTTTTCAAGACTGCCATGCAGGCCTCCCCTGAGCTTGTCAGGTCAGCATGTGGCTCCTTTCATCCACACATGGGATAAGACTTTAGATATTTCAGGAATGAGTATTTAGATCACTTCACCCGATAAATCATGTAACCAGCAAAGAGGAAGCTAACCATGGGGAGAATTTAGGAGGAACCGTGAAAGAGGGAGAAATAACTATCAGTTATTACTCTGGACCACTGGAGCAGCTGGGGCTGTGGTTCTTCCCTCTCTTCCCACCTCAAATTCCCCCTTAGGAGGAGATTCTCATAGGGATACTGAGGAGCTCCTTCCCAATCCTCCACAGAGAAGTGGACCACAGCAGTACAGAGGGTAGACTGTGGCAGAAGGGCTACTCAACTCCCCCTTCTAGAAATGATTAGCTGCATAGCTCTCTGGACTGTGTCCAGTTGACAGCCTTCAGTTGTTGGTCCTTTAAGATCCACCCTGGAGCTTTTTGAGCTGAGATGATCTCTTCAAGCCAAAGACTGAGCAAAATACAAATGTTAGGGGAGAACATGATCTTCTCCAGAAAAGCCCTGGACAGTTCGAGAGCTCCTCCCAGGGGGCTTTTCTCTGAACCTCTCCTTTTGACTGGTGCAGGTTTTATCATGGCCTGTGGGCTTCTCTTGCCTGATTCTGCTTCTGTCCCCACTTCTTCAGAGATGCTGCTTCTTTATAAAATGTTTGCACTGGCAACTCTCTCTTCAGTACTTTCTGCTTCTTCTTCTTTTAAAAAAAATATATAATTATTGATTTCAGAGAGGAAGAAGGAGATAGAAACATCAATGATGTGAGATAATCATTGAATGGCTGCCTTCTGCATGCCTCCTACTGGGGATGGAACTGCAACCAGGGCATATGCCCCCACCTAGAATCAAAGCATGAACTCCTGGTTCATAGGTTGACACTCAACCACTGAGCAACACAAGCAAAGCAGTACTTACTTCTTTAAAAAATATTCTTGTGGCAAAAATAAACTTGAATAGCATATATAGTATTCATGATTATATTCCTATTGCCTAGGAGAGTGCCTACAAAGTTTTTTTTCTTTTAGTAAGCATTATATTTTATTATTATTTTAGTTTATTACAAGTGTAAAGAGAAGGAAGAAAAAAGTCATTTAGCACCTAACATATGTCGTAATTAAGTATCATGTAGGATAACATTTAAAAAAATTTTCCTGTTTAATGTATTACATGTTTCCTTCCCTCCCCCCCATTGACTTCTCCCCAGCTGCCCCCAATCCCCAGCACAAGCCTTGTCCCATACACCCTACTGTGTCCATAGTTTTTGCTAATATGCATGTATACAAGTCCTTTGGTTTATCTCTTATTCCCTCCTCCCCAACTTCCCTTATAGGTTGGACAGTCTGTTTGAAGCTTCTATGACTCTGCTATTTTTGTTCATCAGATTATGTTGTTCCGTATATTGCAGAAATGAGTGAGACCATGTGATATTTATCTTTCTCTGACTGGCTTATTTCATTTAGCAAAATACTCTACAGTTCCATCCAAATTGTTGCAAATGATAAGAATTCCTTCTTTTTTATAGCAGTATAGTATTCCATTGTGTATTTGTGCCACAGTTTTCTATTCCACTCATCTGTTGATGGACACTTAGGCTGTTTCCAAATCTTAGCTATATAAATTGGGCTGCTGTGAACATAGTGGTGCATATATCCTTTCTGACTGGTGTTTCTGTTTGGGATATATTCCAATAACTGAGATTATTGGGTCAAATTAAAGTTCCATTTTTAGTTTTTTGAGGAGATGCCATACTGTTCTCTACAGAGACTGTACCAGTCTGCATTCTCACCAACAGTGAAGGAGGGTTTCTTTTCTCTGCATCCTCTCCAGCACTTGTCATTTACTGATTTGTTGATGATTGCCATTCTGACAAGATGGTACCTCTTTGTCATCTTGATTTGCATTTCTCAAGTGATTAGTGACTTTGAGCATGTTTTCATATATCTCTTGGTTTTCTGAATGTCCTCTTTCAAAAAGTTTTATTTAGGTTCTTTGTCCATTTGGATTGGATTATCTATCTTCCTTTTGTTAAGTTGTGTGAGTTCCCTGTAAATGGTGGAGATTATACCCTTATCAGATATAAAATAGGCAAATATGTTCTCTCCTGAAGTAGCCTTTTTTGTTGTTTTGTTGATGGTTTCTTTTGCTGTACAAAAGCTTTTTATTTTATGAAGTCCCATTTGTTTATTTTCTCCTTAGTTTCCATTGCCCTACGAATTGTGTTGGTAAAGATATTGCTATGACAAATGTCTGCTATTTTGCTGCCTATGGCTTCTTATAAGAGCGGAGGCCCAGGTGAAATTCCCCACCCCAAGCTGGCTCCCCAACCCAAAAATTACCATTGGCCCCTGAGAACACCCAAAGACCACCCTCCCAGGTTTCACATAATATCAACTCCCATCTTACTTTTAAGTACTTTATACATTTTGAGTTTATTTTTGTGAATGGTGTAAATTGGTGATCTAGTTTCATATTTTTTTTCATGTAGCTGTCCAATTTTTCCAACATCTTTTATTGAAGAGACTGTCATAACTCCATTGTATTATGCTCTTGCCTCCTTTGTCAAATGTTAACTAAGCATAGTGGCTTGGGTATATTTATGGGTTCTCTGTTCTATTTCATTGATCTATATGTCTGTTCTTGTGCCAGTGGCTTTGTAGTATAGCTTGATATTTGACATTGTGATCCCTCCAACTTTATTCGTATTTCTCAAGATTGCTGCAGTGATTTCAGTATTTTTGTTGTTGTTATAGATGATTTTTGGAGAATTTGTTCTAGATCTTTGAAGTATGCTGTTGATATTTTAATTAGAGTTTCCACTGAATCTATAGATTACTTGGGGTAATATGGATATTTTAATGATGTTGATTCTACCAATCAATGAACATGGTATATTCTTCCATTGGCTGATGTGTTCCTCTACCTCTTTTTTCAGTGTACTATAAATTTTCTGAGTACAGGTCTTTTATACCCTTGGTTAAATTCATTTCCAGGTATCTTGGATTTTTTTTGCTACAATGGTAAATTATTTTTATTTATTTTTTGTTGCAATGGTAAATTATATTTATTTATTTTTATTTATTTTATTATCTCTGTGAGTTCATTATTTGTGTATAAAAATATAGATATCTGGGTGTTAATTTTGTATCCTTCTACATTGCCAAATTCATTCATTAATTCCAGTAGTGTTTGATGGAGTCTTTAGGGTTTTCTATGTACAATATCATGTCTTCTGCAAATAATGACAATTTTACTTATTTTCCAGTGTGGGTGCCTTTTATTTCTTCTTGTTGTCTGATTGCTATGGCTAGCACGTCCAGGGCTATGTCAAACTGGAGTGGTGAAAGTGGGCATCCCTGTCTTGTTACTGTTCTTAGTGGAAATGGTTTTAGATTTTGCCCATTGGCTATTATGTTGGCTGTAGATTTGTCATATAAGTCATTTATTATGTTGAAGTATGATCCATCTATTTCTACATTGCTGAGGGTTTTTATCAGAAAAGGGTGTTGGATTTTGTCAAATGCCCTTTCTGCATCAATTGATATGATTATATGATTTTTGTCTCTCAATTTGTTTATGTGATGTATTATGTTTATTGTTGGTGGATATTGTAGCATCCTTGCATCCCCAGAATAAATCCCACTTGGTCATGGTGTATGATCTTTTTAATGTAATGCTGGATCTGATTTGCTGGATTTGGTTGAGGATTTTAGTTTATTTATTTTATTTTTTAAAAATATTTTTTATTGATTTTTTTACAGAGAGGAACAGAGAGGGATAGAGAGTTAGAAACATCGATGAGAGAAAATCATCGATCAGCTGCCTCTTACACACCCCCTACTGGGGATGTGCCCGCAACCAAGGTACATGCCATTGACCGGAATTGAACCTGGGACCTTTCAGTTCACAGGCCAACGCTCTATCCATGGGCCCAAACCAGTTTCTGCATGGTTGAGGATTTTAGCATCTAATATGTTCATCAGGAATGTTAGCCTTTAATTCTCTTTCTTTGTAATTTCTTTATCTGGTTTTAGGATAAGGGTAATGCCTTTTTCATAGAAAGAGATTGGAAGTGTGCCTTCCTCTTGAATTTTTTGGAATAGTCTGAGGAGGATAGGTTTTAGTTCTTCTTTGAATGTTTGGTAAAACTACCTTGTGAAGCTGTCTGGCTGTGGGCTTTTTTTTTCTTTTTTTTCATAAGATTTTTTTTCCTTCTTTTTTATTTTATTTTATGATTGCTTCAATTCCTCTTCAGCTTGTTGAGATTTTTTTATTCTTCTTGATTGAGTTTTGGAAGGTCATATTTTTCTAGGAGTATGCCATTTCCTACATATTGTTTAATTTGTTGGAATAGGTGTTTATGGTATTTTTTTAAAAAAATATAATCCTTTGTATTTCTGTGAGGTCTATTGCTATTTTGCCTCTTTCATTTCTTATTTTGTTTATTTGAATCCTCTGTATTTGCTTTTTAGTGAGCCCCTCTAAAGATTCATCAATCTTGTTTATCCTTTCAAATAACCAGTTCTTGGTTTCATTGATTTTTTTTTTGTCTCTATGCCATTTATTTCCTCTCTGACCTTTATTATCTCCATTCTTCTGCTCATTCTGGGCTTTTCTTATTGCTCTTTTTATAATTATTTAAGTTCTAGAGTTAGGTAATTTATTACCATATTTTTCTTGGGGCGTTTGCTTGTTTGTTTGTTTGTTTGTTTTTTAAGGTAAGTGTTCAGAACTATGAACTTCCCTCTCAGGACTGCTTTCACTGTGTCCCATAGGTTTTGGATTATTGTGTTTTCATTTTCATTTATTTCCAGTATGTTTTTAATTTCTTCTTGATCTCTTTGGTAACCCAAATATTGTCTAATAGCATGTTATTCAGCTTCCAAGTGGTTGAATTTTTTTATTGTTTTTATGGTAATTTATTTCTAATATTATACCATTGTGGTATGAGAAGATGCTTGATTTGATTTCAATCTTCTTGAGTATGGAGAGACTTTGACTGTGTCCCAATATGTAATCTATCTTGAAAATGTCCCATGTCTCTGGAGAAGAATATGTATTTTGTAGCTTTAGGTTGAAAGGTTCTGAAGATGTCAATTAAGTCCATCTGACCTATTGAGTAATTTAAGATTACTGTTTCTTTGCTTACTTTTTGTCTAAAGTATTTATCCAATGATGTCAGTGGGGTATTAAAGTTCCCTGCCATGATAATATTGCTATTGATCTCTCCCTTGATATCTTCTAGAAGATTTTTGCTTGTTTGTTTGTTTGTTTGTTCTTTTTTGTTTTTTGTATTTGGGTGCTCATGCATTGGGTGCATATATGTTTGGGTGCTCATGCATTGGGTGCATATATGTTTACCAGAGTTATATCCTCTTGTTGTATCAATCCTTTTAGTGTTATGAAATGGCCTTCCTTATATTTTCTTTTGTCCTTTACTTTGAGGTCTATTTTGTAAGATATAACTATTGATATTCCAGCTCTTTTTTTTCATTTCCATATGCCTGAAAAATATTTTTCCATCCCTTTATTTTCAGTCTGTGTAAGTCTCTTTTTCTGAGGTGAATCTCTTGATGACAGCATATCTATAGATCATGTTTTCTTATTCATTCAGCCACTTGATGTCTTTTGATTAGAGCATTTAGTCTATTTCCATTTGAAGATATTCTTGATAAGTACTTGTTTGTAGCCATTTTTATTTTTTTATGCCTGTGTTCCTTCTTCCTTCCCCCCCCCCCCTCTTTTTACAATAGTCCCTTTAGCATTTCTTGCATTGCTGGCTTGGTAGTGATAAAATCCTTTAGCCTTTTTTTCTCCTCTGTGAAGCTTCTGATTTCCCCTTCAATTTTGAATGATAGTCTTATTGGATAGAGCATTCTTGGATTCAGGCCTTTGCTTTGCATCACTTTGTATACTTTATTCCATTCCCTTCTGGCCTGATGTGTTTCTGTTGAGAAATCATTTGATAATCTTATCGGAGATCCTTTGTAGGTAACTTTCTTGCTCTCTCTTGCAGCCCTTAAGATTTTCTCTTTGTCATTGTTTGTCATTCTAATTATGACATGTCTTGAGGTGTCTTTTTGTGTTCAACTTGTTTCGAACTCTCTGTGCACAGGTGACTGTTTTCTTCCCCATATAGGGAAGTTTTCTGTCATTTTTTCTTTAAATAGGTCCTCTAATCATTGCTGCTCTTGTTCTTCTGGAACCTCTATTATACATATGTTACTTTGTTTCATATTGTTCCAAAGCTCTCTTGGTCTTTCCTCCTGCTTTCTAATTTTTTTTCCAGTTGCTCTTTAGATTGAGCTTATTTCTTTACCTATCTTCTAGCTAACTAATTTGGTCCTCTGCTTCTCTTAGTTTATTGTTGAATCCTCCCATAGTGTGTTCTATTATGGCTATAAAACTTTTGATATTTTCTTGATTCTTACATAGGTTGCTGATTTTCTCATCCATCTGATTTATGAACTGTAGGATGATTATTCTGAAATTTTCCGACATATTGCATGTCTCCTTTTCATTTAGTCCTCCTTTTTGTGATTCCTCATTTTCTTTTCTTTAGGGTTTGGCTTTTTTGTCTCTCCATTTTTGCTGTCACTAAAGAGTTCTTGTGCCCAGTTGTGTGAGGCCTTAGCTGTGACTGCTGGCTTAGTGAGAACATCACACACCCCAACAGTTAAGGGTAGGCTTGGGATATTGGGAGGTGCATCTGACACAGGGCAGTGGGAGCCAAGTGTGCAGAGAGTAAGGAGATGACTCGAGTGCCCAGGAGACGCTGTTGCTGACAGTCAGAGCCAGCTAGGATACCTGGATGGTGCAGCTGGCAGGAGCTACACATGCAGGCAGGCAGAGGCTGGATCAGGTGTCTGGAAGATGAGCATCCACTTCAGTCTGGCAGGAGCTGCCCAATGACAGTCAGGGGCCACCTGCAATGTCTGGAAGACACAACTAGTGGGAGCTGTGCCCACCAATAGTCAGGAGCCAACTCAGGTGCCTGTGAGACTCTTGATCGCAGCATTCTGGTGGGAGTTGCACGCTGACAGTCAGAAGCTGACTGGGGTGTCTGAGATAAGTGGCTGGAGGGAGCAGCACACATGCCAATCATTAGAGGCCAACTGGACTGTCCAAGCGACTCGGCCAGTGAGAGTTGTGTGTGTAGTCAGGGGTGGCTTGGGATGCATGGGATTTATGCTGCTGTAGCGAGTAGGTGGGAGAGGAATGCCCTCCAGGACACACAGGATCCTGTGGCTGGGGTGACTTGAGACTCAGTATTCATGGGTCTGCAGCAGTGGTATCAGATCTCTTCCAGAGTGGCTATAGGGTATTTTTGTTTTGTTTTGTTTTGTTTTGTTTTGTTTTGTTTTGTTTTTTTCTGAGGCCAGTCTGAGTGGTGGTGAGGCTGGGCTCCTAGTCACAGCACCTGTGACCTTCAAGATGGTGTGATTTCTTTGCCAGAACTGCCTATGAGGAGTGCTTGTAGCAGTAGTGAGGGCTACCCATCTACAAGAGCCCAGTCCTCCATCCCCCGAAAGTCTTGCTGGATCTAACTGTCCCTTGTGTACACACATATACACACATACCACAACCACCACACACATCGACACACTCCCTTTTCACTCACTCATTCTCTCCCTCACTACCACCCTGCCAGCTTCCATCTTCCAAAAAATATTTTTCCTTTAAATTCAAGTATTTTTTACTGAATATTGAAAAAGTAATTCAACTAAGCCACTAAAAAATGTAACTTGCACATTTTTCTTGTTGTTGTAGCATGTATTTTTTCCTAAAACACTTACCGTATTTGGCAGCATATAAGATGATTTTTTTGGCCCTGAAAAATACCATATTTGCCGGTGTATAAGATGACTGAGTATAAGGCGACCCCCTAACATTTCCACTCAAAATACAGAGTTTGTTATATACTCGCCGTATAAGACTACCCCCCACTTGGAGGCATATTTTTCAGGGCCAAAAAATCGTCTTATACGCCGGCAAATACGGTATGCTGTGAACTTTTGCAATTAAATTTATATTCAAAAAGAAGTGGTGTTTATGGCCAGATGTAGAGGCAATACCTAGGATACAGAAGCTGATCATCTCAAAATATCTCTCATGTTTGTATGTTCTAAATCTCCTCAATCTAATGCTATCATTCACACACACACACACACACACACACACACTCACAGAGATACATTTATAGATTCATTCTAAGTAATTGGCTCACAGGATCATGGGTGCTGACAATATGAAATTCGTAGGGCAAGCTGGCAGGCTGAAAATTTAGATAAGAGTTGATGTTACAGACTCAAATCTGAATTTATCAGGGCAGCAGAATTGAAACTGGCATATTTTCTATGTTTTTGTCTTTATGAGAATGCCTTTTTCTTCTATAAATCTCACTTTTTCTTCTAAAGGCTATCAACTGTCTGAATGAGATTCATTTTTGGAAGTTAATATGCTTTATTCAATGTTTACTGATTTAAATGTTAATTCCATCTAAAAGAAATGTAATTGCAGGAACATATAGACTGGTATTTGACCAAACAACTGGATAACATGTACTATGAAAGTTGACACATAAAATTAATCATTACAGTGCTATTTTATATGAATGACCAAATTTAAATGTGTTTATTATTTATTTTACAAAAGGCAAAATCTTGGAGTTTTTCTATTCTTTTTCAGATCATAAGAAATTCCTATTAGGTAGGAAATAAGAAAATGAGATTTGTGATCACTCAAGTTTTATTGCAGTTATTAGAATGAAGTGGCTCTCAGGGGACCTGGGCTTGGTAAAGATGATCCTGGGCTCTCAGGTCTCCACTTGTGAGACCAGAAGTCAAGTGATCTCTTGAGGTTAAGGAAACTGTTCATACATTCTCCTTTTTAAATGTTTTTGAGCAATAGTCTTGCTCAGAATATTTTATTGAATTAATTTGAGTCTCAGTGCAGAGACAGAAAAAGGAAATAAATGAACTCTTATGGGAACATAAAATAAGGAAAGATCATTATCTGTTCTTTTTCTTCATCCTTATTCATTGAATGAATATTCATTGGACCACATACGTTTCAAATTTACTGATAAAATATTTGCATGTTAGAAAAATATAGAACTAGGCTGTGTTTTAAATAAATTCAGTAATTAGTCTCTGATTCAAGAAGAAAAAAAATGGTATTTAGAGAAAGAGTAGGTCAAAAATAAAAGTTATTAATTTTACTTTCAGGTTTGCTATAACCTTTAATTTCATTTTAAAATAAAGTTAAAGAAAAATAACTTGCTAGAGTGAAAGTATTATCATGCTTAAATATGCTGTGAATGATTTTGAAATCAATGATTTGAAGACAATTTATTTTCTTTTTTTAATTTTTGTAAGTTTATTTAAGCCAAACTGTTGACAATTGCCAGGAAGCAGAATCTCAACACATTGAGACAATGCTCAGAAGAATGGTGGCTTTTCACTTAGTTTTATAAATTTCCATCAAAGGAGGAGATGTAAATGGGTTACATGAAATGCACAGGTGATAGATTAGGGAGGTAAGATAAATAAAAGGGCAGGACCTCTTGGATTGGGTAAAAATGAAATGATAGACATGTGCTTTTTTTATATAGGTGGGTATAGGATAGTTAACAGTTGACAATTAACATGATAACAATAATAAATGAGGGTATTTGTGGTTTCTGCCCTGGTACCCTTTGTTGTGACTAGAGGAGTCCAGATAAAAGGAAGTTACAAGACACCCTGACATTCCACAGGTATGTTATCTTAGATGCAAAAAAACAATAGGCTCAGTGAAGACTGAAGTTCATTTTTGTCAGGGAAGATACCAACCTAGGACATGAATACCCATTATAAACTGCTTTTGAGTGAAAGGTTTTCATTTCAGACCATCTTTTATGGTTACTTTAGGTCTCTTGAGTTTGCAAGACCACAGCACAGGCCTTTCCTGAGTTAGTCAGGTTGGCGTGTGGCCATTTTCATCCACACTTCTATATTAAGAAGCCATGAAATTAGTCTGGCCACCAGGCACTAGGCAATCCAGTAAGCCAAATGAGTCTTTTTATTAATGCATATTTTAAAATATATTTTATTGATTTTTTACAGAGAGGAAGGGAGAGGGATAGAGATTTTTGCCATAAGTCGAAACACACCAGCATAAGCACCTACGTCACTCACATGGAGAACATACAAGCAGTAATAATGTGAAACAGTAAAAAAAAAATGTAAAAGATAACAATCCCTGATCTTTACTTAGAGTAAATAATTAATAAAAAACATAAAGCACATATGGACATACATCAAAATAACAGGATTTTTAATGCATATTTTAAAAAAATATTTTATTGATATTTTACAGAGAGGAAGGGAGAGAGATAGAGAGCTAGAAATGTCGATGAGAGAGAAACATCGACTAGCTGCCTCTTACACACCCCCTACCGGGGATGTGTCCACAACCAATGTACATACCCTTGAGTGGAATCGAACCCGGGACCTTTAAGTCCGCAGACTGATGCTCTACCACTGAGCCAAACCGGTCTCAGCTTTAATGCATATTTTTTATTAAATTATTATATGTGTACATATCTTACCATTGTCCACCCTCCTCCATACATGCTCTCCTTCCCCAGAGTTTTGTGTCCATTGGTTATACTTATATGCATGTATACAAGTCCTTCAGTTTATCTTTTCTCTCCTACATATCTCCCTACCCTCCCTGCTGTAATTTGACAGTATGCTTGTCGCTTTACTGTCTCTATATGTATCTTTCAGTTCATCAGTTTATAATGTTCTTTATTATCCATAAATGAGTGAGGTCATGTGGTGTTTCTCTTTCATTGACTGGCTTATTCCACTCAGCATGATGTTCTCCAATTCCATCCAGGTTGCTGAAAATGATAAGAATTCATTCTTTTTTATGGCAGCATAGTATTCCATTGAGTAGATGTACCATAATATTTTGATCCAATCATCTGCTGATGGGTACCTAGGCTATTTCCAAATCCTAGCTATTATAAATTGTGCTGCTATGAACATTGGGATGCTTATATCCTTTCTGATTGATGTTCCTAGTTTCTTGGGATATATTCCTAGGAGTAGGATTCCTGGGTCAAATGGGAGTTCCATTTTCAGTTTTGTGAGGAAGCTCTATACTGGTTTCCACATTGGTTGCACCAGTGCACGAGGGTTCCTTTTTCTCTGAAACCTCGCCAACACTTGTCCTTTGATGATTTATTGGTGTTTGCCATCTGACAGGTGTGAGATGGTATCGCATTATTGTTTTGATTTGCATCTCTCGGATAATTAGTGACTTTGAGGATGTTTTCATGTACCTCTTGGCCTTCCTTCCTGTCTTCTTTTGAAAATATTCTATTTAGGTCCATTGCCCATTTTTAATTGACTTATTTGTCTTCCTTTTATTAAGTTGTATAAGCTGTATGTAGATGTTGAATATTAAACCTTTATCAGTGATAACATTTGCAAATATGTTCTCCCATACAGTGGACTATCTTGTTTTGTAGATGGTTTCTTTTGCTGTAAAAAAAAGGTTTTATTTTGATGTAGCCCATTTGTTTATTTTCTCTTTAGCTTCCAAGTATCAGTGAAGAAGTTCTTTTGGCATATGTCTGAGATTTTGCTGCCTGTGGATGCCTCTAGTATTTTTATGGTTTCCCATCTTATGTTTAAGTCCTGTATCCATTTTGAGTTTATTTTTGTGTATGGTGTAAGTTGGTGATCTAGTTTCACTTTTTGCATGTATCTGTCTAATTTTCCCAACACCATTTGTTGAAAAGATTGTCTTGACTCCATTGTATGTCCGTGCATCCTTTGTCAAATATTAATTGAGCATATTGATTTGGGTTGATATCTGGATTCTCTATTCTACTCCATTGATGTATATGTCTGTTCTTGTGCCAGTACCAGGCTGTTTTGAGAACGGTGGCTTTGTAATATAGCTTGAAATCTGGGATTGAGATCCCTCCTACTTTACTTTTCCTTTTTAGGATTGCTGTGGCTATTTGGGGGTCTTTTTTTGTTCCAGGTGAATTTTTGGAGAGTTCTTTCTAGGTCAGTGAAATATGCTGTTGGTATTTTAGTGGGGAGTGCATTGAACCTATAAATTGTTTTGGGAAGTATGGACATTTTCATGACATTGATTCTACCAATCCATGAACATGGTATGTTCTTTAATCTTTTTACATCTTCCGCTATCTTTTTTTTCAATGTCATGTAGCTTTCTGCATATAGGTCTTTTACCTCCTTAGTTAAGTTTATTCCTAGGTATCTTAAATTTTTTGGTGCAATGGTAAATGGGATTGCTCTTTTAGTCTCTCTTTCTGTAAGTTCACTTTTGTTGTATAGAAATTCCATAGGTTTCTTGGCATAATTTTGTATCCTGCTACATTGCCAAATTCATTTATTAAATCAATTACTTTTTCATGGAGTCTTTTGGGTTTTTTATGTACAATATTGTGTCATCTGCAAATAAGGACAACTTTACTTCTTTTCCAATTTGGATGCTTTTAATTTCTTCTTGTCTAATTGCAATGGCTAGTATTTCCAGTAGTATGTCAAACAGGAGTGGTGAGAGTGGACATCCCTGCCTTGTTCATGTTCTTAGAGGGAATGATTTTAGTTTTTGCCCATTGAGTATGATGCTGGCTGTGGGTTTATCATATATAGCTTTTATTATGTTGAGGTATGATCCTTGTACTAAACTTGTTGAGAGTTTTTATGAGGAAAGGGTGTTGGATTTTATTAAATGCTTTTTTTCTGCATCAATTGATATGAATATATGATTTTTATCTCTCAATTTGTTTATTTAATGTATCATATTTATTGATTTGCGGATATTGTACCAACCTTGCATTCCTGGAATAAACCTTACTTGGTCATGGTGTATGATCTTTCTGATGTGCTGCTGGAGCAGATTTGCTAGAATTTTGTTGAAGATTTTGGCATCCATGTTCATTAGGGATATTGGCCTATAATTTTCTTTCTTTGTGTTGTCTTTGTCAGGTTTTGGTATTAGGATGATGGTGGCTTCATAGAAGGAGTTTGGAAGTGTTCCTTCCTCTTGAATTTTTTTGAATAGTCTTAAGAGGAGAGGTTTTAGTTCTTCCTTGAATGTTTGGTAAAACTCTCCGGTGAAACCATCTGGCCCTGGGCTTATTTTTCTGGAAGCTTTTTGATGACTGCTTCAATTTCTTCCCAAGTCACTGGTCTATTGAAAATTTTAGATTCTTCCTGATTGAGTTTTGGAAGGTTATATTTTTCTAGGAATATGTCCATTTCCTTCAGGTTGTCCAGTTTATCAGAATAGAGTTGTTCATAGTATTTTGTCACAGTCCTTGGTATTTCAGTGGGGTCTCTTGTTATTACACCTCTTTCATTTCTGTTTTTGTTTATTTTGGTCCTCTCTCTTTGTTTCTTGGTTAGCTTGGCTAGAGGTTCATCAATCTTGTTTATCCTTTCAAAGAAACAGCTCTTGATCTGTTGATCTTATGTATTGTTTCTTTGGTCTCTATGTCATTTATCTCTGCTCTGATTTTTATCATTTCCTTCCTTCTGCTTACACTGGGTTTTTCTTGTTGATCTTTTTCTAACTTTTTGAGTTGTAGAGTGAGATAATTTGTTACCATTTTTTTTTTCCAGTATGCTTGTAGGGCTATGAACTTCCCTCTCAAGACTGCTTTTGCTGTGTCCCATAGATTTTGAATTGTTGTGTTTTCATTGTCATTTGTTGCTAGGATGTTTTTATTCTTTATTTTATTTTTAAAATAAATCTCTATTGTTCAGATTATTACAAATGTTCCTCTTCCCCCACGTCAATTGCTCCCCTCCATCAGATTCCCACCCTACCCTCTGCCCTTTCCCCACCCCCACCCCCATTTTCCTCATCCATAGGTGCACAGTTTTTGTTCAGTCTCTTCCCTGACCTCCCACTCCCCTTTTCCCCGAGAATCACCAGTCCACTCCCATTCTATACCTCTGATTCTATTATATTCACCAGTTAATATTTTTCATCAGGTGTTTTTTTTATTCCCTTGGCTTTTAGTTTCACTTGTTGATTATTACATATCTGTTTATCATAATTTTTATATTTATCTTTTTTTTTTCCCTAAAGAACCTCCTTCAGTAATTCATATAATTCTGATTTGGTGATGATGAACTCCATTAGCTTTTTTTTATTTGTGAAACTTTTTATCTGGCATTCGATTCTGAGTGATAGCTTTGCTGGATAGAGAATTTTTGGCTGTAGGTTCTTGCTATTCATCACCTTGAATATTTCTTGCCATTCCCATCTGGCCTGCATGGATTCTGTTGAGAAATCAGCTGACAATCATATGGGTGCTCCTTTATAGGTAACTATGTGGTTTTCTCTTGCTGCTCTTAATATTCTCTCTCTGTCTTTTGCTCTTGGAATTTTAATTATGATGTGTCTTGGTGTATTCCTCTTTGGATTCCTTTTGTTTGGGGTTCTGTGCCCTTCCTGGACTCGTAAGTCTATTTCTTTCCCCAGGTGGGGGAAGTTTTCAGTCCCTATTTCTTCTAATATGTTTTTGGTGTGTTGTTCTCTCTATTCTTCTGGGACCCCCATAATTCTGATGTTGGTTTGCTTGAAATTGTCCCAGAGATTTCTTACACTATCTTCATCTTTCTGGATCCTCTTATCTTCTATCTTCTGCGGAGGAGTGTCTTCTGGTTCTTTGTGTTCCAAATCTTTGTCTTGATTCCTGGGATCTTTCAGAATGTTTTTAGGACTCTGCATAATATTTTTTATTTCAGACAATATTTTCTTTATTTCTAGTTGATCCCTTTTTATTTGTAGTTGATCCCTTTTCATATCCTCATAGGTCTCATTTATTTTTTAGCCTTTTTTAGGAAATTCTTGAAAAACCTTCTAACTGTAATTTTGAACTCAATGTCCATTCTTTTACTTTACTCCATCTCCTTCCTTTGTGTCTTGCCTTTTTCTCTGAATTTTAGTTGTTTCCCTGATTTAATGGAAAAGTTTTGTGTCCTAGGTGTTCTGGTAGAGCCCAGTAACATAGCTTTCCCAGTTTCCTGAGGTGGACAGTCTTGGTGTAGCCTTTTGTGGGTTGTGTGTGCAGTTTTGTTGTAAGTCTTTCTTGTTGTTGGTATCACTGGGAAGCATTGATCTCCAAGCCAATTGGCTGTGATGATCAGCAGTGTCTCAGCTAGGAGGGCTTCTGTACTCTGCTTGGATGAGGCGGATTCTTGGGGTGGCGCAGACAAGCTTTGGTTAATCTGGCAAGATTGGTTACAGGCTTGTGCACTTCTTTGGCATAGGCACAGACAAGCTTTTGTTCCTCTCAACAAAAGTCCCATTTGCTGGGAACGAGAAAGCTAGCCACTGGAAGGGCTTCTGTGTTCCACTTGGATGGAGTGGAGTCTCAGGGTGGTGCAGACAACCTTTGGTTTCCTGTCAGCCCCTCCCAAGGAGGGTCTGGTTTCTGAGTCCCGCATTAATGGCCAATGGCTGCACATAGCTCTGAGAGATCTCTGCCCACTGCCTGACAGTCTGGCCGCTCCCTGTCTGGGGCTGTCTATCAGAGCAATAGGGTGGTTCTGTTTTCCTCCTGAACAAGAAAGCCAGCCACACATTTGCTGTCTGCCCTCTCCAAGCACTGGGAATAAGCCATCAGCGAACACAGCCCACTCTCTCTCTGTGAGCCATGAGCATGCAAGCAGTGAACTCGGGCTGCTGCCTTTTCGCGTGCTCAGTTCACATAGTTCCTGAGGCTCAGTGTGCCTTCTCTCTCCTTCCCAGATGGTAGAGCCTCCTGTCAGCCAGTCATCCAGAGCTTCAGGGTGATGTTTCCCCTGTTTTTCAGTTCTAAATTCAAAATTGTTGTGGTAGGCTGCATTCATTTGTCTACCCTATGCTGCCATCTTGGTTTCTCCTAGAATAGAGCACCAGGATGTATTTAATTTCTTACTTGATTTCTCTGGTAACCCAGTCATTGTTTAAAAGAATGCTGTTCAGTCTCCATATGTTTGATTTCTTTGGATTATTTTTATTGTAATTGATTTCCAATTTTATGCCACTATGATATGAGAAGATGCTTGATATGATTTTCACCTTCTTGAATTTTAAGAGACTTTGCCTATGTCCCAGTATGTGGTCTATCTTTGAAAATGACCCAGGTGCACTTGAGAAGAATGTATATTCTGTGGCTATGGGGTGGAATGTTCTGAAATGTCAATTAATTCCATCTGGTGTAGTGAGTCATTTAGGATTGATATTTCTTTGCTAATTTTTTGTTTAGATGATTTGTACAAAGGTGATAATGGGGTATTAAAATCTCCTACTATTATTGTGCTACTATTATTCTCTCCCTTAATGTGTTCCAGCAGTTTTTATGTATTTTTATGTATTAATTCATTTACATTTAAAGTTATTATTGATAGGTACTTATTTGTCACGATTTTTATTCTATACCCCTATGTTAGTTATTTGTTTCCTATTTCTTTTTTATTTTTACAGCAGACCCTTTAGCATTTTTTGCATTGCTGGTTTGGTGGTGATAAATTCCCTTAGACTTTTTTTGTCTGTGAAGCTCCTGATTACACCTTCAATTTTGATTGATAGCCTTGCTGGCTACAGTATTCTTAGATTCAGACCCTTCCTTTGCATGACTTTGCATATTTTATTCCATTCCTTTCTGGCCCGATAAGTTTCTTTTGAGAAATAAGTTGCTAGTCTGATGGGGGTTCTTTCAAAGACTTTCTCTCTCTCTCTGGCTGCTTTTAAGATTCTTACTTTGTTGCTGGTGTTTGCCACTTTAATTATAATATGCCTTGGCATCAGTCTTTTGGGATTTATTTTGCTTGGGACTCTGTGAACATATTGGATTTGTGTGTTTTTTTTTCTTCTCTATCTCAGGAAAGTTTTTTGTCATTATTTTTTGAAATACGTTTTCCATGTCTTCTTCAGTTTCCTTTTCGTCTGGAACCCCTATCAGTCTAATACTGTTTTGTTTTGTATTGTCCCAAAGTTCCTGTAGGCTCTGCTCCTGCTTTTAAATTGTTTTTTCTAGAAGTTGCTATAATTGGGTATTTTTTTCCATCTTGTCTTCTAGCTCACTGATGTGGTCCTCTGCTTCTTCTAGTCTACTCTTATTTTTCCTTTTCTTTTTTTAAAAAAATTTATTAAGGTACATAGCTTACCATTGCCTCCTCCCGCTCCCATACATGCCCTCCCTCCCCAGAGTTTTGTTCTAGTCTACTCTTGATGCTGTCTATTGAGTTCTTCATAGTAGTGATGTCATTTTTCAATTATTTTTGGATCATCTTCATTTTCTCTCAGTTCTTCTTCATTTCCTTTTGGTTCTTATTCATATTATCAAATTTGTCTTCCATTTTTATTAGCCATTTATGATCCTTTCCCTGAATTCTTGTTCTGATAGGTTGTTTGCTTCTAACTCATTTACTTCCTTTTCTGGTGATGTCTGCCTTTTTTTTTCATACATGGACTGTTTCTTTGTCTCCCAATGGTCTCTCTTTTCAGGATGTCTGGTTATGTAGTTCCCTCTCTCCTGCATTGATTTAAAGGCACAAAATACAACACAACCAGGTATAACACACAAGGCACTGAACAGAAATGTATTTGCAATATTAATAACCTCCAATAAAGGTGACCAGTAGGGAAAGGCAAATTAGAGGATAAGAGAGAAAAAAGAAGAAGAAAAAGAGAAGAGGAAGGGAGAAAGAGAAAAAGAAAGAAAAAAAGGAGTGTCAAAATGAAATTGGGAAATAAGGACAAAAAAAATTCACACATTCACACAAACAGTATCAAAAGGACAGAGAGGAAAACAATTTTTTTCTAGTTAATATAGCAAAGAGAGGGGGTGTTAATGCACTTGGCACAGAGGATTGGCAATTAGATATATAAGTAGTGTAAAAATTTCATCAGGGGGTAGACAGAAAGAGTAGGGAAAATAAAAAGCAGGAAAGGGTTAAGATAAACAGGACAGCAAAAGGGGAAAGGTTAGGAAGAGAGTAATGGGATAAAGGTCATGTTGAGATAGGGTTAAATGATGCTAAATGGGAAGTGAAAATACAATGAAGAACACTAATTCCAATGTAAAATAAAGAGAAAATAAAATGGCACTTAAAAAATGAAACAAAAAGGAAAAAAAGAAACAAAAAAGTTAAAATAGCAGTAGTAATAATGCTGATTTAACCTAAAAATGTAATAATTAAAAAGGTAAAACCAAGTGAGCGAAAATGAAAAAAAAAAATCGTTTCTTAACTAAAAGATGCAAAAAATTAAAATAAAATAATAAATAGAAAAATTAGCATAAATAGTGTGCAGTAGTGAAGGCTATTTGCTTCCTCCGTTATTCTGTTTGGCACACCTCTTTCTCAGTCCAGACAGTATTGCAGTTCCCTGCACTTTAGTGCTGCACTTTAGTGTTGTATGCTAGTCCTTAATTTTAAGTTGGCAATTTCTTAGTTTCTTGGTTTTTGATTAAATAAAACTAATAATAAACTGTCAGTTTGTACTTCAGCCCCATAGGTGGTAGTGTTTTTGGATTGATGTCCCTGTCTTTTTGTCTGCTCGAGCCTTCTTTCTCTATGGTGCTCAATAATGGTTTGTTGAGGTGGGCTGCCTCAGAGCTGGTTCCCAGATGATGTCTCCCTGCTCTGCTTCCCAGGTTCCAGAAAAGCAGTTTCCCCCTGCTGTATCTCAGGGCCAGCCAATCTGGGTGATCTCTCTTTTTTAATCAGAAGCAAAGGGTTGCAGGGGTACCAGCCCAGATGCAGGGGTACCAGCCCAGATGCGTGATGGCCCAGTCTGTGCACAAGTACAAACAGACTGCACACTTTTCAAACTCCTATGTTTTCCCTCCGTGTCAGATCAGAATGGGTTGCTCCCTAGAGAACCCCACTATTAGTAACCTTGAGGACCCCCATCCACTCTTATGGATCATGCCAGACTCAACAGCGGGGGGCTTTATTGGACACATATTTCAGCGGTCAGGTGGGTCTTGCAGCGCGTGCACTTTTGTCTCTGTGGTGGCAGCTACAGCTTCTGCTGCCACAGCCTCTGCAGCTGCCGCCTCTCCTGCCAGGACCCAGACACCTCATGTTTTCCCCAGCAAAATCCAACCTTTCAGTGGAATCCGCGTGTTCGTACCAACCGGGGCCCCACAGCTGCTCAGTGGTCATCACAGTTGTAGTTTTTTCAGGTCTCAGATAAGATCTCTAGTTGTAGTTTTGATGTGGCTGTGAGAGGCAGTAAGTACAGGTGTTTACCTATGCTGCCATCTTCCTCCGTGCTCCCTCCTGAGGACAATTTCTTTCTTTCTTTCTTTTTAAATATATTTTATTGATATTTTACAGAGAGAAAGGGAGAGAGATAGAGAGCTAGAAACATCGATGAGAGAGAAACATCGACCAGCTGCCTCTTGCACACCCCCCACTGGGGATGTGCCCGCAACCAATGTACATGCCCTTGACCGGAATCGAACCCGGGACCCTTCAGTCCGCAAACCAAAGCTCTACCGCTGAGCCAAACCGGCTTTGGCAGAGGACAATTTCTTAATACTACACTGAAATGGAAGGTAAAGTAACAGGTATGGAGAATATATGAGAAACCCCATTGGTTTTGGGGACAGAATCTGAGGAGGAGATAGATTCTCCTAAAGTTATATTTTCTTTTATCTACTCACTAGCAAGGTAGATGAAACAGATGACTCTACATCTTGTTAAAAGATTTATCTATTTCTAATAAATATCATGTTTAATATAATCATGTTTTTGAACTGTGACTGTACTGTAATTTGTAACTGTACTGTAATTTCCTATTCAGCTCCATTTAAATCTAAACAAAACTGTTCATTATAGCCTTTTTCATTTTATAGAATTTTATCTTTTGTTTTTTATGTCAGGCATATAAAGCAATATACTCTGTAGAATAAATCATGAAGATAGAAACAAAGTGAAATAGAATTTGAGTATGAAGAGAAATAACCAAGATTTAAAATATTAAATCATACATAAATCATATGGCCCCTCAGGGTACTATGTCAATTTAACTAATTTGCCTAAAAATACATTTGCATTATAGTTGAAACTACCCAAGTAATAATTGGCATAGATCCAGACATTAGAGAATAATGAAGGATTTATCTTTATTATATCATTTATAAACAAACAAGGTGATAGATAATATTTTTGTAGAAATATTTCTGTAAAATTTGTGTCATAATTTATTGTTTATTTTACTAATGGCTTTATACTCAGAAATTTGGTAAAATAACGGATATTTACTTTGTTGAACCCATTGTTTGAAAGGCCTTATTTCTGGTGTTTGTGCATTTAAAGGATTAGTAGCCTTGTTTATTCTGTAATTTAAGTTTTCAAATGTTTTTAGCATATGAGTTTTGTTTATAGGGATCAATTCTATCATACCACATTAGTACTGTCTACCTCATATTCTGTTTAAAGAAGATAATGGAAGGGCAATCTATTTCACAAGCAGATACTGATACTCAACCTCAGTAGAATCTCTGGTAGTTTAAGGGTATAACAATAGATTTTACCAAAGCTTTCACTACACAAAATGAAAACTTTGGTGAAAAACACAGGTTTCCAAGTAATTAATAGAGGGTAGAGAAATAAGCCCACCCATATAAAATTAATCAATAATTAAAAAGCAGGTATTGGGTTTATTGGGGAATGGGTTGTGATTTGAATTAAATGCTAACAGTTTAATTGGATTTCAAAGTGAAAAATAATTCATATTAACCTGGAATTCACATCGTAAGAAAAAAATATTATTCCAGACAACTCATATTTATAAATATAAAAGATACTTTTTATTAAAAATATAGTTGTTTGCCCACATATTTCCCAGATTTCACAGAACACAACTGTCCTGTTCTCCTAGCCACTTACCTTTTACCTTACAGTTTCTTCTGTTTCAGCTGATGAGACACCTCACAAAGGACTGTTGTTCTCCATCACAGTGATAAACCTACTTTGGCAGAAAGTTTTCTTTCTGCCAAAACCGGTTTGGCTCAGTGGATAGAGCATTGGCCTGCAGACTGAAAGGTCCCAAGTTTGATTCAGTTCAAGGGCATGTACCTTGGTTGTGGGCACATCTCTAGTGGGGGGTGTGCAAGAGGAAGCTGATCGATGTTTCTCATCAATGTTTCTAACTCTCAACAAAATCCTAGTTGGTTTGTATGCATATTAAAATTTGAATAGTATTAGATTAACACTAAGAAATGTTTCTTTTAAACAAGTATTGTTTGGAAGTCTAAGATCTTTGTCATTTAAATAAGGTTAATCATAAAATTCACTTGGAAATAAAGAATAATAATAAGTACTTGAAATGTAGCATATTAACTAAATGAATATAGACTAGGTAGGAAGAAATAGAGTGGCTTAAGAAAGATTTGTAAAGAGAGAGGATAAAATGATGTCAGAATATATAGACATGTCCCGAGCTTGAACTCACACAAGAACAGACATATAGACCAGTGGGATAGAGAACCCAGAGATCTATCCAAACCACTATGCTCAATTAATATTTGACAAAAGAGGCTAGAACATACAATGGGGTCAAGGCAGTCTCTACAATAAATGGTGTGGGAAAATTAGACATATATATGCAAAAAAATGAAACTAGAACACCAACTTACACCATGCACACAAATAAACTCAAAATGGTTAAAGGACTTAAACATAAGATGGGAAACCATAAAAATACTAGAGGAATCCATAGGAAGTAAAATCACAGACATATTCTGAAGCAATATCTTTGCCAATAAAGTTCCCAGGGCAATGAAAACTAAGGAGAAAATAAACACATGGGACTACATCAAAATAAAAAGCTTTTGTACAGCAAAATAAACCATTCACAAAACACCAAAAAGCCATATAAACTAATGTTACCACAAATAAGGACTTAATCTCCAACATTTACAGGGAACTCATACAACTTAACAACAACAACAACAAAAAAAAGATAAACAATCTAATAAAAAAAATAGGCAATGGACCTAAATAGATACTTTTCGAAAGAGGACATAAGGAAGACCAAGAGACATATGAAAATATGATGAAAGTCACTAAACATCCGAGAGATGTAAATGAAAATGGCAATGTGGTACCATCTCACACCTGTCAGAATTGCTATCATCAACAAATCAACAAATGACAAGTACTGGCGAGGATGCAGATAAAAAAATCTCCATACACTGCTGGTGGGAATGCAGACTGGTGCAGCCACAGTGTAGAACAGCATAGAGTTTCCTCAAAAAACTAAAAATGACTTTTCAATTTCCTCCATAGTTTTAGGCCTATTGAGATTTTTAGATTATTCCTGATTGAGTTTCATAGGTTCTATTTTTCTAGTAATATGTCTATTTCCACTAGGTTATCTAATTTGTTGGAATAGAGTTGTTCTTAGTATTTTTTTTTTTAACAATCCTTTGGATTAAAAAATTGTGGTACATCTACACAATGGAATACTATATACTATGATAAAAAAGAAGGAACTCTTAACATTTGCAACTGTATGAATGAAACTGGAGAACATTATGCTAAGTGAAATAAGCCAGTAAGAGAAAGATAAATATCACATGATCTCCCTCATATATGGAATATAATGAACAACATAAACTGATGAACAAAAACAAATCCAGGTGTTCAGACTTCAAGTCTGCATTTTCTTTCTTTAATCTATATTTATCAGACAGTATTTATCAGACTGTCAAAGCTCAGAGGTAGAGGAGGGTGGAGTTGAGGGGGAGAGATCAACCAAAGGACTTGTATGCATGCATATAAGTCTAACCAATGGACACAGACATCAGGGGGGTGAGAGAATGAGTTGGGAGGGGGGGGGGAATGGGGAAATAAGAACACATACGTAATACCTTAATCAATAAAGAATAAAAAAGAAAGTTTTATAGAAAGAATCTATAAAGGAAATAAAGATTATCCAAATCAAGACTATCTATACTAATAAAAGCTTAGGTGGCCCTTGCTCCCTCGTGCAATGCCCCCCTATCATCACAAGATGGCTGCCACAAGATGGCCACCACAAGATGTCTTACAGGGGAGGGCAGTTGGGGGAAAACAGGCAGTGGAGGGCAGTTGGGGTTGATCAGGTTGGCAGGGGAAAGCAGTTGGGGGTGACCAGGCTGGTAGGAGAAAGTAGTTGGGGGTGACTGGGCCTGCAGGGGAGGGCACTTGGGGTGACCAGGAAAACCAGGGAAAATAGTTGGGGAAACAAGGCCAGCAGGAGAGCCAAGTTGGGGGCCATCAGGCCTGCAGGGAAGGACTGTTGGGGGTGACCAGGCTGATAGGGGAGGGCATTTGGGGTCAACCTGGCTGGCCAGTGAGGAGATTTGGGGGTGATAGGACCAGCAGGGGATGGTAGTAAGGGATAGTGGGCTGGCAAGTAAGCAGTTATGTGTCAATCAGGCTGGCAGGGGAGTGGTTAGGGGGCGATCAGGCAGTCAGAAGCGTTTAGGGGCAATCTGGCAGGCAGGCAGGCAGGCAGGCAAGTGGTTAGGAGCCAGCAGACACAGATTGTAAAAGGGATGTCTGACTGCTCGCTAAAGTCATATCTTGCAGGAATTGGCCCTAAACCAGCAATCAGACATCTCTGGAGGGGTCCCAGATTGGAAAATGTGCAGGCTGAGGGTCATCCCCTCAGTGCATGAATTTTGTGCACTGGGCCTTTAGTACAATGATAATTGCATAGAATTCAGCATATATAAAAACAGTTTTATGTGACTCTAATAACTAGGATTTTACTAATAACTAGGATTTTACTAATAAGTGTTTTCTCAGACATAAAATAAGTGGCAAGCACAAGGACACCTAAAATAGAGCATTTAGCCGAAACCAGTTTGGCTCAGTGGATAGAGCATTGGCCTGCGGACTGAAGGGTCCCGGGTTCGATTCTGGTCAAGGGCACGTACCTTGGTTGCAGGCACATCCCCACTGGGGATTGTGCAAGAGGCAGCTGGTTGATGTATCTCTCTCACTGACGTTTATAACTCTCTATTCCTCTCAATTCATCTCTGTGTAAAATCAATAAAATATATTTAAAAAATAAAATAGAGCATTTAATATCATGTGTGGGAAGATTGTAACATATTGCAAAGAAGGGGGAGTTGGCTTTAGCTTTGTGCTAGATGTGATTCCACCTGTGCCTGCACCACAGTTTTTTTTTATAGTGTAGTAAGAAACAGGCTACTGTGAAATAAAGTGTTTCCTATTTTATCACCTTTCTAAAACACAAATTAACAAAACAGATTTCCTGAAGCATAACAAATATTATTGAAATGATGCCAAATGTTGGCCTTGAGATGCATTATTCTATGCATACTTTTTAAATCGCTGTTTAAGTAACAAGGGTTTAAGCAATCAATATATTAATTTTCTCTATAAAAGTAGGAACAACAAGTATTTTAGATTCTGTGGTTGGGTATTTAGCATGTTTGAGAAGAAGAAAAAAATGCATAACTATATATATATATATATATATATATATATATATATATATATAATTGATTTTTTACATAGAGGAAGGAAGAGAGATAGAGGTAGAAATATCAATGAGAGGGAAACATGGATCAGCTGCCTCCTGCACACTTTTTTACTGGGGATGTGCCTGAAACCAAAGTACATGCCCTTGACTGGAATCAAACCCAGGACCCTTCAGTCTGCAGGCTGACACTCTATCCCAGCTGTGGGCAAACTACTGCCCACAGACCGGATCCGGCCCATTCAGCTGTTTTATATGGCCCACGGAGCCGAAAGAATGGAGGGTTCTCTTGCTCTCCCCTCCGCTCCTTCACCAGCAGCTCAAGATGAGAGTGCCAGCATGGTCAGGTTGCTTTTGTTCTGGCCCTCTGGTCCAGTTTAAGAACCCATTGTGGCCCTCGAGTCAAAAAGTTTGCCCACCCCTGCTCCACTGAGCCAAACCAGTTAGGGCCATAACAATATACTTTTAAAAATTATTTTATCTTATTGATTTTTAGAAAGGGAGAGAGAGAGAGAGAGAGAGAGAGAGAGAGAGAGAGAGAGAGAGAGACATCAAGGTGAGAGTGAAACCTCATTGGCTGTCTCCTGCACACTCCCTAACCAGGGATTAAACCTGTAACTAGGGAATGTGCCCCGACCAAGAATGTAAACCACCACCTACACCACCTTTTCATATGTGAGATAATGATCCAACCAATTGAGCCACAGATGTAAGGGCTAAATTTTTTATTTACATATTGATTTTTTTTTAGAGTTAGATAGAGAGAGAGGTCTGTTGTTGTTCATTCATTGGTTGGGCCTTGTATGTGCCTTGAGCTAGGATAGAATTCATAACCTTGGTATATGGGAAGAATGTTCTAACCAACTGAACTACCCTCCCAGGGTCCTATTAGTATATTTTTATTAATTTCCTATAAATACAATTTGAATAAAAATGTAGTAAAACTTTAATTTTTTAATAACCTAATAAATATATTATGATTTTTCTTTACAACTTTTTAAAAGAAAAAGAATTTCCCAACCATGAGATTACCTGGTACTACAAAGAATTTCTAGATAGATTTTGTTATTGGTAACATAGAATAGTGAATATTTTTTTGCTCAAAGCTTTATACAGAATGGTAAATTAATTTTTCACAGCTGAACAGAAAATAAATGATCAAATTTTAAATATTCAAAAACATCAAATATATTAAACTGTGAAGTTCAACCATATATATCTTGATTCTTCTGAAATCAAAACAAATTGAATGAAATCAGGGAAATATGCTTTTGGACTACTTGTGCAGAAATCTTTTCTCAATATAAGATATACCTCCAAATAAATATGGTACTTAGGACAACCTCCAAACAGTTGAGGTTTTGCTGACACAAAGTAAGTGATAAAAAAGAATATAAAATTAAAATTTATCCTTCTTTTTCTTTGTTTTTATATGTAATATGTTTAGGTTAAGATATAAACATGAACCTCAGTTACAGTGAACTTTTCAATATAACCTAATATTTTATAATTTTATTTTTTCACAGAATATATTTTCAGTTTTGGATAATGCTCTTTTATCCATAGTTCCCATAAAATGCTTGACCAAATACAAAGCCACACTCACATTCACCTCCTGTGGGATATATTTCCTATTATTTACCTGATCATATTTCAGATATTTGTGTTAGATGGAAAATTGCTCAAGTCAACCACCACATCTAATTAATCTCTGTACTCCCAAGATTAACAAAGTGATCGACACCATCATGACTCTAATTTCCTGAAAGAATTGATAAGTACAAAAGGATTCCAAGGGAAGGGAGAATTACTCTATCATGTGCCTGAGAGGAGCTGAAAATACTTGGCCAAGAGCATTGATGATTATTACAACAGCATTGATGATTATTATATAATTTTTAAAGGGCATTATATTCAGAATATAGTGATCTTTCACCATCTCTCACATTGGCAAAGGATGTGCATCTAAGATTGGGAGGAAGAGGGCAAGAGTCAATTTATGTATCTGAAATACTGATAATAATTTAAGGTTGGAAGAATTTTAACCCATTTCCAATTTTATGATAAATACAATGCACAATTGAGTAACATAAGAACTAGCTTAAGAAATGACAAATGTATCTCCCCATACTATTTTGTGATAGTTTATGTATATTGAATTATAATTGGATACATATTCAGAACACACACACACACACACACACACACACACACACACGGACACTTACTTTAAACCAGAGGAAAAAGAAACATCTAAAATAGCATTCTGCACAAAATTAGTGACAATCAATAAGTTTCACTCACCCTTATTGTTAATATGGAACATATTCAGATTCCACATTTAATTTATTGTCAAACTTTACTAGAATCCTAAATGCAATATTAAATAGTTTTATTTGAAAGTTCTTCTTTCTGTTATGTCTAAATTTATAAATATGAGATCTCAAAGTTAAGTATCCTTGTAGTCTTACTTCACAAGCATTTAAAAAGTAAATATACAGAATATAAATTTAAAAACAAAACAAAACAAAAAAACCCACTTTCAAATAACATCTGTACCAAGAAGGGAATTCTGAATTCACAACTTTGGCATTATATCCAATAAACACTACATATTAATAATAATTATTATTTTTATAAATACAATTACTAATCAAACCCTTAAACTTATTTTGTTTGAAGTTAAACATTTACTCTTTTGAGTATTTGTAATGAACAGGGTATAGGATTCTAAATCCTAGACATATTCTTATTTAAAGTATACCAGTATTTCTAATTGCCTTGTCAAAGTGAGTTATATTATGGAAAAGAATTCTTAGGACACACATAAGTCAAATCCCTTCTACACTCACTATTTCAATGAAAAGTTCAGCATAAAAACTTTATGTATATTCTGGCTGGCATCCCATGCTAACAGAGTCCTGCAGATCTACTGAGAATGAATTCCCTAGCATTAAGTGACAGTATCAAAATGTTTCATCTTCAAAAGTCATAGTAATTTTTAATTGTCAAACGTATATTTTAGCCAGGCTGGTGTTGCTCAGTGGTTGAACATTGACCTATATACTAGGAAGTCACTGTTCAATTCCTGATCAGGGCACATGTCTGGGTTATGGACTCAATCTCCTGTAGGGGGCATGCAAGAGGCAGCTGATCAATGATTCTCTTTCATCATTGATGTTTCTCTACTTCCCTCTCACTTCCTCTCTGAAATCAATTAAAATGCATATTTTTAAAGTTTATTTTTTTTTATTTTTTCCTTTTTAATCTTTATTGAAAGTATTACATAGGTCCTTCTTTTCCCACCATTAAACTCTTCCATCCCACTCCTGTTCTCCCTTCCCCAGGCCCTCACCACCCCTTATATGAATACAAGTTCATTGGTTGATCTCTTCCCACCTACCCTCCCCTGCCTTCCCTTTTAGTTTCAGCAGTTTTGTTCATGCTTCTTTGTCTCTAGGTCTATTTGTGATAATAGGTTTGTTTGGTTCATTAGATTACACATATGAGTGAGATCCTGTGCTACTTATCTTTTTATTACTAGCTTATTTTGCTCAGCATAATACTCTCAAGGTCCATCCATGCTGTTGCAAATGGTAAGAGTTCTTTCTTTTTTATTGCTGCATAGTATTCCATTGTGTAAATGTAACATAGTTATTGTTTTGTTTTGTTTTGTTTTGTTTTTTAATCCAATCTGCTGATGGGCACTTAGGCTGTTTCCAAGTCTTAGCTGTTTGTAAATTGTGCTGCTATGAACATGGAAAAAGTCCTAGAAGAAACCATAGGCACCAAAACCTCAGACATCTCTTGTAATAATGCTTATGGATCCATTTCCTAGGACAATGAAAACTAAGGAGAAGACAAAAAGGGAAGGGGGACTAAGGAGAAAATAAAAAGCTTCTGGGGATGGGTGTAAAAGAAACTTTCATAAAAATAACAAGACACCCATTATATGGGAGAATATATTTGCCAACAATACATTTGATAAGGGTTTAATCTACAAAATATATAAGGAACTTATACAACTTTACAAAAGAAAGACAAACATTCCAATTAAAAAATGGGCAAAGGACCTAAACAGACACTTCTCAAAAGTAGACAGACAGAAGGCCAAGAGACATATGAACAAATGTTCAAAGTCGCTAATTATTATAGAAATACAAATCAAAAGGACAATGAGATATCACCCCACACTGTCAGAATGGCTACCATCAACAAATCAACCAACGACAAATGTTGGCAAGGTTGTGGAGAAAAGGGAACCCTAATACAATGCTGGTGGGAATGCAGACTGGTACAGCCACTGTGAATATCAGTATGGAGTTTCCTCAAGAAATTAAAAATGGAACTCCCATTTTACTTAGTCATCCCACTTCTAGGAATATATCCTACGAAACCTGAAACATTCATCAGAAATTTTACTCTTTATTGTGAATTCTTTGCTTCTTGTGATTTTGTTGAGAAATAGTTTTCTTTTTTCCCCTGTGAAAAGTAGAGGTATATATGATCTTCAGCATTTAAAAAATGTTCCTAATATTTCATATTTTAGAGATTTAGGAGGTGCAAGAAAAATAGTTTTATAGCATCTGTCTAAAGCAGTGAAATTTGTGAGTTTCTGAGATTTTATAAAATGTTTCCTTCTATATCTGCATCATTGTATTATATAAATAGATTAACACTAATTGTTCAATATTTGTTTTTTTTCTGAGATCATAAAAATATTAACTCTGGTAAGACAGAGTCTAATGATAAAAATATGGCTTCTTTGAAATGGGAGGAAATTCCCCTGGGAATTTTTTCCTTCCTCTGCTAATTTTATCTCTACCCTTTTAATAAACCTATGCTTTTTTTGGCTCATTGTTTTAAATGTAGTAGCATGGAAAGAAAAAAAAATTACTGTCTCTGATTCCTTAGGTAAATATAGATAATACACAATTTGGGGGAGGGAGGAATATTTGAGATGAACAAGATAGAACCTCTGTCTTCTCCTGCCCATCATATTGCCCTAAAATCTTTACTTGGTCCCCATTCTAAGACTCCCATTCCCTCAACAAGTACACACAATGTACAAAAGAGTGTGTCTCTGACATTTGGCGGGATGGTGGTGGTATAAGATCAAGAGCCCTCAACCCTTTCATTCCTAGTTGTTTGGAAATAAAGGTGGCAAGGGTTATAGAGAACATCCAGAGATTCATACTACTATGGAAAGAGCAAACTATGTGATCTCATTGCATGTGGTCCTAGTGATAGACATCCTGTGGAAAGTCCTGGAAGAGGCATTTAAAGATAACTGAATTCCCTGATGAAACTGTGGATTGCCAGGTCAGTAATAGCAGAATGTGAAGACAAGAGAGGAAGGTTGACAAATAAATTTAGAAGGATCTAATTGTTCACTAGATTTGGGAGAAGTAAAAAAAAATATGTGTTACAAAGAAAGCATAAATAAGGGGATGGAAACAAACAAAAATCAGGAAGGACCTATGGATCTAAGATCTGGAAGTGAGTCCATTTCACATGGCAACAGACATGGCCATGCTGCCGACAACTCAGGCAAGGCGAATGCTGAGATCAAGGTAACTCAGCTATTGGGAGGTCAATGGATTAAAAAATGACAAATTCTGGAACTACTTTTAAAAGCATTATTTTACTAGCAGTGAATAAAGTTAATGAAATTGAGGAGGTTAACGATAGAAACTTTCATGCCACTGGTAGGCAGAGCTTAGGTTAAAGATTCCTGAACAGAGTTCTAAAATGAGTCTAAACTCTTATGACTTAGAGAAGCCACTTTATTTTCCACCCTGGATCTGTTTTTCATATGCCAAATTTAACCCTTATGTGATTAAATCCCCCCCAAACAGTTTTTATTGCAGGCATCCAAACATGATACCTAATTGAGAAGAGATCCCCTTGTAATAATATAGCTGTGGAAAAGTTATGCCTTAATAAATAAAAACCTGACCCTTCAGTTGACTAAAACCTAATGGTGAATTCACTGATTAAAAAGAAGGGAAAAGTCCTTCTTCCATGCTCCCATCTTCCCACAAGCACATAGTGTTACAACTAAACTAAGAACAGCCATCATTCAGAACTTCCAGAAACCTAGTTGAATAAAGTCCTACAGCTAGGGATTTAAAGAAGTCTCATCAAGACCAGTAGGAAGGGTGGAGATGTGCAATGGGCTGGTGTCACACCCACATGTGGCAGAGAATTATTGAGAGGGATATCTCCAATGAAGAGATCCCTCCTGGAGAGTGAGGCATCTCAGTCCCACACCAGAGCTCCCCACCCCCTACCCAGCCCAGGGTTCCAGTGCCAGGGAGAGAAGGACAAATTGGTAGTAACAGAATGGTCATGGGGATATAAAGAGCATCATAGGGATATATTCAGTAATATAATACCTATGTGTGATATCTGATGGATTCAAGATTTATCAGGATGGTCCTATATAATAAAGAGGTAATATGTAAATTAACCCTCACATCCTTGCACGAGATGACCACCCACATGTGGTCAAAGATGGTTGCCACTAGACGGCTGGCAGGGGAGGGTAGTTGTGGGCAGTAAGGCCAGCAAGAGGGGGGGGGGTAGTTAGGAGTGACAGGGCCAACAGGGGATGCCAATTGGGGGTGACCCGGACAGCTGGGGAGGGCAGTTGGGGGCAATCAGGCTGGGAGGGGAGTGATTAGGGGATGATCAGGCTCGCAGACAGGTAAGCAGTTGGGAGTCAGCAGTCACAGATGGTGAGAGTGATGTTCAATTGTCTGTGGGATCGAGCCTAAATCAGCAGACAGACATCCCTCAAGGGGTCTCAAATTAGAGAGGATGCAGGCTGGGCTGAGGGACACACACAAGGGTGTGGCACCAACCCATTAATTCTCAGAAACTTGAAAATTAGTTGCAAAGTCACCATTAATTTAATTATATTGTACTGCCTTGGAATAATAATGCAGAATGAGAATTATAATAAACTAGAGGCCCAGTATATAAAATTTGTGCATGAGGTGGGAGATCGGGGATGTCCCTCAGCCCAGCCTGCACCCTCTCAATCTGGGACCCCTCGAGGGATGTCCTACTGGCCACTGGGATACGGCCTAAACAGGCAGTCGGTCATCCCTCTCACAATCCAGGACTGTTGGCTTCCAACTGCTTGCCTGCCTAACTTCCTAATTGCTCCTGCTTCGGCCTGCCAGCCTGATCACCCCCTAACCATTCCCCTGCTAGGCTGATTGACACCTAACTGCTCTCTGCCAGCCTGGTCACCCCTAACTGCACTCTCAGGCAGGCTTGATTGCCCCAACTGCCCTCCCCTGCTGGCCATCTTGTGGTGGCCATCTTGTATCCACATGGGGGAAGGATCTTTGACCAAATGGGGGCAGCCAGCTTGTGTGTTGGAGTGATGGCCAGGCTGAGGGACCTTACTGGTGCACAATCAGGGCCAGGGAGGGGTGCGGGAGGTTGGCTAACTGGGGAGGGAATATGGGAGGGCTCCAAGGTGTGTTCGGCCCATCTCACGCAGTCTTGATTGGCCTGATCCCAACAACAAACTAACCTGGTGGTCAGTACACATCATAGTGAGAGGTTGAGTGGCCTTAGCATATCATTAGCATATTATGCTTTGATTGGTTGAATGGCCATCTGGACAACCAGGCACTAAACATATTAGGTTTTTATTATATAGGATGATATTGTGCAGTCTGGAATTTCTGGATCTAACATCAGTTTTTCAATGAAATATGCCTCAGAAATTTGCTAGCTTAAGCAGGTTACTGAATTTCTTTGTGACTTAGTTTCCAAATCTGAAAACAGGGACTATAGTGACATCAGATTTATAAGGTTCTTATAAGAATTGCATTAGTTACCATACACCAAATGTTTAGTTCAGTGCCTAGCACACAGAAAATGTTTACTATATGTTAGCTATGCTTATCTCACATATTCCTTTACTTTCATATTTTCACAACCACTTATATGTTAATGACTCTATTCATTATTGAGAAGATTAACAAGCTTCATTGCCTGCTCAAGCCCTCTAATGGGTTGTTACCCTGAAAATAAAATGCAAGGCCTAGGATTTACTCTACTCTACCTGACTTAGCACTAGCTACTATTCCTGCTTTGTTGCCTCTTACTCTTCCTAAGGATCACTACACCAGCTGCTCCGGTAACCTTGACTTCTTTGAACAAACTATTCATGCTTTCTTCAGAATATTTTCACTTGCAGTTTTCTTTGCCTGAAACACTTGTCCCAAGAATATTTGCATGATTTATTCCTCTTATTCTTTTCAAATGTCACATTTCAAGAGAGATTTAAAAAACAAAACCTTACAAGACTTCAAGATTTACTATGAAGCTATAATAATCAAGACATTGTTATACTGGCAAAAAAATAAACAATAGATTAATGGAAAAAATAGAGACCCCAAAAACATAGTCAACTGACTTTTGACAAATGAGCAAAGGCACCTCTCTTGATCAGTAGTATTTTCTACAATGGTGCTAGAACAACTGGACATCTACAAAGTGGTAAATATAAACATAAACCTTGAAACACTTACACAAATTAACTCCAAATAGATCATATGCCTAACTGTAAAGTGCAAAACAATAAAATCTTAGCAGATAACATGGAGAAAATCTAGACGATCTTGGTTGTGATGACTTTAGATACAATATCAAAAACTATTCATTCAAAAATAATTGATGAACTGGACTTCATAAAAATTAAAACTTCAGCTCTACATAAGACACTGAGAATCATAAGTGAAGTCATGAGCTGAGAGAAAATACTTTTGAAAAACATTGGGAAAGAACTGTTAATGAAAATATACAAAGAATTCTTAAAACAATATCACAATGAATAATCTGATGAAAAAAATGGGCAAAAGAGCTGTACAAACACTTCAGCAAGAAATGTATGCAGATGGGAAATTAACATATGAAGAAATGTTTAATATCACATATCATTAGGAAATTGCAAATTAAAATGATAAGATACCAATACATGCCTATTAGAATGGCAAAACTCCCAAACACTGATAAAACCAAATGCTGGTGATCCTGAAGAGCATAAGAACTCTCATTTATTGATGGTGGAAAGAAAAATGGTACATCCACCTACAAACACGTTTTGGCTTTTTTTTAATATATATAAAACTAGACATACTCTGATCATATGATCCAGCAATTGTATTTCTTATTATTTATACAAAGGTGTTAAAAACTTAGGTTCACATAATAACCTGCATATGTATGTGTATAACAGATTTATTAAAATTGCTATAACTTAGAAGCAACCAAGTCAGCAGGTGAATGGATAAATAACTTGTAGTAAATTTAGATAATAGAATATTATTCAGTGCTTAAAAAATAAAGCTATCACCAAAACCAGTTTGGCTCAGTGGTAGAGCATTGGTCTGCGGACTGAAGGGTCCCAGGTTCGATTCCGGTCAAGGGCATGTACATTGGTTGTGGGCACATCGCCGGTAGGGGGTGTGCAAGAGGCAGCTGGTTGATGTTTCTCTCTCATTGACTTTTATAGCTCTCTATCCCTTTCCCTTCCTCTCTGTAAAATATCAATAAAATATATATTAAAAAAATAGAGCTATCGCCAAAACCGGTTTGGTTCAGTGGATAGAGCGTTGGCCTACAGACTGAAAGGTCCCAGGTTCAATTCCTGTCAAGGGCATGTACCTTGGTTGCAGGCACATCCCCGGTAGGGGGTGTGCAAGAGGCAGCCGATCGATGATTCTCTCTCATCTATGTTTCTAACTCTCTATCCCTCTCTCTTCCTCTCTGTAAAAAATCAATAAAAATATATATTAAAAAAATAGAGCTATAAATCCATGAAAAGACATGGAGAAAAATTAAATTAAATGTATATTATTAGGTGAAAGGTGCCAATCTGAACAGACTATATATAGTCATGGTCCTTACCTATGAGGAATATGTCCCCAGACCACAGTGGAAGCCTGAAACCATAGATAATACCAAACTGTATATATACTAATGTTTTTTCCTCTATACACATACCTATGATAAAGTTTGATTTATAAGATAGGCACAGTAAGTGATTAACAACTATATCTGATTATATAATAAAACAACAACAATAATAACAGTTATGTGAATGTGGTCTCTCTTTATGTTTTCACATATTAAATATTTAATGTCTTTTCCATATTTTTATTGAATTTATTGGGGTGGCATTGGTTAATAAAATTATACTAGTTTCAGGTATACAATTCTACAATACATCATCTGTATGTGGTATTGTGTGTTTATAATTAAGCGTTTATCAAACACTGTGGGCATAGCTTCCGCAATGTATGAGATAGTAAAACCTGCAAACTAGCACAAATTTATTTTTCTTTCTTCACAATCTCAGAGTTAGAACATTTATTCTTACTGTAGACCTTAGACACCTCATGGTACAATATTTTTAATTCTATATTAAATCAAGAGCTTTACCTTTTCTCTTAAAGCAAGCACTTTATACCTTATTGCTGGCATATCTGAATTGCCACCATCACTACTCTTGCCTTTTAGGGTTGTTGTTAAGTAAAATAAAGGTTATTAAACTAGCACTGCTATATGGAGACAGTCCATCAGATCACTTCAAGTGACTACGGATAAGGAACATCAGAGCTTTAAAATAATAGACAGAGGGGTAATTCATGCCCCAGGCAGGGATGTGCAAGATTTCAACATGCTACGCATAATGGCACACCATTAAAAACTTGTGAATTTCTTTTTTATTTCTGGAATTATCCATTTGTTATTTTTAGACTTCAAGTGACCCTGGTAAGAAAAAATGAGGAAAGGAGAACTGTATATAAAGGGGGACACTGTACTGCATGATTCCAACTATACAACATTCTCAAAAAGGCAACACTCTGGACAGTAAAGTTTTAATAGTTTCAGGGTCTAAGGGGTAAGAGAAGAATGTTTTTTTTGGAGAGACAACAAGATGGCGGCAGAGGTAAAAGCCTAACTGCAGCCGCACTCAACAATTTCAAAAAATACAACTAAAAGATAGAGTGGACACTATCCAGAACTACAGGAAAGTTGACTGACTGGAAATTCTACAACTAGAAGGAAAGAGAAAACCAGAAGGAAAACCAGAGGAGCTGTAAAAGCCTAAGGTACGGAGGCGCGGTGTGCGCGCGGGGAGAGGACGGAGCCGGAGAGGAGGGGCGGCTGAGTGCCTGGCTGGCTTTCCCCAGCGGGAAGGAGATAAAAGCTCCGGACTGTGCTGAACCCCAACTCCGACTGCACTGAACCCCAGTTCTGGGCGAGACCCTGGGGGTTCCAGGCTCACACAGGGGGAATCTGGGCTGTAAGGCGGAAGCTCAGGGGAGCGGCGAGAAAGGCAGAGCCCCGGAGTCGCGCACATTGCGCGCAGAGGAGGGACTGTTCGCTGAGCTGCTGAATTGCCCCAGCGGGAAGGACTCAAAAGCTCCGGACTGTGCTGAACCCCAACTCCGACTGCACTGAACCCCAGTCCTGGGCAAGACCCTAAGGCTCCAGCCTCATACAGAGGGAATCTGGGCTGTAAGACAGAAGCTCAGGGGAGGGTGAAAAGCAGAGCCCCTGAGTCGCGCACATTGCGCGCACAGAGGACAGACTGTTGATTGAGCTGCAAGATTGCCCTAGCGGGAAGGAGACATAAGCTCTGGACTGTTCTTAACCCCACTTCCAACTGCTCTGAACCCCAGTTGTGGGCTTGTTGGGGGAGAGACTACACTGTCTGGTAGCGGGCGAAACTCTAGGGCGCCTTTCTCTCAGAGGTGCTTGCAGCAAATACCAAAGGACACTGAGGTACACTGAGACTCAGGAACCTCCGAGGGTGGGGCTAACCGGAAGCCAAGGCTGTAGGCTCCACCTTGAAACTCTGCCCCAGCCAAGCTGAACTCAGAGGCTTTTGCAGGTTTCCAAGTCTAGTGGAATAAGGTTGTCTCCTGGCATAGACACAGCTGATCCTCCCAACCTACCAACTCAGGGAAGTAGCGAAAATGTCGAAACGAGGAAACAGATCACAAACGAAGGAAATGGAGGACAAAAAGCGACTGGATATAGAGTTCAAAGCCACGCTTATAAGGTTGTTCAACAATCTCTTAGAAAAGGCCGATAAAATAAATGAGACCTATGAGGATATGATAAGGGATCAACAAGAAATAATGAAGGGTCAACTAGAAATAAAGAATACAATCTCTGAAATAAATAATATTATACAGAGTCCTAAAAACAGATTGGAAGATTGCAAGAATCAAGTCCAAGATTTGGAACACAAAGAGCCAGAGGACACTCCTCCACAGAAGCAAGAAGACAAGAGAATCCAGAAAGTTGAAGATAATGTAAGAAACCTCTGGGACAACTTCAAGCGAACCAACATCAGAATTATGGGCATCCCAGAAGATGACAGAGAGCAAGATACCGAAAACATATTGAAAGAAATAGTGACAGAAAACTTCCCCCACCTGGTGAAAGAAATAGACTTACACGTACAGGAAGCACACAGAACCCCAAACAAAAGGAATCCAAAAAGAACCACACCAAGACACATAATAATTAAAATTCCAAGAGCTAAAGACAAAGAGAGAATATTAAAAGCAGCAAGACAAAAGCAGGTAGTTACCTATAAAGGGGCACCCATACGACTGTCAGCTGATTTCTCAACAGAAACCATGCAGGCCAGACGGGAATGGCAAGAAATATTCAAGGTGATGAATAACAAGAACCTACAGCCAAAAATACTCTACCCAGCAAAGCTATCACTCAGAATCGAAGGCCAGATAAAGAGCTTCACAAATAAATTTAAGCTAAAGGAATTCATCACTGCCAAGCCAGAGTTATATGAATTGCTAAAAGGGGTTCTTTAGGAAGAGGAAGAAAATAAAGATAAAAATTATGAACAAACACGTAACTATCAACAAGTGAGTCTAAAAACCAAGGGAAGTAAAAATCATGATGAACAATATTAACTGGTGAATATAATAGAATTAGAGGTATGGAAGGGGAGTGGACTGATGATTCTTGGGGAAATAGGGAGTGGAGCGGGGCGGGAAGAGACTGAACATAAACTGCACCTATGGATGAGGACAATGGGGGATGGGGAAAGGGCAGAGAATTGAATGGAAACTTGGTGTAGGGGAGCAATGGGGGGGGGGAATGAGGAACATTTGTAATAATATGAACAATAAAGATTTATTTAAAAAAAAAAAAAAAAAGAATGTTTTTTTTAGGGCAGTGACATGACTTTGTACGGTATTGTAATTGTGGATACATGTCATTATATATTTGTCAAAATCTGTAGAATACATGATGTCAAAGGGAACCCTAATGTAAACAGTGGACTCTGAGTGATAATTTTTCTATTATTGTATTGTGATGCCCAGACTTAGTGATCCCCAAGGACCACCAGGGAGCCAAGTCTGATGCAATAAACAAAAGAGCCTCTTCCATGCTAGCATGGGCTCTGTCCCACTCATGCCGACCTACAGCATGGCGGAAAAGAGCGAAATTCAACAAGTCAAGGGTTTTTTGTTTTTTTTAAAAATATATTTTATTGATATTTTACAGAGAGGAAGGGAGAGAGATAGAGAGCTAGAAACGTCGATGAGAGAGAAACATCGACCAGCTGCCTCTTGCACACCCCCTACTGGGGATGTGCCCGCAACCGAGGTACATGCCCTTGACCGGAATCGAACCCGGGACCTTTCAGTCCGCAGACCGACGCTCTACCACTGAGCCAAACCGGTTTCGGCAGTCAAGGGGTTTTATAAGGGTGGTGATGCCACTGCTTTGGCTGACCCTGATTGGTTGGGTGAGGGCTAGGGTCGTTACACCAAATGGAGGTTAGCTCTGCCCTGTTCTGCCCTGCCCCACAATACAAAATGGAGTCAGGAGTTAGCCTCACCCTGCCCTCTCAGTATGTCTGTCTTTTATAACAAATATATGTCTGTGGTGAGGGATGTTGACTGTCATTAGATGAGGTTGTGCAGTTATAGGAGTGGGTGGGTGTATGGGAGTATATGGCAATGCTGTAATTCCTGCTCAGTTTTGTTGTGAACATTAAATTACTCTAACAATTAAGTTTATTTAAAAAATCACCAGTTTTATCTTAACCAGGAATTTTTCATAAGAAAGTAGTAATCAGTTGAATATTTATATTGTAAAACATTACTTTGAAAGTGCAAAGCACCTCTATAATATTTTAGAAGCAACCAATAATCTCAAATCACAACCTGGAAAAATCCTATCTAATAAAGAGAGAATATGCAAATTGATCATCTCACCATCACAAAGATGGTGGTGCCCATAGCCAAGATGGTGGCACCCAGTCCCCTCAGCCCTGTCTAAGTCCCCCAGTCATTTCAGCCCCACCTGGGGGTGGGAGGGCGGCAGGTGCATGGTGTGGCTGGACCTGCCCTCAGCCCCCCAGCTGTCCAGGACCAACCCGAGGAGCAAGCAAGCCTCAGATGGCAGCTGCCAGCTGCCCAGGGCGGCCTGAGGCTCAGGTAATCAGGGCCAGCTGAGGCTTGTGCTGCAGGCAGTGGAAGCAGCAGAGATGTGATGAGGCATTGCCTTCCCCTGATTGCTGGGTCGCCTCCTGCCCCCGAGGGCTCCCAGTCTGTGAGAGGGGGCAGGCTGAGGGACACCCCCTCCAGTGCATGGATTTTCATGCACTGGGCTTCTAGTAGATAAATAAAAACAAATCCTCCTTTAAACATGCCTCGTTCAAATTTTAGTCACTTATTCTACTATACCTTTTGTCATAGTAAGCAACAGTAATTAATATATAATTATAGTTCATTTTTTAGTTGTCTGTCTCCCCTGGTAAGACATGTATGAGCCACAAGGGATCTTGGACTTGGCCCATATTATTCACACCTCTGTCTCTCAAATGCTGCTAACTTGAGTTTGAAGTTGTTGTACTTTAGGTTAATTTTTAATGTAGCCTGAGGCAGAGGTCAGGGCCAGTAGTATTTTCCAATGAACTCAGCTGGTCTTATGCCATTTTTTCCTGAAGAATGGCCTGCTTCTGGAATGTACCAACCTAACAGGTGCCTTTGGTGTTTGCATCTAGGAAAAAGTTAGAAACCGGATAGACACCAATAGATCCTCATAAAAACAAACAAACAAACAAACAAACAAACAGACAAAAACATTAACAGATGATTTGAATCACTAAGGAAATATCAAGAAAAATCAACATAGAAACTGAAAGAAGCCAAATGTGATATTGGAACAGCTTTAAATCTGAGGGAGGTTTCATTAAGACTAATTTAAAGTTTCCAGTTAAGATGATTAAGAGTCTCATAATAAATTGCCATATTTAATTTTATCTGGAATCACATGTTTATTTTAAAAATATGTAGTATTAAGTAACTAATTAAAAACAACCATTTCTTTAAAACTACCTCACAAATATTTTAATGGAATAAATAACCTAATTATTTTGGATTTATTATAGAATTTATTCATGGAAATTATAGACATTAATTTAGTACAGACTATACTTCTATCCCTTTATTATTCCTCTTCTAAAGATGTTAAGGATCAGGTTCCAAGTTACCATTTTTGTTTTTATTTTTATTTTTAAAATATATTTTATTGATTTTTTTACAGAGAGAAAGGGAGAGGGATTGAGAGCTAGAAATATTGATGAGAGAAACATCGACCAGCTGCCTCCTGCACAGCCCCTTACTGGGGATGTGCCAGCAACCAATGTACATGCCCTTGACTGGAATTGAACCTGGGTTCTTCCAGTCTACAGACCGATGCTCTATCCACTGAGCCAAACCGGTTTTGGCCCAAGTTACCATTTTTAACATTACCTTAATTTAGGGAGTCCTTGCATCCTTAGAAGTTCCACATGGTTATTGAGAAATGAGATGTTTAATTAAATAATAAAAGTTTTAAACATAAGTGAAACCCTAGGCTAATGTTTCCCATATTCCTTTCAGATGGTTCTTGAAAAAATAAGTTTGGGAAGCACCTAAGAATTCATCTCTAGTCAAAAGACATGTGCCCTCCATTAAATTATTAAAGGACCCAGAAGACATCTATATATATATATATATATATATATATATATATGCCTAAGCAACCGGCCAACCAGCTAGTATCTATGATGAGCAATGACCATCAGGGGGCAGATGCCCAACATAGGAGCTGCCGAGCAACAACTTTGCAGAATGCCTTCTCATACTCTGGGACATCTCAGGGGATGATGGACTGCAGGTTTTGGTCCAATCCCCACCTGCTGGAGAGACCCTGCTCACTCCGTAGACATCCTTTGAGCTCTGGTGCTGCCCCAGGTGGGCCTGGCCTGGAAGGGACTGCAAGAGGTTGGCTCTAGTGTGTGTCTGTCCCATCCCACTTAGTCTCACCCCACCATCCACCTTCTAATTAATTTCCTTTCTATGTGCACATATCAATGCACCAGGCCTCTAGTGTACCTATAAAAAGTGAAGCAAGCAGTTTTCCAAATATGTTCATTCACAGAGGTCTTTCTTCCTAATACAACAAATAACATATCTCTGCTTAATGAAAACAACATGGAAAACCATAAACTGATCCAACTCTGAAAAGGTTGATCCATTCTATGTGATCTTCACTACAAGTAATTTAAAGTGTTATTTGGAAATTATTTGGAGCATCTCAGATCACAAACACTATGCTAAGTGATTGCAACATAAGCTATTTGAACCTTGGAGAGATAGAGGAAGCCCGAATTACCTTTTAGAATTGCTCTGGAAATGTGAATCATCATTTTTCTCATAAGGCAAAATTGGTGAGCAACATCATCAAGGCATTGTCATCACTGTCTTCATTTTATTGGATGACCTTATCTTGGTCACTGGCCTAACATTTTATATTCATTGCTTCACTTAATGCACATCGGTTCTGTAAAGTGTCCATCCTTAACATATCCATTCAACAGAGAAGGAACCTGGAACCAGACTCACTGGCTCAGGGATATACCCTTAGAAACAGACAGCCATAAACCAAGCCTAGGCTGTTTAACTCCAAATTTTCATTAGCATTGTGAATGGGATTTAATTCCTGAAGAACCAATGTTTCAGCTCAGGATTCAGAAGCGTTCATAATCTCTCTGTTTTCACTGACATCTTTTGGGGATGCTGGTATAACAATACTGACTATTTAAAAAATACCAAATGTCTTGAAAAAATGAACATATATAATTTTACACATCAGTTCATTATATAGAAAAGTTAAAACATTGGGCAACCAAAATTTAAAGGAGAACAATTGCCTGGGGGGAAAACATAACATTTTTGCCTATTCCCTCCATCATTTTTCTATAGAAATTATTATGTGTGTATGGAAATACATAAGCATAGTTGATAGTTTATTTTTGCTTACAAATATTTATGAATAGTTCTGTAGTAATAAATATAATAGTGCCAACATTTAAATAACTAAACAGTGTTCTTTGAAATGAATGTAAAATAGCTTCACTTTGCCTGAGGTGATAGAGAAAAACAATGACCACATTTCTTGTGTGTGTGTGTGTGTGTGTGTGTGTGTGTGTGTGTGTGTGTGTTCAATTCACAAAAACTGACCACTCTCTACAAAAGAGCCCTCACTTTCCATGTTCTTCAACTCCCATATTCAGAATCACCTCCATAGCAGTTTGGCATAGGTTGCATAAATTTTACAACTTGCTCTACGTACTTGGAAATTACCTTATTCCTTTCAATTTTAAGCCTCTTTTTAAAACACTAGGCAGTGAAGGAAAAACATTATGGGCTTTGGCAAAGAGTCTAGGCACTTGGGCCTATAGTTATTATTATTTTTTAATCTCCAAAGTCAACTCAAAATATCTAAGGAATGAAACTTACATCTTAAAGCTTTGTTCTTGATCTTTCTCAATATGCCACTCAGGACACTTCAGTTGCAAGTGGCAGAGCATAATTCTGTCTAAAAGAAATTTATTTTTTGGAGAGATAAAATTGCAAACAAGGTTAACAAAAATTAAACTAAAATAAAATAAATAAACAAAAAAAAACTAAGAACCAAGCTTTGAACAGACAGGAATAAAGGTGATAATGTTGAAGGCCAGTCATTTAAGAGTTGCCCACTTTTTTTGAATGCTTGAAATTGAACTGGAGATTGATATTTACAGATGAATCTATTGTCAGAAGCTTTCAGACATCCCTTTAACTTCTATGGTAGGTGAAAACAACACCCTGCTTTACCTTCCCACCATCTACAGTGTACAGGAGTTCAGGTGCTGCCATGGAATCTTGGAGGCTAGAAACAACCAAAGTCAGCTATACACTGGAAACTTCTCCTACACCTTAAAACTTAAAAATAGTGATATTTGTAAGCACTCTTAAGAAAATCAGCACTCGCAAAAGTCCATTATATGGTAGAATTTGTTAGATTTTATTCAGCATGTCAAATCAATTTATAGTAACTGTAGGCACATGTAACACAGATAAAAATCTCCATAAAATGTTTTTACATAGAAAATAACTTAGAAAAGGAAATATATAATAGAAAACAAACATTTGTTCTACTGCCAAATAGGACTTAAAGCATTAAAATAGTAATTTAATTTTAAAATACGGCAGAAATTCCTTCACTGAAATCTAAACAACCTTAAATATAAAGTGTATGGGTAATTTTGGTACAGAACCTGGTGCATAATGTTGGTTTGAATCACCTAGTGAAGAATCATTTTGATCATCATGAATTTGCATCATGAATTATAAATGAAAAAAATAAACGCCTATACTTTTATATATTATGTGCCAATCAAAACCTCTCCCAATGATGAACTAATGTTAATTCATTTGATCAGTAAAATGTTATAATAATTTTGGGGAGACACTTATTGTTGTGATACTAGATAGGAAACAGGAGGCCTCAGCTCAACTATAAAATGTAACTTCAGGGACTTTAAATGGCAAAAGCACAAACATAGAAGCACAGCATCCTCTGAACTATTAGTGACCTGAAAATAATTTGTGTTTCCTTCATCACTTTGCTATTATATCACTTAGATCTCTGATGGACCCTTAGGTAATAGCATAGAATTTTTAAAGCCAACTAATTCTGGATTGAATGTTTCAAATGCTTCTGTCTGTCCTTTATACTGGAAACACTTTTCCCCCCAATGAATTAGTATGTTAATGCTACCCACACTCATCTGGAGCACATTTGGGACTTGGAGGAATATGACAACATTGCTAGGAATGAAAAAGGAGAAACAGAACTTGAAATTAATGGCAGAGTACATGGATACTTCTATGAAAGTTCTATCTTCAGGTTCTTAATATTTTATCAAGATGGCAATGGCAAGTCTGGGTTGACCAATGAGCTAAGATATGGTTATGAGATGCCTCAAAAAAGGTCAAAGTGCTGCTAGGAAGTGCATATTAGTAGTGGCAGGTATCCCAGTTGTTAATGAATTGGCATAATAATGTTTAAAAATTCACCTAGCTTGGTGGTAAGATATTAGTCATACTACTAAGAAGTTAGAATTACAAGAAACATAAAAATATTTAAAAGAATAAAAAAAATTAAAGAATTTGAGCACAGTTAGGAAATTTGTGGATAGTTTCATATAGACAAGCTGGACTTTGGGAAAAAGAGAGATGATTTTTTTTAAAACATGGAACTAAGAAAAAGAGACTAAGCTAAACAGGTATCAACTAGCATGAATGTGACAATGTTCAGCTCAGAATGTGGGAGTGGGGTTCAATTCCATTAAGCAATATTTGAAAACAGAATACTATTTATAAACTGAATGATTTCCTTTTCCCTTAAGTCTCTGTAACCTAAGGATTTTCTCCTGATCTACCAATCTTTCTCTTAGAATTTTCTTATTCTTATATAATTTCTCCCTAATTCATATTATTTTAATATATTCCCAGATGTTTCTTTGTCCTTTTAAATTGATGACCTCCTTGGTTTTAACAGTCATCAATTTTAGCTGAATGGCCTTATAATCGTTGTGAACATGGCTGACACATTTATCAGGCATCTGGCACAAGCAGTGCTTTACTTAGCTTTAAGGAGATAAATTGAGAGGTGAGAAGGAGGGCAGATAAGAGATAGTCAACAGCCTAAATAGACTTGTCACTATAGCAAGTGGAGAATCCTTAACCCTCTATGGTAGAAGTTCTCAAAGAATTGTTATATCGGTGGGGAGCACTCCTTGTTCTCATCTGTTGGCAGGTGAGAGTGGGCTTCTTGTGATGTCATAAGAAAGTCAATTTTCCAAAACTGGTATGGGAGAATGAGTGGCACTTATTTGTATGAAATTATTTCCAAGTTTTCATGATTGTGTTTCCCTTTGTCCTGTCAAAGAAGAAGTCCAACTGTGCTTTCATCAGGACTGGGATTGAAGCCATTGCTCCCCCTACCCCCTCCAGTGTGGCTCTGTGGTTGAGCATTAACCCATGAACCAGGAGGTCATGGTTTGATTCCTGGTCAGGGCACATGCCCAGGTTTCAGACTTGATCCTCAGTGGGGGGCATGCAAGAGGCAGCTAATCAATGATTCTCTGCCATTATTGATGTTTCTATCTTTCTCTCTGTCCTTTCCTCTACCTAAAATCAATAAAAATATATTTTTAAAAAATGCCATTGCCCGGAGTTTCCATTCCATGTTGGGACATAATCTAATCCAACATAAGCTAGTTTATTTTGTGCTCCCATCTGCAGTCCACCAGTCCATTTGTGTGGGCCCTGCATGGATGTGGGCCATATGGCTTCTAGGAACACCAGAGAATGCAAGGAAGCAGGAGCATAACCAGAGAACAAGAGAGCGAGAATTCCTTTGTCTCAGAATTACATATTCCTCAGATTTTTGCTGGCATGCAGTGGCTTTCCCCCTCACAACCAAGGATCTCGGTTCCCAGGTTTGACTGACAACCAACCACCTTTTCTATGTTACCGGACTTTACTGTGCATGTGTCCATCTCCCCTTTGTTGGTCCCCTTTCCCCAGTGACCTGCTGGGAACGGACTGGTGGTTCTGTGGGGAGTATAAAGTTGCAGCTTCCTGGTGAAGCTGCCTAGATGCCACAACTACAATGTCTGGCTTGCTTTTGCCCCTTTTCTATTAATATTAATAACTAGCTAACTGCAATGGTCACAGAGTGATCGATATATATAATCATGAGTTGGGTATTTTACAGTTTCACATGATTCTATTGTGTAGACAGGAGAGAGAATTGCTATTATAGCAGTTAGAAAGTTAGATGTAGGGGTTAAAAAAAAAGTGATCTCTGTGACCTCTGAGGCTCATTGAAGACATTTTCAATGAGTCCCCAAGATCAAAATGATTTAAATAATAATTACATGAGGACATTTCTCCCTACTTTTTATTCTTTAATGACTATACAGTATGGCTTTTCAATGGTTACATGATATGTGATATCAATTGATTGAAAGCAGAAGAAGAAAGGTGAATACAGCTGTCTTCTATTAACCCAGATATTAGCAATGCTTATAAAAATGTAAATAATACATACTACTCACTAATTATTTAAAATAGTGCTATTTAAAAGTGTGTTGTTTATATTAAGTAAGGATTCCCTATTGTTGTTTAAAGTGAATTAATAAATATTGTTTCAGTTTTAGTATCTAATCGTGAATATTGATTAATTTAATTCAAATAAATAATAACTCATTGGTATTTTCAATCATTTTTAAGAGTAAAAAGTATCCTAAGATCAAAAGTGTTGGGGAGTGACAGATAACACAAGAAGTTTAGAGGGACCCAAAAGCCTCTAGATAAACAGAGACTTTTTCCAGTCCTATTCAATGAGGTGTTCTAGGTATAAGTGGTATTTATCAATGTAGCCCATAGCTGAAAACTTTAAATTCAATAAAATGCTATCAAGTTATTTATACCTTGTCATGTTGGAAGACTGTTGTTAGTGGCTTTCCGTTTGAACCCTGGCTTCCACCCAGGAGTGACTGACTGCTCATATGTGCTGTGTCTCTGTGTTGAGAGGAATACTTCATGCACTCAGGGTTTAATGGCATTGGGAAATAAATATTCTATTAATTGCTCTTGTTTATTCCTAGGTTGACTATGAAATCATATAATTATAATTTAACTTGCCAATAGGGAAGGAATTGGGTGATCAGTAAGTAGAAAAAATTAGACTTTTTGATAGCTATGTGTTTTATTTAATAATAATTAGGTCCTACTTGGTCATCTTGTAAATTAGACTCTTGTGAGTATGGTTAGATTGATATAATCTCCTAGAGACGGACTGATTCAGGGTGCACAAACATATTTCCGAGCCTAAAAAGCTGAGTACCATACACTAGAAATGGAATTTCTGTGGAGCCATAATCTTTCCTTCTCTCTTAAACATGTCCTTGAAATTTGCAGTAATGGGTTAAAATTCATTTGACTCAGCTTTAGGCCCATAAGAGGCATCAAATGCCCAGCAGCTTTTATAAGCACTTATATCAACATGTGCCCATTGTAACATTCAGTGTTGAAAGATTTGTTCAGGACATAGATTTTATCAAAGTTTTTTATGTGTCTTAAATATTATGGGAAACTATACGATTCCACATAGAAAAAGCAAGATGCAACCGAGGAGTGAATTGCCCATTGATCTCCATAAAAACACTCTTAGTCTGTTTGAGTATCGAGTTCTCTTAGAAGCTTATTGAACTTTTGAGCTATAACTTTAGCTTTTATACTAATTCTTTACAGCCACGGTTTCAACCAGAGAGATAAATGTTTTAAATTAGGTGTCCAAGAAAACCATTAACCTTTACAGGTAAATTGTGTTATTTCCTTCACTACTATGAATTATATAACTAAAAATAATGTGTACACAGACAAAAGATGTTACTTGTGACCCACCATAAAAGGGATGTTATAGAACTGTTTTCTGGAGTGATGGATTTGTGCTGATGATATCATACTCTTCCCAGAGTTGCCCTTAGCATATGCCTCTGTGGTTCACTGCGTTTCGCTGAGAAGGCTATAGCTCCTGTCAGCCTGTGTTAACAAAACAAAAACAAAACCCTGAGGCTCATATAATCACTGCTCCTTCATACAACCAGCTGGTACAAGATGTTTGCTTATCTGCCTGGCAGTTGCCATCATTCTATAATAAATTTTCCTCTCCAAACACTCGTTTACTCTGTCTTGCACCTAGACCTATGAGTGAACTGAACACCAGTGTATTAAGCCAGAATGGGTGTATTCTACCCTAAGGATAACTCTATTTTCCATCCCTCCCCACTTACTCATTTGAAAGGAATGGAGCACGTATTTTTAAAAATTAAGCATATATTCTGCAACTGTGGGAGAGTTCATCCACTGCATACTAAAAAATTCTAATATCCATTGTTCATTCTGGAACAAAATAATTAGCCCAGAGAATTGTGGCCTGAGATGCTCTGAATATAAATGGGCTGGTTGAGAAGAATTTTCTATCTATATGAAAACAAAATAGCAGTGAAATCAGTTTCCCCCATCATTTTTCTGTTGTTTTTGCCCATAGGATGTGCTAAGAATTTATCAGGCAGAAAATTGGAAATGAGATGTGTCTTGTCAGTGTTAAGAATGTCATGGCTTTGCAGCTTTTCCACAACTATGGCACACATATTGAGGGGGGGGGAAACCCTTCGCACTAGACTTAGAGCGAATAAGAACAGGCTATATTGCTTTAGAAGGCTGGATAGAATTCATATCAAATAGAAATAACTATAGAAATATAAGGATGTGAATCCCTCTCAGCAATGACACAGATCACATGAATTGAAGAGGTCCCTTCTTTCTCTTTCTATTGCTCAGTCTGCTCAATGCCAATTGAAAAAAAAAAAACAATTTTATGTCACAAGTTTTGGGGTGTCATTTTGTTGTAGGATTTTATTTAGCCTTGAGCACTATTGCTACATACATTTTAAATGTCTCTGCATTAATATATATGATGTACATAGAGATTTTCATATATGAACATTAAAATACCTGTAACACTTTCTAGTAGAAACAAAATGTTCATCTCAATATGATTAGTCAAATGGAAGACAGTTAAAAATAAGTAATAAATGAATAGAAATGCAATGCATCTTCACTTTCTGGACTAAAATATAAAAACAAAATAAACGTTGTCTTTCTAACATGGGCAATTTAGTCATAAATATTGCCGTTTTTACTAATCTCAAAAGTGGATGTATCAATTTTTACTTGACATTTGCTTGACTATAAAAGAGAGTGCCTCCATAAATTTTGTGCTCTAGGCACATCACCTGCCACAGCCTAGACCTGGCCTTGCCTTTTCTTAATGAATAAAGAAGATTATCGTTGAAAAATATACTTATTGGTTATTTGTTTATCCTATTTGTAAAATGCATATTCAACACTTGTGTATTATTAATTGAATCGTCTGCCTTTTATTATTGAATTTTATGAATTCTGGATGTTCTTTTGTCAGATATATCTATGATAAATGTTCTCTCCCTCTATTAACTTACCTTTCATTTTCTTAATGATACTCTAATGAGTAGAGCAGTTCTTAATTTAAATGCAACCTGATTTATCATTATTTTCTTTTGTGGCTAGTGTCTGTATTTGCCACTCCAGGTGTACCAGATCTGATTCTATATATTTACTAAAAGGTTTATGCTTTACTTTTCTAATTTAGGTCTACAATTCATCAGGAAATGATTTTAGGGTACATTGTGAAGTATGTGATAGTACCAGGTAACTATTAACCTAGCTTCATTTCTTGAAGATACCATCTTTTCTCACTACTCTTCAGCATTAACATTATCAGAAATTCAATAATCATAAACATATGAGCACTAGAGTCTCCATGCTTTTCTATTTATCAACTTTTAAATTATTTTATTAATATCATACTGCCCTAATTCATATTGTTTTATCATAGGTCAGTGTTTCCCAAACTTCTCTCATGATGAGAATCACCTGGTGGAGTTGTTAAAATACAGATTCCTGAATCCCAACTAAGAAGTGCTAGAATTTTTGGGAACATATAGGTAAAATTAGAGCACTAGTTAAGTATACAATTTTACCTATATGTTCCCAAAAATTCTAGTTTAGCACTTCTTAGTTGGGATTCAGGAATCTGTATTTTAACAACTCCACCAGGTGATTCTCATCATGAGAGACATTTGGGAAACACTCTCATAGGTCCTCATATCTATAATATAATTCTGCCAGCCTTCTGATATTTATTCTTTAAAATTCCCTTGGCTCTTCTTGATTGATTTTTGCATTGACATTTAAAAATGACTTTTATAATTTGTCAGTCAATGCCTTTCATCACTCTCACCAATAATATATTTCATGAAATTTGTTATTGTATTGAAAGTATTGTATAATATCTGGGAGCAATATTAAAGTAGTTTTATACAAAGATGCATGCATATATCTTGTCAATTTGGATACCACATTTTAAAAATAGAAAGCTATTTTCATGTATAAACAAGACTGGTAAGAGTTTTAAATTCTTACTAAATAGCAATTTAGAATAACTACACATAGACATTTGTCACCTCCTCTCATTACATACACTGAGTGGCCAGATTATTATGATCTCTGAACACATAATAATCTGGCCTCTCAGCATCTATATTAGAGGCCCTTTGCATGAATTTATACATGGGTAGGGTCTGGCCAGCCTGGCCAGGGGAAGGGGACCTGGGTGGTTGGCTGGCTTGTCTGCTGTTGAACTCCTGATTGAGGGGACAATTTACATATGAGCCTTAATTATATAGGATATACACTGCAAAGCCACATTATTATGAATTCAGTGATCATAATCATCTGGCCACTCAGTGTATATAAGTTCAGTGAAGAAAAATTTCATTTATGGGATACTGTCTGAAGAATATGCACAACATAATGCTTTGCATAAATTGATAACATTTAGGCTTCTTCTCTAATCGATGCCCAATTCATTGCTGCACAAGGCCACATATGGACCTACGCTAAAAGGATTTAAACTATCAGTTAAATGTATGTATCATCAAGGAGGGAGATATGATCAGTGAAATATATAGATGTCATGGATTTTCCATCCCACACCTGGATATTATCATCTACCTCTACATTACACTATATTTTGGAGATTCTTGACAGAATTGTTTTGTTTTGGTTCCTTCTTAAAAAATTTGCCTCCTGAATTTCAGAATGATCTATATATATAAAAGCCCAACGACTGAATGGTCAAATGACCAAACAGTCGACCAGTTGCTATGATGCACACTGACCACCAGGGAGCAGACCTTCAATGCAGGAACTGCCCCCTGTTGCTCAGTGTGCTCCCACAGTGGGAGTGCTACTCAGCTAACTGGGATGACCAGTGTTCCCACAGTGGGCTGATCCCCAATGACCATGCCCTCCACCAGTGCATGAATCTATGCACCAGGCCTCTAGTATTACAATATTGGCTAAAAGCAATAATCCAAAATTATTGTTTTACATGACTTTTACTAATTATAAGATGTTTTATAAATATTATTTGCTGAACTATGGTGTTCTTTCTGTGAGGATAAGTAAGAAATAGATTAATTTCAAGTTTCTATTTGAGAGAATTCAGCTTCTTAACAGTCTTTTTTTGTATTGTATGGGACCCATAAGTCATATAACTAATTATATTTTCTTCTTTAAATTGAAATCAAATTATTATAAACAAATGTTTAGAATACTGTAGTACATGAATTGATTTTTTCAAGATATATTTGTGTATTAATAACTTTATTCTTACACTAGAGGCCTGTCACAAAATTCAGGCATTAATACTGTTGTTAGGTCTGGCCTGTGATCAGGGCCATCTTCCCATGCTTCTAGAAGCAGCCCCCCTCCTCACCACCATCCACTGTTGGTTCCCTGTTCACTATCAGGCCACCAGCCGGGGTTGGAAGGGACCTAGAGGTCAGCTGTTCTCACCTGACCACGGCCTGCTCTCTGTGTGTAGGACGACCAGTGGGATGGAGGCATTGGCCTGGCACCATCCATGTCACCTGACACCCACCCTTGGTTCCCCATTTGCCGTTGGGTGATGGGAGCCTGCTGGACAAAGGAAGGGACCAAAAGATGGTCAGTGCACCACATAGTAACTGGTTCAGCAGTTGTTCTTGTCATTTGGTCATTAGGGTTAATTTGCATATTACCCTATTATTATATAGGCTATATCTTTTTCTCATCATGTTTTGACTAATTTTTCTTCCAGTTATCTCCTTTAACTGTATTTTTTGTTTTATTGTGAATTTTATTGTACTATTGCCAATTTTACAGTGTTGTTTCTTTTCTGGCAAATGAATGAATGAATATTTCAGTGAATAGATAAATGATAAGTACAGATACTCTGAGAAACTTCATGAGAGAGAAAACTTGAAATTAGTTAAAGAGATTTTTGGACAAATGTATTATATAGCTTTTAACCATAGAATCAGCAGAGTAGAGGTAATGATTTAAAAATATTTACATAAAAAGCAGAACATTAAAAGGGGAAGAAATAAAGAAATAAGTTGGTGGAAAAGGCATGATTCTTTTGGCAGCCACTGAAGGGGAAAAGATGACAGCTTGGTTATTATACAAAGCAAATCATGAAGTAGGGGTACCAGGTAAGAAAATGAGCTTTGTAATACCATATGGTGAGAAAATTTTTACATATTCTGAGGTCATTTACAAGTTGGCTTTTTAAGCATAGCACAACAAAGGTCTAAATTCAGCCAGAGTTCTAAGGTAGAGAAATGCAAGTCACACAAAGCTTTGATTAACATAAAAACAGTATTCACTGATTATCATAAAAATGTTTTACCAAATTATGAAAGGAAGGTAAGAGCAGGAATTGGGCACTTTCCACACACACACACACACAGACACACACACACACACACACACACACACACACACACACACACACACACACACACACACACCAGAGAACCATTTTGGAAAGGTTGCACCAAAAGAAAAATCTGCTTCATGACATAGCATTCAGGCTGAAGCATTCACATGAAGCAGGTGAAGAATGATGAAGTTGTGTCTGTTCTAAAGACAAGAAACTCATGAATGAAAATGTTACCCCTAATCAGACTGGTTATTAAAGGAAAAATCTTGAATGGTGACAGAGAGCAATACAGCCTAACAGATAAATATTACCCATTGTTAAACAACAAAAATTCAAGCAGTGCAATTCTGATAAAATTTTTCCACAGAAACAATGAAGATAAAAACATTTTGGATATAAAATAGATTTCTGTGTTATATACCTACCACATGTATAAATACCTTAAACTTTCCAGGCACCTTAATGGGCCATAAACTCACAAGTAATTCTGGGGAAATGCTGGCTTATTTCAATAAGTAATACTAAGAATGTTTCCATAGGACCATTTCTTAATGTGCATTATGTTCTCTGACAACTCAGTATCACATCAGTGGCACTGGAGTGTTTGATAAGATAATCAATAAGATGCCTCCAGGCTCTCTGATTGGATACGTCTCTAATTATGTAACTGGTGGTTGAGTTTTCTCACACTGTCTCAAGGACCATAGTTCCATGCATACTAGGAAGCTAATTATGTTTAACATATAAGTAAATTTTAGTTTGCCTTACTTAAATTTAAATGAAGAAACTTCACAAAATGTATTTTTCACCAAAAGGATTACTTTCTAATAAATATATTTAAAATACATTTTCCTTATTCTAATTGTCTGAAGTAAAGAAAAACTACAACTTATTTTAACAACAATGTAAAAGATGAAAATGGAATACTACACTACAATGGCCTTACAGATTATTTTCATTTTGGCAACAGTATCATTACCCTTATGACTTCTTTCCATATGATATGAAACTAAAGGTCCAGTGCATGAAATTTGTACGCAGGTACAGTCCCTGGGCCTGGCCTGCCATCAGGGCCATCTTCCCAGGCTACCCGCAGCTGCCCGCCCCTTCCCATTCCCCATTTGCCATTGGGCAGTAGGAGCCTGCCAGCTGGGAGGAACTGAGAGGTTGGCTGTTCCCAAACACTCCACAGCCCTGACCCTGCTGCTGTCACCCTCTGTGTGGGTGGCAACCTGCTGGGTGGAGGCCTTAGCCTGGCACTGTTCCTGTTTCCTGTCACCCACCCCTGGTCCTCATTCCTCATCAGACAATCGGAGCCTGCCGGCCAGGGCAAGATACCAAGAGGTGGTCAGTGCACCTCATAGTGACAGGTCAAACAATCATTCTGGTCCTTCCACTGGTCAATTTTCATGTTACACTTTTATTATATAGGATATTTGAGATATTTAGACAGAGATGCCATGGAAGTATGCAATTCAACCAAAAGAATTATGTATAACTGGTACAAGTGTTTAAAAATAAGTGTACCATATTAGTAAGGGGTTATGCTTTCTTAAGATTTGTAGTAAGGGGCAGAAGATTCAACTGAAAGCTTGTAAAATTATAATCAAATTACAAAGCTTATCAATTTATAATTTTTAAAAAATATGTTATCTCTCCAATATTAGATTCAGTAGTTGGCAAAAGAGTACAAGGACATTTGCGTACAATGATGACGAACTTCCAGTTTAAAGGTGGGTGAGAGATATTGAGGCATGAAAACAAGTCACTGTGGGCCTGTAGAGAAAACATGCTTATGCTTTTTCATGGTTAGCTCTCTGAGCAAATTTTACTGGAAAGTGGGTTAAGGGACAGTCTTGGAATGTAAAAGATGACTAAATAGATAGTGAACACTTTGGAGAGATTGAACTTCCCTCAGGTATGTTTTCACATATCAAAATGAAATGAAACTGGAGCCATGTTAGGCATTGTAAACCTGGAGACCCTCATCTTCACTGCCTCCCAGAGTCATTTCTTTATATTTCAAAGAGATACAGCTTATCCCATATCCCTTTCTATTCCTGAGGAGAATTTATTTTCATTAAGGAGTGTTCTTTTCCCTCTCAAGAGGGTAACAACATGTATATGAGCTCCAAGACTCATATTTTTTGGTTCCCCTCCTGTGGTACACAATTCCTCTCTGTGCATGTGTGGGGGTCTATCTGGCTCTCATGGAATCATCTAATAAAATGGAAAGATTGGGGTCTGAAGAACCAACATTGTGATTACTGCAACTGACAGTAACTCTGATCTCTGCTCCCGAAATCTTTCCTTCAGAACACACACACACACACACACACACACACACACACACACACACACACATATCTATATCTATATCTATATCTATATCTATATCTATATCTATATCTATATCTATATCTATATCTATATCTATATCTATATCTATATCTATATATATTCACCTTGAAAGGAACTGGGAGCCCTGAGGGTGCAGTAGGCATAGGGACGTGTCTCGGCCCATCCTCTGCACCCCTTTACCAGCTCTTCCCAGAGCAGCCCCACTTTCCTGTCTGCCAGCAGCCCCACTCCAGCCACTGTCACTCCCATGTGCTGACAGCACTGGCCCTGCTCGCACCTGCTGATGGTGCGGAGAGATTAGAGCCAGCACCAGCAGTGGGTGTGAGTGGGACCCGCAGCATCAGTGTGTGCAAGCAGCGGCTGCTGCACGGATCACCCCTCAGAAGCATGGGCAGGTGGAATAGCCCTCAGGAGCAATCAGGACTGGCAGCTTCTGCTTGTACCTGCTGATGGCTCCAAGTGATTGGGACTGGTGTCAGGAGCCAGCAGCAGGTGCAAGCGGCAGCTCTGGTGCTGGCTGCAGATGCAAGCGGGGCTGGCTCCAGCAGCAGGTGTGAACACCAGTCAAGACCACAGCTCACAGGAGCAAAGAATTTTCAGTAACCACCAGAGGCTCGCCCCAGTGACAGTGACTTGGTCTGGTGCACCCACTCACCTGCTCCACCATCCCACTGCGGCCAACGCCTGCCATGTGGCAATGATCACATTCACATTACTGTGCAACCATCATCACTAGCTATAGAACTCGTTCATTTTGTCCAACTGAAACTCTGTACCTATTATGCACTAACTCCTTATTCTGCCCCTTTTCAGCTCCTGGCAACCATCATGCGATGGCCATCTATGAATTTGAATACTATAGAAACTTCATATAAATGGAATCAAATATGAATATTTGTCCTTTTGTGACTAACTTATGTCCCTTAGCATAGCTTTTCCAAGCTTTATCTATTTTGCAGCATGTGTCAAATGTTCCAGTCTTTTTAAGATTAAATAACATTTAATTGTATGTATATACCACATTTTATCTATTAATCAGTCCTTCGATTTTTGGGGCATTGTGAATAGTGCTGGTGTAAAAGTATCTTTTTGAATCGCTGCTTTCAACTACTGGGGGCATATACAAGGAAGTCAAATGGCTGGATCATATAGTAATTTTTCCATTTTTTCTTTCTTTATTGATTAAGGCACAACATATGTGTTCTTTCCCCTCCAGTACCCCTCCCCCACCCTACCCCCCACTCATGCCCTCACACCCCTAATGTCAGTGTCCATTGGTTATGCTTATATGCATGTATACAAGTCCTTTGGTTGATCTCTTCCCCTTTATCCCCACCCTCCCCTACCGTCCATCTGAGGTTTGAGCATCAGATCCCTGCTTCTCTATATCTGGATCTGTTTTTGTTTTTGTACATTAGTTTATGTTGTTCATTATATCCTACAAATGAGTGAGGTCTCTAACTGACTTGTTTTGTTTAGCATAATGCTCTCCAAGACCATACATGCTGTTGCAAAGAGTAAGAATTTATACTTTTTTATAGCAGTGTATTATTCCATTGTGTACATGTACAACAGTTTTTTAATTCACTCATCTGCTGATGGGCACTTAGGCTGTTTCCAAATCTTAGCTATGGTGAATTGTACTACTATGAACATAGGGGTGAATATGTCCTTTCTGATTGGTGTTTCAGGTTTCTTGGGATATATTCCTAGAAGTGGGATCACTGGATCAAATGGGAATTCCATTTTTAGTTTTTTGAGGAAACTCCATACTGTTCTCCACAGTGCTGCACCAGTCTGCATTCCCACCAGCAGTGCAAGAGGGTTCCTTTTTCTCCACATCCTCCCCAGCAATGTTCTAGTCATTGCACTAGTCATTAGTTGATGATAGACATTCTGACAGGTGTGAGATGGTACCACATTGTTGTTTTTATTTACATCTCTGGAATGATTAGTGAATTTCAACATACCTCTTCCATATATTAACATACCTTCAAATGTCTCTTATGTCCTCTTTCAAAAAGTATCTATTTAGGTTCATTGCCTATTTTTTTTATTGGATTGATTATCTTTATTTTGTTAAGTTTATGAGTTCCCTGTAAATGTTAGAGATTAAACCTTTATTGGTAATAACATTGGGAAATATGTTTTCTCATGCAGTGGGCTTTCTTGTTGTTTTGTTGGTAATTTTTTTTGCTGTGAGGAAGCTTTTTATTTTGATGTAGTCCCATTTGTTTATTTTCTCTTTAGTTCCCATTAGCCTAGGGGCTGTATCAGTGAAGATATGGCTTTGACATATGTCTAAGATTTTGCTTACTGTGGATGCCTCTAATGTTTTTATGGTTTCTCATCTTACGTTTAAGTTCCTTATCCATTTTGAGTTTATTTTTGTGTATGGTGTAAGTTGGTGGTCTACTTTCATTTTTTTTGCATGAATCTGTCTGATTTTCCCAACACCATTTATTGACTCCATTGTATGTTCTTGCCTCCTCTGTCAATATTAATTGAGCATAGTAGTTTGGATTTATTTATGGGTTCTCTATTCTATTACATTGGTCTATATGTCTGTTCTTGTGCCAGTATCAGGCAGTTTTGAGAACAGTGGCTTTGCAATACAGCTTGATATCTGATATAACACCCCTCCTACTTTGTTCTTCATTCTTAGGATTGCTGTAGGTATTAAAGGTCTATTTTTTATTCCAGATGTAGTTTTAGAGAGTTCTTTCTAGGTTTGTGAAATATGCCATTGGTATTTTAATGGGAATTGCACTGAATCTGTAGAGTGCTTTGGGTAATATGGCCATTTTAATGATGTTGATTCTACCAACCCATAAACACGATATATTCTTCCATATATTTATGTCTTCCTCTGTCTCTTTTTTTAGTGTCCTATATTTTTCTGACTACAGGTCTTTTACCTCCTTAGTTAAGTTTATTCCTAGGTATCTTAATTCTTTTGGTGTGATGGTAAATGTGATTGTTTTCTTAGTCTCTCTTTCTGTAAGTTCACTATACTATCTAATAAAGAGGGAATATGCTAATTGACCATCATGACCTCACAAAGTTGGTGGTGCCCACAGCCATAAAGAGGGAATATGCTAATTGACTGTCACACCATCAAGGATAGCAACACCCACAGCCATAAGATGGCTGCATCCAGTCGCCTCAGCCCAGCCAGAGTTGTAGACACAGGGCATTGCTGGGCCTGACCCCAGGTCAGTCCACCAGCTCCTCATGCTTGCTTCTGGAGTTCCCCAGTTCCCTCAGGCCCCCAGCTGCCCAGGGATGACCTGAGGGATGGGCAAGCCTTGGATGTCAGCTTCCAAACCAACACTTGAAGCGCAGGCAAACCTCAGAAGTTGGCTGCCTAGCCTTCCGGGTCTGCCCAAGGCACAGGCAAGCCACAGATCACTGCCCAGCCACCCACGTTCAGGTAACCCGGGTTGGCTGAGGCTTGCAATGCTGGCAGTGGCAGCAGCAGAGGTGTGATGGGGAATCACCTTCTCATGAGCTCCGAATAATCACCTACCCCTGAGCACTCCCTGACTATGAGATGGGGGAGGCTGTGTAAGGGAGAAGATAGTATACGGTCATCATTAAAGTACTCACAAGGGGGGAAAGCCTCTCAATTTATAATTTTAGACTGAGTCAATATATTTTTAAAGATAATTAAAATATATTTTTTCATATATAAAAGATTGAATGTTTTCATGACCAGCAGATTTGTAGTGTAAGAAATGTTAAAAGAAGTCCTGCAAGAAGAAATAAAATTTTGCCAGAAACAAATGCCAAGAAATGGAAAACACCAAAGACAGTAGATGCATAGGAAAAAAAAAATATATATATATAATAGAAGTTTCTTATTATTTAAATATATTTAAAGATAATTAACTATTTAAACAAATAATAACGTAATGTCAGTTTGATAACATCTGTGAAAGTAAAATGCATGACAACAATAGCACAAATATTGCCAGATAAAAATGAAATTTCATTACAGGAAAGTTTCTATACAAATGTGAAGTGGTATAATATCCACTTGAAGGTATACTGGACAAGTTAAAATCCTATATAATAAAGAGCTGATATGCAAATAGTAATCACACCCTCATGCTATCACACCATAAGGCTCAGACACTCAACACTGAGAAGAGAGGAATTGGGACCAGCCAGGCTGCAGCCTGGGTGAGGGACAAGCCTGCTCCATGGTCCTGGGTGGCAGCAGCTACTCCTGTGCCTCAGGCCCCCAAGAGGGACAGCCTCCCGCCCAGCAGTCCTGGGTGCCAGTAGCTGAGGCTGTGGCCCAGGAGAGGAACAAGCTGACCGGCCCAAGGCCCTGGACATCAGCAACTGCACCTGCACCTGCAGCACAGGAGAGGAACAAGCCACATGCCCTGTGATCCCAGGTGCCTGCAGCTGCAGCCTGGGCAAAGCTGCCCGCCCATGGTCCCCTGTGGCTACAGCCAGCCTGGGTGAAGCTGGCTCGGATCCTGAGTGCCTGTGGATGGCCAGAAGGAGGGAAGTTCAGGTCTTGGGTGTGAGTCAAGGCAGAAGCAGTTAGGGGCAATCAGGATAGCAGGTGAGCACTTAGGGGCGATCAGGCAGGCAGGCAGAGGTGGTTAGGGGTGATCAGGCAGGAAGGCCAGTGAGTGGTTAGGAACCAGTGGTCTCAGATTGCGAGATAGATGTCCGACTTCTGGTTTAAGCCTGATCTCACAGGGATCAGACATCCTCAAAGGGGTCCCCAATTGGAGAGGGTACAGGCTGGGCTAAGGGAACCCCTCACCCTCTGTGCACAAATTTCATGTAAAGGGCCACTAGTTATTTAATAGCATGTTATTCAGCTTCCAAGAGTGATTTTCTAATTGTTACTATTGTAGTTTATTTCTAATATTATGCCATTGTGATCTGAGAAGATCCTTGATATGATTTCAATATTCTTGAATTTGTAGAGACTTTGCCTGTTACCCAATATGTGGTCTATCTTTGAAAATGTCCCATGTGCACTTGAGATTAATATATATTCCATGGCTCTTGGATGAAATGTTCTGAAAATATCAATTAATTCCATCTGATCTAGTGAGTCATTTAGGATTATTGTTTCTTTGTTTATTTTGTTTTTGTTTTTTTTTGTTTAGAGGATTTATCCAGTGATGGGTGTGGGTTATTAAAGTCCCCAACACTGATTGTATTGTTCTCAGTCTCTCCCTTGATAGCTTTGAGGAATTCTTTTTTTAATATGTATTTGAGTGTTCCTGCATTGGGTGCATATATGTTTACCTGGGTCATATTCTCTTGTTGTATTGATCCCTTTAATACTATGAAGTGGCCTTCAATATCTCTTGTGATGGCCTTAACTTTGGGGTCTACTTTGTCAGATATAAATATCGCTCAACCCAGCTTTTTTCCCATTTCCATTTGCCTGGAAGATATTTTTCCTTTCCTTCCCCTCACTTTCAGTCCATGTGAGTCCTTTGTTCTAAGGTTGGTTTCTTATAGACAGCATATATATCATGTTTTGTTATCCATTCAGCCACTCAATATCTTTTTGTCTTTTGATTGGAGCATTGGAGCATTTAGTGAATTTACATTTAAAGTTATTATTGATAGGTATTTGCTTGTCGCCCTTTTTATTTTTTGTGCCTGTGTTCCTTCTTCTCTTTTTATTTCTTCTTTTTACACCTGTCCCTTTAGCATTTCTTGCATTGCTGGCTTGATGGTGATAAACTCGCTTAGCCTTTTTTTTTTTTTTGTCTATGAAGTTCCTTATTTCTTCTTCAATTTTGAATAATAGCCTCACTGTATAGAATATTCTTGGATTCAGTCCTCTGTTTTGCATCACTTTATAAGTTTCTTCCATTCCTTTCTGACCTGATGTGTTTCTGAAATCATTTGATAATCTAATGGGAGCTGTCTCTGTCTTGCAGCCATTAAAATTTTCTCTTTGTCCTGAATGTTTGCCATCATAATTATCACGTGTATTGGTATGAGTCTTTTTGGATTCATCTTGTTTGGGACTCTCTGTCCTTGTGTGATTTTTTTCTTACCCACATCAGGGAAGGTTTTCTAACCCTCTTCCTATCATTCTGGCACCCCTATTATCTGTATGTTGCTTCATTTCATGTTGTACCAAAGCTCCCTTAGGCTCTCCACTAATGTACTTATGACAATAATAACCCCAAAATAAGTGACTACCAGAGAAAAGAGAATTAGGGCACAGAAAAGAGAGCAGAAATGATATAAAAGAGAGAAATGTAAGAGAGAAAAGAAAAAGGAATAAAGAGGGGGGAAATATATATTTGCACACTGAGTGGCCATATTATTATGATCTTTAAACACATAATAATCAGGTCACTCAGTGTATACCCTATATAATAAAAGGCTAATATGCAAATTGTCCCCTCGACCAGGAGTTTGACCAGCAGGCAAGCTGGCCAACAGCCCATGTCCCCTCCTTCTGGCCAGGGCTGGACCCCACACATGCATGAATTCATACATAAACCAGACCTCTAATAGGGTTAGAGGCACTGGACGGGGGGTGTCCCTCAGCCCAGCCTGCATCCTCTCCAATTTGGGACCCTTCTAGGGATGTCCAACTACCTGCTTGATTGGGATTAAATGGGAAGTCGGACATCCCTCTCACAATCAAGGACTACTGGCTCCCAACTGCTCACCTCCTTACTTTTCTGATTGCCCCTAATCTGCCTGCCAGCCTGATCACTCCCTAACCACTCCCCTGCCAGCCTAAATGACAAATAAATGCTCCCCTGCCAGCCTGTTTGCCCCTAACTGCCTTCCCCTGGAGGCCTGGTCACCCCTAAGTGCCCTTCCTTGCAGGCCTGTGCCCTCCCCGCAACTTCCCTTCCCTGCAGGCCTAGTTACCCCCAACTTCCCTTCTCTGCCAGCCTGGTCATCCCTAATTGCCTTCTCTTGCAGGCTTGATTGCCCTCAACTACCCTCTTTTGCAGGCCTGGTCCTTCCCAAATGCACTCCCCTGCTGGCCATCTTGTGATGACCATCTTGGTCCACATCAGGGCAGCCATCTTTGACCACATTGGAGCAGCCATCTTTTGTGTTGGAGTGATAGTCAATTTGCATATTACTCTTTTATTAGATAGTATAGAGGCCTGGTGCATGGGTGGAGGCCAGCTAGTTTGCCCTGAATGATGTCCCAGGTTAGGGTGGGGTTTTCCTTGGGGCGTGGGGTGGCCTGGGCGATGAGCCTGTGGTGATTTGCAGGCCAGCCATGCCCCCTGATGACCCAAACAGAGGCCCTGGTATCTGGGATTTATTTATCTTCCATAATTGAAACTTTGTAGCCTTGAGTGGAGGCGAGGGCAGGCCAGGGCTGCAGGAAGTTTGGCTTTCTCTATTGCCAGGGGAAACTCAAGCCTCCTGCTCTCTCCAGCTCTGTGGCTGCTGCCATTTTTGTTGGGATTTTTTTATTTTTTATTTTCTACAATTGAAACTTTGTAGACTTGAGCAGAGGCTAGGGCCTGCCAGAGCGGTTTGCCTTCCTCCATTGCCAGGGAAACCTAAGTCTTGTGCTTGCTCTGTGGCTACAGGTTGAGACCCACAGGTTGAGAACCACTAGCAGGGTCACCTAAGATCATCAGAAAATACAGATATTTACCTTACAATTCTTACCAGTAGCAAAATTACAGTTATGAAGTAGCAACAGAAATAATTTTATGGTTGGGGGTCACCACACATGAGGAACTGTATTAAAGGGTTGTGGCATTAGAAAGGTTGAGAACCACTGCTCTACAACCTTGACTTCCAGCAGGCAGAACCAGCCTTCCCACGAGCCTGACTGCTATTTTCAATCTTAACATCTTAAATGGCTATCTCTGACAGGGCTACAGTTGGCGAAGTTGCCATATGGCTTTCTGGGTCTGAACAGCCTCTCTTCACACCACTCCCTGCAGGGATTATTCAGATATTTGTTTCATTTATAGCACTCAGGGTGCAGTCTTGGTATGGTTCTATTGATTACCTACATATGTCTTTATATCCATAAAATGAAAATAGATATCTGTATTGGAGACTGCAGGGAGGGCCTATCTCTTCAGGGAAAAATGGCTGCTTAGTTCCAGAATGCCAGTTATGTCTAAGTGCCAGACTCCTGGCCACCACTTCCAATCTTCTCTTCTCCCCAGCCTCTCCCCAGACTCCACAAGTCTGCTCCTAGCCACAGGTGAGTGTTTTATTTGAAAGGTCCTATGAACTGGGTTTAGCAGATAAAAGTAAAGTCCAAAGAGAGGAAAGAGCTGTGCCATTGTGAGCCCCTCTTTCCCTGGCATGGCATGAGTTGGCCAGTTGTTCAGGCTGTCTCCTTTGGGCTCAGTCTCTGGTGGCTGTGGGCTTAGGTCTAGAATCCCTGTCGGTAGCAGCCTGTGGACTTTCTTGCCACAGTCAGATGTTAAGCTTATCACACGGAACACAACCTTGGTGCCATGAGAATTCCTTCTGACCCTCTGGACTTGCAGGTCTCCTAATTTTCTCTAGCTCAGACCCCTGATTTCACTATTCTCCAGGTGTCCTCTGCCCTTCCTAGCTGCAAATTGTCTCACCAGCTGTATCTACTTTGCCAATTAGGGGTGGATATTATTTGACTTAGTTGTTCTTGTATGTTCTCTAGAATAAGGCTCGGGACATGTCTGCCTATTCTGTCACTATTTTGTCTCGCCTTAGTAACTTTACATTTAAATTTTTAGAAATCACTATAGCATCTGCCACTGTGGTAATACCATTTTACATTCTTACCAACTAGGCCCAGGACTCCATTTTCTCCATAGTCTCATGCCAACACTTGTTATTTTCTGTTTCTTGTTTTTGTTTTGTTACTTTATAAAATAGCCATATTAATAGGTGTTAAGTATTATTTTTATTTGATAGATATCAAGACATCTGTATTATATCATATTTTACTCTGAAATTGTAATAAAAAGTAATTATGTCCTACTTTAATTTCTGAGTTTAAGAATATTTGTGACAGCCACTTTTTTTAATGTTTATTGTAAGTATTATACTGATTACCCATGAATGACAAATGATGCTTGTCTTATATGTTATAAATTATAAGCTTAAAAATGTCCAATTATAATCTGATTTTAAATTGCAGATCAGAAAATAATGGATTACATTTTTTTCTTAGTATTTTATGGCATAATCAAGAGAGGTATTAACTTGTTGATAGAATGAACAATTGATAATTATTGATAATTAACTATGATCTGTGTCTATATTTAATTGATCTTTGGGCAAAATACATATTCATGGAAATTACATATGTATTCAATAATTATTGGTAAAACATTCATAGTTTTAATTTCACATTTCATAATATTTTGTTTAAAGCACTAAAGAAAATAACACAAATATTGATATTTAAATCTAACAATTCTGCTTTCTTTAAAGAGGTTATATACTTTAAGGTCAAGAAACTTGATGGAGCCGAAACTGGTTTGGCTCAGTAGTAGAGCGTCAGTCTGCGGACTGAAAGGTCCCGGGTTCGATTCCGGTCAAGGGCATGTACCTTGGTTGCGGGCACATCCCCGGTAGGGGGTGCGCAAGAGGCAGCTGGTCTATGTTTCTCTCTCATCGACGTTTCTAGCTCTCTATCTCTTTCCCTTCCTCTCTGTAAAATATCAATAAAATATATTTTTTTAAAAAGGAAAAGAAACTTGATGGAAAAAATATTTTTCTTAAGGGCATAAAACAGAGCCTTGCCAAAACCGGTTTGGCTCAGTGGATAGTGTTGGCCTGCAGACTGAAAGGTGCCAGGTTCGATTCCAGTCAAGGGCATGTAGCTTGGTTGCGGGCACATCCCCAGTAGGGGGTGTGCAGGAGGCAGCTGATCAATGTTTCTCTTTCATGGATGTTTCTGACTATCCCTTTCCCTTCCTTTCTGTAAAAAAATCAATAAAATATTACATAAATAAATAAATAAAGCAGAGCCTTATTACTTAAAATAATATAATTTAGTTATTACTTAATAAGTAATACCTAAAAATATAAATCTGCTTTGGTTTACTCTTAATAAAAGTATATTATAATTAAAATAATTAATTTTAATTTACATTTCAATGAAATATTTTCCTTTGCTAATTCAATTATTTCCTAAAGAATGTGATGGAAGCTCTAATAGAGTGAACTAGAATTTATTTCTCTGCCTCTTATTAAAATTGGTAAATTCTCTCTACTCCTGGCAATTTTCAGTGGATTGATTTTCATAATTTGTATTTCTGCATCCCAATAACAACTATTATCAAGTTTATGATCATTTTTTCTAGTTTCATTCCCTTATATGTTTTTACTTCCCAAATATTCAACTTTGTTTTTATATGCTCAGTTCATGAAACATTATAAATTATTATCACTAGAAAATATCATTTTTTCTTGTTTTCTTCTTCCTCTGATCAGCAAATTTTAAAAGACCATCCTCATATCTATTTCAAATTCTGATACATTTTAATGCTTATTAGAGGTAAATTAAATTAAAGTGATTAAGATTCTATTCAGGCTGATGATATATTAGGAATATAGCAGTGATGTTATTTTGAAATAAGGTTGTTACTATAAAGTTTCACTTTAACCTGAAATTATTATTAGGAAAGTCATTGTATTGCAATACAGAACAATTTTGGCTCTACCACTTTTATATCTGTGATTTCTAAAAGTCCTTTAACATATTTCTTTTCAGTTTTTAAAAAAGATTATGTAAAGAATTTTTAAAAATCTGCCACAGCATATGAGAACAGAGGCTACATTACAGATGTCTTGGGAGATCAAGGGATGCTTCCTTGAGGAGGTTATCATTTAAGCTGAACATAAATGAGTCAGACAAGGAACTTAGGGACAGTGTCCCAAACTAGAAGCCCAGAAAATACCTAAGGCTGGAGATGAAAGATTTTATAGGAACACCGTATGAAGTTCAGAAGACTGCCTTACCGGGTAAAGCCAATACCTGATGGATTTACCTGGTAAAAATGTATGAAATAGCTCTGAAAATAAGCATAAAGGAATATTTTTTTCAACATTGGGCCAACTTTGTTTTTATACATTTTGACATATATGAACAATAACCTAAACTTATATATTAGGATGGGGGGGGGGGCATGTGTTGCTGTAAAATTATGACCTGACTCTGAAAAACAATTAAAGAAAAATGCCAAGTTCATTTAAACTAATGAAAATATTATAAACTGATTCAAGCTGGAAAATAAATGATCAAAAAGAAAAAAAAATCAGTAAGGAAATAAAAGTTAATTGTGAAAATAGGGAACATTTTTGAATAGGCACTTCTTATATGAGCATATTCAAAAGCATAATAAGTATATGAAAATGTATTTAACATTATGATAATCAGAAAATAAAAATGAAAAATTAACCAAATGATATGAAAACAATTGTGGTCCAGGAGAGGGACAAGCCACCTGCCCCTTGGTCCTGGGTGCCTGTGGCTGCGGCCTGGGTGAAGTTGCCCACCCACAGTCCCCTGTAGTTGCAGCTGGCCTGGCTGAAGCCAGCCTGGGTCCTGGATGCCTGTGGTTGGCCAGAGGGAGGGAAGCCCGGATCCTGGATGCCTGCGACTGGCCAGAGGAATGAATCCTGAGTCCCAGGTGTGGAGCAAGGCAGAGGCAGTTAGGGGTGATCAGGCTAGTAGGGGAGCTGATAGGGGTGACCAGGCAGGCAGGCAGAGGTGGTTAGGTGTGATCCTAACCACCAGGTAAGCAGGCAGGCGAGAGGCTAAAGGCAAGCAGTCCCAGATTATGAGAGGCAGTCAGACTTCCCCCGAAGGGTCCCACATTGCATAGGGTGCAGGCTGGGTTGAGGGACGCCCCCATGCACACATTTCGTGTACTGGACCTCTAGTTCAATGATAAATGGAACAAACTCACCATCATAAAGCACATTGATAAACCTCAAAGATAATAGTGAATAAAGTGAAATTATAAAATTTGAAAACTGGTTAATTAATCTAAGGTGATAATATTGGGGAAAGTTAGTAACTAATGGGAAACAGAAAGGATTTTTATATGTTTGTGATATTCATATTTTGATCCTAGTGACACAATTACACAGTTGTATTTACACTAATAAAAGAGAAATATGCAAATTGACCTCTACTATGCCCACCAGCCAATCAGAAGTAAGTATACAAATTAACCAGAAAAGATGGCAGTGGCCCTGCCCCCCAGCTGCTTTGAGCCTATGGTAGTCGGAGAAGTCGGGTGCCAGTGCCTGAGGCTGGCTGAAGCCAGGAAGACCAAATAGCCTCCTGCCCCATGATTCCAGGTCACAGAAGCCACCTGCCCCATGTCTGCTGCCCGCCCCATGTCCTGGGGGAGACAGAAACCAGGCCCCAGCACCTGACGCTGGGTGTGGCCTGGGAAGAGAAGAAGCTGCCTTCCCTGTGATCCCAGGCCACAATCAGCTGGAGAAGCCTTCTGTACCACGTCTGCCCACCTCACGTTCTGGGGGAGATGGAGAAACCAGGTGCTAGTGCCTGATGCTGGCTGCAGCCCAGGAGATGAAGTAGCTGCCTGTCCTGTGAACCCAGGCTACAACCAGCAGGAGAAGTCACCCACACTGCATCCTAGGGAAGACAGAGAAGCCACCCACCTGTTGTCTAGGTGCCAGCACCTGCAGCTGGCGACAGCCTGCTAGGTGGAGAAGCCGCCCACCCTGCAGTCTCAGGCACCAGCACTTGTGGCTGCAGCGCAGGCAAAGAGTCTGCAGCCAGCCTGGGCGCCTATGGCTGACTTGAAGGAGAGAAGTTAGGATCCTGTCTGTGGTTGGCTGGAAGGGGAAATCCTGAGTCCCAGGTGCAGGGCTGAGGCAGAGGTGGTTAGGGGCAATCAAGCCAGCAGGGGAGCAGTTAGGGATGATCAGGCTGGCAGACAGAAGCAGTTAAGGCCAATCAGGCAGGAAGGTGAGTGGTTAGAAGCCAGCAGTTCTGGATTGTGAGAAGAATGTCTGACTGCTGGTTATCACCCAAGCAGTGACCTCACCAGATTGGAGAGGGTTCAGGCTGGGCTGAGGGACACCTTTCCCCACCCCACCATCATGCACAAATTTTGTGCACTGAGCCTCTACTATAATTATAAAAGTTTATCAAACTATATCCTGAAGATATGTTACTTTTAGTAGATTATATACCAATTAATGGGTTAATAATAATTGTAATACAAAAATATTCTCTATGCACTCTCATATCTAAAATCATATGGTTTGAAATCTCTAGTCAGTCTCCTTTTAAATTTCCTTTTCTGGGTCTGCATTCTGTCCTTTATCTCTTTCTTTTGGTAAATATAAATTATTCTCTTAACTGGCATTTTTTAAAAGCTCAAATGAATAATTTAGCTCACAGTTATGGCTTTAAAAGTTCCGCTGCCCTATTTTCAACTTTATTTTAACTATCTCTTTTTCTCCCAATTAACCTTTATATTTTATATTAAACAAACCAAGGTAGCAATGTCATGCATCAATTGTAAACTGCGTTTCTACATTGGATTGGGAGTAAAGCTTTAGAAGAGAGTGATAATATGTTAACGAGTAAACTTTTATTTTTTTAAAAAAATATTTTTATTGATTTCAGAGAGGAAGGGATAGGAAGAGAGAGATAGAAACATCAATGATGAAAGAGAATCATTCATTAATTGGCTGCCTCCTGCATGCCCACTGGGCATCCTCCCCCAACCCAGGGGAATTGAACTATGACCTCCTGGTTCATAGGTTGATACTTAACCACTGAGCACACTGGTCAGGAAGTAGGTACACTCTTAAATGACTGTTACATTTATTGACTACAACCCAATTTTTATAATGTTCTATTATTAAAGTTTCAACATTAAACTCTGTAAAAACTATTATTGGAGAATAGTTTTGTGTTTTTTAATCTCTAAATTGCAATTCATTAAAATAAAAATAATTAAATTCATATATTTTATTTATTAATAAATCAATATTCTTTACATATTTTACTTTTACACTGTATTTTTTAAATAATGTTCTTAAAATCATCAATTTGTTATTGGTAAATAACAAAATTAGAATGAAATAGAAGCCTTACAATATAGAAAATTCTACATCTCTATGGTAAAACAGAACACAGCAATTTTCCTTTTTTTTTTTTTTTTAGTAGTTTGTCATAATATTCGTCTCAGATCAATCCTCACACACAAATGTGTGTTTTGAATCCCCTGTTATTTGAAGAGAGCAACTTCCCCATAACAATGTGATAGCACATCTAAATTCTAAGGGATTTTATACCTCAGTAAACATCAATACAATGCAAATGATGATTTACTGGTTTTCTTTTATCTATGATCTTTTATTCATTGCCTCATGTAGAGAAAATGAGAAATGTAGTCTTTGTTCTTCAAATGCAGAGAGTGCAGAATCATTGGATCAGTAGCTATCTTTTCTTTTTTTCTTTTTTCTTTTTAATGACAAGGCAAGCATTCAACACTTTTGCATTTTATTTTTAGGCATTAAGAAAGTTCTAATGTTAATTATTTGTCCTTAAGAAAATGAATTTGGTTTTGGTACTTAAGTATTATATTGACATTTTTTTCTTACTCAAAAAAGATTTTGACTAAATAAAAATTAAAAGTTTAATTTTATGACATTCATTTATGCAGTGTTGACCTTCACATACCTGCTTTAAATTCTCTTCACTTGAGCTCTGATGGCGCAATGAGTCATGGAGTAACAGAGTATAAATACAAGAAAATAAGCACTAGTGCTTTATATTAAAGCATATTACACTTAAAGAGTAATTCTGCTTAATTTTTAATTCCCAAATATGAAAAGTGATAGGTCAGACATAAGCTCAAAATTAAAGAGCACATTAATTCTCATCAAAACAAAAAGTTTTCTAATGAACTAAACTCCTTTATAAAAGTTTCTTCAAGCCGCCCTCAGATATCTAAGTGTTTGGCAACAGCTGCCCATTCTACTGCATAGCCCTTCTTTGTTATTCTGCTTTTTTCTGGTTGTTATTGATTTTTGTTTGTTTGTTTTCTTGTTAAGACCTACGGCCTACCTGCTACTTCTGCTCGGTAATACGTGCTGCCTTCTGAGCATACGAAAGGACATGTAATTATGTGACAGCACAGAAATGAATACACATACTTCCGATGACCTTTCACAATTGGTTCTTCCAGGCTAATCATCTTCATCCTTATGACTTTTAACCATTTTTCTCTTTCAACATTCCTCCTCTCTCTTTCTCACTGTCCTTTCATTTATTCTTCACTCCCTCTTTTCATATTTTCACTAAGCAATTAATTAGGATCTACTACATACCAAACATTGTATTTGCTACTGTGATTATAAAGGCAAATATAATAAATAAATTGTCTTCAAAGAACTTGAGCAAACTTTGTAATCTCAACTAAACAAATTAGTATAATCCTGTAAAACAACTAACGTAATGGAAATTAAACACATGGATTCTTACTATATTCAATCATTATAATAATACCCTATAGATAAGTATCATGATATTTATTTTACAAATTATAGAAGTAATATATGCCCATTAAAAATACATACATATAATGATAATAAAATTAATAGTATTCTTAGCATGCTGAATGTTTATTACTCATTTGCTTTATGTCAAGACAATGCACTAAGCAGTTTGCATTTATTACCTAATTTAAATTCCACAATAAAACTTTGCTGTATGGGCTATTATTATCCTAATTTTCATATGTGAAAAAGTGAGGCAAAGACATATTAGATGACTTGCCTGTTTTACACTTAGAAATTGGTGATTCTTTGTTAGAGCTAACATCATTTGATTTCTGAGCCTGCACTTTCACAATGCTTGAAATGACATGAATATCACCCAAATTGCATTTTGACGTGTTCTACTTTGGGCCACCCCACATTCATTGTCCCTTTTCTTTGGTCACAGCAGCTTGGCGTTTCATTCAGGTATTGGCCCTGGGAAGTGGGACCGGCTGCATTACTCACAGCTCTGGTTATGGGCCTTAAAGCAATCAGCAGCGCCGTTTTGCTCTGCACGTGTGAGTGGCTTGTAGATTACCTTGACACCAAAAGCCAGCCAAGGAGATATTGAATGAGGACTTCTGAGTAAGAAAAAAATTCCTTTTGCTTCTGCAAAAGCTACCTAAAATTATCCTACAAATAAAAAAGAAAGAGTGAAGCCTTTTGATGCTATTTCGCAGCTATTTTGATGTTATTTTGTTTCTCATATAAATTTTGAAGCTGTTGGAAGCCACCTTGTCATCATGGAGAGAATCTAGGTTATGTATCTTAGAAGCAAAACATAAACACAGTTTAGTAAACTGAGCTACAGAATTATTCCTTATTTGAGCTATTCAGAAATCTATGCCAAAACCTTTTACTACTCCAATCTATTTGGATTGGGTTTCTATTGTTTGGTTTGGCTTCCTATTGTTGGAAAGCAAAAATTTCCAACCTGATACAGTTCAACAAAGTATGCTTTATTAACCTCACATTATATAGGCAACTACAGATTATAGGTAAAACTACTTTTATTGATCCCTCCAAATATTCTCCACCACTGTCTTATTTACTCATTTAACCTTGACACAGAACTCTGCCATTTCTCTCCCCAAAGTAATATTGATATTTAACCTCGTGTTATTAAAATATAACAGCAAAGGAATATTTCTTAAAAGACTCATGTGATAAGCCAGGCAGGAAAGTTTAAAGATTAGGATGAGATTGGTTATACCATTTACATATCATCTCTTTTTATAAAACCCTAATATGCAAATGGACCAAACAGCAGAACAACCAAATAACTGGTCACTCTGACATGTGCTAACCACTATGAGCTGTGCGTAGAACATGGTGGGCATTGACAGCAGGCAGCAGAATGTGGAACATGGCGGGATATAGACACGGCAGGATGGTGAAGTAGGTGAGCAGGGGCGCCAGACCAAGGCAGGGTGCTGGTCGCTATCATTGGGGTGAGCCTCTAGTGATTACTGAAAATTCTTTGCTCCTATGTGCCACAGCCCACTGGGAACTTCTGTCCGAGCCAGCCCCACTTGCACCCGCTGCTGGTGCCTGGTGCCAGCCCTGATCACTTGGCGCCATCAGTGGGTGCAAGTGGCAGCTGCCAGCCCTGATTATCACTGAGGGCTTCTCCACCTCCCCCTGCTCTTGGCACTGGCCACAAATGCTGATGGCACTGGCCACAATTGCTCCGCATGTCAGTGGGTGTAAGTGAAGCCAGCTCTGGAAGCATGTAGAAGCAGTAGCAGCGGGAGTGGGGTTGCTGGCAGACTGGGGACCCAGGGCCTCAGCAGGAGGGGCTGGGCAGAGGCATGGAGGATAGGCCCACTGGAACCTGGAGGCCCAGTTTCTCCCAAGGTGCACAAATTCATGTACTGTGCCCCTAGTCAATTCATATAGAGAGGTGATATGCTAATTTGTCTGTTATGGTGTCCCGGTCAGGACCAGTCTATGGGTGGGGATGGGCGTGGGGACTTACACCCCCAGAGCTAATGTCACCCTGCCTGTGTGAGTCCCTGCCCAGAGCTGAGGTGAAGCTGCCTGCCTGCATCCCTGGCTAGGGATGTGACACTGCCCGTGTGCATACCCATTCATGCTGAATGGGGGATGCTGGGCTTGACAGGGGACCTCTGGTTGTACTCCATGCCCCAGCTCCAGGCTGAGAGACCTCAGGTTGTGCCCCCTGTGTGGCAGGGATTGAAATGGAAACCTCAGGCTGCAGCCCTGCTCCGGCACCAGGCCAGTGCTCCTGAGACCTTGCCCCTGCCTGGAGTGGCTTGATGGGGGTGAGGCCAGCCAAGTCTGGGTCTCACCCAATAGGGGTAGGGCAGTTGGGTCTGGGTCTCCTGCATTTTTGAAGTACATATGGGTGGTGGGTGGGGACTTAACTCTAGTTCCCACGGCATGCTTCAGACTCTGACAGGAGGGAGATTTTATATACATTTTACTAATTTTCTTTCATCTCTGACACTTCTATTATAGAGAAAGGGCAAATACAAATATTAAAATATTTCTTCTAATGAATTCCCTTTTAATGTGCATGGATCTCGTGCACTGGGCCACTAGTATATAATAAAAGGTTAATGTACAAATCGACCAAATGGCGGAATGACGAGTCGCTATTATGCCCACTGACCACCAGATGGCAGACACTCAATGCAGTTGCTGCCCCCTGGTGGTCAGTGTGCTCCCACAGGCTGCTCAGCTGCGCTCATGGCTGGGGAGCACAGGTGCCACAGTGGGAGCCTCTTCCTGGCAGCAGGTGCAGTGGGCTGGTAGGAGCACAAGCAGCATGGTGCCCACCCCGATTTGGGCTCTTCCCTAGCCACCTGCCACCTGGTGGACTGCTACATCCCCAAGGTGTCCCAGACTGCATGAGGGATGTCCTGTTGATGGCTTCTGACATCCCCCGAAGGGTTCTGGATTGAGAGAAGGTGTAGGCTTGATGGCAGAGGGACCCCCTCACCCCAGTACACGAATTTCATGCACCAGGCTTCTAATTTATTTAATGATATTCACTAAGCATCTACCATGGGATGAAAATATGAACACATAAACAGAACCCCTGTGTTCACTGAGTTTAAAGACTCTAATTTTCTTCCAACATATACATAATCTTTAATGACACTAAATGCAAATAGAATAATAAAGCAATTTAGAAATTAGTAGGAAATAAATGTAAAAGCATATATAAATTTTCCTAGTAGCACAATCAAATTAGAATACCAAAAATCAATTGAATGTTCATGTTTAACAAATGCCCTTCAACTACATAACATGAAATGATCAATAACTAGAAAAATGTCACAATGGTTCCATGTTATTCCTGTAGGAACCTTTGCTACACAGAAGACGTGACATACATTCCACTGTTTTGACATGATTAAGTATTAAGGTAGTGACATTTATGAGGTAATTCAATGTTGAATTATACTGGCTAAAAATAAAGGTTTCTATTACCTGAGCATGAAGGAGTATTGTATAGAATCTGTAGTTGCAAATGATTAATAATTTAACAGAATTTGGTAATTTTAATAGGAAGAGAAATGACTACTAAATTAGAAAACAAAGTTCATTTCATAGAGCTATAATATTATGTTGGAAACATATTATAACCCATTTTCATTTTAATATTATATATATATATTTTGCTGAAAATAAATGAATTTTTTTAATACTGAATCAATACTAAATAGATAATCATGAGTCAGGCATTTCCAATTAGCTTTGCCTTAGTCAATATTTTTGGTTAACTATTATTGGTTAAACATAATTGGCTATCTATTCTGTTTGTTTACATTTTAGATATATTTCTTTTTTATTTTTAATATATTTTATTGATTTTTTTTTACAGAGAGGAAAGAGAGAGGGATAGAGAGTTAGAAACATCGATGAGAGAGAAACATTGATTAGCTGCCTCCTGCACACCCCCTACTGGGGATGTGCCCGCAACCAAGGTACATGCCCTTAACTGGAATCCAACCTGGGACCTTTCAGTCCACAGACTAACGCTCTATCCAGTGAGCCAAATCAGTTTTGGCTAAATTTTAGATATATTTCAAAATAAAATATGCAAAATATTTCCCTTCTATTGAAATTATTTAAGAGAAAAGTATTTTATAAACTTTATTTTGTAAAAAGCATGATTTATAAGGAATGCATTTCCCCATTATCACAATTTAATAGAATGTACTATTGCAGGGTTGAAAATCTACAATTTACAAAAGAACAATTATCTGAATTTTTTAGCTTATATTTATATTAAGAAATGAGATCCTTTCTCATTTTACCCCATAGAAGATTGTGAAGTTAGTTATTTAGGCAGAAGTTCTTTATTTGCCATTGATTTATTTTTTTAAAAAGCATTTTGATTTTTTAAAAATATCATCCAGTATAATAAAAGCATGATATGCTAATTAGACCAAACAGCCAAAGGACTTTCTGGACATCCTTCCATATGAAGCCACAGTGGTTAGGGGCAATCAGGCAGACAGGTGAGCAGTTACAAACCTGTGGTCCCTGATTATGAGAAAGTGCAGGCTGGGCTGAGGGACCTCCCCTCTCTTGCACGAATTTCATGCACTGGACCTCTAGTGTTTAATATAATACTTTTCAATTATTGTTTGGAAGGAAATTCCTTGCATTACTAAGAATGATAAATGGGGTAAATAATTCTTTGATAGGAGGTGCATTGGTTATAATAAAATCATGGGTAGTTGCAGCCTATAGGAAAAACATTGAAAGATGCTATGAACTGAATTGTGTTCTCCCCACCTCCGAATTAATAATTTGAATCCCTTCTCCCAAAGTGACTGCATTTTGAGATAGAGTCTATAAGGAAGTAATTATAGACACTAGAATTCTCCTCTCTCCCCATGTGAGAACACAGCCAGAAACAACCATACTAGCATTCTGATCTCAGATCTCCAACCTCCAGAACTGTGATAAAATAAAGTTCTGGTGTTTAAGCCATTCAATTAATGGTAATTTGTTATGACTGTCTGAAATGACAAATAAAAAATGATATTTAAAATGAACAACTAAGACCACAGAAGACAAAATTAATACTACTACTATTACTAATAATAATAATGATGAGGGTAGCTACAAAAGCCATTTATCTTTATTCATGAATTCCTTTATTAATCAAATATTGATTCTATTTCTACTATGTGCCAGATAGTGAAATAAAAGCATAAATAAGACTATTTCTGACTCAGTAGAGTTTGTTTTTTAGTGTATTATTTATTTATTTTTAAATATGTTTTTATTACTTTCAGAGAGAGGGAAAGGAAGAGGGAAAGAGAGAAATATCAATGAGAGAGCAACATCGGATGGCTGTCCCTGGGAGATTGAGCCTGCAACCCAGGCATATGCCCTGACTGGAATCAAACCAGTGACCTCCTGGTGCATGAGTCAACACTCAACCATTGAGCCACACCAGCTGGCTTAATGTATAATTTAATATAAGTAGTGTATGGCATTGGGTATAACAAGACTGCTATTTTAGACATAATGGGATAACAGTCACAGAAACCTTTAAAAAATGGCAGTGAATGTTGTAAGAGAAGAATACAAATTGAAGAAAAGCATTCTGGAAAAATACAAAAAGCAAATGCAAAAGTCTTGAGACAAAAAAAGCATAGCTGGTGTATCTGTGTAACCATCAAGGAGTTGTTGTGGCTGAAACCGGTTTGGCTCCATGGATAGAGCATCGGCTTGGGGACTGAAAGGTCCCGGGTTTGGTTCAGGTCAAGGGCATGTACCTTGGTTGTGGGCACATCCCCAGTAGGGGGTGTGCAAGAGGCAGCTTATCGATGATTTTCTCTCTCATCCATGTTTCTAACTCTCTATCTCTCTCTCTTCCTCTCTGTAAGAAATCAATAAAATATATATATATTTTAAAAAGGAGTTGTTGTGGACAACTGTGTATGTAGTGTAGGTGTAGTGGGAGAGTAAATAAAGATTGGAAAGCATGGATATCATGTTGGCCCATGTTAAAGACCTGGGAATTCATTCCGAAAGTTGTGGTATATTAGTTTAATTTGAACATACACTTTAATTCAAAACACTAGAGAATTTGCAGAGAAAACTAGAGGACATGAAATTGATTAAAAGATCCTGATCTTTATTAACAATGAAGAAATTCAGAGAGACAAAGAAAAAAATAATCCACAAAATTTTCTCCTTGGGATGTAACCATACATTTGCTTGTGCTAAATGAGGCTTCTTATTATCTGACCTAAAACAGCCTCTCCCACATAACCTGCTTAACTTTTCTTTGTTGCATTTACTGCTACCCCACAAAATGGCATCTTAGAATCCAAACATTTATTTATTTATTATTTAGTTTATCTGTTTTACCATTAGAATGTAAGCTTCACGAGGAAAGGAATTTTCTCTTTCTTCTACGTTGTATTCTAAATGGTTAGACTAGTGCTCATTAAATATTGAGTGGCCAAATTAATAAAGTTCATCAGTTGAAATCAAATTTGGTATGATGATGAGAGGAATGTTATAATAAAAATGAAGCCCTAGCTTAGTAGACTATTTGTCTATTTTCACAATAAGATTACAAGTTCTAAAGGATGGGCTGGTTTATGTTTATCTGATTTATGTAAAATTACCTAGTACAGCTCTTCAAAAACAAAGTCACCCGCTACAGATAATCTAAAGAAAAATTAGTTAGTACAAAAATGCCACAAATCAATTTTTAATTCATTTCAAAAATAATACTGCTATAAGGAAAAACGAAATTGGAAAAATAATAGGCTGAAGAAATAAGTTGAAGTATAAAAATTGGAAAATTAAATAGTTGTCAAAAAAGCAATAAGAATACAAAATACAGAGTCAAAAAAATGGATAATTGGGAAAATTTACTTTTACTTGGCATTACAAAAAGAGAGTATCAAATTAACTTTGAAGTTATTTTTACTAATATATTTATCAGTAGTAAATTAAATTGAATATAATTTCCCTTATGTTCCAGTCAATTTTTAAAGAATACTGACAAAATAAATTTATAGTAGCATTTCCTTGATCACTGTCATAACTATCACTATAATTTAATATTTTTCAACTATTTTGCATATTTATTTTAGTAGGTCCCCTAGCACATTTAAATATTGTTTGATTTTTAGAAAGTTAAAAGTAAATGTCATATTTAAAATGTATCTATTTAAAGATAAATATTAGCAGCATATAAATTTCAACCAGAATAAAATCTCTATCATTATTTTCAAGAATAACATTTTTCCTTGTGATTATTTTATTCAGACAAGGTTTCAGTATCGCTAGGGAATTAATGCAGGGATGATCTTGGGATTTGCATAGTAATCATTTTGACACATATGCCATACTGTACAGGACTATCGACACAGATGGTAATGAATAAACTAGCCATGGTCCCTAAGATCAGTATAAAAATGTGATTTTTTTTTATTCTTTGAGGCTTATAAGTAACCATGCTGGCTAATGAGTTAATTTAGATAAGCTTCAAACAAGAGTTTAATCACATTAATGGTAATTAGTAGAAAGCAGCATAAAATGAAGCCTTTTAGTTTCCATTCCAAGTTTTAATTAGCAATTAAAAGAAAGTTACTTGATCTAAAATTAAATTTCATTGTGTTCTTATAACTGATATATATATCGATGCAAAAAATTTGTGCAATGGAGGTGGGGGTGCTGTCCCTCAGACCAGACTGCACCCTCTCCAATCTGGGACCCCTTGGGAGATGTTCCTGTGGATTCGGCCTAAACGGGCAATCAGACAGACATTCCTCTCACAATCTGGGACTGCTGGCTCCCCACCGCTCTCCTGCCTGCATGCCTGATTGCTCTTAACCACTTCTGCCTGCCAACTTGATCACCCTGTAACCACTCCCCTGCTGGTCCAATCGCCCCAACTGCCCTCCCCTGCAAGTCTGGTCACTCTCAACTGTCCTCCCCTACTGGCCTGTTCACCCCTAACTGCTCTCTCCTGCTGGCCTGTTAGCCCCTAACTGCCCCCCCCTTGCTGGCCATCTTTTAGAGACCATCTTATGACCATATAGGACTGGCCATCTTATGACCATAAGGGGGTGGCCATCTTGTGCGAGGGCGTGATGGTCAGTTTGCATATTACCTCTTTATTATATAGGATAAAAGGCTAATATGATAAATGTCCCTCTGCCCGTCTGACTGACCACCAGAGAGCAGATGCTCAAAGTAGGAGCTGCCGAGATACTGTGATTTGGAAGCAGCGGTTCTCGGGTGACACCCCCTGAAACCAGAGAGAAGGAAACCCAATTCCTCACAGGGCTGAGTGATACCACCGTTAGCTGTGGGTTATACTGCTGCTGGGGCACTATTGGCCCCGGATCTGTTTTACTGCACACTTATATTTGTATTCCGCACCCTCTCACCCTCCGGGACCCCTCTGGAATGTCAGAGAGCCCATTTTTACCTGATCTCCACGGGCTAGGCCAAGGGACCCCACCTGCTGGAGAGACCCTGCTCACTCTGTAGATTCCTTTTGAGCCATGGTACCACCCCAGGTGCGCCAGCCAAGGAGGGACCATGAGAGGTTGGCTCTTGCCCAGTCCCACCCTGCTGGACACCTTTAATTAATTTCTTTTCAATGTGCTAAAATCTGTGTACTGGATCACTACTTTCTATGTAATACTAGAGGAGTGGTGCATGAAAATTATGCACTTGTTGTCAGGGGAGGATCCCTAAGCCAGCCTATGCTCTCTCACAATCTGGGAACTTTGTGATTGAATTGGTCACCCCAACAAGGTAGGCCCTGCCCCCCCCGCCCCACCCCTGAAGCTCTGCAAAAGAATTGCTCCCACAGAGAGAGCACCTGCCCACCTGCCACAGCCCACCAGTCTGGGCCTGGGCCCTTCCTCTCTGGAACAATCATGGAGCCAATGATTGATCTGTTGCCCCACTGACTGGTGGCCTAGGCCTCCCTCTGCCATACAATCATGTGATTGGTCATGCTCCTCAGAGGGAGGTCTTGCCCACCTGCCACAGCCTGCTGGTTGCCGGCCTGGGTCTCCCTCTTTGGGGCAATTATGAAGCTCCCCCATTGATCAATCCCCCTGCTGGCCAGTGGGTTGGGCTTCCCTCTACAGGGCATTCATGGGGCGATGGCCAGTTTTATGACCAATCGTATCACACCCATTTTGGCTGCCCTGGAGCTGGGGGGTGGGGGTGGGTGGGTTATCATGGCATAGTCATCTGGAAGGTTGTCTGGACTGTCATTCTGCTGTTCAGTTGTTTGGTTGATTTGCATATTATGCTTTTATTATTATAGATGTGAAATAGTTTTAGAGATGCTATTTCACATAAAAAATGTCTTCCAAGAAAACACTACCACATATACTTTTAGAAATGAATATTACTGAAAAATGTATATATTTAAGCTAAATAGTGGATGTGGTACAGTTATGACTATTTTTATATATAAATTAAACTCTAATAAATGGAAACAAAAAGTTCTATGAAAACATCAGCTAAATTAGTGCTGATTCTTAAAGTTTTTTTTTTATTATTATTTCTGAATCACATGTTTGCTTTTACACAATTGGGAAACATCTATTGTGTGTCATTTTTTTTTTTTTAATGTTTAATGTTTCTTTTTTTTATTTTTTATTTTTTTAAATAAATCTTTATTGTTCATATTATTACAAATGTTCCTCATTCCCCCCCCTCCATTGCTCCCCTCCACCAAGTTTCCATTCAACTCTCTGCCCTTTCCCCATCCCCCATTGTCCTCATCCATAGGTGCAGTTTATATTCAGTCTCTTTCCGCCCCGCCCCACTCCCCATTTCCCCGAGAATCATCAGTCCACTCCCCTTCCATACCTCTGAATCTATTATATTCACCAGTTAATATTGTTCATCAGGATTTTTACTTCCCTTGGTTTTTAGACTCACTTGTTGATAGTCACGTGTTTGTTCATAATTTTTATCTTTATTTTCTTCCTCTTCCTAAAGAACCCCTTTTAGCAATTCATATAGTTCTGGCTTGGCAGTGATGAATTCCTTTAGCTTAAATTTATTTGTGAAGCTCTTTATCTGGCCTTCGATTCTGAGTGATAGCTTTGCTGGGTAGAGTATTTTTGGCTGTAGGTTCTTGTTATTCATCACCTTGAATATTTCTTGCCATTCCCGTCTGGCCTGCATGGTTTCTGTTGAGAAATCAGCTGACAGTCTTATGGGTGCCCCTTTATAGGTAACTACCTGCTTTTGTCTTGCTGCTTTTAATATTCTCTCTTTGTCTTTAGCTCTTGGAATTTTAATTATGATGTGTCTTGGTGTGGTCCTTTTTGGATTCCTTTTGTTTGGGGTTCTGTATGCTTCCTGGACGTGTAAGTCTATTTCTTTCACCAGGTGGGGGAAGTTTTCTGTCACTATTTCTTTTAATATGTTTTCGGTATCTTGCTCTCTGTCATCTTCTGGGATGCCCATAATTCTGATGTTGGTTCGCTTGAAGTTGTCCCAGAGGTTTCTTACATTATCCTCAACTTTCTGGATTCTCTTGTCTTCTTGCTTCTGTGGAGGAGTGTCCTCTGGCTCTTTGTGTTCCAAATCTTGGACTTGATTCTTGCAATCTTCCAATCTGTTTTTAGGACTCTGCATAATATTTTTTATTTCAGAGAATGTATTCTTCATTTCTTGTTGATCCTTTATCATTTCTTGTTGAACCTTTATCATTTCTTGTTGATCCCTTTTCATATCCTCATAGGTCTCATTTATTTTATCGGCCTTTTCTAAGAGATTGTTGAACATCCTTATAAGCGTGGTTTTGAACTCTATATCCAGTCGCTTTTTGTCCTCCATTTCTTTCGTTTGTGATCTGTTTCCTCGTTTCGGCATTTTCGCTGCTTCCCTGAGTTGGTAGGTTGGGAGGATCAGCTGTGTCTATGCCAGGAGACAACCTTATTCCACTAGACTTGGAAACCTGCAAAAGCCTCTCTGAGTTCAGCTTGGATGGGGCGGAGTCTTAGGGTGGAGCCTACAGCCTTGGCTTCCGGTTAGCCCCGCCCTCGGAGGTTCCTGAGTCTCAGGGTTCCTCAGTGTCCTTTGGTACTCGCTGCAAGCACCTCTGAGAGAAAGGCGCCCTAGAGCTTCGCCCGCTACCAGACAGTCTAGTCTCTCTCCCAACCAGCCCACAACTGGGGTTCAGAGCAGTTGGAAGTGGGGTTAAGAACAGTCCGGAGCTTATGTCTCCTTCCCGCTAGGGCAATCTCGCAGCCCAAACAACAGTCTGTCCTCTGTGCGCGCAATGTGCGCCACTCAGGGGATCTGCTTTTTGCTGCTCTCCCTGAGCTTCTGCCTTACAGCCCAGAATCCCTCTGTATGAGGCTGGGGCCCAAGGGTCTTGCCTAGGACTGGGGTTCAGTGCAGTCAGAACTGGGGCTCAGCACGGTCCTGAGCTTTTGAGTCCTTCCCGCTGGGGCAATTCAGCAGCTCAGGGAACAGTCCTTCCTCTGCGCGCAATGTGCGGGACTCCGGAGCTCTGCCTTTCGCCGCAGCTCCGCTGAGCTTCCGCCTTACAGCCCAGATTCCCTCTGTATGAGCCTGGACCCCAGGGTCTCGCCCAGAACTGGGGTTCAGTGCAATCGGAGTTGGGGTTCAGCACAGTCCGGAGCTTTTATCTCCTTCCCGCTAGGGAACACCAGCCAGGCACTCAGCCGCCCCTCCTCTCCGGCTCCGTCCTCTCCCCGCGCGCGCACCGCGCCTCCGTACCTTAGGCTTTTACAGCTCCTCTGATTGTCCTTCAGGTTTTCTCTTTCCTTCTGGTTGTAGAATTTCCAGTCAGTCAACTTTCCTGTAGTTCTGGATAGTGTCCACTTTATATTTTAGTTGTATTTTTTGAAATTGTTGAGTGAGGCTGCAGCTAGGCATTTACCTCTGCCGCCATCTTGTTGCAGTCTCTATTGTGTGTCATTTAAAATAAATATATTTTATTGATATTTCACAGAGAGAAAGGGAGAGAGATAGAGAGCTAGAAACGTCGACGAGAGAGAAACATCGACCAGCTGCCTCCTGCACACCCCCTACCTGGGATGTGCCTGCAACCAATGTACATGCCTTCGACCAGAATCAAACCTGGGACCCTTCAGTCCACAGACCAATGCTCTACCACTGAGCCAAACCGGTTCTGGCTATTGTGTGTCATATTTATTGTCATCTGTTAATATGTAAAATTTTTAGCCAAAACTGGTTTGGTTCAGTGGATAGAGAGTCGGTCTGCGGACTGAAAGGTCCCAGGTTTGATTCTGGTCAAGGGCATGTACCTTGGTTGCAGGCACATTCCCGGTGGGGTTGTGCAGGAAGCAGCTGGTCGATGTTTCTCTCTCATTGATGTTTCTAGCTCTCTATCCCTCTCTCTTCCTCTCTATGAAAAATCAATAAAATATGTTTATATATATATATATATATATATATATATATATATATATATAATTTTTAGCATTGATAAAATAAATTAACAAGTGCAAAATATTAAAATGCTTTCTTTAAACAACCTTGTTATTTATGCTTTCTTTAAACAATCTTGTTATTTGGCATTTCAACCATAAAATTTACATAATATTTGTACATTCATATGTGAAATATTTAAAAAGAACATGCGATATTTCAGCTTTAGGTATATATAGTAGATTTTAATGTCATTTTTAGTAACTCTCACGTATGCCAAAATCCACAAGAGGAAAAGAATAGTCAATTGATAAATGTAGAACTATTTACTAGTCTAAAGATGATCTAATATCTGTTCAATAAGAGTTAATTCATTATCAAAACATTTTTATGTAGCACGGCAGCTTAATAATTTACATTTTCTTGCCGATGTATTATTTGAATCCCTTCTGCAATTTATTTTATTATATCGTTGTTGTTGTTGTTGTTTTAAGTAAGTGCATTTCTTCTTCTTCTTCTTTTTTTTTTTTTACTATTTAAATATAGCAAATATTATGTGCCAGTTTAAAGGCTTTACAAATGAAAACTCATTTCTCTTGCTCCACCAGCTCTATCACCAAACCATACCACACATGGCTGTTCTCTTGGTTTATTTGTCATGATGACAGGAGGACTTCATCCACCCACTGCATTGCTGTGTCCTGCATTGCTCATATATTCATTCTTTAATCATTGTGTATCTTCTATGTTTTTAACTTTCTTTGCAAATATAATGTACTAAATATATATGCATCTTCATTCTTCAAATATTATAAAACTATTACTTAAATGTATCTTTAACTGAGTTTATTCTATCACTTGATTTTTCAGTTCTTTTCAAGATTTCAAGACCTTGCAATAGGAACATAGAACTCTACAATTTTAGAAAAGCCCTAGTTGTTTTTCCTTGTCTTTAGCTCCTGTAATTAATTAGATTTAAGGTGAAAATTGCTCCTGACAGAGGTAAATTGTTAAACATAATCACAATGAAATAAGTTTTTATAAGCTAAATCCATTATAACAAGAATAATTAATATTATTTTCTCCTTGAATTTATATATTAGTACTAGAGGCCTGGTGCATGAAATCCATGCACTGGAGGGGTGTCTCTCAGCCCAGCCTGCACCCTCTCCAATCTGGGACCCCTCGGGGGATGCCCGACTACCTGTTTGAGCCCAATCCTTGTGGGACTGCTGGTTCCTAATCACTCACCTGCCTGTATGCCTGATTGCCCATAACCAATCTGCCTGCCAGCCTTATAGCCCCCTAATCACTCCCCTGCCGGCCTGATTGACACCTAACTGCTCCCCTGCCAGCATAATTGACACCTAACTGCTTCCCTAATGGCCTACTCACCCTCAACTGCCCTCCCCTGCAGGCCTGGTTGCCCCCAACTGACCTTTCCTGCTGGCCATCTTGTTACAGCGTGAGGGTGGCCATCTTGTGGCAGCCATCTTGTGATGACATGGGGACAGCCATCTTTTGATGACATGGGGGTGGCTATCTTGTGACATGAGGACTTGAGGATCAATTTACATATTACCTCTTTATTATATAGGATTGTTCTTTCTTTTATTTTTTGAGAAAAAGTAATTGATGGAGGAAAAAGATGATAGTTTTCCAATGGTCTTTATTTGGAAAAAATAAAATAAAATAATATTGATAAATAAGATAGCCATCATCTTTGGGTGCTTTCCATCTTTGGGTGCTGTTGCTATTGAAATACCACTGGCCTCTGAGATGTGTCTTCTGAAAAGAGCTTTTCTAGAACAGGTACTAAATATTATTCCTGGAGATGAATCTCTGTGGATTTAATCACAGATAATATATTTAAAATGTGTGCTCAGTTACTGCTTGCAGTGATAAATACTTGGCAGTGACTAGGGAATAATGCTTTACAAGTAGTTTTGGGCTGTTTAAACTTGTAATATGAATCTTGTTTTTAAAGAAAAGAGCAGTATATTTTAGTTCTGTATGAGTAATTCATGGCCTTGAGCTTCATGTGAGGTAAGCTCACATTCCAGCCCTGCTCACTAAGGTCTCAGATGTCTACCAGGAGCCCTCATAGCATTTGCTTTAAACATGCTTATGCCTCACAGACACTCAAGAGCTCAGTGAAAGAAATGACATATAAGCATTCCTTATATGAGGAAAAATGAAGTCATGTAAAGAAAGTAAAAATTATGCATAGATCATAATAGCAAATGAAAATAAAACCCCTTTACGATATTAGCAAATTCAAGCCCTATAGCACTAGCAGTCAGGTTGTATCACTAACCGTTTGCAATTAAAATTTTTTATTCTTACTGTTTCAAGATTTCTTTAATTATTATTCAGTACAAAGAATTCCTCTGTTTCATATGTACAAGAGGATAATATGTTGATTTAAACAATTTGAAATAAAATTATAGCATATTTTTGAACCAATCCTACTATGTTTGAAAATTTATATATTCATTTTAAATCATTGTGTATCTTTTATATTTTCTTCTCAAATATAATGTACTGAGTAATATAACAAATGCTTCTGAATTATATTCTTCAAAAATTATAAAATAGTTATATTTTATGTAGTATATTATTATATGTAGTGAATCATTTCAATTGACTTAAAAAATACCTCATACATATGAAATCACTGCTATCACTTTAATAATTTAAGTTGAAGAGGTAAAATTTGGAAGAAAATTATTATAAATTAATATATAGTAAATTTTTAAAGCATTATGAAGCTAAAGGATAGTTAAGGAAATGCATTTAATGTATATAAACTAGAGTTACAGGTTTAAGCCAACTGAGTTTCTTAATTAGGTATTAGACAATGCTCAAAATTTTTTGTTTTATTTTATTTTTAAACTTTTTTGTTGAAAGCATTACAGATGTCCCCTTTGATTGGTTGTTGTTTTTCCTATTGACCCCCTCAATTATGCATGCACCTTTCCCAAGCCTTCACCACTCTATTGTCTGTGTTTCTTGGTTATGCATATATGCATATAAATTTCCAAATTAATTACTTCTCAACCCTCAATCCCTGCCTTCCTTCTGAAATTTGTCAATCTAAAAAATATGTTTCATACCCCTAAAAATAAATATTGGTTAACAGATCATGAAATAATCCTAAATCCTGAAATATTATTACTTAGTACCATTGTCATTGTACATATTATCATAGTCAACTTGATTCAAATCTTGATTTTATTTATAACTTCAATAGATATGTTTTTTTACTAATTAATCCTGGGACATACTTTTTACTCTGGCAGTGGGCATTTATTCAAGTCTCCCTAAGCTTGAGTGCTCTCAGTCCTACTATTTTGTGCTTCTGTCACAGCCAATCAAAGACATTATTATAGCATTTCTTTTTCAATTTCCTGTGTCTGAGCTTCCTGCTACCACTTTCTTTTGGCCAAAACCAAAGTGGAGAACAGAAAAAGCTCTTGAGATAGATTTCCATCCTATGATAAAAATTTTCTCTTATCAAAAACAGGTTCCTTTTCCTACTTTATACCTCTGTCTGAGAATCTTAATTCCACCGGTAGCAAGTTTTTTTTTAACAAAAATGTCTTTTTCTCCAATTTCTTTGGGCTCACAAGGGCAACCCACAATCTATTTCAAGATTTTTTAAAGTTAACTCTGCCTGGTGCTTTGCTAGATATAAAGTCCTTTAACAGTTGCCTAAAGGTGCTAACAATCTAGGAAAAGTAGAATATAAACATGAATTTTAGTAAAAGACATTCAAGCATAATTTCATAAGGATAGAAAAGTAAAAAGTAATTAATCACAGACTTAATTTTTAAAAAAATTAAAGTTAATTAAGGAGATTTTGTCCACAGACATCAAATAATGTACTTCATTCCTAATGTTGTAAGATATTTGTATTAGTGTACTTTTTTTCCTTTTTAATGAAACATTATTCTGATGAAAGTGTTCTTTAACCAGAGTTGATGTTTCATGTTATACAAGGGGTATCAGTAGCAATGCAATCTAGGAATGGAATAGAGAAGCATCAGTATGTGCCCTTGCTCAGACCTTAATTTGAGTCTTGACTGAGATATTTATTACAAACGGTCAATGCAAATTAATTCCAAAATTGGTTAGTCCCTCTTCTTTTACAGAGGTGTAGTCTTGGTTTAATAACTAAGGCAGGGCAAAGGAAAATGTAAATTAAAAAAGAGAGAGAACTCATGTCAGTGCGGTGATTGTGGAGTGAAGGGTAGTGGGTGGAGAAGGTAGAAGGCATAGAAGGATAAATGATGATGGAAAAAATTAAATCAAAATAAATTTTTAAAAAGCATTTAATGGTTTCCCCTAGATGTTGAAAAGCAGATATTTGTTTAAAAAGAAAAATAAAACAAAACCAAAACTCATAAGAATGCAAACTTAAAGTTTTAGTGAACATGAATAATCATTAAACTCTTTTTTATATTTTGTTAACCCTAAAAACCAGATCTTTTAAAAATATTTTTCCTTGGAAAAATTAACTTTTAGTCAATCTATCCATTGCATCATCACTCATTCTTTCACTCATTCAACAAATACTCGAGCCATATTGGTAACTAGCCTGAAGTAGCTTTACACCATAGTTAGGGAAACTAGACTTACATGTAGGTGCATTAAGGATAAACTCAAAATGTGTGGCTTGCATGGGTAAGTGGTTGAGTGCTGACATATGAACCCAGAAGTCATGGTTAGATTCCCGACCAGGGCACATGCCTGGGATGTGAGTTCCCATCCCATTGTGAGGTGTGCAGGAGGCAGCCAATGAATGATTCTCTCTCATTATTGATATTTCTATGTCTTCCACTCCTTCCCTCTCTAAAATCAATAAAAATATATCTTAAAAAAGAATAAACTCAAAATGGATAAAAGAATTAAATGTAAGTCATGAAACCATAAAAATCTTAGAAGAAACATTAGGCAGCAAAATCTCAGACATCTCTCATAGCAGTATGTTTATGGATACATCTCCTAAGGCAATGGAAACTAAGGAGAAAATAAACAAATGGAACTACATCAAAAATAAAAAGATTTTGCACAGCAAAAGAAACAATCAACAAGATGGAAAGGGAGCCCACTGTATGGGGAAACATATTTGGCTATGATATATTTGATAAAGCATTAATATCCAAAATATATAAGAAACTCATACAACTTTACAAAAGGAAGACAAACAATTCAATTAAAAAATGGGCAAAGCCCATCATCAGATGAATAGATTAAAAAACTGTGGTCCATCTATATTCTGGAATAGTAAGATGCTGTAAAAAAGAAAGAATTCTTACCATTTGCAGCAGCATAGATGGATCTGGAGAGCAGTATGCTCAGCAAAATAAACCAGTCAAAGAAAGACAAATATCACACAATCTCACTCATTTGTGAAATATAATGAACAACATGAACTATGAACAAAAATAGATCCAGAGACATAGAAGCATGGAACATACTATCAAACCTCAGAGGGAAGGCAGGAGTGTGTGTGTGTGTATGTGTGTGTGTGGTGGTGGTGGTAAGAGATCAACCAAAAGACTTGTATGCATAAATATAAGCATAACTAATGGACACAGACAGTAGTGGGGTTAGGGATGTGCGGGGGTGGGGGGTGGGTGGGAGTGGCCAGGGAGAAGTGAATGGGAGAAAAAGGAGACATATGTAGTACTTTAAACAATAAAGAGTTTTTTTTTTTTAATGGGAAAATGACCTAAATAGACACTTGTCCAAAGTGAACATACAGAAGGCCAGGAGACATTTGAAAAAATGTTCAGTCACTACCCATCCAAGAGATGTAAATTAAAACAATGAGATATTACCTCACACCTATCAGGATGGCTATCATCAATAAATTAACAAATAACAAATACTGGCTGCTGGTGAGGATGTGGAGAAAAGGGAACCCTAGTACACTGTTGGTGAGAATGCAGACTGGTGCAGCCACTGTGGGAAATGGTATGGAGTTCCCTAAAAAAAATAAAAAAATGGAACTCCCATTGGACTCAGTGATCCCACTTCTAGGAATATATCCTAAGAAACCTGAAAACCAATTAGAAAGAATACCTCTGTGTTCATAGCAGTACAGTTTACAATAGCTAAGTTCTGGAAACAACCTAATTTCTCATCAGCAGATGAGTGGATGAAAAAGCTGTGATACAGTTACATAATGGAATAGTACATGGCTGTAAAAAAATAAATAAATAAAAGGGAGCCTCACCATTCTCAATAGCATGGATGGACCTGAAGAGTCTTATGCTAAGTGAAATAAGTCAGTCAGAGAAAGACAAGTATCACATGATCTCACTCATATGTGGGATTTAAAGAACTAAATAAAGTGATGAACAAAATAGATCCATAGATATAGGAAGCATGAGACAGACTATGGAATCTCAGAGTGAAAGCAAGGAAGGGTAGGTGGGTAGGAAGATATCAATCAAAACACTTGTATGTATATATGTATAACCCATGGACACAGACAATAGGGTGGTGAAGGCTTGGGATGGGGACAGGTTAGAAGAAGTCAATAGGGGAAAACACAGGACAGATGTAATACTTTCATCAAAAAAGATTTTTTAAACAGAGTGTTTTAGGAGTTATATGCTAATAAAATGTTTTTATAGGAATACCACTTACTTATTAAAATAATTCCTAGAATTCTTCACAAACTCATTAAAACAGATATTAATGGAATTACTTTTGTTAAAGCTTAGGTGAAGGTCCTGGAATCACATCCCTCTCCCTTTATATTTTCACTTAGAGGCCCGGTACACAAAATTCATGCACATGGGGGTGATTCTCTCAGCCCAACATGCATCCTTTCCAATTGGGGAGCCCTTGGAGGATATCTGACTGCTGGTGGGATGGGGCCTAAACTGGCAGCCAGACATACCTCTCACAATCTGGGACCGCTGACTCCTAACTGCTCACCTACCTGCCTACCTGAAATTCCCTCACTGCCTCTGCCTGCCTGCCTGATTCCCCCAAGTGCCCTTTCCTGTAGGTCTGATCTCTTCCCCAACTGCCCTCCTCTGCTGGCCAATTTGGTTCTGTTTGGTCAGTTTCTATGTTAGTCAGCGACTAAAGCTCCACCTCCTAGGCATCCATTGGCTCCTCCATGCACTGAGATTTGGCTCTGATTGTTCAGTGTTATAACAGTCAGTGTCAGGAGCTCCACCTCCTAGGCAGCCATTGGTTCTTCACACCCTTCAGATTTGTATCTTATTGGCCACTTACTATACCAATTAATGTCAAAAGCTCCTCCTCTTAGGCAGCCATTGGTTCCTCACACTACATCTACATTTAATTCTGATTGGTTGGTTCCTGTGCCAGTCAGCATTTGTTGGCATATCAACAGGGCCTGATCAGAAAGATAGGGCTGATAAGCAGCCCCAGTAGAGGCCTGGAGAGAAATGGAGGCATGACTGCTGGACAGAATGGAAGAGAAAGAGAGAGGCAAGTGCTGATCACAAGCTGCCACAGAGGCAAAGGATCAGTCCCTGCTTTTCTCTTCAGGCCTCTCTCTGGCCCGATTCACAGGCCCCTCAGCAGTCAATGCTGGGGTACCATTACTGCAGGACTGACTTCCAGTTGGTCGAGCCTCTGTCATTACTGGTCATTACGACCCAGGGTTTTTACATATTAGGATTAGGCTTCTGGCACGAGCCTTTAGGTCATTTGAGGAAAATTTGTTAAAAAGAATTATTTACAAATGGATGGGCATAGGATAGGGGAAGCAGAAAAAATAAGAAATTGTCCTGTGGCTGTCCCATTGCAGGCTGGAAGTTGTCATGGAGGAAGTGCCTACCATCTATTGGATCCTCAAATAGGCAGATAATGGATTGGGCTTTGGATGGAGGGTTACAGAAGCCCCAAATTATGCTGTGTTAGGGATGCTTGGGAACAGATACTACATTTATTGTTTTATTCTTAAAGGCAAAGAATGAGTTTCTGGATCTCTAGAATATTTGGCATTGTGATTGCTGAGACTCATTCTTGCCTTCTTTATTTTCTTTATATCCTTAAAATAACACTTTTTTTTAAAAGCCTGAACACTCGTTCATTATTTGAGAGTAGAAAGAGTTGACAACTATGGTTTTTAAAGAGTTTAACTTTTCTGACAAATAATAAACCTAGTCATGAAGAAAGATGAGGTGAAAATGTGAATACCAACGGGGAAGGAGCAGTATTTCACAGCTAGTAAACATTTAGGATGTTGATTAATAACTTATATGATCTGTGGTGCTTCACTGGTCTCCTTGTCATGTATTCTCTTCCCCCTCCGGCCTCTTACTAAGTATATAGAAAGAGAACCCAAGCAGCTCCATTAACTCTTTCTACACTCTGCCCTAAATCCCAGGATTCAGACTCCTGCAGAAAGTCAGTTCTGAGTGGTCCTCAGTATCTATCTTGTTGCCCCAGGCAGGGGAAGCCTGGCAGTGATTCACTTGATCTGTAGCCTCTAGCTTCTTTGTGTTTTCCTTTTATTGCTTAGTGTTATCATTCTACACCTTTGGTTTTCATTTTTTATTTGTTTTATTTTAATATTACTTTATTTACTTATCCTCATGTCAGAGTTATCATTCAAATATTCTAATCTGAACATATTTATTGCTTAAAACCTATCAAAAAATGTTTCTGCATTCTACATTTCCACGTGTTTTCAATTGTATGCATCCCTCAGTGAACTGTGAGCTTCCTCAGTCTTTTACCTCACACACTTAGCATATTGGCAGGACCTAATTACTTGTAAGACAATAAACAAATTATTTTTTTGAATCTGAATCTTGATTATTTTATTTCTATAAATATGTTCTATATTTAATCTGTTATGCTCTCCCGATGTGGATATATAATATTGAAAAAAAGTGATTACTCGACATGTGAGAAATAATTACAAAGACATAGCTTCTTCTATTTTTTTGCCTCAGGAAGTTTTAATCATGTTCACTATTTTATCACACAGAGGCTGAAAGATAGAACAGTGATCCTATATAATAAAAGGGTAATATGCAAATCAACCGAATGGCAGAACGACCTGTCACTATGACATGCACTGATCATCAGGGGGCAAACACTCAATGCAGAAGCTGCCCCCTGGTGGTCAGTGTGCTTCCACAGGGGAGTGCTGCTCAGCCAGAAGCCAGGCTCATGGCTGGCTAGTGTAGTGGTGGTTGTGGAAGCCTCTCCTGCTTCTGCAGCAGTGCTAAGGATGTCCAACTGATGGCTTAGGGGATTGTGGGCCTAAACCATCAGTCAGACATCCCCCAAAAGCTGCCAGGCTGTGAGAGGGTGCAGGCTGCACACCCTGCTGAGCGCAGAAATTCTAGTTTTATATAAGGGTTTACTTTGAATGCTTGAAACCATTTTTGTTTCTTTCATAATGGCTGCTTAGCACTACAATAAAGCATTATGTTTCTTAGCATAATTTTTGAATAGATGATATTAATGTATTTTTAAAGTCATAGATTTTATATTTTCAGTAAATTTTTAAGCCAAGTTAATCAGTTAAACATTTTTTATGACTGAATTTTTTTGAATTAATAACTTTACTTATAGCTTTATAAAATAATCAGAAAGTACCGATTCAATATACTTTCTTACTCTGCTCCCAGTTTCCCATATTATTAATATACTAGAGGCCCAGTGCATGAAATTAGTGCAAGGGGGGTGTGTCCCTCAGCCCAGCCTGCATCCTCTTGCATGGGGTGCAGGCTTAAGCCACAGTCTGGCCTCACTCTGCAGGAGGCAATTGGACAGGCTGATCAGGGGACAGCACTGGCGAGTAGCTGGCCCCATCCCCCACCACCCCTCCACCACTACTAGTTGCCATTGCACCCCGCCATGACAATCCCCCTTGGCTAGCCTGCTCACTGGCTTCGCCCCTTGCTGACTGGTCATTTGGTCGATTTGCATATTACTTTATTATATAGGATTGCATTGTTGTAGTACAGTTGTTACAACTGAAGAAACAATATTGATGCATTATTATTAACTAAATCCCATGTATTATGTTATTCTTCACTTTTTGTATTGTATATTCTACGAGTTTTGGCAAATGTATAATGACATGTATCCTCAAGTACAGGATTATACAGAAGAGTTTCATTGACCATAACATCTCTTCTGCTCTATCCATTCACCACCTAGGCCCAGTCCCTATATCCCTGGCAACCAATGATCTTTTGTACTGTTTCCATAGTTTTGCTTTTTTCATAATATCATATAATTGGAACCATGCAGTATGTTTTGAAGTTTTGGTTAAGGTTGAAAATGTGAATCGGGAAATGATCCATGTCCTCTCCAACACCACCCAGACATACAGATTTAACTTCAAGAGGCTGGGAGAGCAGGACTCATTCTACACTGCAACTACTGAAGGATGTCTGAAGAAACATCCATTTTATTAGGACATTTTTAACTTAAATAGCTATGTTTTGAAAATAGGTTCATATAACTAATGCCATTGATATTTTTCTCCTTGATGTAGGCAGTTACCAGTGTTATATATCATATTCTAATAAACCCAGATGTTCACATGTACACATTTGTCCTTAAATAAGAATCAAAATTAATATTACTTAACTGAATGCCTACAACTAGAAAGCTGCTTATGGACTAGGGAAATATGTGTGATTACATAATCATTGTTTATGAAATAATTCTTTGCCCAGTATTAATAATTTAAACCTGTACAATACTAGTTATTCCAGATAAATACTCCCATGTGATTAAACTTTATTTGTATTCTAACACAATACCATGATTTCTAATGTTTTGTTTACATGTCTAACTCATCTAAAACTGTGATTTCCTCAATGAAAATAGGTGGCCTTTACAGTATGTATATTAACCAAAAAAGGCAATTTGTAGTATTAATGTATAAATAGATAAGTTAATGAATAAATGAAAGAATAAATTATACTTTAGCTCATAAATTGATTTCAGATATTCAATTATTTGAAAAGTATTTTTCAAAGCTACACATTGCCTTGAATTTATGTGTACATAACATGAATTGATACATGTGTATATGTTTTTACACACATGCAATATGAATTCCTAATATGTACCATGCATTGGACTTATGTGCAAATTTATTACCTCATTTTACATGGGGGTCACCACAACATGAGGAACTGTATTAAAGAGCCATGGCATTAGAAAGGTTGAGAACCATTGCTATAGTCTTGACCAAAGTGAGTGATTAACAGCCCAGCTGAGAAAGCACCTAGGGACCCAGAGCTAGGCCCTCTTCTATGGGGGTAGAGTTACACCAGAAGTAAAGAGTTTACCTACCAGGATATTAACAGGTTAGGCAATTCTCTGCTGAATACAATTCATATATCTTATGTTCTAGTCTTGATGAGTCATCCAGGATACTAGCAAAAAAGTAAATGTTGATATTTATCAAATTTTAGAACATATGTATGGATGATATTGCTTTGGGAATCCAGAAAAAAAAAGTTATTTTTATTTTCCTTTTGTAGTATCATGGAGTATTGGGTTATAAATTAGTTGTTATTAGAAATATAATGCTTGGATTAGTAGACACATTAACAAAATATTTGAATAATCTTTTAAAAGCCTTTTCAAATGCCTTCAGAATGAATAGTGGGGAAAAACTAAAATCTGAAGAGATACAAATATAGATTCAAATATTAAATGTCACCTACTTTGGGGATTCATTAATTAGATTAATCTCTTTAATCTTTATTTTTTATCATCAGTAAAATTTAAGTCATCGTCTCTTCTTAAGATTGCTTTGTGAATTGAATATGTAGCATTTATACCACTTGTGAAACACAATGCAGGAATTGAAGCATAGTAGGTAGTAAAGAATGGTGATTGATTGTTGCTGCTGATGATGATCAATGACAATGAAGAAGAAAAAGACAAAAATAAAAATGACAAAGAATGACACTGAAGATATTGAATAAATACTAGTGTGCTTTCTTTAGAAAATATCATATTTGACTTCATGCAATGTTATAAAATGTTATGAGTAAGACCATGCAGAAGTGGTCCATTCAGAAGTTTAGAAAGTAGATTTTAAATTCACATAATGAAATAATATTATGGGAGAGAAATTATATAGTAATCTTTCAATTTTATTTAAAATATATTCTATCCAAGTTGTGGTGAATTTAAAATGGATAGGGAAGAAAGAAGAGACTCAGATTGCTAAATAGGGAAAACATGTATAAATAAAATAGGCAAAAATATAAAGAACAGTTGATAAGTTGACTTAACTAATTCTCCTAGACAATGTTTTACTTCTTACCTAGTACCTTTCTAATGAACCAGAAATTTGTCCTGTGGAACCTTAAAATATCAGTAATCACGTGATTATATAGAATAGAAAATAAATTTATAATGATAATTTGGTAATATATAATTAAACTGTCTTTGAACAGTCTTGGTGACATTTAATGATCAATCTTGGTGACATTTAATGATTTCCAAGATATATTTAAACCACTTGACATAAATACTCAAAATACATTCAAAAAAAGATCTTCATTTTCTCTCATCTTTTAATCTTCATAAGTCTTTGAAGAAATGTTAGCTCTAATGCACAAAGTTATCCACAAGCCAGGTTTGTTGTACTGTAAGAATAAGCTTCCCTGAGGAAACACTACAGATCATATGCCTTGATGTTGAATAGCTTACTTTCCGAAAGGCTGACAAGAATGTAGAAGAATTAGTACCACCCTTTTAAATAACTTAGGAGGAATTTTTTTCTAATGTGTAATGTAGGAAATACATCAGATCTTTTTCAGACTTTGAAAATAAGACAGAAAGGCTACTTTAATTATTTTCATCTTGTTATTTTTAGTAGAATTTTTTATAGATATGTAGGATTTTTACATTACTGAAACATCTCAAATATCCTGAACTCAAGGGACTTCAGAAAGTGGGAGGTTTGTAAAAATACTATGTTATAGTTGCAATTATAAAGAAAAGACATTCTCCACTTAATATTTTAGTAATGTGAAAACTAGTTATATGGCATCTGTACCCTTCCCCCCCCTCATAAACACACATCAATCATCTGTGTACATAAGCTACTACACTATATTGGTATAAATATAAAACTACATTGACTTATATGTGTACATGGGTTTATATTTTTTATTCTCTCTGGAATAGTCAATTAAATTGCATTTCTTTCTTTTGATAAAATTATTCAATAGTTCTGTTATAAAAATAATAAATTATTATAAAATCATTTATATGGTATCCAAAGGATATTGTTTTAGATTTGAGATAATAAAACTTAATCTTGATGATATTTTTTAAATGTTATTGAATTCCTTCTAAAAAACTTTTGGATAATAATTTGATCCTACAGATTGGAAAATAACATCCTTTATTATTAAAATAATTGCTAAAAGGACTCAAAATTAATTATGTTTGAAAACCTGAAAAATAAATGTACTGATTTTTTTAAAGATTCATTTTCTTGCCTTCCTGTCACGCCGCATGGAGACTATGGCTGTGAGGGGTCCTGTCTTGCGCCCCTGGCTGGCCAGCATGGTGCTGGGCGCGGACCACCTGGCCTGTCTCAAGGTGTCTAGGGTAAAGGCAGCAGTAATGCTGATGTTGGCGAGCAAACTAAAGCGGGATGATGGTCTCAAAGGGTCCTGGACGTCAGCTCTGAGGGTGTCTGTGAGGCACAGACTGCTCCTTAAAGCGGTTGCAGAACTTGATGCAAACATACCTTGTGCATTTTCCTGACCCCAGCAAGCTTCATTGCTTTCAGCTAACTGCAACCCCAGATGCGGGTTACTACCAAAGGGTACAATTTCCTTTTGAAACGGAAGTTCCTGATGCATACAACCTGGTGCCGCCCAAAGTGAGATTCTTGACCAGGATCTGGCGCCCCAACATCACAGAGACGGGAGGGATATGCCTGAGTGTACCGAGAGCATGCCGTCGATGGCACTGGCTGGGCTCCCAGAAGTTTGGGGATTAAACTCTTTGTTTACTGGTCTTCTGAACTTCAATGACCCGCTGAATATCGAGGCTGCAGAGCATCACCTGAGGGACAAAGAGGACTTCTGGAATAAAGTGGGAAGGCTACAATAAGTGGTACCCAGATAACAGGAGGGGCGCCTGCAGCACGGATTGTGCTAGATGGTAGTCTCTAGCTCTCAGGGGGCTTTCACCCCAGTCCTCACTTCCCACAGACCCACTGGCTCTGCTGGGTCCTGTGACGTGTCCTGCAGAGGAACCTCTCCAAGACTGTCCATTGTAGACAGAGTTCCACATACTAGTAAATGCAGCAAGAAAATGAGTTTGGACTCAAAAGAGTTATCTGCTTACTTTAACATGTTTACTTTGTGAACCTGTACTCTGTAGGCTGAGAAAATGCTTGAGAAGTTGTAATGAACTCAGAATCACAGCTTGCCTCTCACCTTCCCCCAAATCACTTCCCTGCACAGCAATGCCAATGACATACCCACCGGGCAGGTGGGCCGCTCTGAAGCCCCTGCAAACTGTGATTCAATGCCAGTCTCTTATCTTCTCCCAGGAATGTAGGCTGTTCCTCAGAGCCTGAGGCTCCCAGGATGCAGTCACTCACTGTAGATCTCTTACTGAAATGCGTATTTTATTTAATGTAAGTATATATTTGAAACAGATTTGTAATTTGTACAATTTAATGCTTTTTTTTCTATTCTCAAAAAAGATACATTTTCTTCAATAACATTTGGTATACTTAACACATTTGAAAATTATTTATTAATATTGAATGATGCAATGTGGGGTGAACTTATTCTTTAGTTTTTAACTTTATTAAATTTATTGGTATGACATTGGTTAATAAAATTATATAGTTTCAGATGTACAATTCTATAAGACATCATCTATATATTGCATTGTGTGTTCACCATCCAAAGTTAAGTCTCCTTTCATCACCATCTTTGACCCTCTTTACCCCTCTCCCCTACATCCTTTCCATGTGGCAACCACAATACACTATCTGTGCCTATATAAGCTTTTGTTTGTTGCTTTCGATTTTATATTCTGCATGTGGTCCATGTTGCTTATTTAGCTTAGCATATCTTTAAAATCCATCTGTGCTGTCACAAATGGGAATATTTAATCTTGTCTTATGGCTGAATAGTTTTGTATATACTGTATGTACCACGTCTTCTTTATTCAATCATCTGTAGGAGAACATGTTTGTTGTTTCCATGCCTTGGCCACCATGCACAACGAGGCGGTGATTGCACATAGGAGTACATATATCTTTACAAATAAACATTTAAATATTTTTGGGGTAGATACCAAGAAGCGAGGTTGCTGGGTGATATGGCAACTCTATTCTTAATTTTTTGAGGAATGACAATACTGTTTTCCATAGTGGCTATGCCAATTTACATTCCCACCAGCAGTGTATAAGGGTTCCATTTTCTACTAAACCTCTTAAAGACTTGCTATTACTTGTCTTGTTGATAATAGCCATTCTAACAGGTATGAGATGGTATCTAATTGTAGTTTTAATTTACATTTCCCTAATAGTTAGTGAAGTAGAGCATCTTCCTATATCTCTGTTGGCAATTTGTGTGTTTTCTTGGGAGAAGTATCTGTTCAGGTCCTCTCCCAATTTTCAATTTGATTGTTGTTGTCTTTTATTGTTGCTGAGCTGTATGAGTTCTTTATGTATTTTGAATAATTACTCTTATTGGAGATGCTGTTTGTAAATATATTCTCTCATTTGCCTGGCTACCTTTTTGTGCTGTTGGTGGTGGTGGTTACCTTTGCTGTGCAGAAGGTTTTTAGTTTGATATAGTCCCATTCATTTATTTTTGCTTTTACTTCCATTGTCTTTGAAATTTTATCTGAGACAAATGTCCATACATTTGGGACCTACATTTTCTTCTATGTATTTTATTGCCATATATTTAGGTCTTGATCTATTTGGAGTTACTTATTATATATGGTGACAAATAGCAGACTAGTTTCATTCTTTTGCATGCGGCTTTCTAATTTTTCCAGCACCATTTATTTCTATTTTATTTTTTATCACTTTTTTAAAATTAAATTTTTATCTGTGTACATATCTTACCATTGTACCCCCCAACATGCCCTCCCTCCCCAGAGTTTTGTGTCCACCTAAGGACGTGTATACATGCATATAAGTATAACCAGTGGACCCAGCATCATTTATTGAAGAGGCTTTCTTTTCACAATTGTATTTCTTGGCTCCTTTATCAAAAACTATTTGCCACTATAAATGTAAGTTTAATTTTGGGTTTCCAATTCTGTTCTATTGCTCTGTGCATCTGTTTTTCTGCCAATACCATGCTGTTTTGCCTTTCATTTTGTAGTATAATTTGATACTTATGACTTTATTCTTTTCTCAGAATTGTTTTGGCTATTAATATATTTTGTGGTTCCATACAAATCTGATTACTTTTGTTCTAGATATTTAAAAATTATTTAGGGTTTTAATGTCTCAATTTCACCTTATGAATAGGTTTTTGCTGCAATTCAATTTAGTTTCTTTATGCTTTTTTTATATAATGCTACTATCAGAATATATATGTAGAATTCGTATTAATGTTATTAATACTATTTGAGGGCCCATTGTGTACAAAATATTTTCTTAGAAATAAAAAGAATTAAACAAATATAAGGTTTTAGATATTAAAAGGTGTATGGATAAAAGACATATTTAAATGGATAAATTTTAATAGAACATTATAAGATTTAATAATTAAACTAAATGTTGTTCTATGGGAATTCAGAAACTGTAATTAATAGTTTCTCAACATTTTGTTATATATTCTCCTTTACAATCTGAGACCATTTTGCTTTTCACTATTTCTATAATATTCAATACTAATTTCATAAAGAATCTTACTTTTTGACGGTTCTTTATAATGTTAGTAGTGAGTGCTGGATTAATATAAAAGCAATTAAAGAACTTGCAGCAATATATAACACATTGCATATATTTATTATATTAAGGGAATATTTTTATGAATGTGTTTGTATCAGTTTATCTTAAAATTATGGAATTAAATCTTTCAGCAAAAATGTTGCTATTTTGATAACAATGGAATTCATTTTATTTATTTATTTATTTTAAAATATATTTTATTGATATTTTACAGAGAGGAAGGGAGAGAGATAGAGCTAGAAACGTCGATGAGAGAGAAACATAGACCAGCCGCCTCCTGCACACCTCCCACCGGGGATGTGCCCGCAACCAATGTACAATGTACATGCCCTTGACTGGAATCGAACCTGGGACCTTTCAGTCCGCAGACTGACGCTCTACCACTGAGCCAAACCGGTTTCGGCTGGAATTCATTTTAAATGAGAACATCACAACAATGGGTGGAAATTAAAACATTAAAATCTAGGGAATATAATTTTATTTAAAATTTTTATTTAACAATATAAATGTCAATGTCTGACACAATGTTTTAATTCTACTTTTAGTGTCTTTTTGGCGTTTCTATAAAGTATATACAAGTTTTATCCAATAAGCACAAATTTATTGCTTGCAAATAATGCAAAGTATCATGCTAGCTGTAGGGTAATATGATGATAAATAAAAACTTGTCATTAAGAAATTAAAAAGATAGTCTGAGAGCCTAGCCAGCATGGCTCAGTGGTTGAGCATGGACCTACGAACCAGTAGGTCATGGTTAGATTCCCAGTCAGGGCACATGCCCAGAATGTCGGTTTGATCCCCCGTGGTGTGGGGCATGCAGGAGGCAGACAATCAATGATTCTTTTTCATCATTGTTTCTATCACTCTCTCCTTCTCCCTTCATCTTTGAAATCAATAAAAATATATATTTTTAAAAAGATAATATGAGAGACTGTCAACCAGCAGGCTATTACAATGCTAAATTATGCAATATAAAACATACAATGGAGGAATTTTAGAAGAGACAAATCCATCCTCAGTAGAGATCTGAGAAAGAGAACATTTTTCAAGTGAAGGAGAAATATAAGATGAGAACTTCATGGGGATATATATGTTAATAAGGTGAAAGAACAGTCTTGGGAAGAAGAGTCAAGGTGATGAGGGAAGTAGCATGATTGCAGATCCAGAGTAAAGAGAAAGGGATCATTGAAAGGACACTGGAATTGAAATTATGTTAAAAGTAAGTGAATATTAGGATCACTTGAGGTCTTGCTCCCTGGTATATGTCATCAGTTTAGCTCAAGTAAATTTTGAGAATTTTGTTAAAATTCTCAAAAAAGCAAATGTTTAAGTAAGGGTCATTTAATAACATCCTTGGAAGACTGTCTTGAAAACAATGTAGAACATATGAAAGATTTCAAGAAGAAAGTAAGGAACAGACTTATATCTTAGAAAAGTCACTGTTAAAAAACAGTGAGCATTCATATATGTCATGACCATTAACAGTATTTAGATTCATTGTTGGAAGTATATGTTGGATGTTTTATAAAAAAAAAATATTGCCTTGAATTGTAATGTTTTCTATACCCTAGTAAAATATAAACTTACTGAGGATGGAGACCATAATTTGATTCCACACAGAGTATTTTACATAATAAGATATGAAGAATCAGACTTTGAACTGAGAGCTTCAACCTCATTTAGGGGTGTTAGGATGCCTGCCAGTTAATATGGAATGCAGTCTTAATAGGAAATTATCTCCATGTGCACATTGCTGCTCTTTCCCTTCAACAGCACTCAGTTTCACTGACTTCTGTTTTAACCTTGAAAAAAAACTAGACTAAACAAACATTAATTATAGTCATCTCAGTAAGATAAGAAGATGAATTCAGTTTTTGCTTTTACAAAACAGTATCTCAGTGGTAAAGTATTTTTCCCCCGGTCTCTTGTAAAGGAGATTATTTTGTAGAAGTCCAATGCTACCAAGAAATTGGTAGTGTTTATTGCTTGTCTCTAATGGAAATTACATTTTATGGGGAATTGAGATTGATTACCCTTATCTTGACAAGTGAAGATTGAGGGCATATACTATGGAATGGTGAACAGTCTCAAAAGCAAGGGGAAATATTTAACACCTTAGTTACTAGGTTTTTAAGACTAGGATTATAGAGAGGGTGTATTTGATAAAAACACTTCTAATTTTAAAAATAACCTTACTTAAGACCTAAAAGTGAGTTATTATACTTTTACTGATGTGTTTTCCTAAAGCAAAAAAAAGGGGGGGGCACTTATTGATTGAAACAAAATCTGGTTTGGACTCAAAAAAGAAAGACTCATGGATACAGACAACAGTATAGTGATTGCCAGAGGAAAGGAGGGGACTAGAAGAGGGTAAAGAGGGTATAGGGCATAAATAGTGATGGAAGGAGACTTATCTTGGGATGGTAAACACACAATACAACATACAGATGACACATTATAGAACTGTATGTTTGAAATCTGCATAATCTTATTAACCAAAGTCACCCAATAAATTAAATTTAAAAAAAAGAATTAGGACAAATATGGGTTGAAATTAAATTGTAGTTATGAGAAACTTAACCATATATGTTTCTGAATCAGATATAGGAAAGTACTAAGGAATTTAAAATGATACCAGTCTCTGTAAAATATAATGCTCAACTCACCGTTTTACCCTATGCTCCTAAAAATTAAAAAGAATACATTTTAATAATACAAAATATTATTAAAAGAATACATTTTAATAATATAAAATATTATTTTAACAATATAATTTGTATGACATATAAATTTGGTCGTATCTATAAAACCATCAGTGCACAAATTGAACTATATGTGTCCTCTGCATTATGCTCATTGGCTTAATGCCAGTGACTTAAAAAAAAATTAAAAATAATAAAGACTCAGTCGTAAGATAAATGAGTTCTGGGTATGTAATGTACAGCATGGTGACTATAAATAACAGTACTATACTGTATATTTGAAAGTTTATAAGAGAACATATCTTAAAATTGCTCATCAAAAGAAAAAAGTGCATATGATGATAGATGTTAGCTAAACATATTGAAGCAATATTAATAATTTCACAATTCTATATAATAAAAGCCTAATGTGTAAACTTTCTCCTCAACTGGGAGTTTGACAGGGGACTTTGACTGCTCACTGTGATGTGCACTGACAGCCAGGGGGCAGCGTGAAACATAGCAGGTGTTGGTGATGCAGCACTGGCAGTGGGTGGCAGTGGAGGTGCTTGTGGTCCTGATGGGCCCCGATAGGCCCCAATGGGCCCCGATGAGAGTGGGACTGGAGTGGGATGGTGGAGGAGGTGAGTGGTGGTGCCAGGCTAAGGCAGGTATGAGCAGAGGCCCAATAACCCAGCTGATTGGCCTGCAGATTATGATCAGGCCGTGGTGGTAAGGAGGTGGGGGCCCCAGCTCCAATTGAGATTGCCCTGCAGGAGAGAGCAGTTAGGAAGCTGGACTAGATCACCCCACAGGCTACCTCTAGGGACCCCCACCTGTGCATGAATTCATGCACTGGGCCTCTACTAGATACATATATAAAATCATTATGTTGTACTCACTAAACTAGTATAATATTATATGTCAATCATATCTCAATTTAAAATAAATAAGACCTGAGCATTTTTAGATCCAAAATTTTAAAAATCTATATTACATAAATACATATTTATAGTACAGCTTTTGACTCTCATTATATTGTTTAATTGTTTCAATATCAAGACATGTAGGGATTAAGTTTAATACTCAATTTTGGGGAATATGAAATGAGATAATTTTGAATGGACTGGTTATAGATCTGATGATCAGGAGGTACAGGTAAAAGCTCACCTTTCAGAAGATTTTCATATTGTTATTTGGAATTTCACTACTCAGGAAATATTTCTTGCATTCTAAAAAGTGTTTACACCTAGACCATAAATATCCTCAGAGGAAACTTATCATTTTATAATCATTAATCATTTTACTATTATTTGACTATCAACTTGCATTCCACCTGAGGACTAGTATCTAGTGCATGGCACATTATGACAGTAATCTGGAAGCATGAAACATTGACCAAAGAGGGTTGCCCTGGGTAGACACTATGCGTATGAATGTAATAAGGAAGAGTCTCACACTCAGGCAGGATTAAAACAGGGTCATGAGGTGGGTGTGGAGAGCTGGAGCAGCATGGAAGAGGGCAGTGAGTACCTGGGCTTATTTCATGATTTGCCTAAGGCAGGATTTAACCTCAAGTAGCAATAAGTATGTTCCCATCTTTGTTGTACTAGAAGTAATCTATAACAGCCAGTTAATTTGTTTTACCTGCTAAATAAGACTGGCTCCTTACTTATCATTGTAAATAAAATACTTGAATGTATAACACATAGGGTCATAGAGAAAACTGAACCTGTGGGAAATCATTTAGCTTAATAGCATTTTATCTGAAAGATCAATGTACAAATCTCTTTGAATTTAAATTATTGACCATCTTTATGTTATTAAATATTTATACATTGTCTGAAGGGGAAGATTTACTGACTATTTATACAATTCAAACTAAAGATAATTTAACTATACAATACGATATGCATTTGATTCTAAAAACAACTTTGAAATAGGAGAAAATATATATTTTTACTATGCAATGGCAGTTTGAAATTCACTTTATTTAGAAATGTATAATTGAATAATATATTAACTAATATAACTTTTTATATTGAAAAGGAATATAAAATGTATGCTATCCTTCACAGAACTTCAGAGAAAATTTGTCACAATGCTATTTTTAATTGCAATTTAAAAATAACTAAGTTTTAATGTTTATGACATAGTTTTAATAGATCAAAATACTTTGTGGGTATTGTATTTGTATACTGTGGTCGGAAATAGCAAAACTAGATTTTGAAAGCATTACATAGTGCTTTTTAAGTTAATTTAGCACAAATGTTATTTTAAATTTCACATTCTATAGAATGTACTCAATAAATATTTATTGAATGAAAGTATACATACATGATTGCTAACTAAAACATTTTCAGATGAAATGTCAATACTAAGTAATAGCATTGAAGCACTAAAATTGACTTTATGGGAGAAAAAGGCAGTATGTTATTTCACATGATTGTCAGATTTTATGGAATTAGATATTTAATCCTTTTCTTGAGTTACCAGCTCAGATCCTGATTTTCCTTACTTTCTTTCATTTATGAATTTGAATAAGTGTAGTGCTGACCCTGTAGCTACAGCATATTGGACTTTATTCATCACCACTGCTTATGATTTGAGGCTTTGAGGATTAAGTACATCCCCTTCAGTATGTCCTTTCCTTTCCTTTGTGAATGCAGCAGCCCCTTTGACCTTCTCTTACTGATCAGGGGACACAGTTGTAAGTTGCGGATTGAGAGCAATTTTCTATTTCTTTGATGTTTCAAAATGATTGAATAATTTCATGCTGAGCATAAAGTAACTGGAGGTAAAGAATAGTTTAAGATATATGAAGTAAAAGGTGTGAGGTGGATAACAAATATTGTTTCTTCATAATAGTGTATCTTGTCACCCCTATTTACAGCAATACTATCTTAAGAAATTTTATCAGCTAAAAGATTTTTGGAATTTTAAATAGAAACCCCAAATAAGAATTGTAATAAAAATTACATGTTAGACTATGTATCACTACATATCAATGTCATCAATATGATGGCTATCAATATTATGTAGAAATGTACATTAAAATTAAACAAACAATTGCAGTGTACACATGGAATTTGCAGCAAGAGAGAGATTCCAGGTCTGTTTCTTTGGGTTAGTTTGGAAGGTTATTTAATCTTTAAACCTCAGTGTCTTCTGTACCATAATTTCAATCATATGTGAATCATAAATTCAATCATATGTGAATATCACAGTATACATAAAGTACTAGGTGATCATTGAATGACTACTCTCTCACTCTTCCCTTTTTAAATCTGTATTCAGTGACCCCAAAATTTTCAGTATTATAAATCTATCTTTAGATGTGTTATTGTATAATGTTTTTCCTTCTTTAATTGGTAGGGAGTGCATTAACACTAAAATTAAAGGGAATATAAATGGTTTTTTGACCATGGTTTCCAAGGGCTCTCCAAACAAGGACTGGAACATTTGCCAGATCTACTGTAATAGATTCAAGAGCTATTATTTTAAGAGAGCTGTGAGATACTGACCTACAAAGCTCAAACTCTATAGTTCGCGCTTCCTTTTATTTTTGAATCCTTTCTCAAAGCATGGGAACTATATTTAATTACTACTGCAATCTTCTAAGAAATCTTATCTAAATTCACTCCAGGCAGCTGATTTCTCTGAATAAATTTTACTGAATAAGTGCTTCTTTTTGCTGCATTGCATTAGTAATTATGTTAACACTTTAAAATAAAATATCACATATTTGAATTCTAAAATTTGAGTTTTGTTAATTTTAATAAAGGTTAGAATGATGTTCACTTTAATGATGACCCCTCCTTTTCTTTCCTTGATGGTTTCTTTGTCTCCCCATTTTTGTTTGCACCAAAGGATCTAGGTGAGGAGTCATGCAGGGGCTGCTCCTTGGATGGCGGCACCTCCTCAGGCGGCAGCTGCTCCTCAAATGGTTGCATCAGTGGCTGCTCCTCAGTTGGCAGTGACTCCTCTGGTGGGTGTTGCTTGCATGGCTGCTGCAGCAGTGATGGCTCCTCTGGCTGGCAGGGGAAGGCTGCTCATGCAGTTTGTTGCTTCTTGGATGGAAGCAGGCTGCTTGCACAGCTGCTGCTCCTCAGAAGGTGGTGGGCTGCATGGGCTGCCGCTCCTTGGATGTCTGTGGGCCACTTGTGGGGCTGTTGATCCTCGGACGCGGGCAGGCGGCTAGTGTGATTGCTCCCCTTAGACAGGGGTGGACTGCTCACGAGGCTGCTGCTCCTCAGGTGGAGTCAGGCTGCTTGCAAGGCTGCTGTTTCTCTGGTGGGGGTGGGCTGCTCATGTGATTGTTGCTCCTTGGATGGGAGCAGGCTGCATTTGGCTGCTGCTCCTCGGATGAGGGCTGCCTGCTTGTGCTGCTGCTGCTGCTGCTCCTTGGCGGGGGTGGGGTTATGTTTTCCTATACATTTAGCCACTTGATATCTTTTAATTGGAGCATTTAGTCCATTTATGTGTAAACTTATTGTTGATAGGTACTTGTTTGTAGCCAGTCTTTGTGCCTGTGTTCCTGCTTTCCTCCCCCCCTCCCCTACCTCTTCTTTTGCAACAGTCCCTTTAGCATTTCCTGCATTGCTGGCTTGGTAGCGATAAACTCCTTTAGGCTTGTTTTGTCTGTGAAGCTCCTGATTTCCCTTTCAATGTTGAATGATAGCCTTGCTGGTTAGAATATTCTTGGATTCAGTCCCTTGCTTTGTATCACTGTGTACACTTCCTCCCATCCCTTTATGTTCTGATGTGTTTCTGTTGAGAAATCATTTGATAATCTAATGGGACCTCTCTTGTCAGTAACTTTCTGTCTCTGTCTTGCAGCCTTTAAGATGCACTGTTTGCCATTAACATTTGCCATTATAATTACGACGTGTTTTTTTTATTTTATTGTAGTTATATCACTCTTTATTTCCTTCTGACTCTTACATAGGTTGTTGATTTTCTCATCCATCCATTTTACAAACTATATGACCCTTATTCTGAATTTATGGGTTGTTCTTCTGTCTCCCCATTTTTGCTCTCATCAAAGGATCTAGGTATTAAGTTGCACTGGGCCTGTGGCTGCAGCATTGGGCTTGGTGGCGGTTGCATGGTCACGTGTGGCAGCTGCTCCTCAGGCGGCCACGAGCGGCCTCTGCTCCTTGGGCAGTCTCTGGTGGTGGCTGCTCCTTATGCAGTCAGGGGGGGCTGCTCCTCACACCATCACGGGTAGTGGTTGCTCCTTGGGGGGGTCATGGGGCGGCTGCTCCGCAGGTGGTCGTGGGCGGTGGCTACTTGTGGGGCAACTGCCCCTTGGGTGGTCACAGGTTGTGGCTGCTCCTCAGGCGTCTTAGGGCAGCTGCTCCATGCAAGTTCGTGGGTGGCGGCTGTCCTCCGGGGGCAGATATGGGTCAGCTGCTCCTTGTGTGTTTGTGGACAGTAGCTGTCCCCCCAGTGGTTGTGGAGGGTGGCTGCTCTCAGGACTACTAGAGTGGGCATGGCGCCTGGGGCTGCTATGTAAGGCTCAGGCGTTCTTGCATGGTTGCTGAGCCTGGGGCTGTCCAGTAAGTCTTGGCTGTTCATATGTACGGTAGCTGACCCCAGGGCTGCTGTGTAAGGCTCAGCTGTTCACACATGCGATTGCAGAGCCCAGGGCTGTTGTGTAAGGCTCAGCTGTTCATGGGCTAGTTAGCTAAGACCAGGGCTGCTTCATAAGACTTAGCTGGTTGCACTTGTGCAAGTGGTTGTGGAGCCTGGGGCTAAGGTGTCTGGCTGGGGGCAGGGTAGTGCCTTCAGGAACTCACAAGAACCCTCAGCTTGCGGGTCTGGAGTTCCAGTGTCCAGCTGGGGCAGCAGGACCCTGGCCGGAGTGGATGTAGGATCCTAGGTGGTGTCTGAGAGTACCCTGGGAGGAGGTGAGGCTGGGCTCCCAGGAACAGCTGCTCTCTCCTTCAAGATGGCATGGCCTCTGCGGCAGAGCTGGCACTAGCATAGGCTGCCCGGCTGTGCGGCCCAGTCTGCCAGTCCCTGAAGGTCCTGCAAGATCTAGCTGTCCACCCCCCAACACACACACACACACACACACACACACACACACACACACACACACCACAGGTCTACACACTCCCTTTCACTCTTGCCCTCACTCATACTCTACCTCACTGCCATCCTGTTGACTCCCATCTTGCAATCCCCCCTCATCTAAATTGTGGTTGGTGGTGGCTATCTGACTTTTAACAAGATGTTGATTTCTTTTATCCCATACTTATCCATTCACTTGGTGCAATGACTGATCCCTCTAGGGTTGGAGTACCTGGAGAGGGGAAAGGGCGTATTCTCACCTAATTAAAACTGCATTCCGGTAGCTCAGGCTCTTTGTACATGGCAGAGATGTGAATAGTATTTTAATTTCAAGAAGGAATTGGAGGCACAGAAAAGTTAAATAACCCTACTTAAATTCACAAACACAACATATGAGAGACCTAGAATTCAACATTAGATGTATGACTCCAGAACCCCACTTCTTAACCACCCATATTAATCCCTTTTAAAGATTACCAAATGCTTATATTTCTCAAAACATTTCAGGTTGCTTTTAAAGTAATGTTGCAGTGGATTTATTTTTGTGTAACTGATGAGCTGGAAGTTAAGTAAATGAGAAAGTGTACGAGAAAGTATTAATATACTGTCTTTTATAGTTCAAGAAAAACAGAGCCCCTTCTCACTGAATTAAATATCTTAGTAGATGAGAATAATTTATGCTCCACAATTTGCACTCTTTTAAACAAATTCTCCTTGGAGGCTGGAGCTGTAAGAGGGAAGAGCTTCCCAGAGAGAACATGAGAAATGACTCCTTCAGCACTGCAGCCCCACTACTGAGTTTAAGGCATATAATCATCTCAATAGCAACATATTGAACCCACCCTTTTTCATAATACAGAACTTTCTTTGGATAATGATATAAAGTAATTTCAAAATCCCCATTACAGGAAGTTAAACTTTTAAGTCAGTGTGCTTTATCATTTAGAAGGATTCAGTGGTTGAATGTTATTTTCTCTTGTCACAGGGATAAAACATGTGATATAACAGGAGCCTCTCTTGCTCTCCTTACACACAATTTGCAATTAAGGTCATATCATGTCATATACTGCACACAGCAATTGTTCAATGTTGTGCTCCAGTGATACACTAAGTACTATATCATTCATCCTAGATGACTCTCTTGAAAATTGCTTCTAAACGTCTGTGCCAAAAATGCTCATGAGGTGAGCAATTTACTATCCTTTAGCTATTAAGATACTTACAAGTGTCACTTCAGGAAATTGGACACAGTAACCTGTAAAGCATGTTGTTCTAAAGCTTGGCTTCAAACGTTACTACCTATCATCCATTAACTTGTGACTGTTGTGTTTAATTAGTTGTTAAATCTAATACTATAATAACATTCAGGTATCAGAAAAAGAGAAATACTGAAATCCCATACAGTTTTTTTTTTCTATCTGAACAAACTGAGGGTTTCATATTTGCTTTATATGTTGTATTTATATTATTTAGCTATTGAGTAAGTCAAGTTATTTCAGGACACCTACAAAATTCAGGTTTGCTCTACATTTTTAATCATGATTACTTCCCTGGTACTAGTAGGCACTATGTTGGCATCACATTGCAGATAATATTAAGTATTGAGAACTAAGAATTAATTTCATATTTTCCCAGAAATATCAATTGTTGTTTATTGAATTTTATGACATTAATTAATTAATTAATTAATTAATCAATCTAAGGTGAGCCAAATCTGTTTATTTTTTGACCAATTTAAATGGCAAACATATGCTTATTACAAGTAAAATATAAATAGCAATAACAACAATTAAAAGGTTGGATAACAACTCAAATGCATACTCAAATTTCAAAGCTCAACTTAATGTCAGACTTTCAATTGTTGCTAGTTGTATTTCATCCTACAGTGACTCCTGCCAGTTTCAAAATCACAGCACTTATCCCCTTACTGACAGGCAATCAAGTACAGCCACTTCACACCTTTTGAAGTATGATATTGCCATTTAACATGTGTTGATATTTCATATTTTAAATCCCACAGTAATGAGCATAATAAATTTGTAGTTTAAAATTCTGCCACTGAATGAGTAACTTAGCTTCTCTCACTGAGAGCTTTATCCCCCTTTTAAAGTAAGCTATAATTTACTTTAATAACATGCATGAATATTGTGTTCAGTTCAATGAGTTTTGGAAATTTTATACATTTCTGAAACCATCACTCAAACTTTTCCATCACCCATGGCTGCTCACTCATTCCTCTTTCCTGCCAATTTCTACCAGCATCCTCCTATCTGGGCCAACCATTCTATGATTTCTATTATGATAGATTGATTTTGCTTGACTTTGACTTCACATAATTGGATTCACTTAGAGTGGAAATTTTATGCTTGTCTTCTTTGGTTTAACTTAATATCCTTGAGATTCATCCATGATGCTGTATGTGTCTCTAATTTATTTGTTATTCCCACTGTTATGAATAAGACACTTTTTCCCCCCATTTGGGTTAACATTTCGATTGTTTTAAAATGTTGGCCATTGCCGAAGCTGGTTTGGCTCAGTGGTAGAGCATCGGTCTGCAGACTGAAAGGTCCCGGGTTTGATTCTGATCAAGGGCATGTGCCTTGGTAGCGGGCACATCCCCGGTGCAAGAGGCAGCTGGTCAATGTTTCTCTCTCATCGACGTTTCTAGCTCTCTATCTCTCTCCCCTCCTCTCTGTAAAAAATATCAATAAAATATATTTTTAAAAAATGTTGGCCATTATGAATCTTTGTTTTAACTTATCTTGAGCAAAGTTAGTATATGCAGGAAGTCTTGAGTAAATCTTCTGTTAGTATTTAGAACTACATAAAAAACTATAGATAAGCTTATCCTGTATAATAAAGAGATAATATGCAAATTGACCATCACTCCAATACACAAGATGGCTGCCACAAGATGGCCATCAGGGGAGAACAGTTGGGGGGGGAGGAGACCAGGCTGGCAGGGAAGGGCAGTTAGGGGCAACCAGGCCTGCAAGGGAGGGGAGGTAGGATGATCTGGTTGGCAGGGAAGCAGTTAGGCGTTGATCACTCTGGCAGGGAGTGGTTAAAGGGTGATCAGGCTGGTAGGCAGAAGTGATTAGAAGCAATCAGGCTGGCAGGCAGGCGAGTGGTTGGGAGCCAACAGTCCTAGATTGTGAGAGGGATGTCCGACTGCCCATTTAGACCCAAACCAGAATCAGTCCTAAATGAGCAGTAAATCATCCCTCGAGGGGTCCCAGTTTAGAGAGGGTGCAGGGTGAACTGAGGGACACACACACACACACACACACACACTCACACACACACGCCTTCTCCATGCATGAATTTGGTGCACCGGCCTCTACCTATACTAGATTTCTTGGTAGATTCTTTAGACTTTTCTAAGTAGAAAATCATTCCATCTGTGAATAGATTTTTATTTTTTTTCTTTCAAATATTTATGTAATTTATTTTAGTTCTTTTATTACTTCATTGGTTAGAACCTTTAGTGGCATTTTTATTGAATTAGTGAGATAAAATTTCCTTAGCTTATTGTAGTATTGCACTATTAAGCATGATATTAGCTGCAGTAGAATGTATTTTTTGTAAATAATTTTTTATTAAGGAAGTTTTCTTTCTAGTTTGATTAGATATCATGGAAAAGTAATAAAGTTCACTTGATTATAATTCATTTTTTCTCTTTCTCTATCTTTTATCTCTATCTCTTAAAAGCACATGTCACTATCTTCGTTCTGTACTATCAGGGTTAGGCAGGATTTCAAAGCATCCTTCTATATTTTTTGAAAATATTACATTTCATAACTTGTTGAATGCAGATAAAGGGGTTGCTAGATGGAGTTTATAGTATTTAAAGCTTATCCTGTATAATTGATTTTTTCAATGTACAGGCACTTTATTTAGAAGTTAGGTATCTAACTTCAAAAGATATATGAGCTCACTTACTGAAAAATTAGAGTCAATACATTTATTTTATTTACTAGAAGCCCAATGCATGAAGACTTGTGCTAGAATGGGCTTTCCTTTCCCTGGCGGCCAGCAACGCCTTTCCATTCCTGCTCAGCCCCTTTCTGCTCAGGCCCCAGAGCTGCCTCTCTCTGCTCCAGCCCCACCTTCCCACACTGTACAGAGACACTGAGAGTCTGGGAGTGGGGCAGAATGCCTACGTCATCACCATATTGATGATGCAAGCAACCTGCCCTTATCACTGGGTACCTGTGTATGCAAATTAATTGCCATATTTATTGGGTTGATTTGCATATCACTCCTGATTGGCAGGTGGCGTAGCAGAGGTTCGGTCAATTTACATGTTTGTCTATTATTAGGTAAGATTATTTATTTATACATTTACCTATTAAGTTGATACTTTATAATATGAAAGTTGAGGCATATATATATATATATATATATATATATATATATATATATGTATGTATATTCTATAGAACCTGTTTTTTAGATACATTATATATGTAGTATTGTATATTATAATATTACTAGAGACCTGGTGCAAGAAATTTGTGCATGCCGGAGTGGGGTGTCCCTCAGCCTGGCCTGTGTGCTCTTGCAGTCCAGGAGCCCTTGGTCTGTGGTCCACAGCCATCAGTCGGACATCCTTAGTGCTGGCACAGAAGCCGGAGGCTCCTGCCACCACCCCTGTGCTCACCAGCCATGAGCCTGGCTCTGGCTGAGCAGTGCTCCCCTTGTAAGAACTCACTAATCACCAGGAGGCAGGTGCTACATTGAACTTCTGCCCCCTGGTGGTCAGTGTGTGACCAGTCATTCTGCTGTTTGTTCAATTTGCATATTACCCTTTTATTATATAGGATATATTATAATTATATATATATAATTATATAATATGTTATAATTATATATATTATATATTATAATTATATATATATTATAAATTATATTATATATATTATAATATGTGACTATCTGAACAATATGTAATATTAGAGGCCTGGTACATAAAATTCATGAATAGGGGGGCAGGTGTGTGTCCCTCAGCCCAGCCTGCACCCTCTCCAATCTGGGACCCCTCTAGGGATGTCCAGCTGCCTGTGTAGGCCTGATCCCAGTGTCCTCTCATGATCCAGGACTGCTGGCTCCCAACTGTTCGCCTGCCTGCTTGCCTAATTGCCCCTAACTGCTTCTGCCTGCCAGCATAATCACTCCTTAACCACTCCCCTGCCAGCCTGATTGACATCTCACTGTTTCCCTGCTGATCCTTTTGCCCCCAACTACCTTCCCTTGCTGGCCTGGTCTCTACTAACTTCCTTCCTTTGCCAGCTTGGTGGTCCATAACTGCTTTTCCCTGCTAGCCTAGTTGCCATCAACTACCCTCCCCTACAGGCCTGGTTGTCCCTTACTATCCTCCCCTGCTGGCCTGATAACCTCTAACTTGCCTCCTTTGACAGCCTGGTTGCCCCCGACTGTTCTCCCCTGCTGGCCTGATTGCCCCTAACTGCTCTTCCCTGCAGGCCTGGTCCCCCACAACTGTCCTCCTCTGCAGGCCTGGCCCTCCCCAATTGCCCTATTCTGCAGGCCTGGACCCCCAACTGCCCCGCCCTGCTGGCCTCATCACCAACAACTGCCCTCCCCTGCTGGCCATCTTTTGGTGGTCATCTTGTGTCCACATCGAGGTGGCCATCTTTGACCACATGGGAGCAACCATCTTGTGTGTTAGAATGATGGCCAATTTGTATATTCCGTTTTTATTAGTTAGGATAATATGTGACTATCTGAACATTATGTAATGTATAACAATAATACAAGGAAGTAATGATACATGTAGAAAACATTATTTAAGGTCAAAGCAGAGATGATTTGATCCATTTGAAATAATTTACCATAATAACCTTCTCAAAATAATAAGAAAATTTATAAGAGTGTTTAATGAAGTATATTATTTTATTTGGCATGTAAAAAAAACATTTACAAAAATACATTACTTTTTTATTACTTAAGGTTGTGAAAAAAGGAACTTTTCTAGGATAACATTAAATGGAAATGTACTCAAAGTCATGGAATCTGGACAGAATGATATCAATTATAGAATCCAACTGCTTCTCTGTCTTCAAAAAGGGGAAGGGCTAGTTAGAATTATTGAAATTCTATGGCAAGGAGCACCCACATAAGAAACAATTTCCATAGATATCTCACAATTCTGCATGACTTGCTAATAGGCTCTTGATGGCCTTTCTTCTGGATGATTTTTTCAAGAATATCTTTAATTCTTACATTTGGAGTAAACACTAATATGTTTATTGTCCAGTGAATAAAGATAATATATTTTCCTAGGATATAGGCCAAGCAGACTTACAGTCCATTATAAAAACTTTGTGTTTCCTAAGCTTGAGGTTATTCAGCAGTGACACAAACCTACTCTGTGTATAGCATTCACTTGGGTCCCTCCACAATGGACCCCGAGATTTGGGGTTGAAGGGAGTAAACACAGCATGAAGCTTTTTGTGTCATGGGTAATAAGATCCTTTGTCTTTGATCCAGGAGTCTGGCGTCTTCTGCAGCATTCACAAACTGTAGCACATCACTTGTATGCTGGGAGGTAGATTATCATCTCAGACACTTTACAAGTGAAGAATTGGAAAAGAGGCTGAATAAGTTGGAGGATGGCAAGAATATTGAATTGACTTAAGTAGGAGAGACTTTACTTGCATCGAATTAGTGTGGCTATGTAGGCTGTCTAAGGTTCAAGTGCTGAGGAGTGGAAAACTGGTAGAATTGAGTTTAAGCACTACCACCAATTCCTTATCATGTGAGAGTTCAAAATGGGTTGAATACAAGGTTATATAAAGGACTCTGCACATCCTTCAAAACCTGGTGTTGATACCTGGTGAAGAAATTAGAAGCTTGCCTATACCATGTTCTTACCTTCTACTAAGAATGGACATATTTCTGTGTTAATTTAAGGAGGAAAGTGGGCATTCTGATCTGGTCATATTAAATTACTAATCATACTGACTGTGCCTAAAACAAATGGGGCAATGGAACTAAGTTAAAGTTCCTCTACCATAGAACATAAATTATTTTGACATTTAAAAATATGGGTTTTAACCAAAGACCTACCATTATAACACAAGTTCTACAGGTGACTTACCACTGAAAATATCCTAGTAAGATATCTGATGGGTTTGATAGGTAGTTAAATATCTGTAGAAATTGAAGGCAGGCATCTGAGCAAATGATGGAAGGTGGTAAGAAGTCCTAAGCAGTCTTAAATCTGACAGCCACCTCTTGACCCAAATTTCAAGTAATATGACAAATAATACAGTCCTTTGTGGATAATTGTGGAGAGTACATACCAGTGCCAAGAGAAGATGGATTTGAAATTTTATTAAGTGAATTTGAATATAACAAGAGAGGAATGCTTTGGACACTGAGAAACACAAGGGTGATCTAAAATCTGAACGAACTTGACTTTGAAGTGGTAATGGGTTGGAATTTAAGACTTCATTACCCCTTGTGTCAGACTGATTTATAATTTATTAGTTTTTCTATTGATTTAAGTAATTTTATCAAAAAAATAAGCTAAACCTGTCTAAACATCAAAAGACGCAGAAAGAACTAGGACAGGAAACCAACTAGAGCGCCTTTAAGATAAAATAAATAGCTTCAGAAAACAGATCAGTATGGAAAAGCCAGTAAGGATTTGAAATTTAAAGCTTTATCATTGGGGTACGTAGAAAGATTTTTATATCATTGCGGAAACTTTTCTCTAAATGTTGGAAAAGAATAAAAATCTAGGTATGGGAGTATAAGGAATAGAAAATAGTTTTTCCTCCCCCTTCCTATCCCTGGTGGATATTGAGACCACATACAACTGCTCTTATTCAGTGATTTTATGGAAAATATTTTTTGATTCAGATAACCTAGGTGGTGTTACACTTGTACTAGAGGCCCAATGCACAAAATTCATGCACTCCGGGGATCCCTAAGCCTGGCCTGCCCATTCTCACAGTCTGAGATCCCTCAGGGGATGGCCCACTGATGGATTAGGCCTGCTCTGGCTTAGGAGCTGGCCAGCAAGGCCACACCACCTCATCATCTCCTCCCTCTGCCTGCTGGCATGTGCCTTGGCTTGCCTGGCACTGTTGGCTTGCCAGCCCTTTCCCCCACTTACTGGTTGTTCCACTTTTTGATCAATTTCATATTACACTGATATTATATGAGATTAGAGGCCCAGTGCATGAATTTCATGCACCGGTGTGGGAGGTATCCCTCAGCCCAGCCTGAACCCTCTCCAATCTGGGACATCCTTCTCACAATCCAGGACTGCTGGCTCCAAATCGCTCACATGCCTGCCTTCCTGATTGCTTCTAACCACTTTTGCCTGCCAGCCTGATCACCCCCTAACCACTGCCCTGCCAGCCTGGTCACCCCTAACTTCCCTCCCCTGCAGGGTTGATTGCCCCCAACAGCCCTCCCTTGCAGGTCTGGTTCCTCCCAACTGTCCTCCCCTGTTGGCCAACTTGTGGCAGCCATCTTGTGTCCACATTGGGGCAGCCATCTTGTGTATTGGAGTGATGGCCAATCTGCATATTACTCTTTTATTCAATAGGATAGCGGCCTGCTGCATGGTAGGGGGCAAGCTGGTTTGCTCTGAAGGATGTCCCAGATCAGGGTGAGGGTTCTCTTGGGGTATGGGGCATCCTGGGTGCGGGGCCTGCAGTGGTTTGCAGGACTGCCATGCCCTCCGGTGACCCTGATATCTGGAATTTATTTATCTTCTACAATTGAAACTTTTTAACCTTAGCTTTGAGTGGAGGCCTAGGCTGGCCAGGATGTGCAGAAAGCTTGCCTTCCTCTATTGCCGGGGAAACCCAAGCCTCCTGCTCGCTCTGTGGCTGTAGCCATCTTGGTTGGGTAATTGGCATACTCACTCCTGATAGGTTTGTGGGTGTGGCTTTCAGGTGTAGCAGAGTGATGGTTAATTTGAATATTACTCTTTTATTAGATAGGATGCTTATGATAACCCTGAAATATACAGTGAAATTTATGATGTAGTCAAAAATAATGGTTGCATATGCTACCCTTTTACTTATGTGTTTATGATGACCCTATGGTTAGCCTCAGGGAAACAACTGGAACTATTTTTCAGTTTTGATTTTTCTTCTTCACCTATTGCCTGAGGAGTATTGTTTAACCCTGCTTCTCTTTTATGAGTTTATGTATGAAATAGAAGCTAGGAAGACAAGAGAGGTGGATCTGGTTTGTTGCAGCTGGCATGTATCTGAGTTTAGATGGCATTCACTTCATTGATTCCTAGCAATCAGGTTGAGGATGGAAGGAAAAGAAAAAGGAAGCTCCTGGGTGGGAGTACCTGCCATAACTCCTCCAACTGGAGGGGGCTTCAGTGTGTGTTGGAGCAGTGGTACACTGTAGAGCTAAAACGCGGTCGGAGATCCTCATTGGCTGTACCATCAGGAAGGTGGCACAGTAATAACAACACCTAGAATTCCCAGGTGTGGTGTTATGAACATCAGGTAAAGATAAATATTCCTTCTTATTTTGAGAATTCCAGGAAGGCATGCACTAAATATTCATTAAAATGCTGAACAATTTGTTAAGTGTAGTCAGAGAACATTTTGTGGAGTAATAAATGTGGCACATTGCAGCTGTCTTCTACCCAAGAGTAGCTGCCTAACAGCATCAGAATATACTATATATTTTATATGGTTTGAATTGAAATTCAAATGATAGTATGTTTCAATTTTTTCCTGAAGCCTGATTGTCAACAAGAAAGGTACTATATCCTAAAGAGTTTTAGAAACTGGTAGGGACTATTTTTTTCATTTTGTTTTGTTTTGTTACAATGACTGAAGGGAGAAGTGCCAGGTACTAAAGACTTTCAATGGCCAAGTCCAAGTTGTACATTCTGAAATTTAATTCTCACTTGATACAGCAGGCGCTTTGTAGTTAAAGTATATTTCTCAGAGTTTTAAATATGTGATATAATTTTCAGTGTTGGCTACGATGATATAAGTTTAAACAATAGTATATTTTGCTAGTTATTTTTTAGCATTACTAAGAATTAGTATTCATTTAAAGAAATTGAAACTTTGATGTCAACAATAATCATGGTACTTGAGTACACAGTACAGCATTCCTGTGCCTATGCATTTGTAGCTGGCTGGGTTTATGCAGACTGTCAGTGTGTGTTTGTGTGTGTGTGCACGTGCATGTGTGTGCTTGTGTGTGTAGACATCATTCATTAGATCTTCTAGTATATTAGTAGTCACACTTAAGCATTTATAATTAAAACTATTTTGTTATAAATTGCATTATTTTTTCTCCTTTATATTAAAGTGGTTATGTTTTTTATAAGTGTGCAATAAGTGAAGTGTTACAATATATTTGTTATTAAAAAGAGGGCTTTTAATATGAGATACTTGAGAACTATTTCCCTAGACTATGCATCTGTCTGGTAGAGCAATGAGATCAGATCAACTCTGCTACCATCTCTAACACTCTCCCCTGTCACTGTGCCACCCGCAAAACAAAGAACATTGCTAAGTTCCAGGCTTGCACTTTTAAGCCCCTTCTAGAAGCTGTGTCAAGGACACTAACTTAGTAGGATGCTATGTTAACTCAGGCCATGCTGGTGAGGAGAAGGATGTGTCTATTTTTCTGAAACATGAATATTGTCCCTTTCCTCAATGATTTTTCTATATCATTTTCTTTGAACTTTCAGTTATGTCTCTAGGTATTTTTTATGAATATTGATAACCAACTAAATTTGTTTGTCTTTCACTGACAATTCACAATTAATTAGAAATTGATAAAATTTATATAAAGGCTCACATAAGTTAGAAATTAAATAAAGCAGGATCTAGAAAGGGTATAGTGATTTCTGATCATCATTTTTATTATTACATAAATTATTTCTTTCAGTACTTCTGTAGAAAGCTGTTTTTATTTCTGACTGATTCAGTAACATATAGGTCATGCAATAGGTTCTGTAGTACCATAGTTATGTTGGTCACTTTTCATCATTTTTAATAGAAGGCCATATAAAAATGCTTTTAGACACATATTCTAAAGATAAGCTAGATCCAATAGCTTCCTTTTCATCTTTCTTTTTTCCTTTATTTCTCTTGGTCTCTTCTTTTTTGGTAATTAAAAAGTCATCTTATTTAAAGCAGTTATGTTAATGCAACAGTCATTGTGAAACACTTTATTAAGAGAATATTTTAAAGAACCACTCAATAAATCATTAGCAGCTTATATAAAAAAGAAAATAGCATATAAGGAACAGTTTTATAGCTGAAATCTGACATTCACAACTGAGAAGAAAGGGGGGAGAAGTCTTTCTTCATTAGCAGCATGACCAAACCACTGAGGGGTTTCACTCCCTCACATCCATTATTCCATCTATTGTCCTAATTTAATTTTCCATGATTTCCCTGACAGTGCAGGTTGGCAACTGTTAAGTATAGTACAAAAGGTTTGCAGCTCTCATGTTAATAATTACACAAGCTGCTGAAGCTTTCTGCTGAAGGGCTATTGTCAAAAATATCAAATTTAGACAAAAGCAGAAGCTACAATGTGAGTGGAACTGGAATCCCTGAGAGCTTTTGTTTTAAATCCACAGAATGAAGCCACCTTCTGAGGCATAAATGTTAATAATGCATTCTTACCATTTGGAACCTTCTGAGAGCTCTAAACAGGAACAAGATCTTTGGAAAACTGCCATCAAATTGTTGCTACTATTCTCTCTGCTGTCACTTACCAGTTCCACTTTGATAACATAAAACTATGATTTCTACATTCTTTCTTACCCAAATAAATTAGTTTTCTAAAGTATATATTGGCCAGATTTAGAACTTCCATTTCCAAATAGTGGGGGAAAAGTAAACTTAAGTCCATTATCCTTCTACCTTTTCTTTAAGGATGCCATTATTTCCCCTCATTTCATCCTTTGTTTGTCACAGGAAGCCAAATTCCCCACAGTGTGAAATTGCTTTGTAACACCCAGGCCCACATATTGCCAGTGTCCCATACCTGAAAGCTAGATGCTCTCAGCAAAGGAGGTGGCCAAGGATAATTACAAGGAGTCTTCAAATATCTGTGTCCATCAATATGATTCGTAGACTAAAAGAAGCATGAAGCTTCATTAAGTATCACACACTGTGAACAATGAGAAGATACTTTTGTAAAAAATAATATAGAAATACATTTAAAAGAGATGCCTCATATACAGTGGAGTTATAGAGATATGTGAGATATATAGCTAACACATTTTTTTTCTCTCATAACCCTACCTTTCTCCAACTGGACTGGGAGAATGTTATTGTCAAGAATTGCCTAGCACTATAAGCAGAGAATTGCTCAACTTTGAATTTTAATTCCAAAATTATTTTTTAGTCAATTGAAAAATAATCAGTCCCCCAAATAGGCTATTTGTAGATATATAAAATCTTTAAGAACAAAAGCCAGTGCCCAGAGTTTCCATTCCATATTTGCACAGCGCAGTCCCACATCTGGCTAGGTTAGTGGGTGTTCCCTGTTGCACTTCATTGTGTATGGGGTCTGCACCGCTGTGGGGTCTGCATGGCCATGAGCCATGTAACTTCTAGGGTCACATGACAGGCTAGCACACAGTCAAGTGCAAGGAAGTAGGACCAAACAAGAGGAGAAAGAGAACGATTCCTTTGTCTGGGGATTATGCATTCCCAAATTTTCAGGGGCTTGCATTGGGGTCCAACTTCGTATCTAACTAATTTTGTTCCTCATACTAGACTGACAGCCCAGCATCTTCCCTAAGTCACCACAGTTTCATTGCATATGAGCATATTTTCCCTTTTGGGGGGCCCCTTCCCCTAGTGGTTTGCAGGGAAAGGACTGGTGGTTCCCTGAGGAGTATAAAGTTGCAGCTTCCTGGTGACGCTGCCCAGATGGCCATGCTTACAATATCTGGCCTCCCCTTCGCTCCTTTCTTTTTATTAATATTAGCTAGCTAGTTAACAAAGTAACAGCACCAGCCAACTGCCCCCTTTCCCACCATTGCCCTTCCACAAAAATTGAACAGGAAATTTAAAGTAGATAGAGATCTTCTCCTAATTGTTCTTTGGTGCTCATAAATTGGCTGTATTAAAACAGAAGTAATAAGGCATGTTTAGGTAGGAAGAAAATCTGAGACAAGGGTCCTATTTACAAATAGACTGAACAAGGCATTGACTAAGCACTCAGATTCTTATGTTACTCTAAGTTGTGAGGAATGAGTGGATGGGCTTGCCTGGGGTTCAGGATGAAGAGAAGTGTCCCTGTAACAGAGGCACCTATCTGGGCAGATGTGGGCCACAGAGGAGGAAGCAGTGGAGTCTCTGGTTTAGCAGCAATAGAGGTTGTGAAAGGAGCCTAGAGGCATCATAGCAAAGTGTTAACTGCAGAGACTCAAGAATGATTGCTTAAACCTAGCCGTGCCTCTTAATGAATCTGTGATTTGGGGCAAGTTATTTAATCTCACTGGACCTCCATTCCATCATCTATATAAGGTTATTCATAGTGCCTTTTTAGGGCTGTTATTAAACTAAATCAACTATAATTATAACATATTTAGAAAAGCATCTGGTCCACAGTTAGCAGTATACGTGTGCTCGTTAAATAAGCAGTCAGCAGTGGATAATGGCCAACTCCTGTGAATAATTATGATGTGTTTCTCCTTCCAGGAGAACTATCAACTACACTAGTCATAGGCACTTCCTAGTGGATGCATATAGGACTGAGACCAATGCCTGAAGTGAGGTGAGATGTGGTTTCATCATCACTGACTATCCAGAGAGATGGCAGGTGACATGTAACTAGATATCCTTCTGACACCACTATGGTTTTGAATAACCTTCTCACTTTACCCAAATGCCACACAAGGAAAAATTAAACAGGTGCCTAGTTGAAAGAAATCATGAAAATCTGAACATTTACCTAAAGAAAAATAGTAAGAACAAGTTTTCGCACATGCTTTACCCCAGCAGAGGCATTTTAGATAAACTAAAAGATGAGATTAATTATATGTGAAAAACATAAAGTTTCTGTAATTATTTTATTCTTTCATTCCATTATATGTTATATCTGAGTCATTGTGTTAAAGTCAAACCCAATAAACATATATGTGGGTAGCATGCTTGATAGTCAAATCTAGTGAAGCACAGAAGCCTTGTTGTGAATACACCAGATGTCCAAGACCACCCTGAACATGGAATCCCAATCAGGCTGAGACACCATAAACAGCAGCAAGGCCATAGAGATATCACGGTATGCTGTGCCTTGCTATAGGCCAGTGGTCGGCAAACTCATTAGTCAATAACACCAAATATCAATAGTATAATGATTGAAATTTCTTTTGAGAGCCAAATTTTTTAAACTTAAACTTCTAACACCACTTCTTCAAAATAGACTTGCCCAGGCTGTGGTATTTTGTGGAAGAGCCACACTCAAGGGGCCAAAGAGCCACATGTGGCTTGAGAGCCACAGTTTGCCGACCACGGCTATAGGAAATATTGATGTCACTGTTGTCTACTAGCCTTCTTTGTTTCTGGAATATTATACAGGTTACTGATCAGCTAGTTGAGAAGCAGAGGCAGTAGGTGTGTAGGTGTGTAGGAGAGGCTAGAGAGCTCAGGCGGATCAGAGAGCTGGTACTGCCATAATGGAAGGCTAAGAGCTTATAGAGAGCTCAGATATAGCTGCATGTCAACCGGCCTGTGTGCTGGGCAGGGGAGACAGGAGAAGCTACTGAGCCAGAGAATTCAGGTACTGCTACAGTATAAGGCAGTGAGCTTAGAGGCAGTGTGTGGCTGCTCACATAACTGTGAGTACAAAAATTGCTGCTACTCTGTAGGAAAGGCATGTACTTATCAGACAGTATCCCACTGCCTGCCTGTATGGACTTTGCTGTGAAGGACTGTTTTGCCTATATGGGACTGTTGGGTCACTGGCTTCTGCAATAAAGACTCATTCTTATACACTCACAACTTCTTATGGCTCCTCCACTTAAGACCTGGCATTCTAGGAGTTCCAGCCCCAGGCAGAGGGGCTCAGACCCAACTCCTGTTACTAGAGAGTGGAGGATAAAGGAGGAACTTTCTATAGGCCAGTGGTCGGCAAACTCATTAGTCAACAATATCAGTAAATATCAGTAACCTGTATATTTTTTGCTTCTCTTTCTTTTTTTTTGTTTTGTTTGTTTAGCTCTGTGCTTAGTCAATAGGTAGTAAAAGCAAAAGTACTATCTATCCTGAATCAGAGCAGTGCAAGTTTTATTTTCTTGAAAAAGTGTGTTCTTGATTATGGAACTTTTTCAGAAGTACATTGGATAATCCCTATATCAAACAAATTGACCTAAAGCTATTACATGATTCTTGTTCTTAATTTCAAACTAAATATGGAATCTCCAATAGCATGAATTTCAGAAACTTTCTGTAAATAAAATATTTTCTAAAAGAGGGGAGAGACTGAATAAGTTAAATTTAAATAACATCACAAATTTTATGTATCTAAAGTATTTTATATTTTTAGAACATTTGGGGTACCTATAATTGTCCATACTTAGCTCTTTGATAATTTGAAACAATATTGATGAAATAGTTGCTATGATCTGTATAAAATTAGCTATAATAAAACTAATATAAAGTACTAAACACCAATTTTGGTTTTATAATCTATGAAAGTTTTTAAACATTTTTATTTTAGAACAAGAGGCCTTGTGCACAAAATGTGTACATGGGGGGCGGGGGCTGTGTGTCCCTCAGCCCAGCTTGCACCCTCTCCAATTTGGGACATCCCTTTCACAATCCAGGACTGCTGGCTCCCAGCCACTTGCCTGCCTGCCTGCCAGCCTGATCACCCCCTAACCATTCCTCTGCCAGTCTGATAGTCACCTAACTGCCCTCCCCTCCCAGCCCGATTGCCTCTAACTGTCCTCCCCTGCCAGCCTGATCACCCCTACCTGCCCTCCTCTGCCAGCCTGGTAAACCCTAACCACCCTCCCCTGCTGGTCTGGTCACCCATAACTGTCTTCCCCTGCAGGCCTGGTCACCCCTAACTTCCCTTCCCTTCTGGCCTGGTTAACCATAACTGTCCTCCACTGATGGCCTGGTTGCCCCCAAATGCCCTCCCTTGCTGACCATCTTGTGGCAGCCATCTTGTGTCCACATGGGGGCAGGATCTTTGACCATATGGGATGGCCATCTTGTGTGTTGGAGTGATGATCAATTTGCATATTATCTCTTTTTTATATAGGATTTTAAATTAATTGAACATAATTTTAAATCCTTTTAAATTATTTCAGTAAAATTTAGTCATTATATCTGCTTAAATAAGAGAAATTAATGTGAAACCTATGTACTTTTAGATTATTTTAATTTTAGCAAATTAACAAATTAAGTCATGTTTATATTATTGATAATGATAATGATTATTTGGTTTGGAGTCATCTACTCATCCATTCCAGATATCCAGGTCTTAATTTTATAATGTCTTTGAATCTCCACCTATTTCAATAAGTAAGGCAAAAAGGACTCCCTAAAGACTAGCAAATAAACATTCTTCATAATAGAAATAACTCATTTGAAACCCTTTTTGCATTATGTATTACAATTATCACAGCATTTGTACACACTGCATAAGATTTATATAATTAAGGTTTTATATATCTAACTTTCTCCTAGTATAGTGTCTCTTTGAAATGGCTAAAGCAGATAATAAGAGAACAAAGTAGAAATAGAGTAAATTAAGTAAATTATCCAAAATTATCCAGATAATTAATGATAGAGAATTGAATGGAAACAATAAGTTTTGGACTAATGTAACATACATGTAATTGGTTAGAGAGTAGTTAAATAGGAAAAACACAATGAGAAAGCACAAGGCTTTTAAGTTCAGTTTATGCAACTGAGACATTTAATAGTGAAGCTCAGGATTGAGTTAAAAGAACAAAAGCAGACTGCAAGATCATATTTACCTACTTAATACAAGCGAGTATTTCACTTTTTTTATTGTAGCAGTGGCAGGGATTCTCAGGAGATGCAATCTTTTTAAAGGAATTTTGTAGAAAGCATTAGCAGAGAACACATTCAAAGAGAACAATTCACCTCACCTCCAATATATAACAGGACCAAAAATAGGTCAGTGCACAGAAAGAGCAATGTGCTCTCTGAAATCTATGCAGTACTATTAAAAACCTTTCTACATGTGTACTAATTCTAAGACCACTCCATAATACCAATGGTCTGCAGGGTCAGGACAACAGGTCTGTGGAATTAAAGGGGTATGACCCCAAGGAGACTACAGCCCTCCTTTAGATCCTGTGTTTAGTACCTGAAATCCTCAAACCCCCACCCATTTGGCCTTTAATCTGTTTTGAGGGCTTGTGTCACCCACTTTTTCATAGAGCACACTTTTGAGGTCAAAGGAATAATCCCTAAAGGATCTTTTTTATTGGAAAGAGGATTGATTGGATAGAGCTTGTATGCCCATATGTGAACGAAAGACTTCCAGGTCATTGTTAAGGTGTATTTTCAAGATAGAAAACTTAATATATTTATTTACTAGTTTTGTACCTTGATTGAAACTTTTTAAGTATTTGGACATGGGACATCCAGCCTTTTGCACTCTTGACCCAGACTCTATGATTATCAGGGTTGAGTAAGTCTTCAGATTTATAGTTATTACATATCTAATTAAAGATTAATATAAATCATTCCATTTTAATATCTTGAAATTCAATGCCACCATTTGATTCTATTTCAATAGCATTAATTCCTGACGCCACCATTTCCTACAAGACACTGATTATTTCTTACTTTGCTTAAGACACCTGTGATTTCCCCATCTTCATCTCATCTTTCTTTCAACCTAGGCGTCTGCCTTGCTGACTAAATACATTTAATTAAATTCATTAACATAACATCTGCTAACAGCATTCTGTAATTAAAATCAACATGAACTCTCTCCCTCAATAAAGGTCTACATTCAAACTCTGAAATGTGGAATAAAAAGGTATACTTGAATATTTCATTTTCACCTACTCTCTATGGTCTCTCAGCTTCTAGGCTTTTGCAAGTATTACTTGTTCTACCTGGAAATTATTTTCTATTTTCTCAGATTGAATACCTTTTATTCATTTCTTAAGATTCAGTTCATGTTTTCTCTCCTCTGGGAAGCTTCCTCTATGCCCCTCAGACTGCTAGGTGCCTGTTCTTCGTGCTCCCACCTGTTCATAGTTCCATTAGCACTCATCAGTGTTATTGGTTTTCTTGTCTGTCAACTTTGCATACTAAGCAATTTGAGATTAGTGGTTGTGTTATTTTACTTTGTTTGTGAATTCACCTACAAACATTTGTTTGATCAGCTTCAATCCATACACTTGTGAGTCACTAGCCAGGTAATGATAAAATACACAGGCCCTGACATTTAGGATGCAACAAAAAAAGCATGGTTATATCATTATAATACATGTTATTATTTAATAGGAAAGAAGTAAAGGGAAGACTAGATAATGTAGGCGTGACATTTAAACAGTTTTGATAGGAAGCTGCAGTTAACATTCTCCAAATCTATTTCCCACAAATCATTTGGAGAAGGGGCAGGACAATAGACACATGTCCAGTAAGATCTGGGTTTACCTGTCAGTCACACCTGGGAACAAGTCAGTGGCCAGAATAAGCATAGCCACTGCAAGCATGGGAAAATTTAATATGTAAACTCCTGAACAAAGGGAGTTCTCTCTTGCATTCTAGGCTCCTGGCTCTCCCATTGCAGGGAGCGCACTCCCCTGCATTCACACATGTGGCTCATGGCCATGTGGGACCCACACAATGGCCTGATGGACTAAATCAACCTGATGCTACATTGGACTCATCTCCACCATGGAACAGAACTCTGGCCTTACTTTTGGACCTGCTTTTGACCCTGTGGGAGCCCCAGCTGCACCTTTTTTTCAGGATTGGATTGAGGAACATGGGACTTTGGACCCAAGGAATGTAACCCCAACAAAAGTAAACCTTTTACCATATCTCAGCCTCCTCCAGAAATGCTTATTCTAGAGGCGCCCCATGAACCCCACTTCTCCTAGCAATGGAGAAATCTCACTCATATAATCTACCAGTAACAGTTAACAGTCACTAGACATTGTAACCTGGCTTAGATGGGGTAAATATAGGTTCTCACAGCAACTCAGACCATTTTTTTTTCCTGGAAGAGAAGCATCCTGAACGAAGTGGGTTTTGGCTGAGACCTGTGAAGGCTGGTAGGCCAAATGTCTCTTGCATCACATGCATAGGTGATGTGCTCTGAAATCACTACAATGGCACTAATCTAAAAACATACAAATCTAGTGTGTCCTGATGTGGAAGGCAGAAGTTATAGAAACAAAACAGGGTATAGCTACAAATATTAATAAAAGAGGTTCTTATCACAATTAGGACAAAATCGCTGTCCAGTCATTCTAATCTCACCTGCCTGCTGGCCTGAATTATTAAATGTAAGTTATATATATACATACATATTTACAATTCACAACTTCTTAGTTTAAAGAAAGTAAGTACTTCACTTCATTTTTTTTAATTCATAGATATGACAGTTTTTTCTTTCCTTGCCTTGGCAATAGGATGAAAAATGTACTAAAAATAATATAAAAATATAGTAGTTAATGAGTGATTTTTAAATCAGTTACACATTGGAATAAGTTAGAAATTTCTAATGTCTATCTATACAAACATTTATGATACTTGTGTAGGAATATTTTTAAATCTATCTCATATTTGGATTCAGATTTTCTCAACTATTTTTAAATATATTTATAACACAATGTATCATTTTAAAAGAACATACATGAATTACCTATGGACATGGGCAATAATGCAGTAAAGGCTGGAGGTGGTGGGACCAGATTAGAGAAGGTCAATGGTGGGGGGAAAAGGAGAACCTCTGTAATAATTTAAACCATAAAGATAATTTTAAAAATAAAATATCAGTTATTATATAGAGATGTATATTTATTTACTAGGTAAAGATAACATTTAAAGTCTGCATTCTCTCTTTTTTTTAAAAAAAAAGAATGAATACATCAGTAAATAGAACGTTTTATTAAATAAAGCAAAAAAAATAAAAAAGGCTCATGCCTGTTTAAATGTGTGACAATTAAATGGCCTCTTCCTTTTAAGAGCACATCACAATTTGAAATTAGCTCCTTGTAAATCTTTGAACAAATATAATTTTATGGATAATAGATCATACCATGAGAATAAAGCTTTGTCTCTATGGCCACTTTTGATCTGAGTAATGTCATTTCTCAAAGCAATCTTAATAACTTTGAAGCTCCTGAATCACATTGAATACACTAGATTTAATTAGGTCAGGACACAGAATAGACCTAAGTCAAACATTTGGTCAATGTAATTTACTAAAGATACTCTATAAGGAAAAAAAATTTCTATTAGTAAATAATATTTCTGAATATATACTGAAGGGTGAGAAAAATCTTAAATTTCTTTGAAAATATAATTTTAGGAATGAATGTCAATGGCCAATCAACTCTTTTAAGCACACACAATCTATTCAGGAAATTATTCCTTAGGCCCTACCCAGTTAACTATTTTTGATAAAATGGATGTTCTTTTCTATTTTTGAAATTTAAGAAAATGCTAACAAAATACAACAATATTTAAGCTATCCTTAGTAGTATGTTTCAAAACCTACACATTTTATTTCCACTTGAAAAAATATTTGAGTGGACATCTACATAGTTTGAATTCTTATTCCATTATTCCATTATTTTATCGAATAGGAAGTTTGAACCTGGCTTTCTAGTTGTGATTTGCAAAGCATTCTACTTTATTCTCACATTCACATTTTATAACCTACTCATTTTATGACCAACTGTATAAAAGTCAAGTCCTAAATTAATGCATTTGCACAATAAAACTCAACAAAGAATTTAATATGAACTCTAAAATTTAGACATATATTAACATTTTAGTGGTCTCTGAATGTCGGCATGTGAATAGTAGTTTATTGAAACACAATAGTAAATTCATGATAACATAAATTATAAGAATTTTCATTAGAAATTATAAAAGTTAAAGTGTCTTCAGCTTTCTTTAGTTGTGACATAGTTTACAGTAAGTACTCTATTGTTTCAAAATTAATACAAACAATTTAAGAAATGTGTTATTTCTCAAAATACTTACACAAGGAAATGGACAAAATGGAAATAAGCTGAAATCTTTTAAATGTTAAAAATATAATCTTCTAGTGCAGCAACTGCTCTTACAGATTGTGATATGTAAGAATTGTTATTTCCAACATGGTTTGAAATGAATTGCTGCTAAGAACTATAAACTTTAAACAAAAGCTTGAATGTTTCTTTATTAACCATTGTCTTTTTTGTTTTGCATGTAGAAAATAAGATAAAATTACAAGTCCCTCATATTTTTAGATCTGCATTTAGATCTGACTAAAATCATTCTATCAGTTAGTAAGAATTCACATAGTTCTCAGTAGATAAGCTGGAAGGTGAATCACATAAAAGATTCAAACATGTGAACATTTTCTGGTAAGGCTGAAGCTATTTCTCATATAGATTACTAAAATTATTATTTAAGATAAATTTTTGATTTGGTCAGTGTGGCTCAGTGGTTGAAAGTCAACTTGTGAAGCAGGAGGTCATGGTTTGATTCCTGGTCAGGGCACATGCCTAGGTTGTGGGCTTGATTTCCAGTAGGGGGCATGCAAGATGCATCCAGTTAATGACCCTCTCAAAATTGATGTTTCTATCTTTGTCTCCCTCTCCCTTCTCTCTCTGAAATAAAAATAAAAGACATTTAAAAATAAAGAAATAAATTTCAGTTCTCCTTGCATGAATTTTTCCACCTACTCTCTCATATTTTCTTCTAATAGGTTTAATTAAAACACTGAACTACAATAATACTCATTCAGTGATTGAAATATAGATATTAAATTAATCATAATAATTATTTTTTCATGGGGTTTTAAATATTCTATAAGAATTATGCATAATATGTAACATATAATATAGACAGACAAACTTTATGAAATGAAGTTTTATTTGCATTTCCCAAGTTATCATGTCTAAGTTCCTAGAGACAGTGAGCTCTTGATGAATACTTGCAGGCTCATTGCTGCACACAATGTGGAGATTTGTGAGCATGGCACCACATCACTGGAATCATGGTCACAGACCCCTGAATGATTCCCCCACCATTTTTCATTTTTTTGCTGTATGATGTTGCTTCTATAATCTTCTACAACTTAAATCTGACAATGTCAGCCCTAGCTGGTTTTTCTCAGTCTATAGAGTGTTGGCTTGTGGATTGAAAGGTCCCGGGTTCAATTCCAGGCAAGAGCACATGCCCAGGTTAAGGCTTCCATCCTTAGTAGGAAACATGTAAGAGGCAGCCAATCAATAATTATCTCTCATCATTGACATCTCTTTCTCTCTCTCCCTTCCTCTCTGAAATCAATCCTATATAATAAAGATGTAATATGTAAATGGTCATTACACCATACAATGTAATGACTGACTGCCTAAGGACCGGATGATGGATCAGCAGGAGGGTAGGACAGCGAGCTACCAGTGGGCTGGGGAGAGCTACAGGAGGTGGCAGGGCAGCAAGCTATGAGGGGATTAGGGAGAAAGGGGTGGGGGGAGCTACATGAGGGCAAGGCATTGGGCAGAGAGCTACTGTATCCAGCTACTGACAAGCTCCTCCTGGTGCATGGATTCGTGTACAGGGCTACTAGAAAAAAAATATTTAAAAATAAATAAATAAGTCTGATAATGTCAATCTCTAGCTTGAAGTATCATTACTTTGGAATTGGTATCCTAAACTTGAGAAGCATACAAAGACAAACTAGTTTTCCAGTCTCATATCCTACCTCTTGCACATGTTTGTACATATCTCTGACATTTTGCCTATTTTCTCCCTGCCTGAAGAAAGCATCTCCATCCTACTTGGCTCTTGTGAATCCCTCAACACTCCATTCATATGTCATCTTGTCTGGGAAGTCATTCGGCCCCCGGTGGGCTTGCAGGTGGGAAATAGTGTACCAGAAGCAATCTTACTTTGAAAGAAATATTCATAACATCCAAGGCTGTCTTCAGACTTCTGGGCATCTCAGTTCCTCAGAATAACCCTAAAAGAACAATTTTCCTTCAGGGGTAAGATGCTTCTTCCCTGATTTCAGTGGCTGTACTTCAATGAACCTTCCTTCTAGAAAACACAAGCCAGTCTTTATAGTCATTCTCAGTTTGGCTGGTAGAAGTGATGTTGAATCTGAAATTAGCCAAGTCACTAAGTCCCTTCTCCATGAACTGGAAATGGGGATACAGAAAAAATATAATCAGTGGGTTAGTTTGTTTTGGTGGCTTATACCTCTAACATTTCAACTGAGAAAATTTTAACTACTATGTTTTGGGGAAGCAGGGGGAGACAAATATTTTTAGTTTACTATAATAACCCTTTTTTTCTTTGCCATATTTTGTTCTCTTAATTTTATTATGATTTGATGTGAATTACAACCTGGTGGGATTTCCTTATTTAAAAAATTATCAGATTTATTTCATTCAATTGTGCTATATTATTTTTATCAAATAGATAAATGTTTTAGGCCTAATACTACAAATATATACATAGTATTTCACAAAATTGCTTGAAAATCAGTTCAGAAAAAGAAAAAAGAAATTGCATTGTACTGCCTTTTATAGTCACACAATTGTCTTTACTGTTGTATATTTGTGTGTGTGTGTGTGTGTGTGTGTGTGTGTGTGTGTGTGTGTGTAGGAGGGTGGAGGGTTTAACCACAGTAATTTTTTTTAGTATTTGTAAGATGGATCTTTTACTAACAAATTCTCTCAGCTTTTATTATTTAGCTGGGAATTTCTTTGCTGCCTTTTTCTTTGTTGTTTCTATTAAGAAATAATGGATTCTTTTTTCTTAATTGACAAATTTTCTATGACAAATTATTTTTCTCTTACTGTTTTTTAAAAGTTTTTATCTTTAGATTTTAATATGTGTATATAATGTATATGAGTATGTATTTCTTGTGTTTATCGTATTGAAGATTGTATTTTTGGTTGTATAGATTAATATTTCTCATCAAATTGAAGTTTTCAGTCATTTTTAAAAATACATTTTATTCCCTTTCCTCCTCTTTCTGATAATCTTATCACATGTATGTTGATATGCTTAATGAAGTCTCTCATTTCTCCGAGTCTGTTCATTTTTCATTATTTCCCCTCCTCCCTAGCAATCTATCTCCAAAGTCATTCTTTTTTGTTTATTCCAATTACTGCACTTTTCTACTTTCCACTCTAGAATAAACATCTAGTTCTTTTAAAATAAATTTTATATCTTCTCTGGTATTCTTTTTCAAATATATATATTTTTTTCAGATTTCAGAGGTAGAGAGAGGGAGAGAGGAGAGAAGGAGAGAGAGAAACATCAACGATGAGAGGGAATTATTGACTGGCTCCTCCTGCATACCACCTACTGGGGATTGAAGCTTCAGTGCCCTTGACTGGAACTGAACCTGGGACTTTTCAGTCCACAGGCTGATGCTCTAACCACTAAGCAAAACCAGCTAGGGTTTCACTGGTATTCTTTATCTGATGAGACATTGTAATCATGCTTCCTTTACTTCTTTAAGCACAGCATCCTTTGTTCATTGAAATTTTATAATAGCTGCTTTGAAGATTTTTCTTAAATCCAATGCATCTAATCTCTCCCACTAAATTTATGTTACCTACTTATTTTTCAATATTGGGTCACACTTTACTGTTTTTTCCCCATGTCTCTCCACCCCCCCTTTTTTTTTTTGAAAACTGAATACTTTTGGTAATAATATATTGCTGCAATTCTGGGTAGTGACTTGCTTCACCCTTCTCTGGAGCTTGGTTTGTTGCTAGCCTCCTTGTTTAGTGCCTTGATTGGACTGTTTACGTGAAGTGTCCTTGTCCTGCAGTGCACAACCTCTGCTGCGCCTCCTCAGAGGGTGCAGTCATGGGCATGCACACAGTCACTAGGATGACAGTGTTTCTACCAGGGCTTTCTTTGACCATCTCTCTGATATCTCCACTATGTTTTCTGCCTCCTTTAGTAATGAAACAGAAATTTTTAGGGGTGAAAAGGACAGGTTTAAGAAATTTTAGAAATTAAGAGGACTATGGAAGAAGCATAGTACTGCGGAGTGGCAGAAGGTACCGTATTTGCCGGCGTATAAGATGACTTTTTGGCCCTGAAAAATATGCCTCCAAGTGGGGGTAGTCTTATACGGCGAGTATATAACAAACTCTGTATTTTTTGTGGAAATGTTAGGGGGTCGTCTTATACGCCGGCAAATACGTATTTTTCAGGGCCAAAAAATCGTCTTATACGCCGGCAAATATGGTATATTTCCCTAGAATAGGGGAGCTGAAAAGATGCAACCGGTACATTTCCCTAGAATGAGGGAGCTGGGAACAGCAGAAGGTCTGTGTCTCATGTGAGAGTCTACCTTTGAGCTTGTAACTGGACAAACAATGGGTCCATGCTGCTTGTTACTACTCAAGCCAATGAAGCTAAGAGACAGGGTTGAATCATATATGAGCATTTATGCCAGTACTGCCAGCAGTATGGGGGAGCAGCAGGTCAGCCCCAGAAATCTGCTCTGCGCTCCACCATAAGCCAGTTGCTTATATAGTAAAAGTACAAAGGAAAACTAGGCAAAAGGGCAGTTTACAGATATGCAGAAGAACTAGGGGTCTTCAAAGGGCTGAGTGATGTGCAAGGGCTGGGGCTACATGGGAAAATAGCCCAAGGGAGTGCCAGGTGGGCAGTCACAGGTAAGCAGGCTGGAGGTCTGCAAAGGCCTTTAGGTGTGCAAAAGGGCTAGGGACCTTCAAAGGGTTGGCGATTCTGGTTTCTGTTACCAATCTTTGTTAATCTTTCCATGATAACAGGCAGCTCCAAATGAGGAGGAGGGGCTGCTTCTCCAGGTCAGCTCCAGCCAGGGTAGAATTTTATTCTTTAATCAGAATAAAACAATCATAGTTAACAGAGCATGATTAATATTTCTTGCAATACTAGCTGGTTCCCCATATTCTATTGCTGCCCTTTTTCAAGCTTACTATAGAAGCTACTATAGTAACCAGTCCAAGGAAATGGTGACCAATCAGAGAGGATATCAAGACATAAGGACCTGCAGCCTTTATAAGCCATAGAGAAAAAGAACTCAGTGGGTCTCTTTCCTCTCCCCTTGTGGGAGTCTATACTTGTTCTTTAGTAAACTTCCATCTTTGCTATACCATCTTTCAACCGTGAATTCATTCTTCAACTCCCACGGACAAAGAACCCGGGAACCATTCTGCCCAGGGGAACACTGTGCGGTACAGTCCAAATACCCCATTTCAGTATCATATCCAGATATCAGAGTTCACCAATTGCTGCATGACTCCTCAGTCACTTTTAACCGTTCTCAGGGGGATAAATTACTCCATAATCTGATCCAATAAAATTTGGGCAGGAGTAATTGTTGAGGCCAGTCTTGAGGTTTATTCTAATTCCAGAAGGACTTCTCTTAACATTCTCATTCTCCAGTTCTCTGTTAAACCAGCTGGCTGGTGGTTTATTTGACTTCTCTCCTAGAGCTACCAGTCTGATCTTAATTGCTTACCCTCAAATCTCCATGTTTTCAAGAATAATTGGACTGCCCCTCACTGTTTTAGATAAAGCTCGTTCCCTTGGGGAGAACCTTGGATCTCATTTTTTTCTTAGGAATTTCTCTCGCCTTGAACATAGTCTCTGAGCCACTGAACCCAACACTAATATTCTCAGCACATATCTCTCTTAAATCTCCACTTTACCAGTGAGCTCGTGTGAGCATGATTATGGCCCGATATTCTTGGTCTGCCTTTCCTGTGGTAGAGCTTCTCTTTATGAGTGGAGGCTGCCCAGAGAAAGGGAGGCCCTGGTTTCTTGGCTGCACTCTTCAGAACCAGTTGACAAGGTGAGTGCTGCGGTAGATGACTCCTTCCTGGTGGAGCCCGACAAAGGCCTCTGACACAGCCTCGGACAGCTGGGGGCCCATGGTGACACAGGCTCGATCCCAATCCCACCCAGCATCTGTGGAGCTTCTGCAGCTGATGGTAAATCCGGTCCCTTTCTCCTCCTCCCACTTCCAGACCTCCCGCAGAGAGGCCTGGCGCCCAGCTGGGGGGGTCTGCCGCTGCTCGTGCCAGAGCTTCTTCTCCCCGAACACCTGGGTGGCAATGCCCACGTGGTCACAGCCAAGGTTCCACAGGGTGGTCTCCTCACGCATGCGGTGCCCTTGGGTCAAGGAGTCTTGGATGGCATTGGCGAGGGTGTGGCTCAGGTGCAGGGGCCTGACACATTTGGAGGTGGAATGCACATCAGGAAGATGCCCTGTGGATTAGGTGCTGACAGCTGAGATCTCCATACTCTGGTTTGAAGACGCCCTGCTGCTTCCACCAAGGGCACCAAGCTGCCCTCACGTACCCAGGCTGCAGGAGTCGGGCTTCGGGCCACTGATACTTTCCTTTTCCCCAGTGGGACTGGGAGGTCAGAGGTAATAACTCCAAGATCTTGCTACTCCCTTTCCTCTGGTTTTGATTTCTTCTGCTCCCTGGACAGTGGTTGCTGCTGTCAGACCTTCTGTGTCTGTTGGAGTTTCTCTAGTTTCTTTCTTTCTTTGCCTCTTTGTTGAGTTGAGGTGTCTTTGAAGGTGCAGTAAACACGGGGACTGGATATTGGAAGAGAGGCCTGGCTCCTGAATACAGAACCACCTCTCTCAGCACGCCAGGAACTCTGGTTGCTGGACACAGTGATGAGCCAATGAGTGCCATTACCCCAGATCCTGTGCGCAGAGGGTCCAGGACATACCTAAGGGGAGCAGCAAGGTCAGCCGGAGTGGGAGCCTCCCCAGCCAGGTAGGTGTGTCTCCGCAGCCACTCTTCCAAGGGGCTCAAGGCCCTTCCCAGAGCCCCCAATGCAGCCTGGGGTCCTGGACAGGGCGCGGAGTCCCAAGGCGGGCAGCGTTGCCCCACAGGCAGCTGGTATTAGCTCCGTGTTGGTGTAACTGACCTACTGTTGGAGGAGGATGTCTGCCTGGCTGCCCTCAGGGTCCGCCAGGCCTGTGGGCCACAGCAGCTGGGCCATGGTACTGCCCCCTCACCTTGTCCCCTCCAGAGCCCACAGGAGCCCCTGCTCCAGGGTAAGCAGGTGGGGGGAGGGGTTCCTGCTCGCGAGAGGCGGCTGAAGACAGATCAGGCTGGCACATCAGGCAGCCCCGAGTGTGGGCGGTTCCCTGGGTGACCCTGGCTCCCTGGGACCGCAGCCCGAGCTGTTGACACCCACCTCCACTGTTTTTAATTGTGTGGCTGGGGCAAGCAAAGTGACTTGTTTAGACATACAAAAGAAGGCAGGCACTCAGAAAGATTAAAAAACAGCAGTCAGAGAGAAACATCTCTCTGGGGTCCTTATGACTTTCCAATACCTGGTTTTAGTCTGTGAGGTTGAGCTGTATTCTTGCTACCACCCTGGTCTCTGAGGCAACAACACATCCTTAAGACACAGCATCCTTTTTTCTTTTTCTTTTCTTTCTGGGATTAATGCTATCTGTGGTTAACTAAAGGTGACTAACCAAGTAAATAATGGATGAGTTCAACCACTGAAGTTTTGAAAGCCAAGGAGTAAGGTGTGTGGATTCAAAGATGGCAATGCCAACAGAGATTTATTTATGAAATGCTTTTTTTTATAACAGTCTATACTCCCTAGAGTTCTAACAGAATTATTTTGAGAACAGTTGCTCACTAACTGGATAACCTTAGAAATCTTATTGCCTCAATTTTCCCATCTGTACAATAGTTATGGTAATTGAATCCACCTAACAGAGCTGTCATGAGAGTTAAATGAGTTAAGGCATGTTAAGGGCTTTTAACAATGCCAAGCATAGTAAGCATTCAGCTTGAGTCTAAAATTCCTTATGTAAAACATGGGAAGAGTTTTCTTAGGACTTGGAATAGTTATAATAAAAAAAATTAGTATAGCCCTGACTGGTTTGGTTCAGTGGATAGAACATTGACCTGCGGACTGAAGGGTCCCAGGTTCGATTCAGGTCAAGGGCATGTACATTGGTTGCGGGCACATCATCAGTAGGGGGTGTGCAAGAGGCAGCTGATCAATGATTCTCTCTCATCGATGTTTCTAACTCTCTTCCTCTCTAAAAAATCAATAAAATACGTATATATTAAAAAATTTAGTATAACTGTAATAGTACACTGATAATATCTATTATTTTAAAGTTTTAATTTCTAGTAATTAAATTATTTAATAAATTCTAGATTCACGGCATGGGGCTAATCCCCTTATTGTTTGTTACTAGACAATGAGTCCATTGTAAAATTCTCAGGTCAGTTTTATTTATCTAAAAAGTAGCTAGTATTTCACTTCTAATTATAATAAAATTAAATAACATATTTTGTACCTATTTAACTGCATTGAACATCAATTCAATATTTACCAAAAGATAACTATTACAAAAGATACTGCTACTTTGTCAAACCATAGTCTTTCCTATCAAATGAGACTGTGGTTAAGAGAACAAGAGAAAATATTGTTCTAGATGTCAGTGCAGCTATACTCTGTGCACATTATTGTTATTCTAAACACAGACAGTTTTAATATCTGACAAGTTATGCAGTTACATGAATGAAAGGCATGATGGATTTTATCACTTTCTCACTAAAATGTTTCAGTTACTCAGTCATATAAGGTAAGAATGTGTCATATGAGTAAAACATAAAAGTTGAAAATAATATTTGCTGTTTATAATATGCTATTAAATATGTAAAACATTTGTGTCATAGACAACTATGACATTGTTATCCATATACCAAATTTAGAGTGATGTTTTCCTTAAGATTTCTATTTATTGACAAGGTATGGAAATAGGGGAAGCTGGATATAACAACAGCAAAATGAAAATGGTTGATTTTAGTAAACTTTAATCTTTAATTTATGTTTGCCATTCTGATAATTTTCTCCATAATCTTGAAAGGAAATAAAAACTACTGAAAATTTAAAAATAATGTCCTAAAATTTTTATTTCTATTTTAAATAAAATAAATTCATGGAAAAATATGTAATACCAACAGAGTGTTAATTTTAAGGGATATAAAATACATCAAAATATATTTAGAATAGAAGAATCTTTTGTTTACCTTACCTAGATACTACAAATATGGGCATGTATTAAGAGTAGATTAAAGACAAAGCAAAATATATACTCTATAATTTCAGAGATAAAAGTTATCCAAATGAATACAAAATCCCTACACTTTCATCCCTATACTGCAAATAACTCATTTCCCTTATTACTTTTGTGTGTGTATATCATTTATTTTCCCCCTCTGTGAATGAAAGAAACAGACTATAAATCAAACAAATAACTTTTGCATGATAGATTATGAAAAACATTTGATCTTTTGATCTTGAAACCATACAGCAAAATGCTTTTACTTACTGGCAGGAGTCCCGGAATCCAAGTGTCATTCAAAGGAAATATTTTCATGATATGGTGTTTGATCTTTTTATAAATCTCTCTCTTCTTTTTACTATTGAATTTCTTTACAAGTTTTTTCTACAAATAGCTGCAGAATGTTACCAAAAGGGGAAAAAAGGAAACTAATTAAAACATGATTTCTTCAGGACTCAGCTATAAAATTAACTAAGACATTATAAAAAGAGAGAGAACTGAAATTAAACATATATGGGAATTGCTCACCTTTACTGTAGCATGCACAAAGGTTTATGTTCAGTCCCTGAACACAACCTGAGCCACCAAATCTGTGAACTTCATGAATACTTGATAAACCCACAGCAACAACACCAGAATAAAAATGCTGTTAATGTTTGCACAAGCAGAACTGCCCAAGCATTAACTATTCCAGGGCTAAAACTAGAACACAAGTCTCCTTTGTCTTTTGATCTGTAAAGCTTCCAGTCATGTTCACACTCAAAAAATGAAAAATTAAAGATTTGAAATGTTTTTAAAATTTGTATCAGTTCATTCATTGCTATTTTAAATATCATTTGTTTGTACTGCAATGTATAAAACTATAAGATATTAAAAGAATAGCCATGCAGGTAACTATATTTAATATTTTTTCTGGGTATTGGGCAAATATACTTTTTATATTACAATATTAAAACTTACAATATAGAATATTCAATAAGTATAATGTGAGTGAGCCTGCTGGTTTTTTAATGCATGATATTTGATATGTTACATTTCAAATACATATATGAGACTGATTTTACAGCTATAATACTGAGAAATTTCATGAAATTTGCTCCCATTAAGTTATAAAATATTCAGACAAAAACTTTGAGAAAGCTTCATTGAAAGATATCTCTACTATAAAAACCCTGCCGTGTTGATGCCATCATGGAGGAACAACCAAAGACTGGTCACCAGGAGGCTGCGTGCACAGTGAGGCACGCACGGATGGGCAGGGACTTGACTCTGAGTCTCGCTGTGTGGACGGTGTCGGTTTGGGTCCTGCACTAGGCAGGTCTGGGTCTCACACGCTATCGCGTGCTGGGCCTATAGTAAATTCATAAGTTTTAAATGCTTATAGACCAGGGGTGGGCAAACTTTTTGACTCGAGGGGGCCACAATGGTTCTTAAACTGGACCAGAGGGCTGGAACAAAAGCATGGATGGAGTGTTTGTGTGAACTAATATAAATTCAAAGTAAACATCATTACATAAAAGGGTAAGGTCTTTTTTTTATTTCAATAGTTTTATTCATTTCAAACATTTTAACAAGAAGAATGTAAACACTAATTATAATTGAAACTTCAAAAAATGGAGGAGTAATAGCACAATAACATACCCTATATTGAAGATGGCAAAGGCAAAATAAAATTGCCTAACAAAGGAAAGGTACAAAAGCCTTTCAAATTAAACTTAAATATAATAAAATAATTTAAAACTAAAACTAAAACAAATAGAAAAGAACAAAATGTGTAAACAATAAATTAAACATTTTCTTTAGTGCAACTTCCAAATTATGCCCGGGACGTAGATGTATATAGCAATGTAGACTGGGTTGAAAGGTTTTTGGTCTTTAAAACATCAACTTCAGTGGGGACAGTGTTGTTGGTCTCCTTTTTTAGCTAATGCATCAAAGTCTGGAGTTAGTTTTGTTGTGGCTATTCTCAGGATAGATCTGAGGTGTTCGTCAGTTAAGCTGGACCTGTGAGGGGCTTTGTTGATGTTCATGATGCTAAATGTCTGCTCACAAACATAGGTTGACCCAAACAGCACCAGTATCTTCTGTGCCATCCTCTGGATGTTTGGAAAAGGGGCTTCATTAAGTGAAGCATAGAAGTCTCTTAGTTCAAGAGAGCTAAATTTCTCCTTTAGGACAAAGTCAGACTGAAGATGGATGAGTTCCAGTTGCACCTCTTCTGATGCTGTTTCAGGGTTTTGTGACAAAGGACAGGCCACCAGTTGAAGTGACTGGTCAATTTTTTTCAACATCAGAAAACCCACGACAGAATTATGCATGAAGGTCATCCAGTGATTTGCTGTATTTCTTCACGTTTTGGATAGTCTCCTTCTGTGTGGCTAGTGTGGCAAAATGAGTGAAGACTTTGTCTGAAATTTGTCTGGAAAAAGAAAACCAGCTTCAATTTAAAGGCTTTCACATTAGTGTACATCTCATGTACAGACTGATCTTTTCCCTGTAGCTTCACATTTAGCTCATTCAAATGTGAAAATATATCTATAGCAAATGCAAAGTCACACAGCCAATTCTTGTCACTCAGCTCAGTAAATTCGTCAGACTTCCCCTTTAATTTCAAAAATGCACCAATCTCTTCTTTGAGCTCCCACACTCGTTGGAAAACTTTGCCCAAACTCAACCAGCGAACACGAGAGTGGTAAAGTAAGTGGTGGTGATCTGCATCAGTTTCCTCCAGAAACTTAATAAACTGACAGTGCTGAAGTTCCTTTGCTCTAATGAAATTAAGAAGCTTTACGATTGGATTAACAACATGGTTAAGTTGTAATATAGACTTGCACAGTGATTCCTGGTGAATAATACAGTGAAGAAAAATAACATCTTGGTTAGGGTTCTCCTCTTTCACTTTACCCTGAATTTTTTTTAGCAGTCAAAATTTTTTTCCAGTTAAATTTGGAGATCCATCTGTTGTGACATTAGCAAGTTTACTCCATGGTAGCTTCATTTTCTTGATGACAGTAGACATCCGGTCATTCAAGTCCTCTCACCTTTTTTTTGCTTTCAGTGGCTCCATGGCTAAAAACTCCTCCATAATTTCAAAATTGTTACTAATCCCTCAGATAAAAATTAAGAGCTGAGCAGTCTCTTTATGTCATTACTTTCATCCATTGCTAGTGAATAAAAGTTAAAGAACTCTGCCTTACTATTTAACTTGCTGGCCAAGTCTTCATCAATCAGTTCCACTCAACGAGTCACTGTCCTGAGGGATAAGATGAGTTTTTCAAACTTGCCTTTGCTCTCTGGACACAAGAGACCTGCTGTCTCTATCATACATTCTTTCAAAAACTCGCCTTCAGAGAGAGGTTTGCAAGCTTTTGCTAATTTGAATGATAGCATAAAACTTGTTTTTGTAGTTGTCTCTTGAATTGCAGTTTGTCTGTGAAAGACATTTTGCTGAGCCTGTAATTTAGCCATTAACCTCTGTGTAGTAACCTCCCGTTCTTGGGGTGACTGCTTGCTAACATAGTTGCCATGCTTTATGGGAAAGTGACGGCTGAGATTGTACTCTTTGAAGACTGCAAGTGCTTCCTGGCATATCAGACAAACCGGCATTGATTGGACTTCTGTGAAAAAATATTTTGTTGTCCACTTCCTCTTAAACCCTCGACATTCACTGTCCTCTTTCCTTTTCTTTGGTCCACTCATGTTTAATATTGGGCTAAACCAACAGTACCATTCCCTTATTAAATTCTTAACTAAAATAAGATAGTAAAGTATAAAAACAAGTGATTAAATTTGCTCTACTATAACATTTTTGGTCTTCTAAAAATATATACAACAAAATCATTTGAAAAAGTTCAGACATGAGACAGAGGCACACCCTGACCATAGAGAACAACCCCTTTCCTCCATAGGAAACCTGTGTATCTTTCACACAGGCCCTTTGTTTATAGTAACACACATATCTACACATTCCTGTGTCTTCCAGACACACTTGTATGGGAGGTGCTAGGACAGTGCAAAACATGGGTAACTAGTAGTTACCACTAGCACTTCTGTTACTGGCAAAAAACAGCACAGTTCATATAGTGTGAAAGAGCCCATTATCAATATCAGATTGCATCCACTGGACTCTATAAATAACCAAGTGTCACTTTTAAATGCCCATTGCAACAGTTTTTCTTATTAAAAGCTGGAAATGGCAGTATATATATATATATATATATATATATATATATATATATATATAGTGACAGCCTGGCAGAGCATTACAAAGGAGAAAACCCAGTATCTGGTGATGTCCATAAGTACAAGACTTCAGGCTGTCATTACCAGGAAAGGGTTTCATTCAAGTATTAGATATGAACATTTGATTTTCAGTTTTTCATTTGTCTAATTACTTCTGAAACTCTGACATCTAGCAACCAGTGATGTTACGCAGAGTCCTGACATCACTGCTGTGTGAATGGAGAGAAATCAGCGTGAAAACTTTGTGAAACCTAAACTGCAAGAAGTTATGACTTGGGTGAAGAATTCATGGGAGAAAATCACTCACAGTTGCATTGCAAATGCACTGCGAGCAGGCTACCTTGACAAGAAGTACTCATTTAAAGATAGTGCTATTGCTAAACATGAGAGATTTGGCCCACTGATTCTGAAAGAAATGGAGTCACAAGAAATTCACCAGGAAATTAAGGAATTGGATTGTTATGATGATGTTCCAGAAGATGATGACATGATTGTCATTGAATAAATGAGTAAATTCTTGATACTGTAGTATTCACAGTTTGTCTGGTTTGTGTTGACAGCTACCTTACTACCATACCGTATACAGATAATAAATTTCCTTTATTTTCATTTAATAATAAATGTGTACCGCATTCTTCTTCATGGAAAAATAAGACATCCCCTGAAAATAAGACCTAGAGCATCTTTGGGAGCAAAAATTAATATAAGACACTGTCTTATTTTCGGGGAAACAGGGTAGAAGCAAAGGGCAGAGGTGGTAGAGGATAGAAGTTGGGAGGATTGGGAGCTTGCAGGGGTGAGGGATGAGGGGATAGGGTTAGAGGTGGGGGATAAAGGTACTCAGTCCAACTAGAATAATCTTTTGGGGCCCATTAGGTTGTTGAGTCACTAAACTTCTTGATTAATATATGAGAGAGCGAGCTTTATACTGGCCTCCACTCTATTAATTTAGTAAGATTCCAGAAAGAATAGAATTAACTATATACTTTGTCCTAGGTATAAAATATAAAATGTAATTTAAAAATAATATATCAAGAATTAAATATATACTAGTATATGTAATATCACAATTCAATTCTTAGATTATAATATATACATGCATATACTTATACATATATACATTCATATGTACATACATGATATAATATTCTAGTAACAAAATTTCATTATATATATTTGCCTATATGTTTTATATGTGTATGTACATGTATATTGAGTTTTTTTAATATGTTTTTATTGATTTTAGAGAGAGAGGAAGGGAGATGGAAAGATAGAAATATCAATGTGAGAAAGAAACACTGATGGGTTGCCTCTTGCACTCATCCAGACTGGGCTCAAACCCACATCCTGGGTATTTTCCCTGACTGAGAATCACGTGAGCAACCTTTTTGGTTTTTGAGGTTAGGGTCAATCAACTGAGTCACACTGGCCAGGGTTATATTGAGTTTTTAAAACTACTTCCTTGGACAAATTATATTCTTAATGAAAATCTCTTTTTTAAAAAGCAGAGTTTGTTGAAATTGACATCTAGGGTCAAATACCTTTGGATGTTGTAAAAGACCAAGCTCCTTATCTAATGTGAGCAATAATACAGGACCAAAAATGCCTCAAAGGTAGAGGAAATAGTTTCAAAAGGTCTAAAAGATAGGGGCAAGGACTAGTGATTTACTCTGGTAAAGACTAATGATGTTTGTAAAGCCAAAAAGATTTATTGACATATTTATTGATTTGATTTATTGGTTTGAAATTATATTTTTACCCAAGAAGAATTCATGATCATGCCACAAATACAATCAGAAAAAAAACGCAGCGTCTGCAGCTGGGATGGAGAGTGAGGCTTGCAGGCAGCTGTGAGTGAAGAGGATTTAACAAAGAAGAATGATTTCTGTGGTGGAAACATATTACACAGCACATCACTGTTCTGAGCTCAGTCAATAATGATGACTAACCCAGATGGGATGAGAGTAGCAAATGATGCTTGTGGAGTGAATACAGTTAGGAAGAAGGAAATGATACCATGTAATTATAGCTGTTTTATTTTTCCCACAACTGAGGAGTGTAACAGAATAAACAGTGGTGAATGGAGAGGAAGTCACACAAAATAAGCAAAATCAATAATGCTTTTAAGTTTCAATAGATATCCAGATAGCACAGAATTGTTTTATATATGAATAAATCAATTTAATTTACAAATCATATATATATAATATATATATAACATATATATATATAATATATATCATATATATATAACTAATGACTCAAATAGAAGTGACTGCAAAGAGTTCATAGTAGCAAAAAAGAGGAACTGAATCTGGAAAAGCAATTCAGTAGACAGATACTGAATAGCTCATATGATGGAGATCTGAGAACCAAGTTGTGGAGGCTCCACAACAAAAAATAATGCACAAATCTTCCTGCTGTTCTGGTCAGACAGAGACACACTGCATTGCCTCGGGAACCAGAGGATGCCTGTTTCCCTCACAGAAACTACCGAGGCGGAGTCAGAGGAGCTCCTCTCGGAGTGCAGCCTCTCATGAGACTGGCCTCTGGAGCACCCTGAAGCCAGACAGCATTTTGTAATGTCTTTTCTTAGGTCTCCTTTGTTTAGAGCCAGTGTGTGCTTGGCACACCTTTAGTCAGTGGAAAGTAAGGATACTGTGCATTTGGCTTCCAAAGCATATTGGATATGCCCCTTTAGCTAGGAGATTCCTCAAACATAATATGGAGATTCAGATATTGGCTGGACAAAAAGAATAGCAAATGGCCTTTGAAGAAAATAAGCAACGGAACTAAAATGCCCCAGCACATGACCATTCTTTGTGATAAACCTCACAAATGAAGAAGCCAAACCTATGGAGATCACCATCGTGCTGTGATTCTTACCATCAAGTGTATACAACTGAAAAAATTACTATTGCTATGTGGATTTTCTAAACAGATAGTTTAGCCAAATGGCCTGATCAACCACTAAGATTTAAAACATGTATTGATTAAAATTTAATAACAATGGTTGCATTGTTTATTATTATCTGAATATTATTATTGGGTATTTTGGCCAAGCCATATTTTACTCAATGTAAATGACACATAAGCTTTTATTTATTTTTATTTTTTGCCATTTTCTTTTTAATTTTCACTCCCTAGCCCCTACTTATTATTTGACAATAAACAAACGCAGATCTGTCCTATAGGACCATAATTCTTGCTGCATCCTTGATCTACCATTGCACCACTCTAATCAATAACATTTTTAAATGTGTGTAAGATGCCCTGGCTGGTGTGGCTCAGTGTCTTCCCATCCCATACATTGAAGGGCAGTGGGTTGGACTCCCTGTCAGGACTGTGGCTGGCTCTCTCTCTCTCTCTCTCTCTCTCTCTCTCTCTCTCTCTCTCTTTTACTATCTCTCAAAAATCAACAAAGAAAAATAAAATAGAATGTGTGTAAGATGTTTGTCTCCACTTCTGGTCCTTCAATGAGATACTTCTGAATTCCTTGGAACTGGACTATTTCTCTTATAATTGCATTGAATATACTTTTAAGGTCATACTGCTGAATCCAGAGGGCTTTTCAGTCTTCATCCTTCACAGACTTCACTATTTTTCTTTATAATCTCCAATTCCTACATGCTTTCTTCCTTTGACTTCTGTTACCTCATATTTATGTTTGCCTTTCTACTTTTGAAGTCACTAATTTTTTGCTCTTTTCCATTTGCTCTTATTTTAAATGCAAATATCTTTCCAAATTTTAATCTTTATCCTCTTCTACATGTTTTACAGCCACCTTAAATCATTCATTCATACCATGGAGGATTATGTAGAGTCATTAACAGTCTAATCTAACTCTGTGATTCTCCAATATATATCTTTAGACACAAACTCACTTCTGACTTCCTGTTACATTTCCATAAGCATTGTAAATTAAGTATTTATAAGGTCAAATTCATCATATTTTTTTCAGCCTGCTATTCCTGAGTACTTAATGTCATATATACTTTAAGGATTAAGAGAAGGCAATTGCAGGACATCTGGCCCAAATACCTATTGAAACTTAAGTCCTATTCCATCCCATCAGTACCATGAATGTGTATTTGTGTGGTTATGTAGATTAAATTTTCCATAGATACTGAACCTTTAAATGCTTGGAAGAGAATATGGAATGATAACAATTTTATAAATGAGAAGCAGATTAGGCTTATTATCTATCAGCAGGAACACAGCATTTCATAATTTTTTATTTATTAAACATATATTTTAGCCGAGACCGGTTTGGCTCAGTGGATAGAGCGTCGGCCTGCGGACTGAAGGGTCCCGGGTTCGATTCCGGTCAAGGGCACGTACCTTGGTTGCGGGCACATCCCTGGTGGGGAGTGTGCAAGAGGCAGCTGGTTGATGTATCTCTCTCATCGACATTTCTAACTCTCTGTCCCTCTCAATTACTCTCTGTATAAAATCAATAAAATATATTTAAAAAAAAGTAAACATATATTTTATATTTTGTAACTATACTCTCCACTGTCCTTTTCTTAATCTTATCCATGAGCTAAAGATGAAATTGATACTTTGTATTTAAAGAATTTTCAGCTACAAAGTTGCAAAGTTTCCAAATATGAATGTCACAACTGAGAGTATTTTTGTAGCTGGTCAGCATTTTATGATATTTAATTTATTCTGATTCTAGTAAATCCCCTAGTGTTCTTCCAGTGACAATGCTTCTCCATCATTGTTTATCCCTTCAAAATAAGGTCCGCACGCCTGTGTGTACGTGTGTGTCCACACACACACACACACACACACACACACACACACACCATGCACAAACACACTGCTACCATGGACATTTTTTGCTGAGCTTCATACTTTTGTTTGCCTTCTGACTGAAGAACTTAACATAATACTCAATATGTATTCAATCTACTTGAATGATTTGCAATCCTAGACATTTGCCATATTTTAAGATTTTTATGAGTTAGATCAGTTAAAGCATAACATTTCAGACAGAACATAAATTTTGTAAAGCTAAACCCATCTAAAATAAGTAAAAGACAGGGATCATGTACAAGTATGATTAAGATGTTGTTTGCATAAACAAATTTTAAAAATTCAAATATTCTATTTCTAAAAGCTTCTGGGATTAGCCACTGAATTGCCCTAGCAAATCCCAGCTGCTGAGATGAAACATTAAATATGGTCACTTGTGAGAATGAATAATGTGCCATTTCATTCCACTTGTATGATAAATTTTAGAGGCAAATATTTTAAGTGTATTTTCTTACAATGAATATGAGAACAATGTCATTGCTACTAATATTTCAGAACTGAAATTCTCACTCATTGATTTATAGTCATGTATAAGGCATCAGACAAAATGTGATGACACATGCACACAGGGAAAGATGTTATGAATTTGATCCATTCTGTTAGGCTTTTATGTTGAGTAGCTCACACTCCTCTGAGAACTAAAAGCAAAGGATTCTCCAGTGGGATTTGAATAACAGTTGTAGGTAAAGAAACAGCAGAAACATGATGTAGTGAATATGTTTTTTTCATTTCTCTTTTATTTAATTTCTCCTGGTAAAGAAAGAGAAAAATGGGGTTCTAAAGAGTTTTTCCTTCTGCAAGAGAAACATAGTTTTGCATACTTAAACTTCTGAGCAGAGGCTGATGGCTAATTGAGCAGTGGCATGGGAGAAAATGTGAATGAGTTATTTGTCTTTTTCTCCTCCCTCTTTTCTGTTAAGAATAAAATTCCTTTGAACATTAATGTAAAAGTCTGAACTACCCATAAATATATACATTAATATCTCTTTTAGAATGTTGATAATATAAAGAAGAAAAAGCACAAAATAAATATTGTCCCATGCAGCCAAATTTCCACTCTATTCACAGCAATATCCACCAAAGTAACTTTATACTATTTTTTTAATTTTATATCTTTTGTTCTTATTTCTTAGTTCAAACAATGGATATTTTACTGTTTATCAAGATATAGTATCAAACCTATTGCCTTTCCTTTATAAAATATTAGGAATTTAGCCTCTTATATTATTCCCATCTACTTATCATGTCCTTCCTTCTAATTTTGATAATTATATTTTCCTTTAAGCTATTTTAGAACTGAATTGTATGACTTTAAATACAATTAAAAATCTATTCATGACTCAGAAACACTAAATAGAACACAGAATCTTCTAACTCATTCACTAATGAGCCACCAGTTTTTGTAAATGTAGTAGGCAGGAAAAAATTGTCCTCCCCCCAAAATATATTAACTTTCTAATTCCTGAAACCTGCAGGAATAGAGTATTGATTACCTTATACATCAAAAAATGTGATTAAGATAAAGATCTTGACAAAAGAAACTTATGATTGGTTGTCCATATGGGTTTAAATATGATAATATACATTCTTTTAAAAAATATATATTTTATTGATATTTTAGGGAGAGGAAGGGAGAGAGATAGAGAGCCAGAAACGTCAATGAGAGAGAAACATTGACCAGATGCCTCTTGCACACCCCCTACTGGGAATGTGCCCACAACCAATGTACATGCCCTTGACCGGAATTGAACCGGGAACCTTTCAGTCCACAGACCGATGCTCTATCCATTGAGCTAAACCGGTTTCGGCAATATACATTCTTATAAAAGGAAAATTAGGCTCACACAGTGGAGAAGACTACTTGAAGATAGAAGCAGAGATTGGAGTGAAACAGCTATAAGCCAAGGAATGCCAAAAAGCACCAAAAACTGGAGTTAATAAAAAGTGTTATCACCTAGAATCTTGGAAAGAAGTGTGGCCCTGTCAACATATTATCTTCTGGGCTCCATAATTGTGACAGAAGATATGTCTGTTGTTTTTAAACTACAAGATAGATTTGTTGTTTTAAACTATATATATAAAACTCCCTGTGGTTGCTTGTAACAAATTATAAGTAATTTGTTATCCTATCTAATAAAACAGTAATATGGAAATTGACGGTACCCCTGCTATACCCATAAGCCACACCCACCATCCAATCAGGAGTGAGTATGCAAATTAACCAAACCCCAGTGGTTAGGGCCACAGAGAGCAGGAGGCTTGGGTTTTCCTGGCAATGGAGGAAGCCAAGCTTTCCACCTCCTATGGCCTGCTTTGGCCTCCACATAAGGCTATAAAATTTCAAATATAGAAGATAAATAAATCTCAACAAAAATGGCAGCAGACACAGAGCTAGAGAGTACAGGAGGCTTGAGTTGCTCCAGCGATGGAGGAAAGCAAGTTTCTGCAGCCCTGGCCTACCTTGGCCTTCTCTTAAGGCTACAAAGTTTTAATAATGGAAGACAAATAAATCCCAAAATAATGGTTGTGGCCATGGAGCAAGCAGGAGGCTTGGCTCCGCTCAAGGCTATAAAGTTTCAACTATAGAAGATAAATAAATAGCAGATACCAGAGCCTCCACTTGGGTAGCCCGGAGGTGTGGCCAGCCTACAAACCACTACAGGCCCCTTGCCCAGGCTGCCCCACACCCCAAGGGATTCCCCACCCTGATCTGGGAAACCCTTCAGCACAAACCAGTTGGCCCCCACCCATGCACCAGGCCTCTATCCTATCTAATAAAAGAGTAATGTGCCGATTGACTGTCACTCCAACACACAAGATGGCTGTCCCCATGTGGTCAAAGATGACTGACCCCATATGGACATATGTACACAAGATATCCACCACAAGATGACCAATAGGGGAGGGCAGTTGGGAGGGACCAGGTCAGCAAGGGAGGGCAGTTGAGGGTGATCAAGCCTGCAGGGAAGAGCAGTTAGGGGTGACCAGGCCTGCAGGGGAGGACAGTTAGGGGAAAACAGACTGGCAGGGGAGCAGTTAGGCATCAATCAGGCTGGTAGGCAGAAGTGGTTAGTGGCAATCAGGAAGGCAGGCAGGCAATCATTTGGAAGCCAGCAGTCCTGGATTCTGAGAGATATGTCCAACTGCCAATTTAAGGATTGGGCCTAAACGGGCAGTCAGACATTTCTCAAGTGGTCCCAGATTGGAGAGGGGGCAGGCTGGGCTGAGGGATACACACACACACACCCATGCACAGATTTTGTGCACTGGGCCTCTAGTTTGTTATAAGGAACCAGAGAATATTTTTTCTGTGAGCAATAACTTTGACCCTGTGTTGTCAAGGCTTATGATATTTTCCTCTTAAGTATAATATAATGTCTGGCTTTATTTTGTTATTTCCTTTGTTAATTTTATAAATATAAATTATAGAATGTTTCAAATATGTAATATAAATATTGTCCACAAGGGAACAAGCATTGTAAGCAGACTCATTGAAAGAAAAATGTCAGAGATAAATGATGATGGGAGAAGATTTGAGTTAGGGTGTGAACACTCAATACACTGTACAGATGATATATTATAGAATTGTACACTTGAAACCTAAATAATTGTATCAATCAATGTAAAACCAATAAATTCAATAAAAAATTTAGGGTACTCAAAATGTTTAAAAATCCATATTTTCCATTTATTTAATCCACTTATTACTCAAAATCACTTCATATTTCAATTTATTTTTTATTTGGACCATAAATTTATGTATACCTTTTTTTCTGCTTTCTGGGTCATTTTCTCCTCTCTTCATTTGCAAATAATCACTGTCTTTACCACACTAATCATGCTATCTTTTGGGTAATAAAAGTCTGACTTATTGTTGAAGATACTCTTGCTCTGGAATAGATTTATTATTTCTCAGACTGCTACACAGTTGTCATCCTAGGCATTTTATTTTCAATTCTTAGATTACTTATACCATTTCATACCTCATATATTTCTTTTTATTTTAGTCTATTTTGTGTTTTCTGATATTTCTTATCAAATGATTTTTTTAGAAATACTTTAAATTTTGTTTATATCAGCTTCAGTAGAATATTCATTTGGCTTGTTATTAAATTCTGTATTTAAAATTGATCTTATTAACTATTTAAAGATTTTTCTATTAACCCTGATGAAAGTTTTGGCATATAGGGTGGCCTTAACCCTTTTCCTTATTCATGGCCAAATAATTAATATCATTTCCCTTCCCTATCTGAGGAAGATTTTAAGGGGTTGTTTGGGGGAAGGGAAGCTTATTTTATCCCATTATTTGGTATTTTAAACATTATAGGACTATGTCTAGAAATGGAGTTTTATTTAATTACTAGAGGCCCAGTGTGCAAAATTTACGCACTGACAGTGTGTGTGTGGGGGGATGGTAACTCAACCCAACCTGCAATCTCTCCAATCTGGAACTCCTTCAGGGGATGTCCTCAGGATCAGGCCTAAACAGGCAGTCAGATATCCCTCTCACAATCCAAGACTGCTGGCTCCTAACTGCTCACCTGCCTGCCTGCCTGATTGCCCCTAACCACTTCTTCCTGTCAGCCTGATCACCCCCTCCTAATCACTTCCCTGCCAGCCCTCCTAGGACAAACTGGTCACCCCCAAATGCCCTCTCCTGCATATTCTCTTTTTATTAGATAGGTTTTTTTTTCTTTAACACATTGGATAGCCCTAACTGGTTTGATTAGGTGGATGGAGCATTGGCCTGCAGCCTCAAGGGCCCCAGGTTCAATTCCAGTCAAAGGCATGTACCTTGGTTGGGAGCACATACTCAGTGGGAAGTATCCAGGAAGCAGTTGATGTTTCTCTCTCATAGATGTTTGTAGCACTCTATCCCTTTCACTTCCTCTCTGTAAAAAATCAATTAATTGTAATGCTAACAGCAAGATACCCATGAAAAACACAGATGGTGTCAAAACAAGCCAGAGGAAAATTATTTGGGCAAAAAATGAAAAAGGATCCCAACTCAAATTTATAGAAAGTATTCCTTTAATAACTTTTGGTCAAGAATATAGTTTTATATTTTCAGAAAACAACTCTGAGACCATGTGGATTCCAGCAATAGAGAGGAATTGACAGGACTATTCCAGCCATGAAGACAGAAGAGAAGCAGTCCAGAGATGGAGGATTCTGAAGTTGCCTTGCCATAACAGCAGTTAGCAATTGTGCATCCCTGCAGGTTGCCCAGGACCAAACCAGAGAGGGTCAGACCTGTAAAGGCTGAACCACAGTGCAGATCATAGGTGTTACAGCAAATTTATACTGGGAAACCACAAGAGGGAGTTAGCACAGTTACAATGACAACACAAAGTTTACAAAAGCTATTTTAGCCATTTCCAAGGAACTCAGGGCACAGGTGCAACACCTGGGCATGCTTAGCCGGAGTGTGACCCACCACCTCCCTCCAAACTCCTACCACCCATTGTTCGATGACTTATTCCACCTTTCTTTATCCCAAGGCATCCTGCCTCCAGGCAACAGAGGAGTTGTGCAATGTTTGCTGCCCAAAACAAGAAGAAGAAATAAAAGGCATCCAAATTGGAAAAGAACAAGTAAAACTGTCATTATTCGCAGATGACATAATACTGTACATAGAAAACCCTAAAAATTCCATCAAACAATTATTAGACTTAATAAATGAATTCGTCAATGTAGTGGGATGCTAAATTAATGCCAATAAATCTATGGCATTTCTATACACCAACAGTGAACTTACAGAAAGAGAATAAGAAAACAATTCCATTTACCATCGCACCAAAAGAATTAAGATTCCTAGGAATAAACTATGGAGGTAAAAGACCGCTACTCAGAAAACTATAGGACATTGAAAAAAGAGATAGAGGAAGACATAAATATATGGAAGAGCACACCATGTTCATGGATTGGTAGACTGAACATCATTAAAATGCCCATACTACCCAGAACAATCTATAGATTCAATGCACTCCCCATTAAAATACCAATGGCATATTTCACAGACCTATAACAACTCTCCAAAAATTCATCTAGAATAACAAAAGACCCAGAATAGCCACAGCAATTCTGAGAAAGAAGAACAAAGTAGGTAGGATCTCAATACCAGATTTCAAGCTGTATTACAAAGCCACTGTTCTCAAAACAGCCTGATACTGGCACAAGAACAGACATATAGACCAATGGGATAGAATAGAGAACCCAGATAGCGACCCAAACCACTATGATCAATTAACATTTGACAAAGGAGGCATGAACATACAATGCAGTCAAGACAGTCTCTTCAATAAATGGTATTGAGAAAATTGGACAGTTACATACCAAAAAAAATGAAACTAGATCATCAACTTACAACATACACAGAAATAAACTCAAAATATATAAAGGACTTAAACATAAGACAGTTAACCATAAAAATACTAGAAGAATCCACAAGCAGAGAAATCTCAGACATATGCCAAAGCAATTTCTTCACTATTACCACTTCTATGGCAATGGAAACTAAAGAGAAAATAAACAAATGGGACTACATCAAAATAAAAAGCTTTTGCATAGCAAAAGAAACCATCAACAAACAATAAGAAAGCCCACTGTATGGGAGACCATATTTGCAAATGTTATCACTTGTAAATGTTTAATTTCCAACATTTACAGGGAACTCATATAACTTAATAAAAGGAAGATAAATGATCCAATAAAAAAATGGGCAATGGTCCTCAATAGATACTTTTTGAAAGAAGACAGAAGGAAGGCCAAGAGACATATTGAAAATATGCTCAAAGTCACTAATTACCAAAGAGATGCAAATCAAAACTACAATGTGGTACCATCTCACATCTGACTGAATGGCCATCATCAACAAATCAACAGATGACAAGTGCTAATGGGAATGCAGAGAAAAGGAACCCTCGTGCACTGCTGATGGGAATGCAGACTGGTACCACCACTGTGGAGAACAATATGGAGTTTCCTCAAAAAACTAAAAATGGAACTCCCATTTGACATAGTAATCCCACTTCTAGGACTCTATCCCAAGACAATAGAAACACCAGTCAGAAAGAATATATGCATCCCTATGTTCATAGCAGCACAATTTGCAATAGCTAAGATTTGTATATAGCCTAAGCGCCCATCAGTAGATGACTGGACCAGAAAACTATGGTACAGCTATACAATGGAGTAATATGCTGCTATAAAAAAGAAGGAATTATTTTTTTAAAAACATATCTCTATATCTATATCTATATCTATATCTATATCTATATCTATATCTATATCTATATCTTATTGATTTTTTACAGAGAGGAAGGGAGAGAGATAGTGTTAGAGACATTGATGAGAGAGAAACATTGATCAGCTGCCTCCTGCACACTTCCTACTGGGGATGTGCCCGTAATCAAGGTACATGCCCTTGACCGGAATTGAACCTGGGACCTTGCAGTCCTCAAGCTGATGCTCTATCCACTGAGCCAAACCTGCTTTGGTAAAAAGAAGGAATTATTACCATTTGAAGCAGCCTGGATGGAACTGGAAAGCATTATGCTAAGTGAAATAAGCCAGTCAATGAAAGAAAAATATAATCTCACTCATTTGTGGATAATAAAGAACATTATAACCTGATCAACAAAAAGATAGATACAGAGGCAGTAAAGCATCAAGCTGTCATATTGCAGAGGGAAGTTTGGGGGTAGGAGGGAGATAAGAGATCAACTGAAGGACTTGCATACATGCATATAAGCATAACCAATGAACCTGGGGGGTGAGGGTATGTATGCGAGTGGGGTGGGGGGGCAATGGGAAGATATGTACACATGTAATACCTTAATCAATTAAAAAATAATGTGTTTTAATCACTTACCTCTCCAAAGAAACAACTGAGAGCTTTAGACAGAACATGAACACCTGTTGAAAGTTGAGAAGTAAGGAATGCTACAGCTTGGGTATGATTGGGTAGTTGGTACATGAGGATATGGTATTGATTTACTGAAAAGCTAAGCTAGAGCCTGAATAAAAGAATATGTATACTACTAACTCATCAAGGAGATTATTTTATCTTAAAGTCTAGTGGTACTCAAACCTTGTTCTATGAAACAATAAAGAAGTTACTACAAAATGTAAATTCTCAGATCCTGATTTTACCATTCACAATTCTTATTTAGTAAGTCTAGATTAGAATAAGATAAGGAATCCATTGTTTTTGTCCAGTTCTCTAGGTGCTTTCTGATAATAATCACTACTCCAGGCATGAGAACTAATAGGTGTCATAAAAATTAGGAATGGACATAGATTATTTTTTTCTATTAAATGCTGAGGCAACATATGTAATGTCTTAGCATGCGTATATGTAAAAGTTGATACATTAATAGTTACTAAAGCATCATATGATTTCAAATAGAGAAATAATTCTGTAATTACTGAAAAAATATACAAAATCTATGATCATGTATACAAATAAATTATATTCTCTAAATGGTAGATGACATATTAGTGACACTGAATATTATAAACAACTCATGCTATTGATATTGCATGTCAAGTCCTCCTAAAGAAATATGACTTTTTAATAGGGTGCCTTTTACATAATATCCTCTTTCTAAAGCATTTACATTTATAATTGGTATATAAATGTTCATGAAAACAGACATATTCATGAGACAAAGAAAATGTTATATGAAGAATGAGAAATTTGATGGATGTTTCTATAAAAATAAACTGTTGTATTAAAAAATGACAAGCTTTATAGCTGTTCATAATGGTGATTTCTCACTTGCTATAAAGCAGTTAGTAATATATAAAATTTTGAGAATAAAAATATTCATCACATTTTATTGCATTATAGAAAACCATAATACCCATTATATCTTAGTCTTATATTTCCTTACCTTGTATTTTATTCTAATATAAAAATAATTATATATATTTAAAGTTGCATTACAATTATTAACCTTGAATTTTCCTGTAACAAAAAGTAAATTTCAAAACATGAATTTCTATTAGTTTCACTGAATATTTAATATAAACATTGTATTTTCTGAACAAAAATTCTTGAGGTTTAAAACATCTTCCCAGAGTATAAAATTTTTCTATATTTTATTTAGATAAGAAGTTTCTAATTTGGTAAGAAATTCACATCACATTCCCTATTTTTCTTTATTGTATTTCCAAATTATTTTCAAATATTAATAGACTAGAGGCCCGGTGCACAAATTTGTCCACCAGAGGGGTTCCTTGGGCTGGCCTGTGGGACTGGGCTGAAACCAGCTCTCTGACATCCCCTGACGGGTCCCAAATTGCAAGAGGATGCTGGCCAGGCCTAGGGACCCCACTTAGTGCATGATCAGAGCTTCAGAGTGACAAGGGAAGTTGGCCAACCAGGAAGGGACCATGAGAGGGCTTCAAGATGTGTCTAGCTCATTATACTCAGTCCTGATCATCCAGACCCCTGCAGTAAGCTAACCTACTGGTCAAAGCATCTACCCCCTGATGGTCAGTGCACATTATAGTGACAGGTCAACCTGTCTATATGTCTTCCCCCTGATGGTCACCACATGCCAGAGGGAACAATTGAGCATCCTTAGCATATCATTAGCATATTATGCTTTTATTTATTGAACAGATGACCAGATGGCTGTTCTCTGTAATATAAGCATATTTTTAGACATTTTTTCTCTTTTTTTAAGATTATAATTGATTTTTAGAGATAGGAAGAGAGAAAATATTTAATATGAGAGGGAGATATCTATTAGCTGAATTTATTCCTCCTGCACACCCAGCTCTGATGACTAAGTCAGCAACTCAGACATATACCCAGAGTGGGAGTCAAACTGCAATCTTTCAGTGCTTGGGAGGATTGCTGAACAGCCATACTGGCCAGGGCTAGACATTTGATTCCAAATTCTAGATTTAAATTTTCCCCTTGTTAATGCATACTTTGAAGTTCATACATTGATTATTATATTTTATTGTCAGTAACTCTTGATTATTTCTAGTTGCTTGATACACTCTATGTATTGACAACTGGCTTTTACTCTTACCAAGAAAATAAACCAACAACATAATTTTTAAAATTAAGTTTCACAATTAAAGCTTTTTTTTATATGTGTTTTTAAGTTGGTAGGCAAGACACTGATTTTAAATAAAAATATTATATCCAGATGGTTGAGAGACAAAGTATTTGAGTTAGATTCTAAAGTTTGGATATAATACAAAAAAATTACATCTTTGCCTAATCAAAGACTATAGAGATTTTACAATAAATGAACCAAAGAGATGGACATATAAAGAGTTTAAGTATTTTCCCTCCTAAGTACTGTAAAAGACAACACCAAAAGAAACAGTGTAGTTTCTAATGAAAACATTTCCATAACCAAAACAAAATAAACATCTAAAACATTCTCCTGAAAAACATGGGGAATTGAGAGAGAAAGCGCACTAATAGAGACCCCAGCGCTAGTGTGTCCACAGTCTGACGTCACAGGGTAGAATTGCTTACCTCATGAAAAACCTTCACTTTATGATGGTGCTTGACCAGTGATGAAAGCAACTAAGAGTTCTTGAATGAAGTCCAAAGAGTGTGAGGTTGAAAGTGACAGCAAAGGGGACCTTGGGGCTCTTATATGGGAGTATATGCTCTCTTACCACATGTTTTCCTCTTGATAATTGAAAGATGCTTTGGTCCAAGGATAAAATGCTGAATGCTAATGAGAGGTGAAATGAAAATGTATGCCTCAGTGGAGGCCAGTGATGTCTCTTCATATATGACAGCACACATAACATGTTTCTCATTTAAATCGCTATGACTTTTGGAAATGAAATTTTATTAGAATCCTCAAGTATAACTTTTGTATATCTGAGACTACAAAAATTATTTTAAAAACTGCCTTTATATGCACCTTAAAAGTATGCATGGTAAATTTCACAGAAAAGCTAGGTATTACTGAAAATTTACCTAAGTTGTTTTTCCTATAAGCAACTTTATTCGCACGTTTTCATATTTTCATATATCTATACTAATAAAAGGGTTAATATGCTAATTAGACCAGGAGACCTTCTGGACATCCTTCTGGACAAAGTCATGGTGGTGAGACTGAGGCACAGGCAGTTAGGGTAAGGTGACCAGACGTCCTGCTTTTGGTGGGACAGTCCCGTTTTTTAACAATTTGTCCCGTGTCCTGCAGCGTTTTAAAAAAGTCCCGATTTTTGGAGAGTCTCTTTTAAATATTTTGGACTTTTTAAAAATGCCGCGGGATGCGGGACAAATTGTTAAAAATTGGGACTGTCCAGCCAAAAGTGGGACGTCTAATCACCTTAAATTAGGGGCAATGAGGCCAGGAAGGGAGGGCAGTTGTGGGTGATCAGACTGGCAAGGGGGGTATTTGGGGGTTATCAGGCTGGTGGAAGAGGCACTGGGGGCAAGCTGGCTGTAAGGGAATAGTTGGGGGTGATCAGGCTGGCAAGAGGAGGCAGTTGGGGGCAAGAAGGCCAGTGAGGGGGAAGATGGGGGCAAGCAGGCCAGCAGGCAGAATGATTAGGGGTGATCAGGCAAGCAGGCGGGCAGGTGAGCGGTTATGAGCCAGTGGTCCCGATTGCGAGAGGGATGTTTGACTATCGGTTTAAGCCCAATCCCACAGGCACTGGGCCTAAACCAGCAGTCAGGCATCCCCCTAGGGGGTCTCAGGTTGGAGAGGGTGCAGGTAGAGCTGAAGGACACTACCCCCCATGCATGAATTTTATGCACTGGGCCACTAGTATAAATATAAAATATTTTCAGACATATAAGATAAAAGTATATGTATACAAATCCTACATATTAGAATAGTGTTTATTTATACTTGGTTGGATAGTTTCAGAAGATTTAGGAAGCTTATTTATGAATCTCTGTTCTTGTAAATGAATATTATTCACATTAAACATCACACAAAAGAGAAATGAACAATTCTGGACATATCCTCTCAGCCATTATATAGAGTAACAGTTAACACATTTTTGTAATCCAAAACTCAGCTTTTTAATATGTCAATAATAGCATGCCTTTCCCCTGTGTAAACATCACTGGTTGTTCCCAATTGTTTAGAATATAAGTAAAGCACTTTTCTGAGATATGCATGCAACTTTATGCCTTGTCCTGGCCTGGCTTTTGACAGGAATGCATACCTTACTCTTCACTGGCTCCAGGCATCTGAACTTACTCTGTTGAGATGTCCCAAGTCTTTTCCAAAGTCAGTGACTTTGCACTTGCTGTTTATTTCCCCATAGATCTTCAAGGGTTTGATTCTTTTTTGTAATTCAGGTCTCAACTGACATATTAGGAAAAGAACCTCGGAGAAAAAGAGCTTTCCTGGATAAACTACATGATGTAGCCTTCTGGTCCAAGATTACACAAACATACTTATACCAATAGCACAATGCTTTCTTGTTTTCATAGCACTTTTTACTATCTAACTGGATCTATTATTTGACTGTTTGAACTGAGATTTAAAATAATAATATCCTAACTAATAAAGAGGGAATATGCAAACTTACCATCACACCATAACAATTAGCTGCATCCACAGCAGAGGCAGGGATTCTGTAACACAAGATGGCTGAGCCCATAAAGAGGCTGAGTTCCCATAACGAGCCTTAATGAGCAATCATCAGGGATCTGAGGCTGTGTGGTGCAGGGCAAGGGAAAGGGACCTGAGGCTGCACCCCCCACCTGGTGGGGCTTGACAGGGGACCTCAGGCCAAGCCCCCCCCCCACCCTGGCCCAGGCTGTGGGACCTCAGGCCATGTACTCTGGCATGGCACTGGGCCAGGCAGTGTGAGGTCACTCCTACCACCTGGCAGGACTTTACAGTGGTGGGGCTGGCTTGGCTGGATCTAGGCCAATGACGGTGGGGCCAGTTGGGTCTAGATCTTTCATAATTTCAAGGTGCACATGGGTGGAGGGGGACTTGACTGGTTCCTGTGACGTGTCCTAGACTCTGACAAGCAGAAGATTTTCATTTACTAATTTTCTTTCATCTCTGACACTTCTATTATAGAAAAAGGGCAAATAGCAATATTAAAATATTTCCTCTAATTAATTTTCTTTTAATGTGCACAGATTTTGTGCACCAGGTCACTAGTTGATTATAATAATAAGTGAAGTGTTCATTTGTGTATCTATTTTATTCATTTTTGGTTTGGAGATCATTAAGGGAGCTATATAAACATTATAAATAGTAACCAGTAATCATATGAGATGATTACTGCATAGTTACAAGTTACTAGATCATACATCATAAAGAAATGGATATGAAAATTAATTTCTTATGGACCATGGAGGACTTAGGTTGCCTAACTAAAATGTTTGATTCTCACTAGAAAACAATGAAAGTTTTAAGATATAATGTAGATAGATATCTAGTGACAGTAGATACAGTACAGTTAAGATAAACATGTATGAAAGCCTCACAGGCTTGCCAATTTATTTTGGGAAAATCCTAAAATGGTTCCTGATATAATCCTAATGCATTTGAGCATGTACCACAAAGTGAAAATCTACAGTATATTGTTTGTATAAATTCTCTATAAAAATATCTAGAACATTTTCTGTAGCTAAAATGAAATGCCATCTGTAGTTTCCAACAAATGACTCTACTGTTACATGACTATTAATAGCCTCATATTATTTCCATTTCAATTCCGAAGCTTCAGACAAAAAACTAAATTAAAAAGTTATGAGTGTAGCCACAGAACTTCTTTGAATGGGTTAACGAAAAACCATTGAAACTTGTAAAGAATTTTGTGAATTTATTTGAGCCAAACTGTCAACATAGGCCGGGAAGCAGAACCTCAATGAATTGAGATAATGCTCTGGAGAATGCAGGGTTACATCTAGATTTATACAATGTAATAAAAGAAAAGGGACTTAGGTGAGTTACATGAAATTCATTGGCGATAGATTAGGGAGGTGGGACAGAGCAAAGTGGGAAACCTCTGGGATAGTGTAAAAAGTGAAATGATGGACATGTGCTTCTTTTACAGAGATGGATATAGGATACTTTAACATAATTAACAGTTGACAATTAACTTGATAACAATAATAATGAGGGAATGTCTGGAGGCCATTTGTTGTGCCCTGAGGGGTCCTTGATAAGAAGGAAATTACAAGTTAACCAGACATCTCACAGATATGTTATCTTAGAGGCAAAAAGGCAAATGGGCTCAGTAAAGAAGATCTAAGTTGATCTTTGTCAGGGAAAATATCGGCCTAGGACATGACTACCCTAGGTAGTTAAACTTTCAATTTTCAAACCATCCTTTGTGGTTATTTTAGGTCTCTGAGTTTGCAAGACTGCCACGCAGGCCTCTCCTGAGCTTGTCAGGTTAGCATGTGGCTCTTTTCACAAATGAATCAACTCTTTTCTTAATGATAGTCATTTTCTCTTCTCTATAGCACCATGTTTAGCTGAAAGAGAACTTGAGACACACTTTGCAACCACAAAGCACTGTCATGAGTTTGCTACAGCAAGTTAACATCATCTACATATATTTTAGTTAATTACAGTCTGAACATAGCTTACTAGCACTAAGTTCAGTGGGGAAACTTGAAATGTAGCTAAAATAGAAGTTAAATTTCTATGCTCACCCCAATAAATTAATTTTTTTAAAAAAGTTAAATTTAGTCAAACTATGTAATTCAAATACATAAAAAGGCTTAGTGATATTAAAAAATTCTGTTCCTGCTTTCTCCATGATGATAATAAATGTATCTACTTAATAAAGTTGTTTTTTAGATTAAGTATATTAAAAAAGGACAGGAAATAGTGTCTGTCCCATAGTAGTAACTGCTTAAAAATATTATTTTGTTATTATCATTATTCTAGAAAGTTTATATGCTTAAGGTTCTCTTAATGTATTTGGCAAATATAATTGTACCATGACTACATTTATACTTTAATTTTGGTTGCTATTTCACAATTAATATTAACTATCTATCTATGATATACTAGTATTGGGATTATTTTCTTCAAAATTTAGCTTATAGATTTTTGGTTCTGGCTAAAAAGCCTGTGGCAAAAATTGTTCTACTGCAGTTTGAAGAATTTATGCTACAAAACTAAAAACATTCTTCTTAAAGAATTGGAGACGGGTGAGGGGGGATAAAAAGCCCAGCCAAAAATTGTAAATGTCCTTCCAACACCAAGCCTATCATTGGCTGGAGAGATTGCTTTTGGCAAATAATGAACTCAAGCTTTGGAAGTGTATTGTTTAATCTATTTTTACAAAAGAATACAAGACAAAGCCAAACCAAATTAAACATTGCAACCGTTCTTTGGGTATATCAAATTTGGGCTAAGAATCACATTAAAAAAAGAATAATTGTTGAGCAGTATACATATAGTTTCATTATTCAAAAATATGCAATTATAATAGAATAAGGCTGAAATAAAATTGTAATAAAACACTGGTAATTTTGGGATTTTAAAAATAAAGGTTATCATCTCCCTTGTGCGTTAGACAGACATGTTTTTGGCAACTACCTCGAAATTTTGTCCAGGCCCTATTACAGCCATCCTTATCTATGTTCCATACTGAGGAATAGAAAAAAAGGCAAATCCCAGTCTGCTGAGGCAGGAAGAAATGCATTGTGTACCTGCATAGTCCATTCATTTATTGAAAAGAATTCTGGCAGTTCACCAGTTTGTAGTGAAAAACATTTATTTTCAGTAGTGAAATTACTTCTATTAAAACTTTAAGACTCTTTCCACTAGCAGGCTCTCTTTTAAGACAAATAGCAAAATTAAACAAAAGAAAGCATAAAAAGTGCTTTGCGAAAAGGAAAGGAATTGATTTTACAAAATAATACACATTTTACAGCAATTTGTCTTCATAAAGTGACTGTTATTTATGAGTGAGATAATTTAGATTAATTTGAAAAGCTTGGAAAGGGAAAACAGAAATATAGAAAACATTTCAAAAAGTTTTATTTAAAAGTGAAAAAATAACAATAAGCCCAGACAGGTGATTGAGGGTTGCTCCTTTGATTGTCGGTCATAGCACATACTTGGGTTTCAGGTTTGGTCCCAGATTAGGGCAAGGATAGAAGGCAAGCAATTGATGTTCCTGTCTCATATTGGTGTTTCTCGCCCCCACCTTGCTTTCTCTCTAAAATCAATAAAAACATATATATATTTTTTATTTTAAATATTTTTTTTATTGACTTCAGAGAGGAAGGGAGAGGGAGAAACAGAAACATCAATGATGAGAGACAATCATTGGTCCTCTGCTTCTTACATGCCCCATATTGGGAATTGAGCCAGCAAACCAGGCATGTGCCCTAACTCTAAATTGAATCGTGATGTGCTGGTTTATAGGACAATAATCAACCAGTGAGGTATGCTGGCCAGGCCAATAAAAATATTTTTAGAAAGCTAATAATAAGTTAAATATTGAGAATGTATTTAAAGTATACACAGGCTCTAGCCAGGCATCTCAGTTGGTTAGAGGGTTTTCTTGATGTACCAAGATTATGGTTCAATCTCTGTTCAGGGCATACACGGGAGATGATCAATGAAATGCATGGATGGGAGGAGGAACAGATCAATCTCTCTCTATTATTTCTTCTCTTCTCTTCTCTCTCTCTCTCTCTCTCTCTCTCTCTCTCTAATCAATCAATGAATAAAAAATAAAGTATATATAATCTCATATATACACAGACACACACATGTATACTATACTTATAATGTATACATAGTCATATATTTTGACTGAATACTGATCATTTCAACATACTATTATTACAGTTTCTGGAAAAAATCACTTGTATTTATTTATGTATTTTAATCTTTACCTGAGGACAGATTTTTATTGATTTTTACAGAGGGGTGAGGGAGAGAGAGAAAGATCAATGTGAGAGAACATACATCAATTGCCTCTTATAGGTGCCTGACTGGGGATAAACTGCAACTTAGGTATGTGCGCTGATCAGGAATCAAACTCTACACCAAGCATGTTAAACTCATGGTCCACGGGCTGCATGTAGCCCACAATGAATATTTTTGTGCCCAAGCCAATATAACAGTATGTAAGAAACATTTTTAATAACAAAATTTAACTTAATTTTTACAATATCCTGTTATACCTAATTATTATTTATCATTTTTTATGATAGGCCAACTGCAAAAAATCTCACGTCCCCTCATGCATGGGTCACAGCAGACCCCAGATCCTGCCACACACCCCACCATGTCTCATAGTGACCGGCCATTTGGTTGTTATGGCATAAGGGCCACTGAGTTTTTATAATATAGATTATTATCACTTTTTTATTGTCTAAGGTTTTACATAAGTCTCCTTTTTTTCCCAATTGACCAACGTCCCCCAACCCCAACCATTCCCATGCTGGGGAAGCTCCCACTGCCCCAATGCCTGTGTCCATTGGTTTTGCTGATGTGCATGCTTACTAACTACACTAACTATTGGTGCATAGTTGCTCTCTAACAACCCTGCCATTTGTCTCTGGATCTATTCTTGTTCATCAAATTATGTTGATCATTATATCCCACATGTGAATGACATCATGTGATATTTATCTTTCTGTGACTGGCTTATTTCACTTAGCATAATACTCTCCAGTTTCATCCATGCTGTTGCAAATGGTAAAAGTTTCTTCTTTTATATAGTGGCATAATATTCCATTATGTAGATGTACCAACATTTTTTATTTTTAAAAATATATATTTTATTTCTAAAACCGGTTTGGCTCAGTGGATAGAGCGTCGGCCTGCAGACTGAAAGGTCCCAGGTTCGATTCTAGTCTAGGGCATGTACCTTGGTTGCGGGCACATCCCCAGTAGGGGGTGTGCAGGAGGCAGCTGGTCAATGTTTCTCTCTCATCAATGTTTCTAACCCTCTGTCCCTCTCTCTTTCTCTGTAAAAAAAAATCAATAAAATATATTTTAAAAATGAATAAATAAAATAAAATATATTTTATTGATTTTTTTTTTACAGAGAGGAAGGGAGAGGGACAGAGAGTTAGAAACATAAACATCAATCAGTTATCTATTGCACACACCCCGTGGGGATGTGCCCACAACCAAGGTACATGCCTTTGGCAGGAATTGAACCTGGGATCTTTCAGTCCACAGACTGATGCTCTATCCACTGAGACAAACCGGTTTCAGCTCTACCAAAGTTTTTTAAACCACTCATTTACTAATGGGTACTTAATCTGTTTCCAAATCTTAGCTATTGTAAATTGTGATGCTATGAACATAGGGGTTCATATATCCTTTCTGATTGGTCTGTCCAGATTCTTGGGATATAGTCCTAGAAGTAGGATTACTGAGTCAAATTGGAGTTCCATTTTTAGTTTTTTGAGGACATTCCATACTGTCTTCCACAGTGGTTGCATCAGTCTGCATTCCCATCAGCAGTACATAAGGGTTCATTTTCCTCCAAATCTCTGCCAGTACTTGTCCTTTGTTGATTTGTCTATGACAGCCATTCTGACAGGTGTGTTATGGTATCTCATTGTTGTTTTGATTTGCATCTTTCAGATGATTAGTGACTTTGAGCATGTTTTCATATGTCTCTTGGCCTTCTGTAGTTCCCGTTTAGAAAAAGTGTCTATTTAGATCCTTTGCCCATTTTTTTGATTGGATCTTTTATCTTCCTTTCATTAAGTTGTATTAGTTTTCTGTAAATTTTGGATATTACACCCTTATCGGAGATAACATTGGCACATACACTCAGTGGCCAGGTTATTATGACCACCCTGTCAGTACTTCGTTGGGCCACCTTTTGCCTTCAATACTGTGACGATTCTTGGCAGTGACTCCACGAGATATTGAAAGGTGATGTGAGGAATCTGACACCATGCCTGATGAATAGCACTGTTCAGTTCTGTGAGAGTTGATGGTTGTGGAACCGGTTGCCTGATGGCTCTTTTAACTTTGTCCCCAAAATGCTCAATTGGATTGAGATCTGGTGATTATAGGGGCCACCTAAGCAAGGTAAAGTCTCCCTCATGTTCTTGAAACCACTGCTGCACAATATGAGCACTGTGGCATGGCACATTGTCTTTTGGAAGAAGCCATCTCCATTGAGATATGCCATCAACATGATAGGATGAAGTTGATCAGCAATTATTCTTAGATATGTTGTGTTATTCAGACATTGTTACACACAAATTAAATGGCTCAAGTCATGCCAGGAAAACATGCCCCAAACCATAACATTTCTCCCACCAGCTTTAAGTGTACTCATGCTTTTGGGGGGCATCCTTTCATGCTGTTTACCTGAAATTCTCACTCTGCCATCTGCATGATGCATCTGGAAATGTGATTCCTTGGACTACATGACTTTTTTCCAATGCTCGACTGTCCAATCCTTGTATTCCTGTGTGAATTGGAGATGTTTTATCTTGGTAACTGCAGACAGCAAAAGTGTTCGAACAGTATTCCTGTGTGAATTGGAGATGTTTTATCTTGGTAACAGCAGACAGCAAAAGTGTTCGAACAGGCCTTTGGCTTTCATATCCCATACAATGCAATAATTTGCCTACAAAAGTCAGTTGGTCATAATAATTTGACCACGCAGTATATAGTGTGCTATGTGGGTCCTAAAACATAAGGGGAAACACTTTATAAAGTATAGGATTGTCTAACCATTCTGCTGTATACCTGAAACTAATATATATATATATATATATATATATATATATATATATATATGCCTAAGTGATAGGCTGACAGTCCAGTAGCTATGATATGCACTCACTACCACAGGGCAGATGCACAATGTAGGCACTGAAACCACAGGCATAGAAACATGGAACAGACTGATGAATCTCAGAAGGAAGGGGGGAGATGGGAGTGTGGGAAGAGATTAATCAAAGATTGTATATACATACTAGAGGCCTGGTGCATGGATTTGTGCACTGGTGGGGGTCCCTCAGGCTGGTCTGCGGGGATCAGGCCAAAACAGCTCTACAACATCTTCTGAGGGGTCCTTGATTGTGAGAGGGTGCAGGCCTGGTCAAGGGACCCAAAATAATACTAGTACAAAATAATATTAAATGTAAACAAGTCAATAAAAAATTAAAAACTTAATTCACACACACATATATGCATACACATGCACAGAAACAAGGACTTGCTAAAGAAGCTCATCAACTGTCAGTCACTCAGTTGATTCTTAAACATCTTATGTAACATCCCTCCTCTTCACCTCCCATCCCCTCTTGTTTTTTAACTTCAATTCACTTTTGTTTATATGAATACTAGAGGCCTGGTGCACAAAATTACCCTCTTCAATCTGGGACAACTTGAGGGATGTCCAACTGGCCGTTTAGGCCCAATCCTGGTGTGATCAGGCCTAAACGGGCAGTTGGACGTCCCTATCACAATTCAGGACTGCTGGCCCCCAACCACTCACCTGCCTGCCTGCCTGATTGCTTCTAACCACTTCTGCCTGCCAGCCTGATCACACCCTAACCACTCCCCTGCCAGCCTGATTGATGCCTATCTGCTCCCCTGCCAACCTGATTGCCCCTATATGCCCTTTCCTGCTGGCCTGGTTACCCCTAACTCCTCTTTTCTAATGGTCTGGTCACCCCTAAGTATCCTCCTCTGCAGGCCTTGTACCTCTCAACTGCCCTCCCCTACAGGTCTGATTGCCCCTAACTGCACTTCCTTGCAAACCAAGTCACCCCAAACTATCTTCCCCTGCAGACCTGGTCTCTCCCAACTGCTTCAGTTTTTCCACCCATAAAATGAAAAAATAGTACTACAGCCTCAGAAGGATCGTGTCATGTACTACTTTTTAAAATCAGGGCAAAAAAAAAATGTAGCTGCCCATACAACAGCAATATGCCTTTCACCTGTATGAAAAGTATGGTCACTGGTGCATGCAGTGTCTGGGATTGTGAGAGGGCTGTCTGACTGCCAGTTTACCAGTTGGATATTCCCCAAGGGGTCCTGGATTTCGAGAGGGCACAGTCTGGGCTGAAGGATTCCCTCACCACTTTCCATACAGGAATTTCATGCACCAGGCCTCTAGTGCATATATAAACACCTAAGGAATGCAGCAGGCTCAGTTTAGCATTTTGGTTTGTTTTTAATGAACTGCTTCAAATGGCACATTGGCACTAGGGCTGTTTTCTTTTTCCCATTAGGACAAATTTTATATCAGAAAATCCCACTGTGACTAGGTCATTTTTTAACCATGACAAAAGATTGAAAATTATTAGCATGTGGGACTTGGGCCACCACATTTTGCTTCAGCCATTACGAGTGGTTTGTTGATGCTAATGTATGACACCCTGTGGTGCTTTTTCCCCTTTACTCTTTGCCTTTCTCTTTTGTAACATTTCACATGTGGAGCTAGAGTGATTAATATTTTATGCAGTTGTTCTTATGTGCAGCATGATACTGCAGGTTCCATTCAACTCCCCAGCATCTCTGCTGCCACTGAAAGGTAACTAATAGCGGGAGCTGGGCCCCTCGTGGCTCTGGGAGGTCTCCTGCAAAAAAGAACCAGACAATTTCTTGTCACATCATAAATTTATAAGGAGCTAATTAAAGGCTTTCCCTTGCATCTTAAACACATTCAGAGTCCCATATCACAAGGAATGATTCCTGTTTAATTACCACTGGCTTGTAAAAATTTGCTGCTCAAAGTGTATTTTAATGCCAGGCAGATTATTAGCACAAATGGAAAACTGTGCCTGGAAAATTTCCAAAGAGTATAAACTTGCACCAAACTATATGCATATATTTTTCTCTTAATTATTTGTGTAGAGAGAGACATATAATTTAATTTTAAAACTTTTGAAACTGTCATAAGAATTTTATGGCCTGATCGCATTGAACTGAACATTCATCATGCTCTTTGCATTTTCCTCACCAGTAAGCTCTATTAATTTATTTTTCTTGCTGTTTTAGACAACTTTTAAACATAAATACATGTTCTAAATTATGCTACTAAAGGATTTTTGGTCGATTTCTGGAGATTTAAAACACATGGAAAAATATGTACGCTTATAATACCTTAATAAAAAAAAAGAAGCATAGGTTTTAATTCTGATTTGGGGCATTATCAATTGTTACAGATTTTAATTGAATGGAGCATGATAAAAATCAGATTCTAATATGATTCAGGAAAAATAAATGTTTAAAGCATCTGTTTAGATTAATCCAGAAGCAATTTACCCTGAAGAACTCTTTAATTATTCCTGTTAGATACTTACTTGAGCTAATGTGTAATGGATAATCCATTTAAGTACTCTTATCAGAAGCCCTAAAGCTGTTTATAGTGATCACAATAGATTAAAACTCTTCCACTGAAAGAAAGTAATCAAAATTATTAGTAACTATTGAGACATGTAAAGTCATTAGATGACATAAACAAGTTTTTTTTTCAACACCTGACCATTGATTATTAAGATATAACCATTTTTTTGAGCAGCTACTATTGGAAGATTATAATTTACACAATAGCATAAGGTTAAAAATACATCTTTATGTGCATTTTAACTTTATTACTCAATGCATACATTTTTACTAAGGGAAAAATACAAAACCTATAAAATTTCATTGCTTATAAAAGGATGCTAAAAGATAGATATGGTTTTTAGAGCAAGTAAAAGATTTTTTGCTTTGTTTTTCTTTTTTTTAAAACCTATTAACCATAATGTAAAATATTTTCCATTTTAGTAAATACAAATGATAGGGAAGTAAAATTTTCAAAAATTCAGGCCTTCTTTAAGCTTTACTGAGCAAAATATCTGCTATATTTGGAGATGGAAAACCTAGAGAAACTCCCATTTTAAAGTACCTTCACTTATATTAGGAATATTTTTTCTGTCAACCTTTGTGGCTCAAGTGTAGGTACGTGAGTTAGGCCTTCATGCATCCACACTACACTGGTTTTCAGAACAATGTAAGAAGCAGATGTTGTATGCAATTTTTCTTCTAAATATTTAGAGACAACAGTGTTAGTGGTCCAGGTGTTCACAGAGGCACATGGTGCTCATGCTAAGTAACATGATTAGTGGTGGCTCAGTTATGCTCCTTCTGGGTGAGGTTTGGGCATTGATCCTGGCTATGTGAGTGCTATGCTTGACTCTGTATCCCCCAGTGTGGGGTTGGGGGGGTGGCAAACATGGCGGGGGAATCTCCCTTTTCTGGGTCCCTCACAGAAAGAGAGATGAACGAACCAGTTCTAAATGGAGGTGGCCAGGGATTGAGAAATATTAGAAATAAAGAGAGAAGACACAAAGATAGATTTTAAGCTGGGAGCTGGGTGGGCCACCATTCTGTCTGCTGGAGAGGCAGGAAGAGGACAATAACCCCTCTCAGTGCATTTATTTTATACCCCCAATATCAGGAAGTTATCATCAACTTATTTGCATTCTTAAGTAGGCCCTAGCATGCCTGGAATTAAATATCTAGTCCCGCCCCTGCGGACAACTGGTCTAATATGAAGGCCAAGCTGATTACACTTTCTGCCATCTTGGGGAAATGTGTATCCTAGACGTGGTTCTGCCAATCCTCTCGGTCTCAGCTGACAACAATTAAAAGAAATGCCCATGTGCCTTCTCAGGCGGCCCTCTACACCCAGAGCTGTAATGAGCCACCAAACATTTTTAAATATTTTTGTCTTATACGGCAAGATTAGGTTTTCTTGGTCATCAAAAACTTTGTATGTAAATTAACACTGCATCTAAAGGCGAGTAGTTAACCACATGGTATAACCTATTATAGCTTATGTAGAATGTCACCATCTTTGAAAATATTATACCCACATACCCTTCATTCATAAGAACATCCAGACCTGCAGAGAACGTTTATGAGAATGTATTTTTGCTACACTGAAGACGATTGCCTGGAAGTAAGCTCTCAAGTGCTTTCTAGAGTGACAGTTTTACAGTTTATTTTATGCATTTGGAATTAAAGAAGGAACAAAAGAAAGATTACATGAAGGTTGGACAAACAGGACTGCGACTGGGTTACCAGATGGTTAATAAGAAAATGTTCTCTCTTGAGGGAGGTTATTCTTATTTCAAAAGTAAGTTAACTTACATATTCAAAAGCAAGGGAGAGGGCTTGCTTAAGATAAAAATAAACCTTAGAGTAAAGAAGCTATATGACTGGGTATGATCACCTAACATGACCTGCCCCTTTAGGAATTTATGATCAACTAAACCTGTGAGGTGACTTTCCGTAGAACCCCTTTCCAGCCATATTAGAAACTGAAGTTCTTTCATCATATCTGCATTCTCAGTTTCATAATTCTCCTTTCAGAGCATCTTTGGCAAGGGGTTCACAAATGGTACTGCTACATCTTACAGTACCATTTTGATTTTTTTTTTTATGACTGGTTGTGATTTGGATTGATAGACCAGTCTAGAGAGGCCCTGAGGGCAGAGGGAATGTAATGGAAATAAAATTACTAAATGAGGGCCATGAAGACCCATTTCACTTCCTTCACAATTTTGCTAAAGATATTTTTTAATCACATCTAGGATACATATATTTTACTAACTATGTTTGTGTCTAAGTTATGCAGACATTAGAACACACTCATTTAAAATGATAGATACAAGATGGAATATTTTTTTGCTAACATATCTTAATCATGTAAACTTTATAACAATCTAGTGAGAGATGGGTATTACAATTTGAAAGGAGGGGGACTCAGTATTTAGTAACTTGTTAAGGTATAAGAATTTATAAACACTGGAGCCTAATTCAAACCCAGGCCTGTTTGCCTCAAAACAATCTACTAGTATGGCATCTTCTGCAATGGCATATATGATGATTTTTACTATTCAGTATTACCTGGGGCTATTTAGACCAACAAACTCCTTAAGTTACAATGAAGGCAGTAGAAGATATGTTAAATAACTTGAATTCTGGATTGTGAGGACATTTTATAGTCTCTAAATGCAAAGATGACAAAACTATTAGCCTAGGATGGTTCTGTTTAATTAGCATTGGTTCTGTGTAATGTCAATTGTTCTCCCTTTTACTCTTAAAAGCATCTTGATTTGTACAAAAATGTATATGTTCCTTAGGGCTGAATTGTGTCCCCACAAAATTCATAGATTGAATTTCCAACTGCCAGCACTATAGTCTTTAAAGAGGTACGTTAAAACAAAGCTATTGGAATGGGCCATAATCCAAGATAGCTGGTCTCCTTAAAAGAGGAAATTTGTAGACATAAAGATAACAAGGATGTGTCTGCACAGAAGAAAGGCCATGTGAAGACACAGAAAGAAGACAACCATCTACAAGATCAAAGAGAGAAGCCTCAAAATAAAGCAACCCTGCTGACACTTTGGTCTTGGATTTCTAGCCTACAGATATTTGATAATCTAAATATTTTTGTTTCCTTCACCCAATCTCTACCATTTTGTTAATGCAGCCCTACCAAAATAATACACATATGTACTCTTACATGATCCATTCTTATATTGATCATGTAATAGTGCATATGTATATTATTTTGAAATAAGAATAACCACAGCCCCTTTATTAATATAGAGAAATAGATATGAAGATACACAGGTGTGGAAATAATGGTGTGGTTTATTTATTTATTTATTTATTTATTTATTTATTTATTTTCAAATCACAATTTTGGAAATAATCCTATTTATTCTGATGATGCTCAATTCCACACATACTTCAGGGTAGAACATCCATAGGAACAACCAAAAATGTCATTTTACCAAACTCTAACATGGGATTACGCTCTGCTGGTGAGTACCAGTCACATCTACAAAGTACAAAGGCAGAGGGTTTCAGGTGTGGAGACCAATTTGCTTTTGCTGCTACAATGATTCATAACCATTCATTTCCATGCTGTTCTAGAATAAGGGGTAGTCCTCTTTTTTTCTTTTTTTTTTAATCTGGTGGCTTAAAGTAGGAATAAGCAGGCCCTGCTTAGTACTCGGCATCGGGACTTTCTGCCATCATTTTCAGCTTTGCTTCAATGGCTTTTATCTTTGCAGTGATGCTTAGGTTAGATTGAGTGGGCTCAGTGGTAGAGGATGGTGCAAGGCTGATTGGAAGGATCTTATCATGCTTGTTATGGTCATATCTCTTGACTTGAACATGGGCCCATCACACCACCAGTTTCTTAGAGCCAGCTTGCCATTGAGACACTGGATGGCTTGTTCTGCTTCCTGCTTAGTTTCAAAGTTAACAAAACAGTACCCTCTGGGGTGTCCTTCCAAAGCACCTGACTTAGGAAAAGGATGTCAAACTGCTTCACTGTGCCAAAATTCTGGAGGAACTTCAGGAGGTGGTATTCTGTGATTTTGGGGTCCAGGTTGCCAATCCATAACCGGTGCCCTTCCTGTAGGGAACCCTCTGACAGGATGGATGCATTCTCCAGAGGAAGAGTCTTGATTTCTGCTCCCATCAATCTCTATTAAATACTCGTGGCCTCGGCTTCTTCCCCTCAGCTCATGCTCCCTAAGAGCAGGTCCCAACCCCGAGGGCCACCATGCTCCAAACGCCTCTGTCTCCGGTGTGGGTTTTTTTAGTTAATATTTTATTGTTGACAGTATTATAGATGTCCCCTATTTTTTCTTACTTCCCCCCACCCCTTCAACCAGTTCCCATCCCATCACAGGTCTTCACTACACTATTGTCTGTGCCCATAGAATTTATATGCTATGCTTATATGCATGTAAGTTCTTTATTTATCTAGAGGAAACAAGATAATGTGTAAAAGTTTCAACCCATAAAACTAGTGTTTGTATATGACAATTATTATGAACTAATGTTTGTGTGCTCACAAATTTATATGTTGAAGACTTAACTCCCAAATGTGACTATATTTGGGATGGGAATTTGGGGAGATTATTAGATTATGAAGGTGGGGCTCTCATAAATAAAATTACTGCTCTTATAAGAAGAGACTCCAGAGAAATGACCTCTATCTCAGCCATGGGTGGATACAGCAAGAAGGCAGCCATACACAAAGCAGAAAGAATTGGATTTCCTGGATTCTCTAAAGGTGAGAAATAAATTATTGTTATTTAAGCCACCCGGTTCATGGTGCTTTTGTTATAACAAAGCAACTGACTAAGATGACCATAATAGTTAAAAATCTCTTACACATTTTTATTCTGTTTTTTTTAAACTTCATGAAGAAAGTAAGGTCAGCACAGTAAACATTGGATTTAAAAATAACTACCTAATACATTAAGTTAAGGGGGGAGTATTGTATATTGTCCATTAAAACAATTTGTTCTTTAGAAATATAGAGTGCACAGGTTTACTTACTTTTATGAAAAGTGCTAATTTTTAATCTTCCACTTATATTTTGTTTATAAGTTCTAGAAAATGCAACCCAAACTAGTTCAAGCAAAAACAAACTAACAAATGCATTGGTCATATAGTTAAACAAGCAAGGACTAATTTCCCCTCAGGCTTATTAACTCAAAGACATATACTTTCAAATGGATTTGGCTCCTTTTGTACTTCAACTCTATTTTTCATAATATTGGCTCCATTAATAGACTGTAATTGTTTATAGGAAGGCTACTGACTTAGTCTGCTCAGACTTCAATAACTGAGTGGATTAAAAAAAAAATAACATAGAATGTGTAGCTTATAAACAGGCATTTACTTTCTCCAAGTTGCCCAGACTAGAAGATCAAGCTCAAGGTGCCTTGGTCAGTTTTGGGTAAGAGGGTGAGAGCTCTTTTCCTGGCTTGCAGACTGCTGCCTTCTGTCTATGTCCTTACATAGTTTGAAGAAAGAGAACCTTGGTGTCTCTTTCTCTTCGTATAAGAGCACCAGCCCTATCCGGGTGTCAAATTTATGATCTCAATTAATTCTTACCATCTCTTCACAAACCCTATCTCCAAATTCAGTCACATTAGGGGAGTCACAGCTTTAACACATAAATTGGGGGAACACAAACATTCCGTTTATAACCTAATGGCCCTGGTCTTCATAAATTTATGTCTTTCTCACAAGCAAATATAACATTCCATTTTAACAATTCAAAGTCTTAATAATCCCCTTGGCCAGTGCTGGGAGTGCCACTACTTAAAATCCCTGAATTATCTTAGGGTTCATTCTTCCCCTTTTCTTGAAGTATAACTCTGGTTAGCTGCTTTTTCCATTCCATCTTGTTTTCTCTTTCCCCTCTAGTTCCATTAGGCAGTGTTTCTTATGATCCCATTTTTATTCCTGGCTGCATAGTGGCTGATTAAAGTCATCCTTCAGACCCATACTAATTTTCTTCTCAAAAGCTTGTTCAGCCAATTTTTAGTGTTCTCTTCAGAATGGCTTCCTAGCATTTTTGCAATATGGATTGAGAATTTTCCAAATATTCAAATTCTCATTCCATTTTGCTTAAAAAATCCTTATTTAATTCATGTTTCTTCTTTCACATTTTACTATACGAAGTCAGGAGGATCCAGACTACACTTTCAATACTTTTCTTAGAAATCTCCTTAGCTAAATATCCAATTTCATGGTCCACAAGTTTTACCTTATGCAAACATCTAGAACACAATTAAGTCAAGTTATTTGCTACTTTATAACTAGGATTGCCAGTTTCCACAAAACTGTTTCTCATTTCCATCTGAGATCTCCTCAGAAAATCCTTTAATGTCCACATTTCTACCAATTGTCTCCTTCATGGAAATCTTGGGCTTTTGAAAGCATATACTTTAAGGCTTTTCCTGACTCTATCCATTACCCATTTTCAAATCCACTTTCAAATTTTTAAGGTATTTGTTATAGCATTTCTCAGTACCAAAATCTGTCTTGATCAGGGTGCCCCAGAAAAAACAAAATCAATAGTAGAGCCCAACAGAAGTTACAGTGGTGAAGGCAATTTTTATTCAGGACAATTTCAATGAAACCCCAGTACAAAACTGAGCTTAATTCCAAATTCAACAGTGGTAATAAGGATGTAAAGCATCATGGGATTGGTAAATGAAGATTGACTAACAGGAGATACATGAAGACTGGGAAACTTCTGCCTGAACATATCTATAACAATAAAAGTGTAATATGCTAATTAGGCCAGAGGTCCTTCTGGATGATCTTCCGGATGAAAATGGGGCTGCAAGAGAAGCTGGTGCTAGCAGCCAGAGGAAGGAAAGCCTACTGTTGCATGAATTTCATACATCAGGCCTCTAGTATGCATATAAATACACATACATATACAGGAGAGGGCAAAACTTGGTTTACAGTTGACATATGAAAAAAATAGCACAATAATTAACATAATAATTCAAAACTACACAGTGTTTTTCATACTTACAAGTGTAAACTTACTTGGGCTTGTGTTTATATAGGGAGAAAGAAAGACATACATGTAGATCTACACTAATAAAAGAGAAATAAGCAAATGACTACTATAACTTCATGATGCCTACCAGCCAATCAGGAGTGAGCATACAAACTAACCCAACAAAGATGGTGGATTAATTTGCATATGCAGGCACGAAGCAAAGACTGAAGACTGAAAAAGCTTGGCTTCTCCACTGCGGCCAGAGCGAAGACCTGGGTTCTGGGTCCTGGGTGCTGGAGGAGAACTGTGCCAATAGTCAGGGGAAGGAAGGCCTATTGCACAAATCTTCATGTAACAGGCCTCTAGTATAACTATAATTATAGCTATAGATATAGATGTAAGGAGTTGGCTTGCATGATGATAGAGTCACATGGATCCCAAGATCTATCTGCAGATAGTAAGCTGGAGACCCAGGAGAGCTTCTGGCACAGTTTCACCCCAAAATGCAGGACAGCTGTGGGCCCAAGAAAGGATGATGTTTTCAATTTGGGACTGAAGGCAGAAAAGAAACAATCTCCCAGCTCAAGGCAGATAGATAAGGTTCCCTTTTACCCTGGGTACAATCATCCTTTTATGGTATTTAGGCCCTCAACTGACTGGATGTTGTCCACTCACTTAGGAAGGGAAATCTGCTATACTCAGTCTATGAAGTTAATGTTAATGTCACCAAGAAAGACCCTCATGTACACCCAGAATGATGTTTTAGCAAATGTCTAGGCACACCATGGCTTAGTCAAGTTGATATATAAAATTAACCATTACAACTACCAACAGGGTAATTATCGATCACTTAAAACATCTCCTGTGACTCACTCTGTTTTACATCATCATACATTATGTTACCATTCCTTCACTACATAAACAATGTATGTGCATAATGTATGTACATAAACCTATGTATGTACATAAACCAATGTATGTACATAAACCTATTGGCAAACCTGGGTTATGTTTCTTCCCTTCAGTCAATCACACTTGCTCATATGACTCATTTTGATTCTTGACAATGTCCTCTGCTTCATGACTAGGAATTCAGAGCAGTTGGTAGGAAAGTCACTCCAAATTGATGATATTTCCCAAAGAAAATTCAGACACTTTTCCCAGAAGAAGAAATGGCAGGCAAAGAACACAAGTTGTTTTTCAAAATTGAAAGCTGATTATTAGAAGCTGGTAATTGGTTACCATGTATATATAAATAAATAAGATGCATCAATTCATAAGAAACCTGAATGTTGTGCTATAGTATACATTATAAAGAAATTTAAATCAGCACCAAACAACATTTATCTTAAACTATCTATGAGCAAAGAGTCTATCTCATTAAATAACTCAAGACTCTAAGAATATGTTTCTCTCCCTTTTCATAGTGTTCCTTCTTTGGGATCATAAGATATTTTTCTGTTATAAAAAGATCAGTTCTAATAACTACTTCAGTGTCTGGATTTGCATGTAAAAATGTCACTGTAGGTTAGGAGTTCTATATTTTTTTTCTCTGTCTCAACACTCTTGCCAGATATGGCCTACTCTCCTCAGTAAAAATGGCTTAATTAGGTCTTAATTATTATGTGTGTATTAAGGAATACGGTACAGAAGCATTTCCAATCAAGTATGGCCCGCAGGACCTGCCTCCTCCCACTCCCCAGCAAACCCCTTTCCCTTCACCCATGGAAGCCTCAACCAATTATTGACAGGAGTTAATATCAGTTCTCTCCCTTTTGGGGCGTGGAATGTAACTCTGGAGCTCCACTTCTCCACTGATTTTCAGAATTTGCCATTGGGTTTGAGTTCCAGTTACCTACTAGGATATCTTGCTTAATAGCACACTCCTAAGTGGCTGATGTTTTAATAGTGTCCCCCCAAAGTCATGATCACCTGGAAAGTCAGAATGAAACCTTATTTGGAAATTGGTCTTTGAAGAGATCTTTAGTTAAGTACTTGAGATGAGATTATAATGGATTAGTGTAGACCCTAAATGTGTTGAGAGTATTCTTACCAGAGGCCCTAAAAGGCAGAGACTTGGGGGAGAAAGTCATGTGAAGAAGGAGGTATAGATGGAAGGTATGCTGCCACAAAGCAAGGGATGCCAAGAGCTGAAAGAACCCGGAAAAGGCAAGGAAGGATTCATCATGAAACCTTGGAGTAGGTGTGACCCCACCAACATCTTCATTTTAGAATCTGAATCCCTGAACTGTGACAGAATAAATTTCTATTGTTTTAAGTCACCAAGTTTATGATTATTTATTATAACATTCCCTAAAAATACTAGTACATTTCCCATCCCTGCCTCACCTCCCTTCTATACTCCCTATGGAAGTTTCCAGGAATCATGCTCAAAATAAATGACTTGCATGCAAATCATCAAGTTAGGGTCTGGTAACCCAAATTAAGACATTGACCAAACTATTGTGAAAAGTATTGATTTTCTGAATTTCAATCTGCTGTCCTCCAATTTACTAGGTTGATACAGAATAAGAGATAGACCTTTTGCATATCTGAACTCACTTTCTGGCATGGATGTGCTGGCTGGCTGGCTTGTAGAGTTGCAGCCCACAGGGACATATTCGAGAGCTTGTAAATAGCTCTTCCACACTTTTCCTCGTACTTCTGAAAGCCAGCAGAATGACAGTGATGGCAGTTATGCCTCCGTTTTTGGCTGGAGCATATTCTGCCTGAGCCAGGCTTGCTGCTCTCAGTTTGTTTTAGAATAATAATCAATGTTGACTTGACATAGTTCCAGGAGAGGGATTCATAGACTGCCATCCATGCACGGACACAAAGGAGTCATTTCCTTTTAGTTTGTACTGTAAAAGGCACTCTTCTAAATGAGAGAGAATCTTATTTTTAATGTTTCTCTCTCTGCTTATATTTTACTATAAAATAAATTGAAGTTTTCAAATACAAATTTTTAACAACACATTTTCTTCCTTTCAAGTTTTTAATGTGCATTAAAGTAAATTCTCATTCACATTTTTTAGTTTTATTACATATTATAGCTCTAACTGTAACAATTTATATATAGCACTGCACCAATTTTAAGGTTTTGCTAGTAAGTTTTAGTAATAGGGATTAATAAAAAAGCATACTGAAATGTTAAGTTGCACCAAAAACATACCATCTAATTCAGGGCTTTTAAAAACATATGTTAAGCGGAGGACTGAGAAGGTGGGGCAGTTCTGTACCGTGCTGCCTTCCACTGGTTAAGACCTCCAAGAGCAAAGGCCTACCGAGATGAGGATGCCCCTACTGTCACCTGTAGAGGGGCAGCACTGAGCTGGCCAATATTTGTGGTGGTGGTGCTGCTTGTCCTGGCTCAGGGGAAGCGTTCCACTAAGTCTGAAAGACTAAGACATCGCGGGGACTCTCCGCCACCGCCTCCGGCCTGCTCTGCCAGGCCTTCGCGTGAGCTGTGCTGGCAATGCGCCTTCCATTGGCAGACCCGGAGAATCCTCTCTCCACTGCCACATGGCCACATGGCCAGGCCAAAGCATCAGACACTACCACCATGCGGATTTTAAAACTACAGGGGAAATTGAGCCACAGGAGCTACCATCACTGCCGCACCCACTGCCGCCCCCAAGAATGGGAATCCACCGAAATCAGAGCTACACACCGGGCTCATAGAGAGTGTGGCTTCAGAAATTAGCCTCTGCATCCACAGAAGCTCCACATTCGCAACAAAGAGGACACCATTGAGGGCAAACTCTCCCCATGCAGCCATCACAGCCCGCCCACAATCTTCCCAGCACACCCACCATGCTGGGAGGGAGATGGAGCGCGCTGGTGAGGAAATGGCACGGTGCCTTCCATTACCCACTCAGGCGAACCCATCCTCCAATGCCACATGGCCAAGCCGAAGCTCTCACCACCACCGCCATATGAACTTTAAAACTACAGTGGTAATTGAACCACAGGAGCGACCATCAATATTGCACCTGGCACCGCCACCCACCACTGCCGCCGAGAATAAAGGAAATCCACCAAGAACAGAGCTCACCACACCTTGGGCTCAGGGAGTGGGCGACCTCAGAACTTAGCCTCCATGTCTGCAGCTGCTCCGCTTCCACACCGAACGAGACACCTTTGAAGGTGGTCCCCCGGCCTGCATCCATCTCAGCGCAACTGCAGCTGTCCCAGCCTGCCCCCCATGCTAGCAAGGAGCTAGCGAGGTGCCTCCAATATGCGACCCCAACACCCTAGAGGGGCCGCGTGCCCCGGGTGAGCCGAGTCTCCCAGGGGGCCGAGTGCCCCGGGTGAGCCGAGTGTCCCAGGGGGCCGAGTGCCCCGGGTGAGCCGAGTGTCCCAGGGGGCCGAGTGCCCCGGGTGAGCCGAGTGTCCCAGGGGGCCGAGTGCCCCGGGTGAGCCGAGTGTCCCAGGGGGCCTAGTGCCCCGGGTGAGCCGAGTGTCCCAGGGGTCCGAGTGCCCCGGGTGAGCCGAGTGTCCCAGGGGGCCGCGTGCCCCGGGTGAGCCGAGTGTCCCAGGGGGCCGCGTGCCCCGGGTGAGCCGAGTGTCCCAGGGGGCCGAGTGCCCTGGGTGAGCCGAGTGTCCCAGGGGGCCATGTGCCCCGGGTGAGCCGAGTGCCCCAGGGGGCCATGTGCCCCGGGTAAGCCGTACCCCCCAAAGGTGAAGGGTGTCCCGGGTGAGCCGTGTGTCCCAGGGGGCCGAGTGCCCCGGGTGAGCCGAGTGTCCCAGGCGGCTGAGTGCCCCGGGTGAGCCGAGTGTCCCAGGGGGCCGAGTGCCCTGGGTGAGCCCAGTGCCCCAGGGGGCCATGTGCCCCGGGTAATCCGTACCCCCCAAAGGTGAAGGGTGTCCCGGGTGAGCCGAGTGTCCCAGGGGGCCGAGTGCCCCGGGTGAGCCAAGTGTCCCAGGGGGCCGAGTGCCCCGGGTAAGCCGAGTGTCCCAGGCGGCTGAGTGCCCCGGGTGAGCCGAGTGTCCCAGGGGGCCATGTGCCTCGGGTGATCCGAGTGTCCCAGGGGGCCATGTGCCCCGGGTGAGCCGAGTGTCCCAGGGGGCCATGTGCCCCGGGTGAGCCGTACCCCCCAAAGGGGAAGGGTGTCCCGGGTGAGCCGTGTGTCCCAGGGGGCCGAGTGCCCCGGGTGAGCCGAGTGTCCCAGGGGGCCGAGTGCCCCGGGTGAGCCGAGTGTCCCAGGGGGCCTAGTGCCCTGGGTGAGCCGAGTGTCCCAGGGGTCCGAGTGCCCCGGGTGAGCCGAGTGTCCCAGGGGGCCGCGTGCCCCGGGTGAGCCGAGTGTCCCAGGGGGCCGAGTGCCCTGGGTGAGCCGAGTGTCCCAGGTGGCCGAGTGCCCCGGGTGAGCCGAGTGCCCCAGGGGGCCATGTGCCCCGGGTAAGCCGTACCCCCCAAAGGTGAAGGGTGTCCCGGGTGAGCCGTGTGTCCCAGGGGGCCGAGTGCCCCGGGTGAGCCGAGTGTCCCAGGGGGCCGAGTGCCCCGGGTAAACCGAGTGTCCCAGGCGGCTGAGTGCCCCGGGTGAGCCGAGTGTCCCAGGGGGCCGAGTGCCCTGGGTGAGCCGAGTGCCCCAGGGGGCCATGTGCCCCGGGTAATCCGTACCCCCCAAAGGTGAAGGGTGTCCCGGGTGAGCCGAGTGTCCCAGGGGGCCGAGTGCCCCGGGTGAGCCAAGTGTCCCAGGGGGCCGAGTGCCCTGGGTGAGCCGAGTGCCCCAGGGGGCCATGTGCCCCGGGTAATCCGTACCCCCCAAAGGTGAAGGGTGTCCCGGGTGAGCCGAGTGTCCCAGGGGGCCGAGTGCCCCGGGTGAGCCAAGTGTCCCAGGGGGCCGAGTGCCCCGGGTAAGCCGAGTGTCCCAGGCGGCTGAGTGCCCCGGGTGAGCCGAGTGTCCCAGGGGGCCATGTGCCTCGGGTGAGCCGAGTGTCCCAGGGGGCCATGTGCCCCGGGTGAGCCGAGTGTCCCAGGGGGCCATGTGCCCCGGGTGAGCCGTACCCCCCAAAGGGGAAGGGTGTCCCGGGTGAGCCGTGTGTCCCAGGGGGCCGAGTGCCCCGGGTGAGCCGAGTGTCCCAGGGGGCCGAGTGCCCCGGGTAAGCCGAGTGTCCCAGGCGGCTGAGTGCCCCGGGTGAGCCGAGTGTCCCAGGGGGCCGAGTGCCCTGGGTGAGCCGAGTGCCCCAGGGGGCCATGTGCCCCGGGTAATCCGTACCCCCCAAAGGTGAAGGGTGTCCCGGGTGAGCCGAGTGTCCCAGGGGGCCGAGTGCCCCGGGTGAGCCAAGTGTCCCAGGGGGCCGAGTGCCCCGGGTAAGCCGAGTGTCCCAGGCGGCTGAGTGCCCCGGGTGAGCCGAGTGTCCCAGGGGGCCATGTGCCTCGGGTGAGCCGAGTGTCCCAGGGGGCCATGTGCCCCGGGTGAGCCGAGTGTCCCAGGGGGCCATGTGCCCCGGGTGAGCCGTACCCCCCAAAGGGGAAGGGTGTCCCGGGTGAGCCGTGTGTCCCAGGGGGCCGAGTGCCCCGGGTGAGCCGAGTGTCCCAGGGGGCCGAGTGCCCCGGGTGAGCCGAGTGTCCCAGGGGGCCTAGTGCCCCGGGTGAGCCGAGTGTCCCAGGGGTCCGAGTGCCCCGGGTGAGCCGAGTGTCCCAGGGGGCCGCGTGCCCCGGGTGAGCCGAGTGTCCCAGGGGGCCGCGAGCCCCGGGTGAGCCGAGTGTCCCAGGGGGCCGCGTGCCCCGGGTGAGCCGAGTGTCCCAGGGGGCCGAGTGCCCTGGGTGAGCCGAGTGTCCCAGGTGGCCATGTGCCCCGGGTGAGCCGAGTGCCCCAGTGGGCCATGTGCCCCGGGCGAGCCGTGTGTCCCAGGGGAAGCAGTGGGACCCAGGGGAAGGGGCGGTGAAAACCAGAGGAGGAGCGGACTCTATTCATATGGTCCTGAGATAGTCACCATAAAACAAGCAGACTGCCAAATGAGGAGCAGATTTTATTCATGGGGTCCTGAGATGGTCACCATAAAACAAGCAGATTGTCAAATGACAGCGGGGAGGGGAAGGAGGCCTGGGGGGAGATAGGAGAACAACCGAGGGACTGGTATGCATGAACATAAGTACAACCAATGAACACAGAACTCTGGGAAGGAGGGCATAAATGGGAGGTGAGGGGGGGCAATGGTAAACTATGTACACAGAAAATACCTTAATAAAATAAAATAAAATAAAAATAAAATAAAAAAATAAAAACATATGTTAAACTATAGGTGAGCAAGTTTAAATTGTGGTCAGTTTTCAGATAAAATTTGCATTACAGAATCTCAAGTGTTTTCATTTAGTACTGAGGGCTGCTGGGAAACATCAAGTATCTCAGTTGCTACCAAAGGTCTGTATGCAGTATTCATTCAGCTGCTAAAGAGAAAAGTCAGTAAAAAGGGTTAACTGGCTCACAGATACCTTTCCATGTAGCTCAAATTTTGGATAAAGTACACTGGCTTATCTATAAGGAGAATTGATTTCTAAGCCTAGCAATCACAGTGCTTCATGACTCAGGTCCAGTTTTCGAGGAAAACTCATATTATCTTTGTTCCCTTGAAAAGCATCAGCTGTCTAAACCACCAGTGACATTTCCAGTGGCCTATGGAATAATGCCTCTTTCATGTTCTCATCTCTTGACTATGGAGTATTCTGCTCTTTAATTTAAGATCAGTTGCTTTGTCAGTTTTAGAAAAAGCTATGGTTCTATGGAAAATTTTACACATAGATATAGACATAGATATACATAGATATGTGTATAGATAGATATAGATAATATACTATCTAAATATATAAACAGGTGATATGCTAATTATCCAAGCATCATGACCACTCAAGAGGAGCTGCATGTGCAGATGAGCCTGAGGGGACTGCATGCCAGCCCCAGCCCCAGCGGCCATGAGGAGGCTGGGGCTGGAGGTGGGCCAGAGTGGAGACACAACACACAGGAGCACCTGCCCCCACCCCAGTGGATACAACGAGGCAGCTCTACTATGTGGGTCAGGTACGGGTCCCAGCCTCCCTTGGAGTGCCTCCTCACACTGTGGAAGGCAGGGCATCTCCTTGTGATTTCAACCCTGTGCTGGGCCTCTAGTGATTCTATAAAAAGATATATATGTAAATTATACTTCTATAAACAAATACATATACATGTATGATATTTCAACCAATTGTAAGATAAAATACTTTTTCTATTTATGTTTAATATAGAGCTCTTAAATATTTATGTGAGAATGGCAAGAAAGGAATAAAAATACATAATGTTTTATTGTGAGGTAGCTAAATATACTAAATTTATGATAATTTTATGGCACTTATAAAACAACTAGAGGCTCAGTGCATGAAAATTCATGCATAGGAGGGGGATCCCTCAGCCTGGCCTGCCCCTTCTCATAGTCCAGAAGTCCTCAGGGGTGGGAGGCCACCCAGTGATCATGGGAAGGCGATGCCCCCATCACTCCTCTGTTGCTGCCACTGCCAGCATTGTAAACCTCAGCTGGCCCTGGTTACCTGAGCCTTGGGCGGCCCTGGGTGGCTGGGAAGCCACCATCTGAAGTTTGTTTGTGCCTTGGGCCAGCCCTGGGCAGCTAGGGGGCTGAAGGAACTGGGGGACTCTGGAGGCAGGTACACAGAGCGACCTGGCCTGCCTGGGGTCAGGCTCCCACATGCCTGCCACCCCAATGAGGCTCAGGGGAATGGGTACCGCCATCTTGTGGCTGTGAGTGCCACCATCTTTGAGGGTGGGGCAGTCAATTAGCATATTTCCTTCTTATTGGCTGTGGGTGCCACCCTCTTTTGTGACGGCATGAGGATCAATTAGCATATTCCCTCTTTATTAGTTAGAATTAAGTCCCTGTGTTCCTGCTTAATGTAATTTATTACATTTTAAATGAATATATGGCATATTTTCTAATTAACTATATTTCTTTTTATCTTCTCTTTACCAAATATTACTTTTTAAATAATAAAAAATAACTATATACAAACAGAAATGTTTATGATATAGATAGGTTAATTAGCTGAAAATCTTAACTAGGGATTGAGTCATAAGTAAAATGTTAGAATATCTCTCCTTTTAGCCCTTCAAAATATTAACAGCCCCAGCTGGTTTGGCTCATTGGATAGCGTGTCAAACCTGACCTGAAGCGTCCCAGATTCAATTCAGTTAAGGGCATGTATCTTGATTGCAGGCTTGGTCCCCATGCTAGAGGCAACCAAATGATGCATTTCTTTTACATATATGTTTCTCTCTCTGTGTCTCTCCCCCTCCCTTCCACACTTTCTAAAAATCAATGGGAAAATAACCTCAGGTGAGGATTAACAATAAAAATATTTACAAATTTTAGGTATTAATACTTAAATGCCATTTTTGGTCATTATAATTAAATTATTCCTTGACTTGTTTGTTAGATTAACACTCTATAAAAATCCCAGGGTATAAATTCAACCTGGGTTTTTAATGGGAGTTAAAATGAGGAGGGATATAAGTTATCAAATTTGTTTTTGGATGATCAGAAAGGTATCTTCATTCATCCCATTCAGAGCAGTTGAACATTTTGGCCATCATTATAACCTCAAGCTGATTGTGGTGATAATGAATCACCAGGATGGACTGCTGTAATAATTAGGTAAACAAATGCAGATTATAAATGTTGAAGTTTTATAAAGGGTAAGTTTAAGTCTAGAAGGGAATAAATTAAAATTTACTCAAGGGAGTAAATTAAAATATTACCTAAAATTCTTCAAGCAATTAACTTTAGGGTCCTAGAATTCTAAGAAGTACATTGCTATTTTGGCAAATGATATAAGATGTATACCTTAATTGTTTCTAATATTGAAAGTGTTTTTAGATCTATTTTTTACTCATTAAGCATGGCCACTCCTGCAATAAACTTACTGTGATAGAAGCGTAGTCTGTGTCCCAATGTAGCACATCAACAATTTCTGCACTCTGTGAACAACAGTGCCCGTTTTCACCTAGAATGAGGAATACATTTGTTTTTTGTTTTAAAGTCAATCACACATAGTGCTATTGATCTCAATTTGCAATGTATAACACACAAATATTTTCTTTCTTTTCATTTTGTATTCAATCCAGTTTTGTCATCTTCACTCATCAATAGTCTAAATCCACACATCTTTACCTCAAAAATACCCATTAAATTTTTAAAAATATATGATATTGTGCTGCATAGTTTCTTTTGCATGCATCTTTCTTATTGTTCTGCACTGAATATTCTGGTTTTTAGTTCTACTCATGGATACGTAGATTCAGTCCATTCCTTTTTACTGCTTTATTATTTTTCCACAATTCCACATTTTATTTATTGATTTTTTAAAAATTTAAAGTACATTAAAGCTTTTTTCAAGTTTGTGCAGGCAGTTGGGTGGGATACAGTCCCAGGAATCACCAGGGCAAGGGGGAAGTGTAGATAGGTTGATGGAAACTAAGATATGGTGCCTGCTTTCGAGCTCTGTGGGGAAAGGGAACTTCAGAAAAGGTAATGTGGCATATGTTTTCACTCACCAACTTTCATCCTGATGTCAGATAATTCATTTCCTCTCCGTATGCCTCAGGTGCCTTTTGAGCTGCTGGCCCAGCACAGGGTTCAGGTCCAGTAAGTCCATGTTCAGAACCTTTAAGAGAAGATGGTCTGGTATCTAGCAGCCCTCTCTTTCATACATCTACAACCTCTGCTGGATTTTACAGCCAGAAGTTATTACGGGGACTTCTCTTCCTGGAACTGGACACGTGCGAAGGGTGTCCTGGTGTGGAACTCAGACCCCTTTCTTTTCAGGAGTGACTCCTACAGCCAGGATATCCCTCTGGATTCTTATCTGTCACACATGGCTGTGGGACCACCTTGTTCTGTGTCTCCACTGCTTCTGCCACTTTTGATGTGGCTCCTTTATTTTCTTAGTTGTAGGACTTCCATTCAGTTAGGTTTTAGGAAGTTCTGAATGACGGTTGTTCTATAATTTTGATGTGGTTGTGGGTGAATGTGAGAACGGCATTCACCTTTGCCACAATCCTTACTGGAACCTTAGCTTTTTTTCTTTTTATAATTGTTTTCTCACTTATAGTTTATTCTTTTGAAATAATTTTATTATATAATGTATAATTCCCTAAATAGTGAGTAATTTTTCAAATCCCAATAAATGATTCTTACCTAATTAACTGGTCATTGCTGGGATTATTATTGAATTTCTATTAAATTTATAATCTAACTCAATGATAATTGATGTCATTTTAATGATGCTATAAAGATTCTGTTTATTTTTTAGTATACTATTTAGTCATACTTTTTGCAGCTATGGTAAATGTTGCATATTTTCTATTAAATACCAAAAAGGAGCATTGGTATTAATTTATTCTGTTTGTTAGATATCTAACTACCTTTCTGAACTTGGTATTTCTAATAATTTGCATATGGTATTAGGTTTTTTAGGTAAAATGATGAGAGTGTCTACATTTTTTTCTCATTTTATTGTTGAGATCCTCAATACTTTCTGGCGAACATGGTGGATAATCAGCTGATATACTCCAGTTAAACTTAATTATTTCAGATCTGAATGTTTGATATTAATTTTGGACTACATTTTAAATGTTTTAAATATTATCACTGAATGTTATCAATCATCATTTTTCCCAATTATAATGCTTTAAAGCTATTTTCATTATGTATAACATATATAATATACATGTATACATATATAACATATAACATATATAATATATATGTATATACATATATATCATATGTAATAAACTTTACATAAATAACCTTAATCAGATGCAGAAATAAGCCTTTATTCCTTTTCTTTTTCTAAGACTTTTCATAATAAGTAGTTATTCAATGCTACCAAATGCTTTGTAACAATATGGTTTTCTGTTTTATTTTGTTTGTGGGGCATCTTACAGGGACTGGCTTTTCTGATCCATTTATTCCTGGGATAAATCTTTTTTTAGTTATTATTTCAATAAAGCATTGGAAACATTTAGTTAATAGTTTAATTAAAAGCATGGCTCAGGCCTGGCCAATGTTTGCTCAGTATTTAGAACATTATTCCACACACTAAAGTATCAGAGTTTGACTCCTGGTCAAGGATACTTATATGGGTTGCAGGTGTGATCCCCTGCTCTGGTTGGGGTGTGTGTAGGAGGCAATCAATCATTGTGTTTCTCTCAATAGATGCCTCTCTCTCTTCCTTTCCCTCCCTCCCTCCCACTCTCTCTAAAAATCAATGGAAAATATATCCTAGGGTGAGGATTAACAACAATAAAATGACTCAGGCGTATAGGCAAGTTGATCTGTACTTTTTATTTCTATACTGTTCTTATGAGTTTTGAATCATGATTATATTGGTCTCATAAAATCAGTTCTTAATATCACATATAATTGAAATAATTATTATGGATATTGGGCACTTACCACATAGTTAACATTTTTTTATTCTCTTCACTAATATAAATTCTGAAATTACATTATAACTCAAAGCATCTTAAAATATGACAATCAAATTTCTGTTTATTTTCTTTTACCAATAACCAGTGTTTTGTCACAATTAAAATTATTGGCTTGTAATACAGAAGATATGTTATCAATTAACATTTACTGAGCACTTGAAGTCTTCCAAATCTTACATGTTTATTAATTAATTTATTCCCCACAACAACACTATGAGGTAGGAATCATTATTCTAAATTTATGTGGGGGAAAAATGGATGGGTCTGGGCAGGGTTATGTGAATGGAACCAGGGTTCTACTTACTCCAAGGTGAGACGAGGGTGGCAAGAATTAATAGAAAAAATAAAGTGATATATTGTTTCCTTAACTTGTGATGGCAATTGGAGAAAAAAAAAAACACAGAACAGTAAATGATTGCTATGCTACTCACATAATTTTTACTATTAAGTTAAACTGATTAAAATTTATTATCTGTATAGTTTTAATTAAATATTATTAAACCTCCTAATATCATAAATTCAAATTAAATGCTAAGGAATAGTCCTCTCTCATATGTACAATTCCCAAGAGTGTGTAATGTTTTATTTGTATTAAACCACTATCAATTTATCTAATCCTTTAAAAAATATATTTTAAATGTATATTTGTAAAATAGTTAGAAAAATACAATTGTTTAGCCTAAAAATAATTTACATATAACCCCTATTTCATGGACATTTAATAGATATTTAATGAATAAATGAAAGTTTTAACATTTATATCCTATAAATAAATATTTTTTAAAATCATGTATACAAACATTTTTAGAAAATAAATGTTCAAGTCAATAGTTGTATGTGGTAAGCTAAATAACAACCCCCAAAGATGTTCATGTCCTAATCGTGAGCACACACAGGTGTTAGTTTAAAGATGCATGTTGGAAATGTTCTCTCCCTCCAAGGAGCACATCTGTAGCTTTCTTGTCCCCTCTTCTTCCGCCACAGGCATGCATCTCCTATCCTCTAGGGACTGCAGGGGTCTTGCAATCAGGGGAACAAGGCAACAGTGGCAGCTCATCCAGGCTAACCCTCTGAATCTGTCTCAAGGCCCCCCTTTTCTCTGACTCCCCAAAGAGCCAAAGCAGCCCCACCTAGGCTCTCCTGTTGTTTCTTCTATCCTAAGCCTTTTCTTGTTTCCCAGCTTTAATCAATGTCCTTTCAAAATAAAAATAAATAAATAAATTTAAAAAGAGAAAATAAAGATGCTTGTTGGACAAAACATGTTAGAATACCAACTTCTCTTTGGTTTATTTGGATTTTGGGAGATAAATATTTGACATCCGGGGATATTGCTTATTCCAATCAATAAAACTACTTGAAAAGAGTCCTGGAGTCTTTATGGAGACAGCGACTTATGAAAAAAGCCTCTGAGTACTAATCAGCAATAACTGCTGGAATTTGGTTCAGAGAATTTCCATTTGAGGGCAATTACAAGCTTGCTTGCAGAGATTTAGTCAAATTGCCCCCAATGAATGAATGGCATAAGATAATCTTGAAACCTGAAACACCCATAATGTCCTGGATGTGAAGCAAAAGAAACATCCCAAAGGGAAGGACAGTGCCCAGACATGTTCCATAATAATGTGAAAATTGTTTCTTGAGAAACATGCTACACTTGGAGGAAGCAAAGTTGTACTTACTCAATGCATAGACAAACAGGTAGACTCCCTTTCCTAGAACCAGCTTTGGAACAACCTGAATATATGCCCGATCCTACTCCCATGTGAGTGGTAAGCTATAAATATCTCTTCATTAACCAACCAACCAAGAGCTGCCTGGTTCATGGAACGCAGCTCCAAGGTGAATGGATAGCATCCTGGTTGAAAGACTACCACTCTGAAAAAGGTTAAAACTGGTCAGGTTGGTAGGCTATAATTGAGTGCTGCTTGCCTCTAAGCACAGGTTTTTACTGACTCATGGAAAATGGTCAATGACCTGGCCATACATCCAGGCAAGAATGCAATAGAAAATTGGTTTATTAAAGGAATGACCATATCGGGCATTGACCTAAGGAAATCACTATGGGAATCTAAGGGACATATTAAAGTAAGATTTGTTGATGTCCATAAAAAGAACACTATTCCACGACTGAAATGTGATTGGTACCAGAAAATAGAAATCCTTATTTCTAGGGTCCATGAAAAAAGTGCACCTTGGGAAGCCAGGGCAATGCAGAGATGAGATGAATCTAAACATACTACTCTTGAATTCACTGTCGGCTGGTACTCCTGAATGGGGCTCATTTCATGATATTATTTTTAATAACTGTTTGTGTTTGTTTGCTTTTGCTTTTGTTTCTGTTTCTCTGTGGTAGTCTCATATTAGGTTGAATGAATGCTTCTAGAAAAAGAGTATTTCATTTGCATTTTTAAGGGATGAAAATTAAACCAGTTGAAATTACTTTTTAACTTATCACTCACATTGTCGATTCTTTTTCAGACAGGTGAGATAAATTTGGACTCTGTATATGCACAATGCATATTTTTGCCATGCAATTTCATGAAAATTCCCTTGATCTATCTTGGGGTTGAATTATGTTCTCCTCTCCCCTTCATGTATAATATATTTACCCTGGTACCTAAGAATATAAATTTTACTTGAAAATAGAGTCTTGATGATGTAAAAAATTAAGATGAGGTTATATTGGATTATAGAGGGCCCTATTTTCAATGGTTGATGCCCTCATAAATAGAAATATTTGGACATATATAGATTTTCATAGCAAAGAAAGCCATGTAATTTAGGATACAGAAATTGGAACAATATAGTTACAAACAAAAAATTCCAAAGGAAGTTTTTTCAAACTCCTCTCTCTCTCTCATTTTCCTTTAATTTTGTTTTTAATTTTAGGCCACAGAAGGGCTCTATCTGGATTGTAACAAGTAAAAAGCTCTTATCTCTAACCCCACCTCTACAAAAAATGTATACACACTCTGTAAAAAAGTATCTTTTGCCTAAGTGCCATGATGCTATTATTCCCTTATGTTTATATACGTTGTCATCTCTATTGGGATTCTTTTTTAAAAAATTATTACTAGTATTCTAGCTCATCTACTTTCCAGCTAAACCCACTCTGAACATTTGAGGATAAAACAAGCATTTTATTTGCTTGTATTTTTGCATACATCATTATATAATAGTTCAAGGACACTGGATATAGCATTTTTATATCCCGTCTTGGAATAAAACATACATTCTTTGTAATATGAGGGGCAGGTAATAGTTTGATGTGTCATCATTTTTATGTATATTCATTAAAATAAAGAGAAAGTTCATGAACTTCATATATATATATATATATATATATATATATATATATATATATGTATATATGAGAAAGATGCAAATTAATCATACCTCTTTAATACCCACCAGCCAATTAGGAGTGAGAATGCAAATTAACCCAACAAAGATGGGGGGTTGATTTGCATACGCAGATGCCAAGTGGCCAGGGGATGGGAGCCAAGCCTACAGTACTCAGGACCATTGCTGGCCCAGTGAGGTAAGGGCGGAGGCACCAAGCCCGGACTGCAGGGCCCCAGGACTATCATAGGCATGGGGTTGCTGAGACCCAGGCTGGCCCTCTGGTTCCATAGCTTCGTGGAGATGGAGTCTACCAGGCCACTCAGAAGCCATGTGGCTGGGCCACAGGGTGCTCCTTCAAGATGTGACACAGAGAGGAGGTGCGGGAGGAAATCTAGAGAATGGGATATGGGGGTTCAAGACTCACTTCCTTTGGGCTTTGTCCTTTTTGGTCTTGGTCCTTTTCTTTGGGGCCTGGAGTGCAAGCACTGCAGGAGAGGGATGGATGAATGTCGAATGTGGAAGAAAGGAGGTGACCCAGGTGAGGGTGGAGACCTAGCAGAGGCCTGAGGCCCACTACAAGGACATCTGAGGGGTGGCTCAGGGCGAGCACTGTGGCTTTGACAAAGGCCAGCCAGGAGGCTGGCATTCCAAGGGGCGCAGAGCAGCGTAGCACTGTCCCTCTATGAGGCCACCCCACAACAGGTGCTGCCTTGGCCAGCAGGCTCTGGGCGACATCTGCAAACACTACTGCAACCTCTAACATTCTGGGCAAAGAATTGACCCTGTGCCACTCTGGGTGCCAGGCTTGCTAGGAGTGTGCTGTCACCAATGCCACATATCAAAGGCAAAAACCTGGCCAAGCAAGATGCACTAGAGTGGGCTCAGGCGGTTCAGGGGGCCAGCGGACAGAGATCTGCTTTGCCTGCGGAGAGCAAGGTTCTGCAATGGCCCCAAGACATGGGTGGTCCAGGACGGGAACCAAGGAGCATGGAAGGAAGCCTAGGGGGAGGGGCAAGGACCTGCAGTCCTGAGGCAGGGGTTGAGGGGCTGCATCACCTCAGTGGAGGGGTCCCGCACTGCATAGTACCTGACTGACTGACTGACTGACTGGATTCAGAGAAGCTATTGGCGCTAACCAGCTAACAGGGTCTTGCCCAGACGACCTTCACACTTCAGAGGCGGCAACTCCTACTCCTGCCTTGGCCCAAAAGCAAGCTCGCACCCGCCTTGCCCCATTGCAGAACACTCCTGCACAGTGAATGTGAAGCCTTAAACCTTCTCTGGAGAAGGTGTGTGTGTGTGTGTGTGTGTGTGTGTGTGTGTGTGTGTGTGTGTATGTATTGGTGGTAGTGGGGTGGTGTGGGGAGCAGTAAAGAATAGGGGCGGGGAACAGGGGAGAGGAAAGAATGTGGAGTATCCCTGATGAAGAGGTGCTTGAGAAAGAGGCTCAGAAGCCTGACAGCACAGTTTGTTCTGTTTGCCAGGCGGCTGCCCCTTAGAGAGGGCAGAGAGCATGGCTCTGAGGGCTTCCTGTGCACTGAGTCCAGTTCCACAGCCAACTGGAATTTGCCTCAGTGTCCGGGTCTGTAAATGGGTGAAGCGTGTCCCAGTGCCTTCACTGAGCTTTGATGGCCAATCGAGATACTATATAAGGAAAATGAGATAAGTGAGAAAGAAAAGGAAAGGTGAGAAACACAAAAGAAAGACTGGAAGGAACCTGTAAACCCATTGTCACTTAAATAAGGAATATAGTCAATAGTGTAATGATGGTATGATGTCAGGTGGGTACTGGAAATATCAGGGAACACTTTGTAAAGTACATGATTATCTAAACACTATTCTGTAACTAATATAAAACCTGAAACGAATACAAAATAATATTGATTGTAAAGAAATTAAAATTGGAGTGATTTAAAAAAAATAAATTTTGAAGTTTAAATAAAGGCTGTAAAGGAAGGAAGGGAGGAAGAAAAATAGTGTTTTTCATTTTACCACTTTATTGTCTTTTCAGTACATGAAAGACAGTTGTCATTATATGGTGCTTTTATACTTTTCTAAGTCATTATCTCATTTGAATTTCAGGGCAACTTAAAGACAAGATAATTATTCCCTCCACTATTCACAGAAAGGAAATATTGGTGTCTGGCCCCAATGATTCAATCATCAATCCCATATTGTAAAGCAGGGTTAGTGAAATTTTCTGTGAAGTGTCATATCTATGCTAATAAAAGCCTTGGGGTGATCAGGCCAGCAGGAGAGGGTAGTTGGGGACAATCAGGTTGACAGAGAAGCAGTTAGGTGCTAATCAGGCTGGCAAGGGAGCAGTTAGGGGGCAATCAGGCAGGCAGGCAAGCAGTTAGGAACCAGCAATCCTGGATTGTGAGAGAGATGTCCTCCTGTGGGTTTAGGACTGATCTCTGGTCTAAACTGGAAGTCGGACATCCCTCCAAGGGGTCTCAGATTGGAGAGGGTGTAGAGCAGGCTGAGGAACAACCCACCCCCCTCTGTGCAAAAATTTTTTGCACAGGGTTACTATATATATATATATATATATATATATATATATATATATATATATATATATATCAGAACTGTTTGCTCATGAGAATAGTTAGCAGTATTTTCAATAAGAGAAGTATTTTGCTAACCAGCTTTTAAGCAGTATATATTCAGTTATTCCAGCTGATTTTATTGTTTGAAATTGAGTGCATATTTGGATATTGTAACCATGTACTTACTACATTTTCTATAACAACCTATAAAAATGAACTAAATGGCTTCCATGGAAAATTTTCTGTTTTTTTTCTTTGAATCCTCAGTGTTATGAAGAGTTAATGGGGCAATGCTGTAGGGGTTGCTGTAGTCTGGTGTTTGTGACCTTTCGGACCTTCGCCTCTTGTCTACTGTCTCTCCAGCTCCAGGAAGAAAATGGAAATAAGCTGGACAGAGGAAGATAAATATCACATGATCTCACTCACTTGTGGAATATAAAGAACAATATAAACTGATGGGGGAAAAAAACAGATTCAGAGACAGAAAAGCATAGATCAGATTGTCAAACCTCAGAGGAAAGGTAGGGGAGGGGGAGGGTAAGTGGGAGAGATCAAAGGACTTGTAAGCATGCATATAAGCCTAACCAATGGATACAGACATGGGTACAGACATGAGTGGGAGGGTGGGGGGGGGGGCAATTGGGGGACAAAAACACATATGTAATACCTTAATCAATAAAGAAAGAAATTTAATAAAAAAGGTATCTGTTGCAGTTGATCCACAAGAAAGTGTGGTGACAAGGGTGGCCAACATACCTTGGTGAGCTCCACACACAGCCTCATCTCCTCGGTTTATATCAGCACAAAAAATCAGTATCCTTACTTGAAGTCTGTGTGTGAGATGGCGGAGAAGGCCATGGAGACCATCATATTTGTGGCTGTGATTTAGTGCTCAGCCCATCATCCAGAAACTATAGCCACAAATTGCTTTTGCCAATAACTATGCCTGTATGGGGCTAGAGACAGTATGGAGGAGAAACTGCCTATTCTGAATCATCTAAAAAAGCAGCTTGTCGCCAATACCAGAAGTGTAGTGACTGGAGCAAAAATGCTGTGACAATGACCGATCATGACTAGGGCCAACGATCCATCACCAGCATGGTCACTGGGGTGGTGGACAAGGCCAAACAAACCATGACTGGCAGTGTGGAGAAGACCAAGTCTGTGGTCAATGACAACATTAACACAGTCACAGGCAGTCAGGTGATGCAGCTGGTGAGCAGTGGAGTGGAAAATGCACTCAGCACATCAGAGTTTCTGGTAGACCAGTACCTCCCTCTCACTGAAAAAGAACAAGAAAAAGAAGCAAAAAAAGTGGAAGGATTTGAAACTGTTCAGAAGGCAAGTTATCATATTAGGCTGGGATCTCTGTCTACCAAGATCCACTCATATGCCTACCAGAAGGCTCTCGGCAAGGTGAAAGAAGCTAAGCAAAAAAAGCCAGGAGACCATTTCTCAGCTGCATTCCACTGTTAACCTGATTGAATTTGCTAGGTCATATGTACAGAGTGCCAACCAGATCATTCAGGATGCTCAGGATAAGTTCTACCTCTCCTGGTGGAGTGGAAGAGAAACAGCTATGATGACACCAATGAATCCCACTGTGCTGAGCACATTGAGTCACTACTCTCACGATTGCAGGAAGATTGGCCAAGCGACTGCAGACCACATGCTCCACCCTCCTGTTCAATATCCAAGGGTCACCACAGAACATTCCAGATCAGGCCACTCATTTGGGGATGATGCCTGTGACATCTACTCAGTGTTCCGCAATGCTTCCTCACTTCTAGCAAGGGGCAGCCATAGAAAATGAGTCTTTAGATAAAGTGATGGATTAGCTTGTTAACAATACACCCCTCAACTGGCTGGTAGGTCCCTTTTATCCTCAGATGATCAGTCTCAGAATACTCAGCACCTTGTTGCAGAGAAGGACACAACCAGCCAGGAGGCCCAGCGACCTGAGCACAAACTGCATTAATCCTGCCCCTGTCACCAGTGCATGGTGCTGCCAGGCATCTTCTGTTATGTTGCAATTAACCTGCTAGACAACTGTGAATTGAGGAAACAACTAGCTAGAAAAAAGAACCTCTTCATTATAGCCATTTCCAACTAGATTAAGATATTTTAAGTTTCTGGCCTTAGCCGATGAGGCATTTTGTTTACCTGGCTGGTAAGAAAAGAAAGATACACTGGTCAGAGTCTAGTCAAAGGTCACAAAAGTTACACTGCATTTATGGTCTCATTCTGTTGCCACTGTTGCTGTCTGTCTGTACTGAATAAAAACATCTTCATGTGGGCTATGGTGTGAACTGGCATCTACTCCAGTTTGGTCTGAGTAGGCCTCATCATTGTTTTGTCTCACAGTGCATGCTTGTCCAACTTTATTTTTTTTAAAAGGAATTCCTCCTGTGAATTTACTGCAAAATAAAAAAAAGGAGTTAATGGCAAATAAAGAAAGGACATAATATGATGTATAAATACATGAGCAGGTGGATATATATATATATATATATATATATATATATATATTCTTTTATATAGATATATATTTTATATTCAAAGGCAACCAATATAATGTACTTGGCATATTTTATGTTAACGAGGTATTTTTGAAATTTGAAAAATATATTGGCTTCAGGATTCTGTGACATTTTTCATTTTATGTGGCATTACAAGGCTCTTTTCCAATAATGTCTAGTACTGAACAGCTATGTGAATTCATAATTATTTTGTAGAAGTTCATGGTTGCATTCTTCTATTTGTCATATATATCTCTGCCATCCTGTCAAATTTGGCTGCATTCAGGGGAAATCAAGCTGAATTCATTCAGGAATTACAAAACACTTTCTAACCATGTGATAAGGTTAAATGAAAGAGCTGCCTTTGGCAAAGGAGAGATATTTCCTGATGAGTTAAATTATACAGTTCAGTAAAATAGGAAATATATAGCATGCCAACTTGATTTAACACATGGGTTATGCATTTAGCTTTAGGACTGAATATATATTAAATTGTTGCTTTTGGATTGTTTTCACAAAGAAAATATGAATGTCTACACCTCAGAATACCACCACCAATTGATTCGTTTATTTATAAAATGAACATGTATTGAGCATGTGCTATTAGAAATAATACATTGATAAGGTCATATTCTACTAGAGAAGAATGACTTAAGGTAACAAAAAATTGAGATAATTTCTATATAATAAATCTACAATATATATAAAATCTTATAAAAGGGTGCAGAAGATAGAAAAATAATATTTTTTTAGTATTTGGCCATAAATAACCTAGTTGTTTTCCTGAGGTGACCCTTTAAGTCCAAGTTTTCCTTTGTAGTGAGTAGAAAAATGGCCAAAGACCATCATATATGTCTTGCCCTTTTCCTTCCTTTTCTTGTTAATCCTCAACCAAGGATATTTTTCTCATTGATTTGTAGAGAGAGTGGAAGGGAAGAGGAGAGAAAGAAAGAGAGAAACGTTGATGTGAAAGAGAGGCATTGTTAGGTTGCCTCCTGCACATGGGAACTGAGCTGGCTACCGATGTATGTGCCCTTGATTGGAACTGAACTTGTGAACCATCAGTCTGCAGGCTGGTGCTCTACCCATTTAATAAAAATGGCTAGGGCTCATCTTGCCCTTTTTTAATCATCTTTCTTGCTAAATGTATATTCAATATCAATATCCTTTACAACATAAAAATCCAAGCGCACAGTGGCCCTCAAGACATTTTTTTTTGCCTCTTTAATATATATGAGAGACCCGATGCATGAAGATTCATGCAAGAATGGGCCTTCCTTCCCCTGGTTGCCAGCACCGCCTTCACTCTGGCTGGAACTACCTTTCCACTCTGTCTGGAGCCGCCTTTCTGCCTTCCTATGCTTCCCAGAGGCCTGGAGCAGCTGAGATGGTGTGGAATGCCTGCATCGTTGCCATGGAAATGACTCAAGCATCCCACCCCATCTGCTTGGCACCTTGTGTATGTAAATTAACCCGCCATCTTTGTTGGATTAATTTGCATACACACTCCTGATTGGCTGGACGATGTCGCCAAGGTACAGTCAATTAGCATGTTCTGTTTTATTAGTGTAGATGTGTGCATGTGAAACAGAATTCAAATACACACATGTATGAGCATGATTAATATATAGGTGTGTGTGTATGAAACATATATACATATGTTTAAATACATATACCTATATATTAATCATACACATACAATTTATATAATTGTAGTGTGTATGTATGTATGTTTATGCTAATTTAGAATTCAAGTCTTTGTTTATAAGTATACTTATATACAGGCTTGTTGCACAAAATTGGTGCACTCAGGGGGGTCCCTCAGCGTGGCCTGCATCCTCTTGCAGTCCGGAGCCCTCAAGAGAAATCGATTACAATATTTTCCCCAAATACTACTTATCTTACATTCTTAAAAGGCAGAACTTAAAATGAAAATCACTCAGAGGTGAATGGATTAAGTTACATGCTAAATCTCATTTTGTGTAGAGGTATTAAAATTAAGTATCAAAAAGTAGAATTGTATAATTTAGAAAAGACCTTGAATAAAATAATGCATTTAATAAAATATTCATATTCTAATCCTTGCTTAACTTATATATTTTCACTGTGACCTTGGGAGGAAAACATCCAATGCTTTAAATCCTCATTTTTCAACCATACATAGCAATGCTGCTGACAAACTAAGAAAGAAGCTTGGAAGAAATACATATATTTATTCATTAAGTTTATAAATCTGATGGCGAGTATGAAAAATAATGGAAGATTAAAAGAATATTTAAGGATAATTCAAAGCCTAACAATTGTGATGATTTTATTAAAAATCACCTAATTTATAGTAGGTAATTATTTTCTTAAAATAAAATTTGATTACATCATAAGAGAAAAATTATTTGTATACTTTTTCTATTACATAAATGATGCATCATCTAGAACTGGAGGAATTTCATTCTAGACTGTGGAAAAGTATAATGGTTTCACAAAAATAAATCTTATATTATCTTCTTAGATTTGAATTAAGTTTTTAAAATACCCATTGGTGAGAATTATGATTTTTTTATCCTGAATAATATTCCATCTAATCACATCTGCCTTATTAGCCAATACTTACTGGGTACCCAGTAATAAACAATAGAATGTTGCTACTACATGCAAAGCCCTATAGTTACTTTTTTTAGATTCTGAACTTCAGTTCTTATGTCAGCTGTATAATATAGGTACCATATTTTCCCTCATGAATTTTCCAAAAATAGAAGTCTAGTCAGATATCAAATAGTTAGGCTTAGCCTTTTATAAGTATATTTTAATGTCTATCATAAAGCTAGCTACTCAATATTAAGAAAATAGATATCTATAAGACATCATTAATTGTACTTAGAATACAATGGAGAAGTTTGGAAATATATTCACAAAACTAAATAAGACACCACAGAACTGAAGTCATATGAGAAATATATAAAGTATAATCAATATTTTGAATATTTTTACAATGCCTGTATACATCTTTACATAAAACTTTAGAGGAACCTATTCAAAATAGTAGTGAGAATATGTTATTTTATTTGACGATTCCAAAATAGTGGTGGTGTAAGTGGAAGCTTCACTGATACTCTTCTAAACTGGAATTACTATCAAAATCCAGAAGAACCATTTGGAATAATCAATTGAAGAATACCTTGAGGACAGAAGTGGAGACCACGTAGAGACTAGGAGAAAGTACGGAGTCAAGAAAGAGCTAGCTTGGTTACAACAGACAGCAGGTCAAGTTCTAGAGGGATATCTAAGCTGTGGAGGGATTACACTGAGAACTCTGGGGACTAAATACAAAGGTAGACCCCCTAGCCCAGCACACCAGAACTGAGAAAGGTACCCACATAATATCTGGCTGTAAAAAATAGCAGGATTGCTATCTGACAGAGGGAGATGGCTGGAAATGCAGGCACCCTTTGAAAGGGCTAATGCACAAATTTTTGTGTGCAGCCACTCACCTTGGGACCTAGCAAAGGTATGGCAGAGTGGTCTATAACTGTGTGAACAGAATTTAGGGTTGGGGGCTCTGGAGTTAGAACTCAGAAGGCAGACATCTAGGTTCCCTGAGCTGAATTGTTCCCTCATACTTCAGAAGATATTTTTCTTCAGCAGACTTTACTATACAAGCAGCTTTTGGCTTGAAGGGAAGCAATTGTCCCAAATGGTGGAAAAACCTCTCACTCTACCTGATGATCCATAGCCTGAGACAGATAAAAACTGAATATTTATCAGACTTCAGGCAGAGACAGGCCTCTGAAAGCTTTTACTCTTTGTCTGATATCCTTATGGGCTTGGAGGTAGGAAAAGCAGACCTTGGTGCACCTCTTGGTCCTTTCCAAAGGCACCTGGATCCAACAGAGGGAGCCACAAGCTGTGGATTGCCGATAGCTCCAAATTGGGTACTCAAGGCCAATCATAGTGTCTGTGTAGCATCCTGCACTAGAGATTGGGAATCATAACAGATCCACCTAACACACAGACATAAACCCAAAGAGGTAGCCAAAATGGGGAGACAAAAAATAAAAGGAGAATTCTCCTGAAAAAGATTGAAATGGAAATAAGAAATTTATTAGACAAAGAGTTCAAAATAATGATGGCAAAGATGCTCAACAGCTTGAGAAAAGATATAGTACCTATGAAAAAAAAGACTATTCAGAAATGAAGAATGTCATAGTACTAATATAGAACACACTAGGAGGAATAAACAGCATATTAAGGAAATCTGAGGATGACATCAGTAAATGAAAAGACAAGTTAGAAAAAAATCGCTTATTAAGCACCAAAAAGAGAAACAAACAAAAAAACAAACAAACAAACAAACAAAAATGGAACAGTTTAAGGGAGCTCTGGGACAACATGAAACATAACAATATTCTTGTTATAGGAGTACCAGAAGGGGAAGAAAGTGAATAAGTGATAGAGAACTGTAGGGAGCAGCTCTACGGTCAAGCCTCAGGCTGACCTGTGGCAGAGCCACAAACAAGTCCCAGCCTAGAGGACAGAGCTCTCTTAGCAAAATTAAGCCTGACCATGTAGCCCTCCCTTATTTCTTCCTAAATAGCTAATGGGCTGTGGGAGGTGCAGCGAGTGTTGCCAAATAAGAACATTTGTATATATGTTAATCTACCCTTGTTTTAATCAGACTATAAAATAAAGCATTGGTTTGCAGGCTGGATCATTTGTGTCCTCATCTAGCCATGGGAGAACTATGGAGGCCCAAATGTATTCTCATGTCAGTCTTTTCTTCACTGCCCCTCTCAGGTTCACCCTTCACCATGCTGTTTGAAAAAATAAAGGAAGAAAACTTCCCTAAGGTGGTGAAAGAAAAAGTCACACAACTTCAGGAGGCACAGAGAGTCCCAAGCAAAAAGCATCTAATCAGACTCACCCCAACATATCATATTTAAAATGTCAAAAATTAAAGACAAAAAGAGAATCTTTAAGGCAGCAAGAGAAAATTAATTTACCTAAAAAGAACTTCCATAGGCTGTTAGCTGATTTTTCATGAGGAACTCTACAGGCCAGAAGGGAAAAGCATGAAGTATTCAAGGTAATGAAAAGCATGTATCATAAACCAAAATTAATATATCTAGTAAGGCTTTCATTCAAAATAGGTGGAGAAATAAAGATCTCCAGAAACAAAAAAAAGGCTAAAGGAGTTTATCACCACCAAACCAGCACTGCAAGTAATGCTAAGGGACTACTATAAAGAGAAGATATATATAGAGAAACATTGGCATAAATAATTAAAATGGCAATAAATAAGTACCTACCAATAATAACCACAAATGCAAATGTATTAAATACTCAAATCAAAAGACATAGGGTACCTGAATGGATACAAAAACATGACCCAAATATATGCTCTCTACAAGAAGCCCACCACAAGATAAAATACTCATACTGGAAGAGAATAAAGATATGAAAATTTTTCTTCCATGCAAATGGAAATGAACAACAAAAAGTTGGAGTAGCAATACTCATATCTGACAAAATAGACTTCAAAATGAAGGCCATCACAAGAGACAGTAAAGGTCACTACATACTACTATAAACAATCCAATTGTAAAGAACCTAAATAGATTTTCAAAGTGAGCATATAGATGGCAAACAAACATGAAAAATAAATGCTCAAAGTGACTGATCATCAGATAGATGCAAATGAAGATGATAATGAGGTATCATCTCTTACCTGTCAGAATGGTTACCATCAACAAATCAATAAATGACAAATGTTGGAAAGGATGTGGAGAAAAGGAAACCCTAGTACAATGCTAGAGGGAATGCAGGCTGGTGTAACCATTATGGAAAACAGTATCAATTTTAGCACAAATTATATTGTGCATTTGCTGATAAAATTTTGTGAATAAAATAGTAAAAAGTTATCAAAATTATATTAAACAAGCATGAAGCTATTTAATATTAAATATCAATAACTACGTAAATAGCACAATTATATTACTACTAATACTATTTTCTTATTTATATTGTTTTCACTTTAATTATGAGATTATTTTTAAAATTAATATTAAATTTATCATTTTTTATTAATTCACTTAAATTTGCTTTAGTATTTTATGAGATTGATACTCAACTATAATGGTCTTTATTATATTTAATCTTAACAGTTTTGTTTATAATAGTCATCATATCAGTTTTGAATTCTGGCATCATACATTGTCATCCCTATGAATGTTGTAAGTTTTCCTTTCCATGCAAATTAATGTAATGCATAGGCACAGCTAAATTATTAGTAAATCTATCTAAATATATTATAAGTTTTAACTGAATAGATAATCATAAGTAAATTAGGATTTGATTAATGACACTGAAGTTTTTAAATGAGAAACATAGTAGAATTAATAAATGTTTCTCAGCTGTGTGGAGAAAATGGACTTTATTCAAATGTAGCTGCTGGAATACAGCAATTTAAAACTCCAGAAAAATATAGTGTTTTTTTTTTTTTTGAGACTGAACTATAAATTATCAAAGCAAAACCCTATTTTTAAATTAGTTTTTATTGTGTCCAATACACTAATAAAAGTCAGAAGGAACTTTAATATAAGCTCTTTGTCATTCTCCCCAGCATCCTAATATAACCAATTACTTGAATTATTTATAAAATTTATTGTGCAGGGCATGGAACTTATGTGTAGACATTATTTTATGTAAATTTAATATACTATAGCAAACAGTGGGATATAAAAATGCTTTCCATTATTTTTCATAAAAAGAGAAAAAATGTTGGAGTTATGATTTCTTTTCTCCAGTTGTCTTCTGAAGATTTCATATCTGTAATTGGGTAAGCCAACTTTTTATATTGTAATAATTTTATTATTTTTCTTAATAATTTTCAATTTTATCTTCTGATTTTCTGCCAGGGTTCTTTTCCCAGCCTTGCAAAGGGTTCAGTGTTCCTGGGAAAGGGGCTGTGCATAGATTCAAGAAGGAGTCCAAGGATGAAATATAATTTTAAAAGGCATTTGGGATCAGAGGAGCTTCAGCTAAAGGAAGTTAAAGACTCTGCTTGACCAAGGACCTGAGCTTTTATTAGACACAATTTGTCCCAAGGCAAGGTGTAAATATACACTTCAAAGGGTAAGGTATCAAAGGGTAGAATACACAAGCATTATCAGTTTGGGAAATAGCCTACAGCTGTTCAGGTGTTTGGCAAACAGGAGGCAAGGAAATGCCCTGAGCTGTTAACAATCCTATTCAGGTTTGGGGGAAGTGCCTTTAAACGTTTCCAACAGGTAAACTACATATGTGTGGCTCACCCTTGTTGAACTGCCCAAGCTTCACTAACCTTTTGGTAAAACTCTTGTAATTATTACATGCTGGAATTGGTTCTTAGCAATTTTCTTCATCTTGTGGACAGTCTATATACTTCAGTCACCCCATTTCTTGTATTGGTGTCAATTCTTTAGTCTCATTATATTTTACTTATTTTAATGTTTAAAAGTATATGTTGTCATTGATTTCAAAGAGGAAGGGAGAGATAGAAACATTAATGACAAGAGAGAATCATTGATCAGCTGTTTCCTGCATGCCCCACACTAGGGTCTGAGCCCACAACCTTCTAGACCAGCCGTGGGCAAACTACGACCCACAGGTCGGATCCAGCCTGTTCAGCTGTTCTATCTGGCCAGTGGAGCCGAAAGAGTGGAGGGTTCTCTTGCTCTCCCCTCCGCTCCTTTACTAGCAGCCCAAGATGAGAGTGCCAGCATGGTCAGGTTGCTTTTGTTACGGCCCTCCGGTCCAGTTTAAGAACCCATTGTGGCCCTCGAGTCAAAAAGTTTGCCCAACCCTGTTCTAGTTCATAGGTTGATGCTCAACTACTTAGCCATTCAGGCTGTGCTTTTAATGTCTCATTGTAATTTCATACACTTATTTCATAGTAGAGGCATGGTGCACAAATTTGGCCAGCCACACCCCAATGTGGCCAATTGACTGGGCCAGCACGAGGGAAGAGGAAACCAGAGATTGACTGGCCAGGCCCGCTCCCAATTGGAGTGGTGGGGGCCAATCAGGGGCAGGGCCAGTCCAGGGGAGGGGGCACAGGTGGTTAACCTGCTAGCCCACCCCTGATTGGGGTGGGGCTGATGTGGGACAGAGCTGTCGGGGGGAGAGGCCACAGGCATTTATTGGGCCACCCCTACCCCTTGGTCAAACTCCTGGAGATGGTACAGGCTGAGCTGAGGGACCCCCACCCCCTGTACATAAATTGCATGCACTGGGCCTCTAGTTAAAAATAAGAGAGAACTTTCTGTGAGTAGAATGTGACTTCTGGTTTCACTGATGTATTCATGCCAATGTCACACTTTCTCCTAGCTTCTCCTAGTTAACTAGTGAGCAGAGCTGGGGCAAAATTCTGGACAATTTCTGTCTCTTAAGAACACAAAATAAGAAATTGATGCACTGTCATGTCTTACTTATAGAAAAAAATACAAATTCAGAAAGTAAGAACATGGAATTGGAAGTGGCATTTTTCATATAAAGTCTTCCTTGGCCAAGACTTTCTCAGAACTGCACTGGAGTTTCTTCCTACCCATCATTCCTCCTACCTCACTCCTTTCAGAGTCAGCTATGCAAAAGGGTCTACAGGCTCTTCCTACCTACCCCCACTTTTTTTTTTTTTAGTATTAACAGCCGTTTCCCTCAACTCAATTTTTTGTTCTTCTAATTCCATATTGGCATCTGCTTCCCAGATGATTCTAACTGACAGACACAAGACTGATTTGTGATTTTTATCTGATCTTTATTTATTATTTGAAAATATTCCCTCCCTAGCCAAAACTAGTTTGGCTCAGTGGAAAGAGAGTCTGTCTGCCTGCGGACTGAAAGGTCCCAGGTTTGATTCCGGTCAAGGGCATGTACCTTGGTTGAGGGAACATCCCCTGTAGGTGATGACCAATGATTCTCTCTCATCGATGTTTCTAACTCTCTATCCCTCTCTCTTCCTCTCTCTAAAAAATCAATAAAATATATTAAAAAATAAAATAAAAATGTTCCCTCCCTAATAATGCCAAAGTTGTCTACATAAAGCCGAGCTGGCATGGCTCAATGTTTGAGCATCGACCTATGAACCATGAGGTCACAGTTTGATTCCAAGGCAGGCCTGGCACATGCCCAGGTTGTGGGCTTGATTCCCAGTGTGGGGTATGCAGAAGGGTGGCAGCCAATCAATGATTCTCTCTCACCATTGATGTTTCTCTCCCTTTTCCTTCCTCTCTGAAATCAATAAAAATATATTTTTTAAAATGTATCTACATAAAGAATATTGTATTATTTAAATTTCCACGGCATTAAGTAAGAATGTAATAAATCACCATATTTATCATGGTATGAGACCTCCACTATTTTATTTTTCCAAATGAAAATTATATATCCACATTCTCTAATATAATGATGACTAATTTGAAAAATTTGGGTAGAATGATCAAAGAGATGACTTCAGAAGTTAATTTTATAAAACCATAGATTTTTAAATCTATCCTTTTTTATCTGGAATTCTTTTTGATAATACATTTATATCACAATATAATTTTATGTAACACAGAAAGATTAATTAATGTCTTGGAAGAACTCTATGGCACCTTCAAAATTACCCTGTATAGATCCCTCATTTTATATAAGAACAAATTAAGATTCTGAAAAATTGAAGTAACCATTATTGTCAGAGACAGAATTAAAATTCCCATCTCTTGAAAGCATATTTTCATCAAAAGTGTAGTACTTTTAATATTGCTTTAATCAGAACACCAGTTGAAAAGGTTATATGTAAAGTTACCTCTTCAATCATTTCTCAATTAGACCTACAAATACTATACTTTCTCAGATCAAAAAAAGGCTGAAAAGTTACATATAAGTATATCCACTTGTATTAGAATTTCAGATAAAAGAAATTGGGATTAAAGATTTGCTGATTATTATAAAACTCAGAGTTTCCATGCCTAATGCTATGAAGGATTATTAATGGATGTAAAGTACTCTGCTTCATATCAAAAAGGACTTCTTCATATGTTCTATGCCAGTGCAACATATTAGATCTGATTTAAATACCAAAGTACAATTTCCTTTCATCCCTATTTAAAATCACAGCGTCATTGCTCTAATTCAGTTGTTAAAAATGTCATTTAAACTTTATTTTCTTGAAGGCATAATACAGTGTTTTGTTTTTTTTAAAACAAATTGCTGGTAAAATCATGAGATTAACAACATTTTATTTGATTAATATCCATTCATAACACAATACTTTGTTTTCTCTGAGTTTATGCTAATGCACACTAATCTTTTAATCCTATAGAAAGCTACAAGTGTGAATTGGGTGGGGGAAGAAAATCCTGTGTACTGAATATATGCTAATGCCATAAGATAGAAAATAAGCACACTCCTGGGTATGTAAATTTTATGAGGGCATGAAGAAAAACTTGTTGCTAAAATCTATTTCAAAAGAGGATTTTGATTAATGATGAGAAAACATGGATTGTGGTCTCTGGGGATGTACAGAAATATCTACAATGGTAATCTCAAATGCAAAGCCTATTAAGTAGATGCTGTCATGGGGAATAAAAATGGGGGGGGGGAGATGACAAGAGAAAAGAAAGGCCACATCCTCTTAGAATAATAAATATAATGCAAAGGAAAATAAATATTCATTACTAGAAAGTTCATAGAATATTTGAATCATGGCAAAAAATAAAAAGAGAAAATGAAGGTCAAAAGCTGTAAGAAGCAAGCATAGTAGGCAATTTTATGCACTTGAACACAATTTAATATAGCTCCATAAAAATACTAACTAGAAATACTGATCAACATATTTATTCTTAGAACTCTGTGAATTTCTAGATTACAACTTTCAAAGCAATCATTATGAGTTCTCCAAAATTTAAATTACTTTATATATTTTTTGATCTACAACAACCTCGTTTTGAAATTATAAAATATGCTATATAATAAGAGAGGAATATGCTAATTATCCATTATGCTGTGAGGTGTAATGACTGACCTAGTAAGACCAGATCACGGATCTGCAGGCAGGTGGGGCAGCAAGCTATGAGGAGGGGGGGCGGGAGGAGCAGCAACCTACTGGTGCATGGATTCGTACACAGGGTTACTAGGTGAAACCTATAAAACAATAAAGTAAAAGTAATTTTAAGACCCACTATCTATAAATATTGTTAACATATTAGAGGAAAACCTTTCAGACATCATTCTATGTTACACAGACATAGAAGCAGATGATTTTACAACAATGGAACAGGATGTGCACTACTTTGTAAATCTTTATGGCTAAAATATACTCCATGGGGTCCTTCTTGTCTGTGCATATTTCTATCTTTTATACAAAGTATTACACTTTAATATGCACTTACCATGTTCCAGGCAAATAGCAATATAAATGACACATAACAGATGCTAATGATGCCATTGTAATAGCCTAGTTATTATTTAGTAGGAAAGAAGGAAAGGGAAGGTAGATAATACACACATGCCATTATACAGCTTTGCCAATAACACTACATTTAACACTCTCCAAGTCTGTTCCTGCTGATCCCTGGGGCAAGGGACTAGAGAAAGGCAGTTTAGACATTTCCAGTAAGGTCAGAGTGGTGTGGGAGGTTCTACCCTTCAATCACACTTGGAAGTGAGTCAGTAGCCAGAATAGGCATGGCCAGTGCAAGTCCAGAAACCTGAACATTTAAACTCCCAAGGGAAGGAGCTAGGATCTCTTGATTTTTGTGTTCTCTCTGGCACACAGGGTTCCTAGCACTTCTGGGGCAGTGAGAGGCACTACCCCATCCCACATGGTTCACTGCCATGTGGGACACCCCCATAAACTAATGGACTGCAATTGGCTTGGGTACTGAACTACACCCAGCTGCAACATGGAACAGAAGCCTTGCTTTTAGCTTGGCTGGAACCCCAGGCGAGCCGCTTTCATGACTGGCTCAAGTGGTAGGGACATTGGAACATGATGAATGCAACTTTATGCAAATAAAGCCTTTTTCCACATCTCATTCTCTAGTGTGGGCTGCTGAAAATTCTTATTTCAGCAGTACCCCAGGTACCCCAAGAACCTCCACCAGTTCTTATGAGCAACAGGGAAGTTTGACTTTCCAGTAACACTAATAACAGTTGGTTGTTATTATTATTATACCACTTAATTGTTAATAATATTTTGGAATCATTATTTCCATTTTGGAAACATAAACTTATCTTAGTTTTTAAAAAAATATATTTTATTGATATTTTATAGAGAGGAAGGGAGAGAGATAGAAAGTCAGAAACATCGATGAGAGAGAAACATCGACCAGCTTGCCTCTTGCACACCCCCCACCGGGGATGTGCCTGCAACCAATGTACATGCCCTTGACCGGAATCGAACCCGGGACTTTTCAGTCCGCAGACCGACGCTCTACCACTGAGCCAAACCAGTTTTGGCCTTATCTTAGTTTTTAAAAATTTTTTCAAGGTTACACAGTTGTAATTTTTCATTGTCTAATGCCATCAAATGTTCTTTAACATAAAATTAATGAATGCAGAGTATTTAGTTGTGAACTGCTTAAAGAATCAGCAAATTATTAATTTTGACAATTGTTCTGGGTTCACTTAAAATAACATATGTTCTTATATGGTTGAGCACCAGGACTGTAACACTAAGATCTAGAGACCAGGGTGAAAAAAAGGAAAGAAAATTGTGAATAGCCAAAGGCTAACCAAAATGCAATAACTGAGAAAATGTGGAGTCTCTATAGATATGTAAATAAATTGTACTCAAAATGAGGGTGGACTTATCTTGTGTCACATGGGTAAAGAAATCATCTGAGTGTCTCTAATACAGAATGGAGAAGAAACTTTGGAAAAGAGATGTCTATGTTTAATTCCTTGTATGACCTCAGGCTCTGGGGGAGATAGACACCTGTTCAGTGAGGTCAGGGTGACATAGGGAAGGTGTCTGCCTATCAGTCTAACTTGGGAAAATTGGCTGGGGGAGGGGGTGGTGAGCCACTGCAGGTCTGCAAACCCTCCCAGTTATAATCACTAGACAAAAATGTATCTCTCTTGTTGACTCTTGGGTGCTTTTGCTCTGTGACTTGCACTTGCCATTCACCTCTACGGTTATGTGGCCTTATCCATCTGCATGGCTCAGGGCCTTTCAGATCCCACATACAATGGAGTACAGCTGGGGACAGAAGCTAAGCTAGCCAGATGGTAAACTGAACTGGACCTTAATACGAAGTGGAAACTCTGGATAGTGGTGTTAATTCTAGCCCTGTGGAAGACAAGATTGGACTTTTTCCATGGCTGGCCTCAGGCAATTCTTTCCCCAGAGGTACTCCAAGACCTCACTTCCACCAGTAACAGAGAGCATTCTGCTGACAGTTCTAGATTAGACTGAATTCAGAGTACCAGAGATGAATTTATTATGATTGTTCTTTTTTCCCCTAGAGATCATTATTATTACTACATAATATAAATGAGCTTTCTATAATAACATAGAATACCTTCCCCTCAATCTTCAAACAAATACATCAGAAAGCAAATTTAAAAAAAATCTTCTTAATAATTAAATACTGATTATTTGGACATTTGTTTCTGAGGAAATTATATTCTTAAATTACTTCAACAGAATAATATCCAAGGTCACAAATGACCTATTAGCAGAAAACAATGCCACCATAACAAGAAAAACAAACCCCTTAGCCATGTTGCATGTAAGAGCATTCTATCAGTACTGTGCTCACAGCACATTTTCCAGCCATGTAACTTCTCGTGTCTATATCATTTAACTGGGGTACTTTAACTTATGAAATAACTGTAAACAAATAGGTAGTAAGATTTTCTCCCCATAGAAGTGAGACCACAGGTGACAATTTATTCCAGGAAACTACACAAAACATATGTAAGCTCACTCATTAAAAACACAGTTCTTTCGCGAATGTTGTGTACTTATACCTTGTTCTAACATACTGTTTTTATTTGAAATTCAAAATATTTTATTTTAACTTAAACAGTTATCATCTTGTATTTTGAAGTAGAGGATACAGCCAGTTTTATAATCACAAAGGCCATTTGTAAGAATCATACTATTTTGGAAATATTGTAAAGAATCCTTCCTCATACGCAAGTCTTCCCAACTCTGTGCTATATGCTATTAGCAAAATTAGTTTTTAAAATTCACCCCATGTCATTGAGGACTTTTTTTTCTGTTAACCTGTGTCATTTAAAATTTTTATTTTTCATGGACAGTGCAGTGTGTCCTCAATTTCTTAGTACCAAAGAGTCACATGTAAGTTTTGCCATCTGTAAAATGGGATAACAATTAAGTTTGTTCCCATATGATTGTTGTTAAAGATTAGATGATTTAATTTACTTCTAGAAAGTTGCCTGGTATAAAATGTGTTCAGTATATGCTAGTTATTATCTTACCACATATTATATTTGTTGAAACCTCATTATTTCACAATACATACATGGGGAAATATATATGATTCTCTCATTTATAATATATTCCAATGGTTCATTATACATTCCATTATTTTCACATTCAACAAAACAAGTCTGGATATGAATACTTGGCTATGTTCTATTTTGCTTTAGAGAACAGGCATATGAAAGCTTTAATTTCTTTTATTTTTCATTTTTATTTTGAGAATACTTTTATTAAAGCTGGGGATAGAGAAACAAGGAAGGGCTTAGGACAGAGGAAGCCACAAGAGAGAGCCTGGGGGAGGGGGGCTGCTTTGGCCCACTGGGAGGTCCAGAGAAGAGGGCGTCTCGGACACAGGTTCAGAGGATTAGCCAAGGACCAGCTGCCACTGCCCACTGTCCACTGCCCAGCTGGTGGCAAGGCTCATGGGGATCCTCAGAACTTAATAAATGGATGCCGGAGAGGGAAGAAAGGTGTGGATTTGTTCCTGGGAGAGAGAATGCCAAAATATCAATGATTTAAATTATTGAACACAGTAATTACATGTTCTAATTATGATACACAATTTGTAGAAATGCACATAATTTTGTAGTTACATGAAACATCCATGTAATAATAAAAATATCTTACATTATTATTGAAGGTGAAAATGGAGAATTTAATACTGAAGTGAATCAAATTTAGAGAAATATACATTGCTCTCACAGTATGCCCTGCAAGTCTCTTCTCTATAAATTACCAGCTGTTTGCTTAACTAACTTAATTTTTACTGTTGTTTTTAAAAGTTACAAATGAAAGAAAGATGAATATTAGGCCAAAATATTGGATTAAGTAATTTAAGTGACTGTCTGAATCACCCATAATAATTAGTTCTCTAATGGAAAGGTAAATTTCCTACTGCCAACAGTGCCTAATAGAAGCTGTGATGGTAATTGATTTTAGAAACACTTAGATGAACCATTTTAAAATTAAAATAATTATCTTTGATAGATATTTCCACATATCTAAATGATTTCTCCACAGCTAAGAGTAAGTCAATGCATTTATTTATTTATAAGTCTATTATAATAAAATATGACCCTGCTTGCTGTCATTTTTTTGGGGTAATGTGTTTGTGATTTGTTTTTTAATAACCCCTATAGGAAACTGGTAAAAGCAGCTTTAGATTTTTCACTGAGGTAAAATTATGAAGGCTATTTAACATAGTTCTAATCACATAATTATAAACAGTTATTATAAATATACACATATATAAATATATATGTTGCATAATTGAATAATTTAGTTTACTCATTTAAAAATAAACTATATATAAATAAATGTTGAGAACTAGCTGGTTTGGCTCAATGGATAGAGAGGTGGCTTGTGGACTGAAGGGTCCCCGGTTTGATTCCCGTCAAGAACACATGCCAGAGTTGTGGGACATGCAACAGGCAGCCGACCAATGTTTCTATCTTTCTCTCCCTCTCAATTCCTCTCTGAAAAAAATTTTAAAAAATAAAGAAATAACTTTTAGTCATATTCATGTGTTCACTCCTGTGTTAGTGGAGACTTAGAATTGTTTCCTAAGGAAAAAGTACAGGGCAAAGTAAAATGACTTTAACTTAAGTCATCCTGAATGGCCTATTCAACATTTTCAAGAAGATATCAATCCCAGTTCTTGGAAGTTATACAACAATGATACAGTTGTTATTAATCTAGTTATTAGTAACTGGAAAGGAGCAAGGGGAAGGCCAAATATTATAGGCATGTCATTTAGACAGCTTCACTGGGGAGCCAAAGCTTTATAATCCAGGGAGCCACAGTTCTATATCTCCACAGATTGCTGGGGGAAGGGACTGGACGGGGACAGGGCCGGGGGACTTCAATGCATGCCCAGTAAAGTTGGGGTAACATAGAGAAGTTATTTGTCTGTCAGTCATACTTGGGAACAGGTCATTGGCCAGAATAGGTGTGGCTAGATTTTAGATACTTAATCCTTTAAACAAAGGGTTGTTCTCTTGCTTCCTCTTGCTTCTGGTGGTTGACTCCTGGCTTGTAGGACTCTGGGTCCTGCTTCCTGTATTCTTCCACATGGCTGACTGCCATGTGGATCCCACACAGAATGGACTCAGGACTAGCCTAATGCTGAACTGGCCCCAGCCACAACATGGAACAGAAATTTTGGACACTGGCTTTGCTTTTAGCTCTACAAAAACCCCAATTACACTTCTTCCAGGACTAGAATAAGGAACATGGGACTTAGGAAACCCAGGGTTATAATTCCACACAGACAGAAATCACTCATACTCCCATACGAGTCTCAAACAATTATTTTACTTGAGATATTGCAAGGACTCCACTCCAGCCCTCAGTGGGAAAGATGATACCACACTTCCACTGATAACAATATGACTCTGTCCTTAATTGACAACACAGAATGTTGATACAACAAATGTTTGTCAGAAAAGTATAAACCTTTGATAAATTACATCGAACATATCTGAATATTTATTGAGAATTGCCCAAAGGAAATTAAGACCATAGCATTCTGTAGGTAGTCTACATATAATCAAATCCTCAGAAGACAACATATTTAAATAATACCAAGTTAACCTGTCATAGAATTGCCTGGATTAAATGGTATGTTTGTTTTCTGCTTGTGACATTGACCTTTATTTTGAGGTTACAAAAACTGTTTCTCTCAACCTGGAAATGCCAAAGAAGCATCCTTAGGAAAAATTTTCTGTCAGTTGGCAAAATTGTCATTGTACAAACAATCCTAGGTGAGTATTGGGTTCATGAGTCTAAAGAAAATAGAACTGAAAGTTATTGATATTAAAATATTTTCTAAATTTAGAAAAAACCTCACTCTAAATATAAAGTCCTCTAAACACTATATAAGAGATCTGAGTAGAATCTAAATATAAACAAAATGGGATCATTGTTTAATTAAACATTGTAATATAAGGATATATAACTCATTAAATATTAATACATATTTAAATATAAGGAGTTCATTTTTCCTACTGTCTTTCCTTTTAAAGTCCCTTGGAAATTAAGTGTGTTTTTTTGTTTTTGTATTTTAAGTTGAATATGCCACACTGAATTTACTTACTTGCTTGCATTGCTTACTCATTTTAATATCAATGATTTTGTTTTCATTTAATATCGAGATTTGTGAACTACCACAGAACGCTGCTAAGAAATTATACATGGCATCTATTAGTTGACTTAGTCTTAAAAACAAACAGAAAGTTATTTTTTATCAGTTAAAATGAATTCAATGTGACACGAAATTTGAAATAATTTCTTCATATTTTGTTTTTCAGTATTTCAAACTGCAGGTCACAATCCTGAAATATTGTTTGTCATGTAATTATAAAACAAATATTTTGCATAGGCTGTAGGATTCAGCAAGTCTTCATATATATAAAACAGCGGTAACATTGTGCAATTATTAGGACTTCTCAATTTTGTAGAGTTAATGTTTGAGTGTTCTTCTGATATATTTTCAGTTCACAGATCAGGCTATTTCCCCAAAAGTAGTTCAGAAATTGTGTGTTTTATGAAAATAGTAATCAGCAGTAACCATTCTAGAGTTTATAATAATAAAAAAGTACTTTTACTAATTTTGTAGGTTTAAAAATAAGATCAGGCACCAGCTTGTGTAATTAATATTATATCACAAATATTCTATCATTTGTTTCCTCTTCAAGTATAGCACAATACAATGAAATATGTCGAACTTAGAATAGTGAACACTACCAATAAATTTACTTTTTCATTGAAGAATCTTGGCTTTACCTAATATAAAATTCATAATGATGCTAGTTAAAAATAATAAATATCCAATCAACTTTTTAAAAATATTTTTATTGATATTTTACAGAGAGGAAGGGAGAGATAGAGAGCTAGAAACATCAATGAGAGAGAAACATCGACCAGCTGCCTCTTGCGCACCCCCTACTGGGGATGTGCCCTCAGCCAAGGTACATGACCTTGACCGGAATCGAACCTGGGACCTTTCAGTCCACAGACCAACGCTCTACCACTGAGCCAAACCGGTTTCGGCCCAATCATCTTTTTAAATGATTAATCTACACTTAGTACAGTTCAAGCAGTTATAATCACTTTGCATATTAACTCATCTGAAATTGACAATATCACTATGGATTCTATTCTTATCAGCTGCATTTTACAAATGAAGAAACTGAGGAAAAGGAGGTGAAGTAATTTAATCAAAGTCATATATCAGTAAGTGGAAGGAAGAGGTACTAAATATGAAACTGAGACTATATAAATTTATAGTACCTGTGCTTAAGCCAAACACCACTTGGCTATTTGATATCATTACTCTAAGTTTGTATTTTAAGCACAGCAAATGGTTTTCCTTTATTTTCAGATGATACCAATTTCTGTTTTACATACTTTAGTTCTATTCCACCTTCAGAGGTATTGTGACTCTTATTTCTGTGCATAGACTTAATTTTTACCCTTTTGTAATTAATCATCTAATAACAAGACACAAACACACTTGCTCAATGTCCTCTGTCAACTCGTTTATCTTTAACGGGTAATTGATCATTTGTTTGGGCTTCTGTGATACAGACTCATGGTTATTTTGCATTTATAACTATAAAATAGCTACTGCCACCTACTAATTCTCAAGAGGCTGAATTCCAGTTTTACACAGAAGATAAATTCTATGCCTTTTAATTAATTTTCATTGCTTATTTTTGAATAATATTTTAGTCAATGTTTCTACCATTATTCTTTACTAATGCTTTTAAATTTTTCCTTAAAGCAAATTTATGTAGAATGTCTATCTTGAAATAGATTTGAGTAATTCAGTGAGACTATTGCCATCCAAAAGGTATGCTTTTTTAAATGGGGGAAATACTGAATACAATACAGAGAGGAGATTCTTACCTCTTTCAATGATTCCATTCAATTTTGAGTTTATCACTAACTTTTCTTTAAGGGCCACGATGGAAAGTGTGGATTTATATAGAAATACTTTATTACCGAAAATTAACACATATTAAAAAGTTTGCAAAGAATAAACACCAACACAAGACAAAAGCATGAATTCCCTGAATATACCAAGTATGAATGATAATTTTTTAAATAAAAATTTATTATGAACTCTTTTTGACCTTTCAGGTAAATTAACACAATATTTTATAGGCATTTATAAATTTTTGCATTATTTTATTATCATTGATTAGGGCTGTAACAGTGACTATAATGTTTAAGCAATCAACAGTTCATTCTTCACAAATAATAAACATTTTGAAGATAAACCCAGGGCTCGTTTGGTGTGTTACAAAATTTCAGGGCCCAGGCCGAGTCTATTTTTTCTGCTCTGTTGTACATAAATCCCATTCTTGAGATGGCTCCCTTCTTAAGAAAGCCACAATTTTACTCATTTTCACTCTTTTGCACAGCCATGACAATGCGGTATCATCTCGCACCTTTCAGAATAGCTATCATCAACAAATCAACAAATGACAACTGCTGGCGAGGATGCTGAGAAAAAGGAATCCTTGTGCACTGCTGGTGGGAATGCAGACTGGTGCAGTCACCATGGATAATAGTATGGAGTTTCCTCAAAAAACTAAAAATGGAACTCCCATTTGACCCAGTAATACTATTTCTAGGACTATAACTCAATGAACTAGAAACACCAATCAGAAAGGATATATGCACCCTATGTTCCTAGCAGCCCAATTTATTATAATTAAGCTTTGGAAACAGCCTAAGTGCCCATCTGCAAGACAATGAGTGAAGCATCAGAGGAAACCAAACATGCTGAAACCTTGATCTTATACTTCTAACCTCCAGATTGTAAGAAAATAAATTTCTGCTGTTTAAGGCATCTAATCTGTGGTATTTTGTTATAACAGCCATAGAAAACTATACAGTTGGATAGATGGATACTAGGTGGCAGAAACCAATTAATGCCACTTAACTACCAGAGATAAGGTGAATGCTTACTGTCATGCTATCAGGAACAGAAGACAATCCAAGAGCAAAAACCACACCAGAGTTTTTAGGAGAAAAATATATCAGATCCCATTAGTCTTGCTTGATGTGTATATTTTTTAAAAATCTGCAGAAGACTTGACTAAATCTGAAAATATACATTAAAGATCATCTTATAATACTTAAACCTTAATTAAAGGTTGGAAAAAGAAATTTTGAAGAAAGACTGTGATAAAAACCTTGTGTGGTAATGTTTTCTCATGTTTTTTCCAAAGGAATGTGTAATTTTTACCATAGACACTATATTGGGAAATGGGTAATAAACATACATTTAACTAATCATATTCATAAATTTAGCTTTTTACTCAAAATCATCACAATGCACACTCAAAAATGTGTAATAAAGAAGTGTGGCCGAAACTGGTTTGGCTCAGTGGATAGAGTGTCAGCCTGTGGACCAAGAGGTCCCGGGTTCGATTTCAGTCAAGGGCATGTACCTTGGTTGTGGGCACATCCCCAGTGGGGGGTGTTCAGGAGGCAGCTGATTGATGATTATCTCTCATTGACGTTTCTAACTTTCTATCCCTCTCTCTTCCTCTCTGTAAAAAATCAATACAATATATATTTTAAACAAAAAGAAGTGTGTCCATGTTCCCTGGTTTCAGATTTTGGAATTACACCTAAGATTAGTAATACAGAATGCCCTTTACCAAGATTGACCTTGCTCATGCCAATGCTAAGTACCCATCTGTCAGAAAGCCCTGCACTCAGTTCTATTTGTAACCATCATTAATCATGGGGGACCAGCCAGCCGCCTGGTGACAGGTTAAAAACATTGCAATACCATTGTATCACTCAGGGGCAGCAATTTTATGCCATTTAAACTATATTCAAGGTTTTATTGGACTTATCTGAATAGATGTCTTGGTTAATAAAACTATCTGTCGGATTACTAAGTACCCTAATCACCATTACTCCTATACAACATTGCTTCTGATCATGTACAGCTAAGGATGAGGCAATTAATTAGTTAAGCCAAATGAACCTAATTAAACCTTTGGTGGTATTGTCTAACTCATCAGTCAGATAACAGGTCCATTTCTAGTCATCACTAGTTACAATTCTAGATGCCAGTGTGAAATGTTAGTTTGCTATTTTAATGGATGTGTTATATCCTTAAATAAGAAATCAATGCACTGTCATGTCTTACTTATAGAAAAAAATACAAATTCAGAAAGTAAGAACATGGAATTGGAAGTGGCATTTTTCATATAAAGTTTAATATCTCATTTAACATTTACTTGTTTCTATTACTTCAGGTTTTGGGGCTTTGGAGAAAGGAGTCTGCAATCTATAGTCAGTGAGTCTAACCTAGCCTACCATCTGTTGTTGCAAATTTTATTTTAACATAGCCACATGTGTTCGTTTATGTGTTACCTATGCTTTCCTACAGTAACACCACTGAGTAGTTATAAAAAGAGACCATATAGCCCAGCATGTATACAGCATTTCCTATCTGATCTTTGACAGAAATAGAATGCCTACCCCTGGCTTAGATTTCATAGTATCTATGGTGGGAATGTACTGAAAGTGCCCTCCAGTGAACACTACAATGGCTTCATTGAAGTCATCTTCCAGTTTGGAGTTCTTTATGCCATTGTTTGAGGGATTTCAGTGTTGAAGCAGATAATTATACTTATAAAGGAAACATAATGAAGGAATAGAAAGTATACTTGGAATGGAATGATATAGGTATTTAGAAGAGTAAGTGAACACTTATGAGAAAGACTCACATGAATTCATAGCCTTCATGAATGAAGGTTGGGATCAGGCCATCAGGTAACAGCTGAAGTGCTGGCTGTGAACAAAGGGAACAGGGACAGGACAGTGGATAAAGAAGGCATAAATAGCAATTGTTGTCAGTTAAACAGTCTCCTGTGGCCTCATAATGATGTATAAATCTTAAGTGGTTTTCTTTCCCCTCAGTTTACTTCTATTTTAGATACTTATTTGAGTAGTGATAAGTTTTAAAATTTGTATAGTGAAGAATATGAAAATAGAATTTAGAATGGGATGAGAGAAAAATGGGTAACACTCAGAAATTTTGAGAAATCAAAACTAAAACTTGGTTTTGAATCAGTAAATGATGAAACTTTGAGTTGCCCCACTTTTGAGAAGTGAGTAATCAAGATGACTGCATTCTATAAATCTGGATAGTATCCTTCACATTTTATTAAATGTAACTGTTACCATATAGAATAAAACGTGACTAAAGCACCCTATTTAGGTCATATTCAACATGTTGGCCTGGAAAGTCAGCACATACATTATTTTTATTTTCATTAGTGTTATTTACAACATGTAAGGTAGAAATATCTTTTTTGCTTTTGCTCCGGTTATTACTATTTGGGAATTAAGCATTTATAAAGTGTGTAAAGGGATTTTGGACTCTAATGGACTTTGGTCATGACAGGAGTCCCCTCACCATTTTTTATCATAAAAGATCTCCCTACCCTGATTACAAGATAATGTTCTTCTTTTCCAACATTCTTTGAAAATAGCACACAGGGAAGTTATTTGTGCACTCAATTAGGTACTCCCAAACAAAGTTAGATTCAGGGGAGAGCAATGTTAGAAAGCAGGGACCACATGGAATCTGGTTTGGTGAAGAGACAGGGGCATCAGTGACTTGAAGTGTTGTGCTGAGCTATGATCCACCGCAGCCAGAGCTCAGGTGCAGATAATTCAAGTATGACTGTCTGTCCTCAGGGAAAGTCTTGAATTGCTTAATATTTTCATTAAATATCCTTCTTCCTGAACTATATTGGAGTTTGTTTCGTAAGAATCCTGAATCAAACAACACCTTCACTTTGTAGTATTTGTGATGTGAGTAATAATGAGCTGAATATCCCAGTTTTAGTGTAACAAGTTATTTTATGCATACTTTATGTTATACACGTATCTCCATCCTATCTACTGGTCCAGTGTGTGGGAGCACAGGTCCTGATCTTGCCCTAGTCGCTTTACTAACGGTTAGGAACTCAGTTCATTCCTCCTGATCCACTATGCCAACTGTTGGGTCTGAGCCCACCTACCAGGGACTGGACCTTCTTGGATGCCAGTTAGTAGATGGAGAAGCCATAAGAAGGCATGGGTGTATAGGAAATTCTTTATTATAGAAGTGAGGGGCCAGGTCGTCATTGTTAACAGGAGCCACTAGACTAATAGTTATTCAAAGCAAAGTTCCATACAATAGGTAGCCACACACCAGCTGGTTCACAATACATCTTTCCTACAAGTAGCTGAAGTTGTCTCTGTACCCACAGCCACTATCTGAGCAGTCACCCTGCCTCTAGAGCAGCAGTGGGCAAACTACGGCCTGCGGGCTGGATCCGGCCCGTTAGGCTGTTCTATCCCGTCCGCGGAGCTGAAAGAGCAGAGGGTTCTCTTGCTCTCTCCTCCACTCCTTCACCAGCAGCCCAAGATGAGAGTGCCAGCATGGTCAGGTTGCTTTTGTTTCGGCCCTCCAGTCCAGTTTAAGAACCCAATGTGGCCCTCAAGTCAAAAAGTTTGCCCACCCCTGCTCTAGAGTAGACCCACAGCTTCAAATAATAGCCACATCTGAGCTCACTCTCACTCAGCAGCCTCAGCAACATACTTTAATACTACTTAGATAAAATAGTAGGTCTTTTGCCAAATAGTGACATCAATCATTTGGATTATAGAAGGGCACACATGCACAGTGTGCCATGAGATTTGTTGTATCCTTGCACCTGCATATAGTCTTTGGGCACTGCCGGGAACCGAAACCTAACATTATCACTGGTGATAAAATGTAAAGGGAACTGGCCAACCTTGATGGCTCTGAATGGTCAGAGCTACTAACTCATTGACTCTAGGTTGAGTCACTAGTAATAAAATGTAAAAAGAACTGTCTAAGGAAACCAAACATTGTCACTATTGTTAATATGCAAAAAGAGATGGCCAACCTCAATGGCTCTGAAAGGTCAGAGCAATAGTAGAGCTTGAGGCAACTTTAGTTTGTTAATCGTATGTAAATTCTTGTTAATTTTCTGCTGCTGGAACTTTTCTGCCTAGGCAATGTCTTTGTCTCAGAATCTCAATAAAAGGGAATGGCAAAAGGCTAGATGGGGCCGGGGTGAGTCTTCCCACTAGAGGCTTGACTCCCCGCCTGGCCTGCATTTTCCCAAATTAACTCTTTTCCAGTCTCTTCATTTTTAGTGTACGGCCTCCTCCAGAAACCGGACCCTGAGTGTGGGCCCTGAACCACGCTGGTCGTGGTAAGGGTTCCCACAGGGCACCCTGATTAAGATTCTAACATTCAGAATGGCCTTGAACATCCAGAGTATTCTGAACAAGGTTTCAATATTCCACTTGGCCTTGAGAATCAAGCATACTCTGGCTCCCACAACATGTACATGGTTCCCATAACATGTAATTATACTGACACTGCTTATAATTTCTATACATCTGAAAAAAAAACACACAAAAATAATAAAGATTTTAATTCACTTCAGTAAAAATATATGTTTTATTATCCAATAAGATAAAGCATCTTATCTATGTGTTTATGGTTATTTTTTAATCCACACCTGAGTATATTTTTTCTAATGATTTTTAGACAGAGTGGAAGGGAGGGGGAAAGAGAGAGAGAGAGTGTGTGTAACCCAGGTATATTCCTTTGACTAGAAATAAACCAGGGACCCTTCAGTTTGTGGGCTAAAACTCTAAACACTGAGCAACCATCCAAGACTACCCATTTATCATTTTATATAATAAAAGCCTAATATGCTAAGTGTCCAGCTGTTCATTCGACTGTCTGACCAGTCGCCATGATGCACATGACCATCAGGGGATAGATGCTCAGATCAGTAGGGTAGATTGCTGCTGGGGTCCTGCCAATAGGAACTGGGCAAGTGGGGCCAGACGTAACCTAGAGCCCTCCTATAGTAACCTCCAACCACGATTGTGCACTGGTGGGTTCCCTCCACTTGGCCTGTACCCACTTGCAATCTGGGACCCCTCAAGGGATGTTAGAGAGCCGGTTTTGGCCTGATCCCTGCCAGCCAGGCAGAGGGACCCCACCAGTGCACAAACTCATGCACCAGGCCTCTACTTTAATATAAACAATATCAGTACTAAAACATTAACTCATTCACATTAGAAATATGGCTTGAATAATTGAAGCAGAAAATTTAGGAAAATAGATAAACGTTCAAATTTATACTACTGGCACAATTTACCCTGTTTCCCTGAAAATAAGACAGGGTCTTATGTTAATTTTTGCTTCCAAAGATGCGCTAGGTCTTATTTTCAGGGGATGTCTTAGTTTTCCATGAAGAAGAATATGGTACACAGTTATTGTTAGATGAAAATAAAGGAAATTTATTACCTGTATATGTATGGTAGTAAGGTAGTTGTCAACACAAATCAAACTGTGAATCCTGCATTATCAAGAATTTACTCATTTATTCAATACAACCATGTCATCATCTTCTGGAACATCATCCTAACAATACAATTCCTGAATTTCCTGGTGAATTTCTTGTGACTCCATTTCTTTCAGTGGACCAAATCTCTCATGTTTAGGAATAGCACTGTCTTTAAATGAGTACTTCTAGTCAAGGTAGCCTGCTGGCAATGCATTTGCAATGCAACTGTCAGTGATTTTCTCCCATGAATTCTTCACCCAAGTCACAACTTCTTGCAGTTTAGGTTTCACAAAGTTTCCAAGCTGATTTCTCTCCATTCACACAGCAGTGATGTCAGGACTCCGCATAAAGTCACTGGTTGCTAGACGCCAGTAGGGGCGGCCCTAGCGACCAGTTTAAAGTAAATTAATTTTCATTCTGAGACAGAGCCGGGGGGCCTTATTTTCGGGGGAGGGGGGATGCTTATATTTCACTCAGAAGGAAACCTGTAAGTAAGTTTAATTTTCGTAGGATGTCTTATTTTCGGGGAAACATGGTACTTCATGACACATAATTATTTTATTTTACTTTTTGATTATTTTTCTTATTTTAGTTAAATTCTATTTATACTGTTTAATGGCAGATATCTGGTAAAAAATTAACAGAGATCTTATTATATAGTATTTTATTGATATATTACTACATGTGCATAAATCTAGCATTCCAATTTTCTGTACCTATCACCAGTGAATTGTTATTTTAAAATCTGGTTAATAAACTACATTTAAAATAGTAAATATGTATAAATAATGTTTGTGGCAGTTTTCCAAATTAATTAACTAATTAACCCACCATATGTGACAGTCTACAAATACATGTATCAATGAAATGGCATCTGTTTGTGTGTGTGTGTGTGTGTGTGTGTGTGTGTTTTGAAATAGGAATGATTAGGTGATGAATACCAATCCCTTCCTTTGTATGTGAAATTTATCATATCTGTAAGAATGCATAATGGCCCTGACTGGTTTGGCTCAGTGGATAGAGCATCGGCCTACAGACTGTAAGGTCCCAGGTTCGATTCCAGTCAAGGGCATGTACCTTGACTGCGGACATATCCCAAGTAGGGGGAGTGCAGGAGGCAGCTGGTCAATGTTTTTCTCTCATGGATGTTTCTAACCTCTATTCCGCTCCCTTCCTCTCTGTAAGAAATAAATAAAATATATGAAGGGATAACATGCATTAAAATCTACATTATGCTTTTTGAATCTTTAATGCCTTTCTACATCATTATTAATGAAAGAAAATATAGCTAATGTAAATTAACACATACTTCATATTTTATACAATTGTAATACTATTAATGGGCTTTTATAATTTAATATGGTATAATAATAATATATTAAACCAAAGATATAATTAAATTAGCCTTTAGTAGAAAAGGTTTTAGTTTAGAAAAATATTTCAATATATTCTTTTAAAAAAATATATTTTATTAATTTTTTACAGAGAGGAAGAGAGAGGGATAAAGAGTTATAAACATCGATGAGAAAGAATCATCGACCAGCTTCCTCTTGCACACCACCTACTGGGATGTGCCCGCAACCAAGGTACATGCCCTTGACCGGGATCGAACCTGGGACCCTTCAGTCCACAGTCCGACGCTCTATCCACTGAGCCAAACCAGTTCCGGCTATTTAAATATATTCTTTTTCAGAGGTAGGAAAACTTAATTTTGGTCAATATTTTAAAGTGCATCAATGCCCTACCTGGTATGGCTCAGTTAGTTGGGTGTTTTCCCATCCAGGGTACATGCTCAGATCTAGGCATTCCCCAGAAATATAAGATATATCTATATCTATATCTATATCTATATCTATATCTATATCTATATCTATATCTATATCTATATCTATATCATCTATATCTATGATATATACTGTATGTGGTCCTGTTTAACTACTGTAAAATAATAAATAAAATACATCAGTTTAAATTCCAATAAAATTATTTTCTTTTTAAAACACCAGGATTTGCTATTGTCAGCCTCAAACTCTTCTGATCAAACTAGTTTTCAAATATATTAGTTAAAAGTGGTTGTAGTTTCAATTTATTAAATGTAGGCATTCTAATGAATATAATAAAATGTATTTATTTTACCATCTATTATGTATATTACTGTAGGTATACAGTAGCGAGTATATTATTTTAAAAAAGACATTCATGGTAAGAATAAGAAGCATAAAACTGTAATGAAAAAAATAAATAACTGTCCACTACTTTGCTATTGGAAACATAAAATAAACAAACTTGAAATGCTAAAAGATGGTATAACCTTAAATTCTACTGCCCAGTCAACCAATAAAACAAGATTCAATAAAGGAAGATAGGCAAAGTGCTGATTACACAGACATGTGTCGCCCCAATTCATATCTTATATAGAATGCCTGCAATTTCAAAATAAACAAACCAAAAACAGTAGAAAAAAACAAAATAATAATAATAATAATAATAATAATAATAATAATGTACTTTCTAAAATGTGGTGCAAACGCAATCTTTCACACATATAATTTTCCAAAAACAATTTCAAGAGTTATTGACATTTAACTTATCTTTTGGTCAGGGGGAAAAAAATAGAAATTCTTGTGTTGTTTAGTTTCTACTGTAACTAAGACATATTTTATATTTCAGATTTTATTACACTACTAGAGGCCCAGTGCATGATTCATGAACTGGTGGGGTCGTGTGGCCTGACCTGCAGGTATCTGGCTAAACTGGCTCTCCAACATCCCTTGAGGAGTACCAGATTGTGAGAGGGTGCAGGCCGGGCTGGGGACCCCACTGGTGCACAATCAGGGCCAGGGAGGAACTGCAGGAGGACATGTCCCACCCATCTCACCCAGGTCCCATTGGCTGGACCCCAGCAGCAAGATAACCTACTGATCAGAGCATCTGTTCCCTGGGGTCAGTGCACATCATAGCAAACTCTTGAAAGGTCAAATGGCCAGACACTTAGCATTTTAGGCTTTTATTGTATAGCATTCATATAAATTTAGAAAAGATAAACAACTAGAATATAATGCATTCAGAGTTTAAAAATTGCATTTTAGAAGAAAACAAAATTTTATGAAGTTCAAAGTGTTTCAAGATAATAAAAGGAAACTTATACATAATTTCATAATGACCTCCCATGGCCCCTCCCTCTGCTAGCTGGCCAACCTTCCAGGGTTCTTCTCCTAGTCCCCCTGATAGGCCGCAATTGCCAGCTAAGCCAAGAGTCCCCACCCATACATGAATCCATGCACCGGGCCTCTAGTTTTTGAATAAAATACAAAATTTATGAAGTCAGTTACCAAAATGTCAAAATTATTATTATCTAGCTAGCTTAAATTATGTTAATTTTTTCAAGTTTTAAACATTGTTAAAATTTGATTGATGGTGGGCATCCAAGAAAGTTTAGTGAGATGTTTATTTTTTAACTCATGATAAGTGTATCTACCAATGATTTGTAGTTTAATTACTTTGAATGCATATCTATACATACAATTTTATAAAGATATGTCTTATTTTTTATAAATCTGTCAGTTGCTTATTTTGGATTAGTAGAATATCTCAGCCTATTCAGATATAATTATGAATTATGCATGTACCACAACCAAGTCTAAATATAGTTGTGCTTCATAGTTTTCCAAATTTAGTAAGGATGTTGTGCTTTGCAACAATACTGTTCCCCATCAAAATTTTAGTCATATTTTTATCACAAAAACAAATACTTTTCTTTCCCTTAATATTGAACTTCCAACTTAGTTTATAAAAAAAAGTTCATATGAATATATGAAGTTTCACTTTCAACCGAATGAGCTTCCAAATTCTGAATACTGATTTAATGAGTTGAATAAAATAATAAAGGACTGCTAATGGAATTTATATGATTTTTTGAAGCACATAATAGAAAATTGGCACAATATAATTGTTGGCTAAGTTCTTATGAGCCTAAAAATGTCACAATCTTTATTTTATGTATATACCAAATTAATTTAGAGAAAGTCTAAAATGAGCCAAACTAATTTAAAAAAATAGTTTTTTGTTCAATATAAAAAGTCATGTTTCAGAGGAATATGTAAATGTAATTCCACAGATGTATTCATCAAATTTTGGTCTTCAGGCAAATTTTATTCCTAAATAGTTATAAGCCTTTGACTAAGTCCATGGTTTCTTTAGCAGGCTTTAGTCATCTAGTTTGCATGTGATTTTATATATCAATAGTGAACTGAGAGTGAATGGTCAACAAACATTTTGTGCAAGGTACAGGGTTTTTTAAAAATATATTTCTATTGACTTCAGAGAGGAAAGGAGAGGGAGAAAAATAGAAATATAAATGCTCAGAGAGAATCATGCCTTCTGCATGCCTCCCACTGGGAATCGAGCCTAGGATCCTTCAGTCCACAGTCTGACTTTCTATCCACTGAACCAAACCAGCTAGGACTGAAGTTACAGTTTTATTTGGAATATTTTGGGGGGAGAAATTTAGTTCTTAATTTTTTTTATGTATAAATTTATTAGTAGATTGTGCTCATTTCTTCTAAAAGTTTTACCAAAAAGTTAAAAAGTATTACCAAAGAATGGAATTAATAGTCATTTAATCAATCCATAACACAAATGACAAAACTATTATATTAAAACTAGAGACCCAGAATACTAATTTGTGCATGGGTGGGGTTTGGCCACCTGCCCCGATAGGGGCTGGTGGGAGGCAGGGAACATGGGAGGTTGTCCCCCAGGCCCGCCTCCAATTGGGGGAACCATTCAGGGGCTGGGCTGGGCTGGCCAGGAGGAGGAGTCGTGGGAAGTTGAGGGGCCTATTGGGGCCCTGATTGGGCCGGTTGGCCATCGTAGTGCATGTCATAGCAACCAGTCATTCCGGTTGTTACAGTCATTCTATCATTCTGGTAGTTTGGCTTTTGTATATATATAGATAACGAACACTATTTCCTATCTGCTATAAGGCAGGGCTACTTGGCCACTTTTTTCCATATATATTTCACATAGACCTAATTTATAATCTCTCATGGATTATAGATCTGGCAGTCCACAGCATTTCCTAGCCACACACCAAACACTCAGCTGGAATAGCAGAATTGAGTATTTAGTGTTCCTCTTACTAACACCAGACATTCACTCAAGTACTGGTGTCTTGAGTACATGTCATTCCATCAGTAAGCTCACTACATGTGGGAAGTCTACTTAACCCACTCTGGCTTACTCTAATAAAACAGTTATTAATAATGCCTCATTAAAATGAAAAATCCCAAGTGCTAAATTGCAGGAGACATTGGGAAAGCAATAGTAAACCAATATGATCCCAAACAAACCAAGATCTATGCCACTCATTATATAAACCTTATTCTTTCTTTTTGCCTACCATATTGTTATTTTTACATTAACATTTTATTACAAGAATACATTGTAGAGGTAAAATTAAATATCTATTGGTTTATTTTAAGCTGATTATTTTGTTGTTGTTAATCTTCACTGACAATATTTTCCCCCACTTTTCATAGAAAGTGAAAGGGAGGGAGGGAAGAAGAGAGGGAGAAACATCAATGGGAGAAAGAAACATTGATTGGTTACCTCCTACCATGCACTCCAACTGAGACCCAGGATCAACCTGCAACCAAAGTATGTACTCTGGTCCACCAGGAATGGAATGAACAAACCTTCAATGCTTGGGACAGAGCTGTAAACATTGCTCCACGCAAGTCAGAGAAATTAATAATCACTATTTAGTATGTTGATGCAAAATGTATTAAGTTCAAAGCCATGTAATTTTAAGTCCATAGAATCTGATTCACTGAGCATATGGTAGCTGAAGGAGAAATATAACTAAGGAAACCAAGCAACAGAGCATAGAATAGTAGGCTGTAAAGGTAAAGAGGAGCTTTTTAAGTTATTAATTTACTAGAGACCCAGTGCACAGATTCGTCCACCATTGAGGTACCTCAGCCTGGCCTGTGCCCTCTCATAATCCAACATCCCACAAGGGATGTAGTAGTACATGAAGCAGCAGGCAGCTAGGGGGGAGTCCAAGCCTGGGACAGGTTCAGTGCCACTTCTGCACATCCTGGCCCTGCTGCACCTGCCACCACTGCTGCTCAGTAGCACTTCTGTGGAAACAGGAAAGCTCACACTGCCAAAGCAGCGCTCACCAACCATGAGCCCAGCTTCTGGAGTTCATTGGTCAGCTAAGTGGTGCTCCAACTGTGGGAGCACACTGACCACCAGGGGGCTGCAACTGTGTTGAGCACCTTTCCCTTGGTGGTCAGTGAACATCATAGCAACTGGTCAAATGGTTGACTGGCTTAGAGTTTTATATACATAGATTTTCTTATAGGTACACATTTTAGAATGCAATAATTATGCTCTTTAATTATAGCCATATAATTTATTAATAATGTTACATGTTTCAGTGGATATATTTCTATTTGAAGGCATTTATATCTGAACTCTATGAATCACAGTTATCATATAATATGCTTGCTTTCTTACCTTGTTTCATGATTGTGTTCCTAGGGATTTCTATAGTCTTCTTTTGAGTACTGACTTTTTATATATTTGTCCTTGATGTTATTTTGGCCAGACTCCATTTTAGAGTTCTATTAAGGAAGAGCTTACCTTCCTGCAAATAAACAAAACAAAAAAAATTTGGTGTAGTTTGTTTATTTTCTCCTTAGTTTCCATTGCCCTTGGAGCTGTATTGTTAAAGATATTGCTATGACAAATGTCTGCTATTTTGCTGCCTGTGGCTTCTCTTAGGATTTTTATAGTTTCCCGTCTTATATTTAAGCCCTTTAACCATTTTGAGTTTATTTTTGTGTATGGTGTAAGTTCATAATCTAGTTTCATTTTTTTCATGTGTCTGTTCAATTTTCCCAACACCATTTATTGAAGAGACTGTCTTGATTCCATGGTATGTTCTTGCCTCCTTTGTCAAATATTAATAGAGCATAATGGCTTGGTTTGATTTCTGGGTTCTCTGCTCCATTTCATTGGTCTATATGTCTGTTTATGTGCCAGTACCAGGTGGTTTTGAGAACAGTGGCTTTGTAGGCAAATCTTACATGTATTACAACACTACAGCTTTCCCTGTATTATGACAGAATTTAATTATATGAATTAATTCCTTTATATAAAGGATTTAACTATCTTCACCTAATATTTATATAGTTATCATTATTAGCATTTCTATTTTACAAATGAGGAAAGTAAACTCAGAGAGCTTATGTAGCTTACCCAAAAATATATGGCTTGTAAAATGGCAGGGAATATTGAATGTAAGCAACTATCTACCAAACTTGGCTCTTAACTATTATGTGGTATTAAGTGTTCATCATGAAAAATATCTAAGGTTTGGCTGTCTGCTTAATTTCCCAGTGTCCTCCTTCTGTTTATATCGAGTAAAAATGGGGGTATCTAATACTAAGAATATTGCATTATATTTCTAAATAAGATAGTCAGTATCTTAATCTATTACTGCAATTAACTAACTCTCAAAAATGTTAATATAACCAAATGAACAGGTACTTATTTAATTTTATTTTTCAATTTCAGTTGACATACAATCTTATATAAATTTTAAGTTTACAACATAGTGATTATACATCTGAATACTCATTTTAATATGGGTGGAATAATAAGGCTTTTAAGCATAGACTTTGTTTTGTTAGTTGACTCAATAAGCATCTTAATAAACACTGAAATAATTATATTTGTTTAATATTTCAAGTAAAAGTTTTACAAATAATTTTTCAAGTATGTTATGTTTTCACAAAACTTGAGATTTTAAAAAGTTTCATGGAATTTCATAAATGCCTCTAGCAGGGTGAATGGCTGTGTTATCATTTGTTGTTGTTAGAATAAAAAGTATTATGACATCATAAGTTTGTATTCTAAATTCATAGATGTCTAAACAAATACATATGATTTTTATAACAGATAATAAATAATTATAATAATTTACATGTCTACCAAATATGAACCAAACTGCTTTATACTGAATAATTTTTGTTTGTACTTAATTTAGTTAAGCTAAAATATTAAATTTAATTAGACAAATATTCAGAAACACTCTATAGTTTTACATCTAATTAATTCCATCTTCATTAGAATTCAAATTAATTTTGATTAAAAGCCAAAATTTAGCTATTATAAGAATGCAAATTGTAATTCAATGTTTACTATATCTAGCACTATGATTAGTTAGTATAGTATTATCTTAGGTAATTTAGAAGCAATCTCTATATCAATATTGAAACTCCTATAGAAAAATGAACTAATTCATCATAGCAACTCTTGGACTGTCACTGTGCTCTTTTGATTCCTTCTGCCAATTGGGACATGTGAAAATTATTTCTGGATTTTTATTTTCAACTGTGTATGTATTGGAGTATGATTGAAGCAATCATCTCAGGTATAAACTTCTGTTTGGGTTCTATACTTAGTTTGCTAAAACAATAGAAATATATTTTGATTTTCTGAACTTATGTATGCTATCCCAATACTCCATTGATGATGGTTTGAATATCCCATTGGTTGCGATCTCACTGGTTACTGAAGCACATTTTTCTGGGAACCAAGACAGCTCAATTATCCTAAATTGTCTCAGTAGCTTCAGATAACAAGTTTTGGTTGACTCAGTGGTCCCGGAATCTGGACAGCACAATTATTCTAAATCGCCCCGGTCATTCCAGGTAATGTATTTCTGTTGATTCCGTGATTCACAGATATTTTAGATAACTATGACTTACTCACAAAACAGGTTCCTCATTCCAGACCCAAAAATGTAATCAATACCTTTGTGATATTCTGCCAATATAAGTCAGATGTGGCAACCTGTTCGGGCCTGTGAGATATGGAGCTTTAGCCTCTTGTATGCCACTGATCTTTAATAAATGATTCCATAATTCAACCTTTTGAGGCATCCTTTGTAAAATGGGGCGTTACACTACAACAATGTGTGTGTCCAAGTTATCTGTAAATATATGTATATATTTATGTATGTATATGTTTATATATATATATATATATATATATATATATATATATATATATATTGATACCAAATTTTTGGACTGGAACCAAGATTCTTTGTTGGCTAGGATTGAAGAATGAATCTACAGACAGAAAATGGTATAGCAAAATTGAGATTTATTGAAGAACTAGAGGCCTGATGCACAAAATTCATGCACCAGGTGGGAGGGTGTCCCTCAGACCAGCCTGCACCCTCTCTAATCTGGGACCCCTTGAGGGATATCCAACTACCAGTTTATGCCCAATCCAGTTAGGCTCAGGCCTAAAAGGGCAGTTGGACATTCATCTCACAATCCAGGACTACTGGCTCCCAATTGCTCGCCCCTAACTGTTTCTGCCTGCCAGCCTCATCACTCCTAATCACTCCCCTGCCAGACTGATTGATGCCTAACCGCTCCCCTCCCAGCATGCTTGCCCCTAACTGCCCTCCCCTGCAGGCACGGACACCCCTAACTGCCCTCCTTTGAAAGCTGGATCACCCCCAACTTCCCTCCCTTGCAGACCTTGTCCCTTCCAACTGCCCTCTCCTGCTGGCCATCTGTGGTGGTCATCTTGTGTTCACATGGGGACAACTATTTTTGACCACATGGTGGCAGCCATCTTGTGTGTTGGAGTGATGGTCAATTAGTATATTACTCTTTTATTAGATATGATAACTACAGACTCCCACGTAGGGAGGGGGAAGAGTCCCACAGAACTAACTTCTGAATGGGGAGGTGGAAGAGTCCCACTGGGTTCTTCTTCCCCAATGGCGTTTAAAGGCTACAGATCCTGGTGCCTTGATATCCCTTCTGATTGGTCACAATTCCCTTAGACTGGTTACCATAGTAACTCCTGGGCTCTTTCTGGTCCAACATATGTGAGGTTCTCTCCCCTCCTTCCCTATCATTTCCCTATTCCCTTTGGACTTTCTTCTCCTTCAGAATGAAGGGCTTCACTCTCTTTATTTTGTACTTTCTTGGCTACTTCCAGTTCCTTTGACTTATGTAAATATACCTGTTGCTGCCTCCCTTGTCTTATGGAGATGTAACTGCACCTGGCTTCCTTATGTTATGTTACATCACCCAGTCTGTGGCCCTGTGTTTTTTTCCCATGGACTCCAATTCTTAAAAAATCCCTAAGCCTGCCTTTGCCCCCCTCCCCTAAAATTTCTGCTTCAATATCATTTGTGTTTATATAGATCTATCTTGTGTTTATATATATTTATACATACTTATTGAAAATAAATAATTATTTACAATTTGTAAATACCAAATTTTAGCTGTCGCTGTAATTTTTACACTGGCATTTTAATCTCAAATCATTTGTGCTGCCAGGTTTCAAAGTCATACTGTTCCCCTCAATTCATAGAGGAATAGAGAGCAGAAAAATAAAGTATATTGAGGTAGGCAGCAGGCTGGAGGGTATGCAATAGAACAGGAGATTGAAAATCAGTGGGCACGCAAAACAAAACAAATTAAAAAAAAAAAGAAACATGAAGGAGAGAAAGGTGATGATATGTATTGGGGGCTGGAGGTGGAGATGATAAATGTTAGAGGAAATAAAAATTGCCACAAGCAAGTTTTACCATAATCTTTCCACAAAGGCTTTCATAAGGATATTAAATCTGTTTGAGAGACCTGAGCTTAAAGCTTTTTGGAAGGTAAAGTAACAGAGGGAGGATGATCTGGTTATACATTGAAGGAGAATTTGGATGCAATAAGATGTGATGAAGTGATATAAAAACAATAAAAGGAAAAAAATAAATATGCACAGTGTCATGCTGGAATCCACATGAAAGCTTTAGGTAGAAAAATATGTCTTAGGAAATTTACATTGTATGGTTTTTGTATTTAGGCTAATTGAAGAATGTGTTCTATAACATACAAACCAACATTCATGGGCATTAGAGATTTTTACTAGGATTAGGATTTCCAAAAGATTTACTAAAACACACCAACTTTCAAAGATTTCAAACCCAAAAGCAGTGATGCCAGCAGATAGGTTTGGTTGTTTTGAAGCATCCATCTTATATAAAAACTGTTGTTTGAAATTTTAACCCTGCTATTTGGCTTCTGTAAATTCTTGCTTGCAAGACTACTCCCACTTCAGAGAGGCCATTAAACCTTCCCCAGACAAAGTTATCAGCTGGTGTCAGGCCATGCCTCTGGTTAAGGTCTCAAAGCCCAGCACATAGGGGCTTTATAGGAACTTGCAAAAGGGGCCGTAAACACTCCATATTTGGGAGACAAAGAAGGTAAACACATATAAATATGGAAAATTCCTGCATGTTGGGGCCCAGAATTTGAGAGACATTTTCCTCTGGACCCCCGCATAATAAATGTAACTCCATTTCTCTAAGTATTGCTTTGTTCTTCTTCAGTTTTCTGTAACAGTTTATATTCTTAAAGTATGATGATTTTTCTGGTGCCAGAAGGGGTTGAAGAGGTGCACCTTTTGCATCTCTGATAAAATGTAGCTCATATTTGTATCTTGTTTCATAATAATTGAATTTATAAATTCTAAGTTACACCTTATTAAATTCAAATTATCTCATTTAAAAAAATATACTTATTGATTTTCCACAGGAGGAAGGGAGAGGGTTAGAGAGCTAGAAACATTGATGAGAGAGAAACATCAACCAGCTGCCTCCTGCACACCCCGCACTGAGGATGCACCCACAACCAATGTACATGCCCTTGACCGGAATCAAACTTGGGACCTTTCAGTCCGCAGACCAATGCTCTATCCACTGACCCAAACTGGTTTTGGCCCATTTTGTTGTTTTTCAATTGTTGAATTATGTTTACTTGTAACAAACTTTTACAATTTTGGACAGGCAGGTGATAAAAAATAACTAAAATGTGTAGAAATAAAAGAAAAGCAATTTCATGTTAATACTGTGCTCTACTTATAGGCCCAGCTTTTTTGGGTGCTGCAAAATGCTCAGAACATAAAAAAAGTTCTACTTACAAATCCATACCTTTATTAAACTAAACTGTTACAGAAGACCAAGGAAAACCAAGGACACTTCAAAGAAGAGGAGGGACACTGTTGAATACACCTGTGGGCTCAGGGAACTGCCTTGCAAATCTGAGTGAAGGAACATGCCTGGGGCCCTCCTTTATATCTTCCTGTGGTCTCCACATGGATTATGCTTCCACTCCTTTTTAAGGGCCTTGTAAGAAGGCCCCCAAGTTTGGGGGTCTCCTGGTCATATCTGATGGTTTGGCCTGGTGCCAGCATTAATAACCCTCCCTCTGGGGCAGTGCACTGTTCACAGTAACAGGTTCTGCAAGACCAGTATATGGGAAGGAGATAGGGACTTGATTATAAATTATCAAGAATGTACTCTGAGCTTGCTGGCATGGATTCAGATTACTATCCCCCAAATATCAGGGTTAAATTGGAATTAGCCCTTTTAAGCTTTCTCAAAACAATTTTACTATTAAGTTTCCTTGAGATTATCTGGGTTAGAATTGTTGACAATTCTATTTATTTATTTTTTTATTTCTTTATTGATTAAGGTATCACGTATTTGTCCTCATCCCGCCTTTCCAATTCCCCACCTCTCCCCACTAATGCCCCCACACCCTTATTGTCCTTGACCACTGGTTAGGCTCATATGTATGCACACAAGTCCTTTGGTTTATCACTCCCTTTTATCCCTCCCTCTGAGGTCCAACTGTCTGATCCATGGCTTCTTATATCTGGGTCTGTTCTTGTTCATCAATCAACATTGTTCATCACTTCCCCTAGATGAGTGAGATCATCTCCTACTGGTAATATACTTATAAGAACCAAAAATGAGATAAGATATAATGGTTATGCTAAAAGGCAAATGAATCAGTCTGTAGTGAGTTTCTTTCTGGTCCAACAGTTCTTTTGAGACCCAATTTCAATGTCAAACTGTTCCTTATGTATATATGTCAGCAATGATATTTCAATTCTGGATGGTGGACAAATGGTGGTAATGCAGGTCTGACCCTCTCTGGTTTTGTCCTTGGCAACCTGCAGTGACTCACAGCTGTTGACTGCTATTATGGCAAGGCGACATTAGTGTCTTCCATCTCTGGACTGCTTCTCTTCTGTCATCATGGCTGGAGCAGTCCTGTCAATTCCTCTCTGTTGCTGCAGTCCACATGATCTCACAGTTGTTTTCTGAAAATATACAAACATATTCTCAAACAAAATTATTAAATAAATATTTTCTATAAATTTGACTTGGGACCCTTTTTCATTTTTTTGCCCAAATTATTTTCCTCTGTCTTGTTTTGACACCATGTGTGTTTTTCATGGGTGTCTTGCTGTTTGCATTATAATTAATTTTCTACAGTACAAATTTTCTAGATGTAATTTACTTTCAGGATATTTTTCCTTGACATGTTATTCTTCTACTTCCCCTTTTTTGATTTAAATATTAGGAGGCTTTTGAAAATTTTATAATGTAGTCTTGATAGCTTTTAAATTTTATTATTTTGCACTATAATATGACTTCTTTAGGTTCATTACATGTTATATAATTTTATCAGGAGATGAACTACCAATAAAAATTTTAGTTAACACTTTAGGAACAGCTTTTTTGTCTAGTACAATTGATTTTTCTAGAATATTTGCTTATTTCTATTAACCAACTTAAATTAGCCTGAAATCTTGACTACTATTTTACTGTCAAATATAATACTCTAACAACCATCTTATTTTACCCCGTAGATATTAGTGGAAAGGATTATTTGCCTTCTTGAATAGGCCCTGAACAATCCTAGTACTAGGCTGGGTTTAGATATCAAAAACCCCACTTCCGCTGAAACTGGTTTGGCTCAGTGGATGGAGCCTTGGCCTGCGGACTGAAAGGTCAAGGGCATGTACCTTGGTTGCAGGCACATCCCCAATAGGGGATGTGCAAAAGGCAACTGGTTGATGTTTCTCTCATCGATGTTTCTAGCTCTCTCCCTTCCTCTCTGTAAAAAATCCCTTCCTCTCTGTAAAAAAATCTCCCTTCCTCTCCCTTCCTCTCTGTAAAAAATCAATAAGATATATTTATTTGCAATGAGGAAACTGAGATGTAGAGAGATGACACATCTTGTGCAAGGACACAAAGGTAATAAATTACTGATTCCAGCTCAGGTCTGTCTGACTCCAAAGTCCCTGCTCTCAACATGTAAATGAGTACACAGATTTACAGATGGCTTACCTTTTGCCATCCATGAATGCTAATCAATATATTGATGTCAACCTGAAGAGTTCTCTAATGATTTTCACTCATCATTCATTCATTCATTTTTATAAAAGTGAGAATGGGGCCTATCCAGACCTGTTCACCTATTAGTCATTATTATCAATAATAGCTAATGTTTACTAGTAGATAGCACCTACTCTATGCCAGGCAGGATTTAAACACCTTAGATATATTAACATACTCATTTCTCAATAACCCCATATGAGGCAATGTAAAGATTGGTTACAAAAATGGTCCCAATTCTTCACCTCTCCCCATGTGACTTTGCAGCTCCGCCCATAAAGAAGCGATGGAGCATCTTTCTCACCCCTGGAATCTGAGCTGGTCCTCTGACTTTCCTTGGCCAGTAGAGCAGTGGAAGTGACTGTACCAAATGAGAGCTTCAGCCTCAAGATGCCATGCATACATTTCCTCTCCAGTCCATCAAATAAGCCGAGGCTGGCCTGCTAGAGAATGAGCTGATGCATTTCAGCTGATGGTTAGCCTATCCCCAGAAACAGGGCTGCTTATTTCACCCACAGCTAACCAGACAAATGAAGAAACCTACCTCAGGCCAGAAAAACTGACCAGTAGAGCATAACTCAAATTGCTAACCAACGAATTAGAAACTGAATAAATGATTGTTGTCTTAAAAAAAAGATATATATTAAAACAAACAAACAATAAAACCCACTTCCCCACACCATGGGTATAAGACAACTCAAAGAAGTCTTGTTGTAGTGAGAGGGCAGCTGCTGTCAGCCAAGTCTCTGTCTGTTACCCAGGTCCCTATTTGAGCTGGGCATGGGAAGTTAAGGATCCATGGGGGCAGGAGACTTCCCTCAGAAGGGGTGAGGGTTCAGGACCCTGCAAAGTTGGGGGGGGTGAGGGTCAGTGCCCCATATCAATTGACCCTTAAGTTCTCTCCTGATGGCCCCTCTGTGACTGTGCCTGTATTAGGTTGTTCCTTCCCTGAGAAAACTTACCCGTCTCTGTTTAACCAGCCATCCTCCAGGGCCAAGCGGGATAATGTGAGGCTCAGTTCTGTCTCCTTGGTGTCCTATTCCTCCATGCCCAGCTCCTGCCTTGGGATCCCCTTGCCTGCTGGTGGTGTCCCAGCACTGATCACATATCTTGGGAACCTGGGTTTCTTCTCCAGGGAGGGCCCAGCTTGCCCCATTGGGCAAGAGACAGATCCATGGTACTAGTCATCATGAGGCTTCAACCTTGATATGAACAGAAAGCTCAGGCAACAGCTGTGGGCAATTGGATTGTGAGAAGAGGGTCCCTCTTGCGACAATTCTATTTAACAAATTATTTGGTAGTATCTTATTGTGCAGAAAATACAAGTGTTGTGAAAACCAAACACACTTTATCACTGAACTGCATTATGTTCAGAAGCTCTTATCTGAGTGATTAGCACCAGAATTTTTTTTTCAAATTTAGGCAAATACTTTGAAAAAGGTTTGTTCATTTTATTTAATGAGTAAAAACTGACACTGCTAACAGTTAACCTAGCTGAAAATTAACTAATGAACAATTGCCTTTGCTAACATGGGTGTCTGTCATTCTGATTTTTACAAATGTTCTTATTTTGGAGCTCTCCCAATTCTTTTTTTTTTAAATATATTTTATTGATATTTTTCAGAGAGGAAGGAGAGAGATAGAGAGCTAGAAACATCGATGAGAGAGAAACATCGACCAGCTGCCTCCTGCAAACCCCCTACCGGAGATATGCCTGTAACCAATGTACATGCCCTTGACCGGAATCAAACCTGGGACCCTTCAGTCCACAGACTGAAGCTCTACCACTGAGCCAAACCGGTTTCGGCTCTCCCAATTCTTTAAGCATGATTTGGTTCTAATTGATTTTACTCAGACAACTAAGAAAAGTGCTATTTGTTCTACTATTACTTGGGGTGTGTGTGTGTGTGTGTGTGTGTGTGTGTGTGTGTGTGTGTGTGTGTGTATTTTAATATTTGAAATAGAACAAAATGTAAGGACAAGTGTTTTTCTTGCTTGAAGATCTCTAAAGTCACTTGATGTATCAACAAACATTTTAAACAAGTTAATATTCTGTCTCGTCCTAAGATCTAAATCAAGCCATTCATCCTATCATTCTTGAGAGGTGCCAAGATTTTACTTTCCTGAATTTATGGTGTTGCAATCTACTCTTGAGAATTCTGTGGATGTAACTTTCTTCTGACATTCTTAACTGTGACTCTATTATCACACATTTCTAACTTTCCTTTTTAAAGGAAATATTAGCATAGCTTATATGATATTTATAATATTTCCACCTAAATTTAACACTGACAATAAATTATCTAAGTGTTTCATAAGCAGATGACCTGGAGAAAGTACATAAAACTTTATACTCTGTATGGGACGCCCAAATACACTGACCAGGGAATTTTTCTCAACAAAAAATTAGAAAGAGCTTGAGAATCTGGTACCTGTGGCTTTAACCAATCACAAATATCTGTGTACAGGTGGCAACTTGTGGGCCTCAGTTTTCCCAAGTGAAATGTAAATAATTATTCATAATAATCCAGCATTTTAAGAATTTATAAGATGCATAAATATAAGATAATCATACTCTATTCCAAGGGTGGGCAAACTTTTTGACTCGAGGGCCACAATGAGTTCTTAAACTGGACCGGAGGGCCAGAACAAAAGCAATGTGACCATGCTGGCACTCTCATCTTGGGCTGCTGGTGAAGGAGCGGAGGGGAGAGTAAGAGAACCCTCTGCTCTTTTGGCTCCACAGGCTGGATAGAACAGCCGAATGGGCCAGATCCGGCCTACGGGTTGTAGTTTGCCCACAGCTGCTCTATACATTAGTTAACATCTTTCACTAAGTTCCCAATGGTGTCCTTTTCCTAATTCTACAGCTGTGACATATGCCATTGTCCCAATACAATAATGAATGTTAGCACATTAAAAAAAGTTTTTCTTATTCTCATGAAAAATGAATCTGCAGTTTTATTCATATACTACTACTTTTTCATTTTATTGATGAGCATAATGATTTATTTTGTAAAGTGGAAACTATGCTTAAATTCCTTTGCAGCTTATTCATACATTAATTAGGAATTACTTATTTAACAGCTTGAATAAGATAACAAAAATTAGAATGTAGCCGATACCAGTTTGGCTCAGGGGATAGAGCGTCGGCCTGCGGACTGAGTGGTCCCAGGTTCAATTCATGTCAAGGGCATGTACATTGGTTGTGGGCACATCCCCAGTGAGAGGTGTGCAGGAGACAGCAGATCGATGTTTCTAGCTCTCTATCCCTCTCCCTTCCTCTCTGTAAAAAATATCATTAAAATATATATTTTTAAAAATTTGAATGTAATTACTTTTTATATACTTTTTCATGGAGAATTTAAGCTACAGAAGAAACATTTTATTTACTTGATGGTAATTTAGTCAATGTCAAATGTGTTTATTTCAGTGCCAGTTTATGACTAGTACTTACAGCACTTATTCACTGACTTACCTATTGTATCATAGTAAGTAGAATGTGTTGTTTCCTCTGACAGAATCATAGTTTGCCCCAGGAAATAAAGGAAGACAATAGCTATTTATGGAGCACAAACTGCAGCCATATCCCCCTTTCTCTGAAACACAAGGTCTACATATGCTAACATATTTCTAACCTCTCAGTGTGGGTCTCATGATCCTTTACTGCATTTAAGAAATGTTAATAATGAGAAGGGGTTTTGAATCACTCTATAAGATGTTTTACAATTAGCTTAGTTTCTAATATTTCTCCTTTTTGCATTGAGGTTTGTTATTAAATTAAAAGCCTCTATTACATTATAATTATTATCTCCTTCAAAATCATTATAATAAAGACCTCCATATAGACTTTTGTTATTGTTTATATTGTTCCTTATAGATATTATTTAGAAAATACCATAGACCTTTTTAACCTGCATATTCAAGTTGAGCTTTTAAAATAATTTTCCCAGTCCTGGTCAGTGTGGCTCAGTTGGTCGAATATCATCCTGTGAACCAAAAGGTTGCTGGTTCAATTCTCACTCAGGGCACATGATAGGGTGCAGGATGATCCAGATGAGGGGTGTGCAGGAGGCAGCTGACTAGTGTTCCACTCTTGCATCAATGTTTCTCCTTTTCTCCTCCCTCTCCCTTCCATTCTCTCTAAAAGTAAATAAAATGTATCAAAAACTAAAATAACTTTCCTAGCCTCAATAGTAATGACTAATATTTGTTAAAAAGATGTTATAACCAGAATTGGCATTTGTGAATATTTAGTACTTTAATATATGGTAGTATATATCTGAGATTTTATGATGTTACCAAATTAATTGATGTTTGATACAGATTGAAACAAATTTCAGATTAAATTTTACCAAGTTATTGAATAAAATATCATAAAACATTTTGGCAAATCTTGTGGGAAAATTATAGAGACATTGTTTGAGTCATTATTGACTTATAAACACTAAATGTTTTTTGTTTTATCTTCCTGTATTACCTATAAAATATTTTTTGGGCTAGAAATGGAACTATATAAATAATTTTTAAAGAAGGTAATATACTTCAGAGAATTTTTATTCTCTTTGCTAAATCTTTAGCATAATGTATACAAAATAGATAGTTTTAATCATCTTGAGATATGCATTCATTTTCATTTCTTCTTACTAAAATGATTTAATCCAATTATTTTACATTTTATCACTAAGATTATTTGTAATTCTATTTAAAATACTGAATTTTAAATTTTTTTATTGTTTAAAGTATTACATATGTCCCCTTTCCCACCCATTTTAGCCCTCTACTGCCCCTCCTCTGAGATTTGATAGTCTCAAACCTTCACCACCTATTATTGTCTGTGTCTCTGTGTCCATGGGTTATACATATATGCATACAAGTTTTTTGGTTGATCTTTTCACACACTCCCATCTCACCTTCCCTCTGAGATTTGATAATCTCAGTTACTGATTTTTAAAAATATATATATTATCCCAAAAGATATGAACTATTAAGAAATATTTAATCCAATATCAGTATTAAATCTTTCTTTTACAGATTCTAAAAACAATATCCTTTTTGTTGTCTTTTATTAGTTTAAATTCTATGCTAGCTAATTGTATTCCTGGCAATATTTTTGCCATAAATTGCGCAAATATTTAAAATATTAGTTATCACACATTGCTTAAAGATTTAAAAAACATGTGCAAAGAAGTAGCTTATAAGTCTGTTTACATTTTTAAAAAATACTTAAAAGCACTGATGTGATATAATCACAATTGCTGTATAATTAGAATATATCCTTATGAGTTGATATAAATCTAAGTACCAATGAAACATGTAATTAGCTAATAAAGTAAAAACAAAACAAAAACAACAACAAAAAAAAAACTTGTAGGAGATATCCCAAAATCATTTCAAGCAGTAATCTTTTCTGCACTTGAAATGGACAGCTTGCTCTACTAAACACTTTTCTGAAGTGAATACTGTAAGAATATACATCTAAAAATTAAATTTAATGTGAAAGCAAAATCTTATCCTCCGTAGTCTATACATTGATGTAACTTTCTGTAACATTGTAAGCTGTCAATAAATAGAATTTTAAGAGCTTAAGTTTATTTTGAAATATGAAATAATCTATAGCAATAAAAGGGTAATATGCTAATTAGGGCGGAAGTCTTCTGGATGTCCTTCTGGACAAAGCCACAGTGGCTGCCTAAGGCTCAGGATGGAAGCTGCAGATGCGAGAACCAGCCCAAGGCTTAGGCAGGCATGGTGGCCGCCAGTGGCAGCAGCAGAGAGGTAATGGGGGCGGCACCTTCCCCTGATAGGCCAGGTCACACCCTGCAGAGGGAGGCCAGACTGCGGCTTAGCCTGGGGGTAGAGGCAGAGGCAGTTAGGGGCCATCAGGCTGGCAAGAGGATAAGGTAGGTACAATCAGGCTGGCAGGGTGGCAATTAGGGACAATCAGGCCAGCAGGCAGGCAGAGGCAGTTAGGGGTGATCAGGCAGGCAGTCAAGTGGTTAAGAACCAGCAGTTCCAGATTTCTAGAGGGGTCCCAGATTGGAGAAAGGGTATAGACTGGGCTGAGGGACACCCCCCACACCCATGTGGCAGGAACACATCTATATAATTAAAATCACATCAAAATTTAAAACAGTTAACAATATACATGAAGTACAAAAATCCCCACATAATTTGGAATTACTAAAATAGAATGTCCACCTAAACCAGGGGTAGGCACACTTATTTCTGTATGGAGTCAGATAACAAGGTATAGAATTTTTGTGCAACTACTAATTCAGCCATTGTAATGCAAAAGCAGCTATAGATAATACAAGAATAAGATGGAGTATAGCTATGTTCCAATGATACTTCAGTTACAAAGAAGGGCCCTTGGTAGGTTGTCTTTTCCAACACTGTGTGGCTCACAGATTCTAATTGAAATACTTTTATAGTTTAAAGGTTTGTGAATTGGACATTTCATCAGAGCTATTCATATTCAGCCCAACTGCATGATGAGATAGGTAATGCTACATAGTGATGATATTAAGGAAAGTAAACATTAGCTTTTACAAATAGAGTTTTTAAAACTTGGATAAACTATTTTTAAAGGAATACTACTAGATATGGGAAACAATGCAAATATATTATATCAGATTATTATGAATAAATATATTTAATGACCATTTTATTATTTTATTTTTTAAATATATATTTTATTGATATTTTACAGAGAGGAAGGGAGAGAGATAGAGAGCTAGAAACGTCTATGAGAGAGAAACATCGACCAGCTGCCTCTTACACAACCCCCACCGGGGATGTGCCCGCAACCAAGGTACATGCCCTTGACCGGAATCGAACCCGGGACCCTTCAGTCCGCAGACCGACGCTCTACCACTGAGCCAAACTGGCTGGCGAACGACCATTTTATTAATCATTGGTATTTCATTCTAGTATGACATACCCATAAAAATCAATCACAGAACTACTTTAATATGCAAATATACACACATGCATATACAGTTATCTGAGTATATATACACATTAGTTTGTTAATTTGGTGCCAGTAACATATATTTATATAGTACTTATATAAGCTTGTAAATTATATATGCTTGCATACATATGCTTGTAAATTCCAAATTTATTTCTGTTTCTTATCAAATATCTGGATACATAATTCAAACATTTAAGTTTCTAAGAGGGTTTTTTTATTTGCCTGGCACTGAAAAGTATAAGAAATAAATGTAAATTTCTCACTATATCTATACTTCTCAGGGTTATCACTGAGGTAGCTTTAGTACAATGGCTAGAATATGAAGAAATTCATATTGAATTTCAACATGTGGTTTTAAAATAGAAGGCATGGTACAATTTTCTGAATTACTCATATATAATTACTCAGGGGATTACATTTAATCATGATGGGAAGTGCCTTAAAGCAGGCATCCATGAGGAGTCTTGTTCTGGAGGAGATATTCAGAATATATTAAGAATGATGATAACATAATGTTCACGACTTAAATGTGTTAAATCTAGCTATTCAGAGAGGATGGCAAAGATGATGATTTCAGATGTCTCAGATAAGCATTTAATCATCATTTTCTCCACTTATTTGTTATTAGAAGAGTATATATTTAAAAAGAAGAAGAAAAAGACTAATTTACTAAGTGACATTGATTTTACATAATATGAGCCAGTTAAAAAATGCCCATCAAAAGACTATAAAAAATAATGGAATAAGTAAATTGTCTATTAAACTAACAATAGAGTATTTCTCTTACTACTGCTAATAATCATACTTTTAAAATTAAGGTACATACTATTTTTAGAATCTAAAAGAATGACAAGAAATATACAAGCAAAATTATGTTTTAAGTAACCCCAAATTTATCTAAATTTAGGTGAGTATTACAAATAATATGGCACAAGATAGACTTTCTTAAGTTTAAAAAATGTAAAGCAACTTTTGGGTTTCTAAGAATAGTACACAAAGATACAAATATAGTCCAAAGATAAGTAAAAGTAGATGAATATTACAACATTTTTATAATTTTACCATATCTCTCATTTTATGAAATTTGTTCTGAATTGCTAATTCTTCTCTTCTCAGTTCATAAGGTATCCAATTTTCATTATCCAAAAATATGGCTGGACACACTGCTTCGATGATGGAAGCATGTGAAAGAGCCTTGACACTGGAATGAGCTTGATATAAATGGCATTTTGATAAAAGCACAACTAGTACATAGTTCACTGAGCAAGAGACTGACTAGTAGAAAATTAAAGGTGCAGGGCCATATCCTCTGAGAATCTGTAAGCCATAATACATCCCAGTTGCCACAGATACCTATTAGAAGATATTAAGCAGCATGATGACATAACACTCAATATAAAAAAATGTCACGTGGGACCCTCCGGTTGATGAATTGTTAGGAAGCAAAATTGGAAGTTGATAATTGGTTATATTCCAAAAATAATTTGAGCATAGCAAAAACATTCTCATGGATTGCTTGTTGAGTATGATGATGAGAGTGGAAATGAAGTCGGCTGCAAAAGAAATAAATTGGAGGTAGATGGTAGCAGAGAAATAAAGTTCAGTTTAATTTACCAGTGAGAGTCCAACATGAGATTGCATAGCCCTAGAAGGTACGAGTATAGAGTTTAAGGTCCAGGCTATGGCAAAGGTAAATTTACTGTTGTTCTTATGAAAAATAATGTAATAATTAATAAATAACAATACAAGAATAAACCGTGTCACATACAACTGCAAGTCTACTTTTGCCCCACGCTATATATATCTGAAGACAGGAAATATATTTAAGAGCTGTAATAGAAATGGCAAAAACGAAGTTGGAAATTAAGGATATATCTACTATGAATACTAAAATTGTACTAGGAAAGTCAATTTTAACTCCGTCTTGATAAGGGTACTCCAGTTTCTCTTCTGCTAAGTCTCATGTTATTGTACTGAAAGAGGCGAAGCAAACAAACAATAACAAAAATAATAAAAAGCACAGAAAAAAGGATAACTTTTACTTAGGCAAATACTTTAAATTTTAACGTTTAATCATGACTAAAATATTTACAATAATAATTTAAATAAAATGGCATTGTCCCTTGCTGACTTTACAAATTTACTGTATATAGAAAAGTAGCTCCTGGAAATATATTTTAAAAACTGCTTAAAAGGAATGATTAAAACTTAAGTTCGGGTAATTATTTAGTATAATTTATATTTATTTTATTAAATGAGTCTTGTATACTAGTTTTAACAATCAATAAATGTGGTACATAATATAAAAATATTGAGAAATAAAAATCATATAATCATATCAATTGACAAAATCCAACACCCTTTCTTGATAATAACCCTCAGAAAATTGAGAATAGAGGGATTATACCTCAACATAATAAAACCTTTATATGACAAGCTTATAGCTAACATCATATTCAATGGGAAAAACCTAAAACCATTTTACCTAAGAACAGGAATGAGATAGGAATGCCTACTTTCACCACTCCTGTTCAACCTAGTCCTGGAAGTGCTAGCCATAGCAATTAGACAAGAAGAAGAAATAAAAGGTATTCTAATTGGAAAAGAAGACATAAAATTGTCACTATTCACAGATGACATGATATTATACATAGAAAACCCTCAAGACTCCATCAACAAATTATTAGGTTTAATAAATGAATTCAGCTATGTAGCAGGAGACAAAATTAATGCCAATAAGTCTATGGTATTTTTATATACCAATAGTGAAATTACAGAAAGAGCAACTAAAAAAAATCCCATTTACCATTGCACCAAAAAAATTAAGATACCTAGGAATAAACCTAACTAAGGAGGTAAAAAACCTCTACTCAGAAAAATACTGGACACTGAAAAGAGATAGAGGAAGACTTAAACAGATAGAAGAACATACCGTGTTCATGGATTGGTAGAATCAATTTCATTAAAATGATCATACTATCCAAAGCAATCTATAGATTCAATGCACTCCCCATTAAAATACCAACAGATTATTTCACAGACCAAAATGAAGTCTCCAAAAATTCATCTGGAATAAAAAAAAAAGACCCCAAATAACTGCAGCAATCCTAAGAAAGAAGAACAAAGTAGGAGGGATCTCAATACCAGCTATCAAGCTATTACAAAGCCACTGTTCTCAAAACTGCCTGGTACTGGCACAAGAGCAGACATATAGACCAATGGAATAGAACTGAGAACCTAGAAATCGACCCAAACCACTATGCTCAATTAATATTTGACAAAGGAGCCAAAAACATACAATGAAGTCAAGATAGTCTCTCCAATAAATGGTGTTGGAAAAATTGTACAGATACATGCAAAAAAAAAAAAAAAGAAAAAAGAAAAGAAACTAGACCACCAACTTACACCATACAAAAAAGTTAACTCAAAATGGATAAAGGACTTAAATATAAGACAGGAAATCATAAAAATCTTAGAGAAATACACAAGCAGCAAAATCTCAGACATATGCTGAAGCAATATCTTCACCAATAAAGTTATTAGGGCAATACAAACTAAAGTGAAAACAAACAAATGGGACTACATCAACATAAAAAGCTTCTGTACAGCAAAATATACCATCAATAAAACACCTAGAAAGCCCACTGTATGGGAGAACATATTTGCCAATGTTATCTCAGATAAGAGTTTAATCTCCAACATTCGGAGGAGACTCATACAACTTAACAAAATGAAGATAAATAACCTAATCAAAAAATGGCCAATGGACCTAAATAGATATTTTTCAAAAGAGGACATAAGGAAGGTCAAGAGACATATGAAAACATGCTCAAAGTCACTAATCATCTGAGAGATGCAAATGAAAATGACAATGTGGTACCATCTCACACCTGTCAGAATGACTATCATCAGCAAATTAACAAATGACAAGTGCTGGTGAGGATGCTGAAGAAAAGGAACCCTTGTGCGCTGCTGGTTGGAATGCAGACTGGTGCAGCTACTGTGGAGAACAGATTGGGGTTTCTTCAAAAAACTAAAACTGGAACTCCCATTTGACCCAGTGACCCCACTTCTAGGAATATATCCCAAGAAACTAGAAGCACCAATCAGAAAGAATATATGTACCCTTATCTTCATAGTAGCACCATTCACTATAACTAAGATTTGGAAGCATCCTAAGTGCCCATCGGCAGATGAGTGGATTAAAAAGTGATACATCTACACAGTGGAATACTATGCTGCGGTAAAAAAAAGAAGGAAATCTTATCATTTGCAACAGCATGGATGGAACTGGAGAACATTATGCTAAGTAAAATAAGCCAGTAAGAGAAAGATAAATATCCATAATTTGTGGAATATAATGAACAACATAAAGTGATGAACAAAAATTGATCCAGAGACAGAGAAGCACTGATCAGACTCAAACCTCAGAGAAAAGGTAGGGGAGGGTGGGGATAAGGGGAGAGTTCAACCAAAGGACTTGATTTGTATAAAAATAAATGAAACCATAATTCAAAATAAATAAATATATAACATATTTTAAATATTTTCTCTAGTTTTAGAGTTAATAGCTGCTTTTCTCATAAGTTATTTTCTTCCATAAAAACACTATATTTGAGAAAACTTATTTCATACCCAATGAGTATAAAATTTACTAAATTTTTGGTTGACTTTAGGTTGAAAAGTATCTTTGAGGTTGCTTTGAGAAATAAAGTAGACTAAAAGGATATAATATTATCTGAGGGAAAATGTTCCTCAGTATTTCCAACATGAAGCCATTTTTAAAGAAAGGAATACTTAGTTATGAGAACTACAAGATAGTTTCATGTCTTCAGAAAGCCTCAGTTTTCTGAAAGAAGAAAATTTGTACTTAAAAACCTAGTGTCTCACATTTATAAGATCATTAAAAATATTTGTTTCTTTAATAATGGTTGCTACTTTGTAAGTTTTTTTTTAATGGATTTTTATTAATTATGGTATCACATAATTGTCCTTATCCCCCCATTCCCATCCCAAACCCCTCCCTACATATTCCCCTACCCCCTTATTGTCCATGGTGCATGCACACAAGTCCTTTGGTTGATCTCTTCCCTTTACCCCCACCCTCCCCTACTTTCCCTCTGAGGTTTGAGAGTCTGATCGCTGCTTCTCTTTTTCTGGGTCTATCTTTGTTCACCAGTCTATGTTGTTCATTATTTCGTCTAGATGTGTGAGGTCATGTGATCCAAGAAATACCCTTATAAAAACCTAAACTGCGATAAGCCTTAATGGTTATCCTGAGAGGCAAATGAATCAGGCTGTAGTGAGTTCCTTTCTGGGCCAGCAGTTCTTTTGAGTCCCAGTTTCAATGTCAAATAGATCCTTATGTGTACATGTCTGCCATGATATTTCAGATCTGGTTGGTGGACAAATGGTGGTAATGCAGGTCCGACCATCTCTTGTTTGATCGTGGGTATCCTTCAGCAATAGGCAGCCGCTGTCTGTTGGTATGGTGAGGCGTCCTTAGCATCTTCCATCTCTGAATTGTCTCTTCTGTCTTCATGGCTGGAGCACTTCTGTCTATTCCTCTCTGTTACTGGATTCCAGGTGGTCTCAGAGTTGTTTTCTGAAACTATACAAACATATTCTCGACCAAAAGTTAATACAGAGATATTCTCTTTAAATTTGACTTGGGATTCTTTTTCATCCCCACCCCACTCCCCCAAATAATTTTCCTCTTGCTTATTTTGACTCCATGTGTGTATTTTTATGGATATCTTGCTGTTAGCGTTTCAAATAAAGGTTAATTTTCTTAAGTACAAAAAAAGTTTTTAGATGTAAATTATTCTCAGTATATTTTTCCTTACATGATATTCTTCCACTGTCACCCCCTTTTTTACTTTAGATAATTGGAGACTTCTGGAGATTTTATTGTTAGTCTTGATATCTTTTACATTTTAATTATTTGCGCTACACTATGACTGCATTAGGTTCATAACATGTTGTGCAATTTTACCATGAGGCGCTCTGCCAATAAGAATTTTTGTTAATACTATAGGAACAGCATTTTGTACAGTACACTCAGTTTTTCTAGAATATTAATTTACTTCTATTAGCCACATTGGTTTTCTCTGAGAAATTGGGTACTATTCATATGTCAGACTCAACACTCTAGCAACTATCTTATTTACCCTGTGTGTATTAGTGGAATTGATTGTTTGGCTTCTTGAGAAGGGCCTGAGCATTCCAGCTATTAGGCTGGACTTGGAAATTAGAAAACCACTTGCCTCCACCATGGGTACAAGGCCTCTCAAACAAGTCTTGTTGCAGTGAAATGGCAGCTTCTGTCAGCCACGTCTCTGTTACGTGGGTCCCAATTTGAGCTGTGCATGGAAAGTGAAGCAGCCATGGGGGAAGGAGACCTCCCTCAGAATGGGAGAATGTTCAGGCGCCTGCCAGGTTGCAGGAGGGGTGGTAAGGGTCTGTGCCCCACCTCCGTTGCTCCCCAAGTTCTCTCCTGATGGCCCCTCTGTGACTGTGCCTGTCTTAGGTTGTTCCTTCCTTGAGGAATCTTACCCGTCTCTGGCTAACCAGCCATCCTCTGGGGCCAAGCAGGGTGATGTGAGGTTTAGTTCTGTCTCCTTGGTGACCTATGCCCCATGGGCTCCACACCCAGCACCTGCCTCGGGAACCCCTCACCTGCTGGCAAGGTCCGGGCGTTGATCTCATGTTTTTGGGAGTCCATGTTTCTTCTCCAGAGAGGGCCTAGCTCCCCCCACTGGGCGGGCGGGACATCCGTGGTGCCAGCCACGTTGGTGCTTCAGCCTTGGCATGAACTAAAAGGTCAGGCAACAGTTGTGGGCATCTGGACCATGAGAAAAGGTTCATTTTTGGCCAAAAGGGCAAGACAGGCCAATATAGAATGCTCAGGTGCCTTCTCAGGAGGCCCTCTGCATAGTGGAAGGGATGAGGTCCTTTCATGTAGTTTTTAAATTGCTGTCAGACATTCAAAGGATTGGTTTGTATGTTTTTGGGGGATAATTGTACAATATGCTGTTGTAATTCTAAAATATCTATAGCTGTGTTGCTTTTGTCTCCAACCGCCAACAAAGTGTGTGTGTGTGTGTGTGTGTGTGTGTGTGTGTATTAATAAAATAAATCATTCTTTATTGATAGTCCTTGATGGGAGATACTGTTATAGGTAATGGGGATAACCCAAATCTGGGAACAATTATAATGACCTTGTAGAATAATATCATGTAAGGATATTCTTTGCTCTAGGTCATGGAAATTCCATTTTAAATTGGTTGTCAATTTCTTTTTGCTTAGGCAAGGTTTTTATTTCATTTTCTACACCTTTCCCAGGAGGAAGTAGTGATGGTCCCTTCCTTTGGTGTCCTCACAAGCCAGAAACTTCTATTTAATTTTACACACAAAGGAGCAGTAGCTTAATTTTGTGTCCTACAAAAGGGGAGCTGGGTGGTACGCTCTATGTAGTTATACTTCCTTGTCCCACCAGTAGTCCTCCTGGATGACTAAGGTGTTTGGTATCATCAGTGACTACTTTGGGCAGGAGGATCAACCCAGGTAAGGGCTCCCACCCATGCAGGATTAGGAACATAGGTCCAGAAATACTTACCCAATAGCCCCAGGTTATATTACCGTACAGTTGATGCCTGCTAGCCTGGTGGTAAAGGCGTTCTCAGGTGTTCTTGGGGTTCTGGTTACCTCACACTTTCTTCTCTCTCTCTCTCTCTCTCTCTCTCTCTCTCTCTCTCTCTCTCTCTTTCTCTCTTATAATAATATTATTATTATTGTTTTACATATGTGTTCTTATCCCTCCCTTATCCCCCACCCTCCACCTATACTCCACCCCCATTTATCTGTGGCCATTGATGAGGCTCATAAGTATGCCCACAAGTCTCCTGGTTGATTTCTCCCCCTTACTCCCAGCGATCCCCTCCTTCTCTGGTGTTTGGGGTTCTGATCCATATTACTCAGTCTCTGGGTCTGTTCTTATTCATCAGTCTATGCCATTCACTATATTCCATAAATGAGTGATATCATGTGATGTTTATCTTTCTCTGCCTGGCTTATTTCACTTAGCATAATGGACTCCATCTCCCTCCAAGTTGCTGCAAATGGTAGGAAGTCTTTCTTTTTTACTGCAGCATAGTATTCCATTGAGTAGATGTACCACAGTTTTTTAATCCATTCATCTGCTGATGGGCATTTCGGCTGTTTCCAAATCTTAGCTATGGTGAATTGTGCTGCTATAAACATAGGGGTGCATATATCCTTTCTGATCCGTGTTTCCATTTTCTTGGGATATATTCCTAGGAGTGGAATCATTGGGTCAAATGGGAGTTCCATTTTTAGTTTTTTGAGGAAACGCCATACTGTTCTCCACAGTGGCTGCACCAGTCTGCATTCCCACCAGCAGTGTAAAAGAGTTCCTTTTCCTCCGCATCCTCGCCAACACTTGTCGTTTGCTGTTTTGTTGATGATAGCCATTCTGACTGGTGTAAGATGGTACCGCATTGTTGTTTTGATTTGCATCTCTCTGATGATTAATGACTTTGAGCATGTTTTCATATGTCTCTTGGCCTTCCTTCTGTCTTCTTTAGAAAAGTGTCTATTTAGCTCAGTTGCCCATTTTTTAATTGGGTTGTTTATATTCTTTTTGTTAAGTTGTATGAGTTCTCTGTAAATTTTGGAGATTAAACCCTTATCAGTGATATCGTTGGCAAATATGTTCTCCCATGCAGTGGGGTTTCTTGTTGTTTTACTGATGGTTTCCTTTGCTGTGAAAAAGCTTTTTATTTTGATGTAGTCCCATTTGTTTATTTTATTTTTAGCTTCCATTGCCTTAGGAGCAGTATCAGTGAAGAAGTTCTTTCGGCATATGTCTGAGATTTTCCTGCCTGTGGATTCCTGTAGTATTTTTATGGTTTCCCGTCTTATGTTTAAGTCCTGTGTCCACTTTGAGTTTATTTTTGTGTATGGTGTAAGTTGGAGGTCTAGTTTCATTCTTTTGCATGTATCTGTCCAATTTTCCCAGCACCATTTGTTGAAGAGACTGTCTTGTCTCCATTGTATATTCATGCCTCCTTTGTCAAATATTAATTGAGCATAGTGGCTTGGGTCAATATCTGGATTCTCTATTCTATTCCATTGGTCTATATGTCTGTTCTTGTGCCAGTACCAGGCTGTTTTGAGAACAGTGGCTTTGTAATACAGCTTGAAGTCTGGTACAGAGATCCCTCCTACTTGATTCTTCTTTCTCAGGATTGCTGTGGCTATTCGGGGTCTTTTTTTATTCCAGATAAATTTTTGGAGACTTCTTTCTAGGTCTGTGAAATATGCTGTTGATATTTTAATGGGGAGTGCATTAAATCTATAGATTGCTTTGGGTAGTATGGACATTTTGATGATGTTGATTCTACCAATCCTTGAACATGGTATGTTCTTCCATCTGTTTACATCTTCCTCTATCTCTTTTTTCAGTGTTGTGTAGTTTTCTGCGTATAAGTCTTTTACCTCCTTAGTTAAGTTTATTCCTAGGTATCTTAATTTTTTTGGTGCGATGGTAAATGGGATTGCTTTCTTTGTCTCTCTTTCTGTAAGTTCATTATTGGTGTATAGAAATGCCATAGATTTCTTGGCGTTGATTTTGTATCCTGCTACCTTGCCGAATTCATTTATTAAGTCTAATAATTTTTTATGGACTCTTTAGGGTTTTCTATGTATAGTATCATGTCATCTGCGAATAAGGACAGTTTTACTTCTTCTTTTCCAATTTGGATGCCTTTTATTTCTTCTTCTTATCTGATCGCTATAGCTAGTACTTCCAGCACTATGTTGAACAGGAGTGGTGAGAGTGGGCATCCCTGTCTTGTTCCTGTTCTTAGAGGGAATGGTTTTAGTTTTTGCCCATTGAGTATGATGTTGGCTGTGGGTTTGGCATAAATGGCTTTTATTATGTTGAGATATGAACCTTCTATCCCTACCTTACTGAGAGTTTTTATCAAGAAAGGGTGTTGGATTTTGTCAAATGCTTTTTCTGCATCAATGGATATAACTATGTGATTTTTATCTCTCAATTTGTTTATGTGATGTATCACATTTATTGATTTGCGGATATTGTACCATCCTTGCATCCCTGGTATAAATCCTACTTGATCATGGTGTATGATCTTTCTGATGTACTGCTGGATCCGATTTGCTAGAATTTTGTTGAGGATTTTGGCATCTATGTTCAAGAGGGATATTGGCCTGTAATTCTCTTTCATTGTGTTGTCTTTATCTGGTTTTGGTATTAGGGTGATGCTGGCTTCATAGAAGGAGTTTGGAAGTGTTCCTTCTTCTTGAATTTTCTGGAGAAGTCTAAGGAGGATAGGTTTTAGTTCTTCCTTGAATGTTCGGTAAAACTCTCCTGTGAAGCCATCTGGCCCCGGGCTTTTGTTTGCTGGAAGCTTTTTGATGACTGCTTCAATTTCATCCATAGTTATCTGCCTATTGAGATTTTTAGTATCTTCTTGATTAAGTTTTGGAATGTTGTATTTTTCTAGGAATGTGTCCATTTCCTCCAAGTTGTCCAGTTTATTAGAATAGAGTTGCTCATAGTATTTTTTAACAATCCTTTGTATTTCATCTGGGTCTGTTGTTATTTCACCTCTTTCATTTCTGATTTTGTTTATTTGGGTCCCCTCTCTTTGCTTTTTGGTGAGCCTGGCTAGTGGTTCATCAATCTTGTTTATCCTTTCAAAGAACCAGCTCTTGGTTTTATTGATCTTTTGTATTGTTTCTTTGGTCTCTATGTCATTCATTTCTGCTCTGATCTTTATTATTTCCTTCCTTCTGTTCACTGTGGGTTTTTCTTGTTGCTGTCTTTCTAACTCTTTGAGTTGTTGAGTTAGATTATTTATTAACACTTTTTGTTGTTTTTTGAGGTATGCCTGTATAGCTATAAATTTTCCTCTCAGTACTGCTTTCATTGTATCCCATAGTATTGATATTGTTGTGTTTTTATTGTCATTAGTCTCCAGGAATTTTTTAATTTCTTCTTTGATCTCATTGTTTACCCAATCATTGTTTAATAGCATGTTATTCAACCTCCAAGTATTTAAATTTTGGGGGGTGTTTTTCTTATAGTTTATTTCTAATATTATGCCATTGTGGTCTGAGAAAATGCTTGGTATGATTTCAATCTTTTTGAATTTGGGGAGACTTTGTTTGTGACCCAAAATGTGGTCTATTTTTGAAAATGTCCCATGTGCACTTGAGAAGAATGTATATTCTGTGGCTTTGGGGTGAAATGTTCTGAAGATATCAATTAAGTCCATCTGATCTAGTGAGTCATTCAGAATTGCTGTTTCTTTGCTGATTTTTTGTTTAGTTGATTTATCCATTGATGTCAGTGGCGTATTAAAGTCTCCTACTATGTTTGTGTTGTTGTCGATTTCTCCCTTGATATCTTCCAGGAGATTTTTTATGTATTTGGGTGCTCCTACATTGGGTGCATATATGTTTATTAGGGTTATATCTTCTTGTTGTATCGATCCCTTTATTATTATGAAGTGGCCTTCTTTATCTTTTGTTATGGCCTTTACTTTGAGGTCTATTTTGTCAGAAATAAGTACTGCTACCCCAGCTTTTTTTTCATTTCCATTTGCCTGAAATATGTTTTTCCATCCCTTCACTTTCAATCTATATGAGTCCTTTTTTCTGAGATGGGTCTCTTGTAGACAGCATATAAATGGGTCATGTTTTTTTATCCATTCAGCCACTCGATGTCTTTTGAGTGGAGCATTTAGTCCGTTTACATTTAAGGTTATTATTGAAATGAAATTGTTTATAGCCATTTTTATTTTTTTGAGACTGTTCCTTCTTAACATTTTATTTTACACCAGCCCTTTTAGCATTTCTTGCATTGCTGGCTTGGTTGTGATAAACTCCCTTAGCATTTTTTTGTCTGTGACTCTCCTTATTTGTCCTTCAGTTTTGAATGATAACCTTGCTGGATAGAGTATTCTTGGATTTAATCCCTTGGTTTGCATCACTTTGTAGATTTCTTTCCATTCTTTTCTGGCCTGATGTGTTTCTGTTGAGAAATCATTTGATAATCTAATGGGGGTTCCCTTGTATGTAACTTTCTGTTTCTCTCTTGAAGCCTTTAAGATTCTCTCTTTGTCCTGAATATTTGCCATAGTAATTATGATGTGTCTTGGTGTGGGTCTATTCGGGTTCATTCTGTTTGGGACTCTCTGGGCTTGTATGACTTTTTTCTTTGCTACCTCAGGGAAGTTTTCTGACATTATTTCTTCAAATATTTCTTCTAAACCTTGTTCTTCCTTTTGTTCTGGCACCCCTATTATTCTTATGTTGCTTCGTTTCATGTTGTCCCATAGCTCCCTTAGGCTTTCCTCCTGTCTTTTAAGTTTTTTCTCCAATTGCAATTCAACTTGGCTGTGTTTTGCTTCCCTGTCTTCTAGTTCACTAATTCAGTCCTCTGCTTCTCCTAGTCTACTGTTGAAGCTTCCCAGGGTGTTTTTTATTGCATCTATATCATTCTTCATTTCTTCTTGATTTTTCCATAAGTTGTTGATTTTTTCATCCATTTCTTCTTGTTTCTTGCATATGGTGTTAATTTTTCCTTCCAACCGATTTAAGACCTCCATGATCCTTATTCTGAATTCTTTTTCTGGCAAATTGCAGGCTTCTGTGTCACTTAGCTGTCTTTCTGGTGTTTCCTCATTTTCCTTCCTTTGGTGAGATCTTTGCTTACCCATTTTTGGTCTTACTGACTGATCTAGATGTTGAGCTTTGCAGGGGCTACTCCTTGGGTGTCAATAGCTTCTCTATCTGCAGTTTCTCTATGGAAGTAGCTACAGTTAGCTGCAGTTCCTCTGGTGGGTGCTGTTCGCAGCAATGGTGCCTCCTCTGGTTTGTGTGGGAAGTTGCTCGTATAGCTTCTGTTCCTTGGGCGGTGTTGGGCTGATTATGAGGTTGCTATGGATCTGGATGCTCCCTCAGCTGCTGCTCCCTGGGCCAAAAAGACTCAACACCGAGGGAACTAAACACAGATGTACTCACGACACCAAAAACCCCAGTATAAGTGACCCCCTGAGAAAAGAGATATTGGACAGCGAAAAGAGAGCACAAATGCTATAGAGGAGAGAGGAAGATATATGGAATAAAAGACAGAAGAATAAGAGGATTGAAGCAGAATTTGTAGAGCTTAAACTTATATAGTGAAAATAAGATTGAGAACTGGATGACTATGGGGAAGGCCTCAATTTAGTATTAAGGAAGTAGAAAGGAAATAATTGGATGAAAGGAAAGAGAATTTAAAAAATGGTAAATTTACATAAAGAAATTAACTTCAAGAATGGTATAAAAAATTAAAAATAGCAAATAAAAAATAGTGATGAGAAATAAGGTGGACAGATATAAAAGAAAAGTAACAGACCTGAACCAGAAAACAAAGAAGAAAAGAAGAAAAAAATGCAGAAAGGGAGAAAGAAAGAAAGAAAGAAAAAAAAAGAAAGAAAAATAGAAAAAAGGAAGGAAGGAAGGAAAAAGGAAAGGAAAAAAAAGGAAAAATAAAAATAAAAGTGGGGGAAAAAAAGTAGAGTGTCTTCTTTTGGCTGGGTTATGATTCCGTTTGTATTGTTCTATCAGTTTCCTGGTTGCTATATCCTCAGGGATTATTCAGATTCCTTGTTTTACTCAATGTGTGATCGGGATGTGGCTACGTTGGTTGCCTGGAGACTGGAGGGCGGGGCTGTCTCTCGGGAGAAAATGGTGACTGTGCTTATGGAGATGACTCAGCACCAGGTCTGTGACCACCTCCCCCAGATCACCCACTCTTCCCCAATTCCACAAGCCCACACCCTCTCCCGCACCTCAGCCGCGGGTAAGTGTATCTCAAAGGTCCTGTGAACCAGGTTTAGTGGGAGGAGGCACAGGTACCAGCGCGAGGAGGGATTTCGTTTCTAAGAGCTTCTCTCTTGTCGGCACTGTGAGATCCAGTTTACCTTTCAGAGTTTGCTCAAATCTAAATCCAGACACTTAGATCAGAATCCCCGACCTCCCTAAGTCCCTTGGTCCCCCTCCCTTTTATTTTCTCACAGAAATGCTTAGCCTGTCCTCAGGGACGCGGCACAGCACCCTGTAGATTCCCCCCTGCCTCTGGTCGCTGAGGCTCCGCAGATTCTCCCGCTTTGATCTTTGATTTTACCTTACTTCCGGAACTTCTGCCCTTCCTGGGTGTAAACTATCTCACCAGCTGCGTCTCCTCGCCAAATTTGGGCTGAATTCCACTCGTTTCAGCTGCTCCCTCCACCCGCTCTGGGACTAGGCTCTGGACGCGTCCTTCCACTACGCCGCCATCTTCGCCGCCTGTATCTACTTTGTAAGTTTTTATACTAATTACACAAGTATATTTCTTTGAAAGTATTCCTTAATTCAGAATTTTCATTTAGCATGCTTTTCCAGTGATTTTTATATAAAGAATTTGATTTATATGTGAAAGAAAATATACATAAAACAATGACAAAAATCATATTTAATAATTGACAGGAGCTATTGTGAAGAGTAAAGACACCATAGTTATTAATATGATTCTAAATTTATATTGATAAATGTTAATAACATATTAAAACTTCAAGTGACTGAGTGCATGTAAAGTGTGTAGAAGAGTAACTCATATCTGGAAGACCAATGCAAAGAACTTTCAAAACTCAATGAAGAAAACTCACTAATTAAAATATGGACAAAATTTCTGACCTTCCTGGCCAGTATTGCTAAATGGTTGAGTGTTGACTTATGAATCAAGAAGTCATGTCAGATTCCTGGTCAGGGCACAGGCCTGGATTGTGGATTCAATTCCCAGTAGGAGGCATGTAGGAGGCAAACAATCAATAATTATCTTTCATCATTGATGTTTCTATCTCCCTCTCTCTTCTTCTCTGAAATCAATAAAATTATATATCTTTAAAAAGTTTGAGCAGACATTACACCAAAGAAGATATACAAATGGGAAATAAGCATCTAAGAAGGTATTTAACATTGTATTTCATTAGAGAATCCAAAATCAGCAAAATGAGATACTGCTACATAGATATTGGAATAGTGAAAATACTTAACACAGAAATAAGAAAATACTGTGAAAGATATAGAGGAACATAAACTCATTTATTGATGGTGGGAATGAAAAAAATGGTATAACCATTTTGGAAGACACTTTGGTAGTTTCTTAGGAAACTAAACATTGTCTATCTCTATCTATCTATCTATCTATCTATCTATCTATCTATCTATCTATCATCTATCACTAAACATATCTATCTATCATCTATCTATCTATCTATCTATCTATGTATCATCTATCTATCTATAATCTATCATCTATCTAGCTATCAGCCTAAGTGACCATTATGACCTAACAAACTAAACAAACAGAATGACTGGTAGACCAGAACGACTGATGGACCAGTTACTATGATGCACAATTACCACCAGGGGACAGACACTCAGTACGTTTCCACAGTGGGAGTGCTGCTCAGCTAACAGACCTGTCCCAGTGGCCCACCAGTCCAGCAGCAGCCACTCGCTCCTCAGTAGTCCTGTAGGTACAATCTTTGGCGAACAGGCCAGCAATGATGGGTCAGTGCTGTTGGCAGGATTCTGACAGTGCTGCCAGCCTCATGGAAGTCAGTGTTGGGTACTGAGGCTGCTTCCCCTCCCTAGACACTCTGCAAGAAAGAAACAATATAAAAGTGGCCTCCATGTGGCTCCCAACAACTGGCACCAATGTCAGTGGATGGATCTGGATCCCAGGCCAGCAAAGGTGGCCCACCTTTGCCTGGAGGGCCAATCATGCCCCGCTCCCCACACCTCTGGGGTCACCACCCATGTACAAATTCATGTACTGGCCTCTAGTTCATATAATACAATCCAACAATCGTGCTCCTGCTTTTTACCCCAAAAGTAGAAAACTTACATTACACAAAACCTGCACATGATGATTATTTATAGCAGCTTTATTTATAATTGCTAAAACTTGGGAGCAACCTAGATGTCCTTCAGTGGATAGATGGATAAACAAAATTCACATCCACACATTGGTATATTATTCAGCACTAAAAATAAAAAAAAAGTAGTTATCGCCAAAAACCGGTTTGACTCAGTGGTAGAGCGTCGGTCTGCGGACTGAAGGGTCCTGGGTTCGATTCCGGTCAAGGGCATGTACATAGGTTGCAGGCACATCCCTGGTGGGGGGTTTGCAGGAGGCAGCTGGTCAATGCTTCTCTCTCATTGACATTTCTTGCTCTCTATCTCTCTCCCTTCCTCTCTATAAAAAACATCAATAAAATATATATATATTTAAAGTAGTTATCAAGCGATGAAAGACATTGAGGAATCTTAAATGCATATTGCTAAGCAAAAGAAGCCAATCTGAAAATGCCACATATTGTGTTATTCCAATATGACATTCTGGAAAAGACAAAACTATGAAAACAGTAAAAATATAAATGGTTGTCAGGAGCTCAAGAGATGTGGATAGATGAATTGGTAGAAAACGAGATATTTTAGGGTAGTGAAACTATGTTATATAGCATTATAATGCTGGATATATGTCATACATTTACCAAAACCCATAGAATGTTCAGCACAATGAATACACCCTAATGAAAACTATAACTTTAGTTAATAATGCTAATTCAATAGTGATGTATCAATTGTAACAAATGTATTACACTAATGCAAGATGCTTTAGACAAGGGAAACTGGAGAGGGGAAGAGGAGAGGAAGTGATATATGGTAACTGTACTTTTTGTTAATTTCTTTTTTTTCTGAACCTAGCATGAACCTAAATATAAGTCAATCAATTTATTTTTTTGGAAAATCAAAGTAAATATATGTTTATACCATATAACTGCACATTTATGAGGAATTTATGTAGCAAACAAAAGTGATTTCAAGCTCATGGATATTAAATAAGATGATGCATTTAAAATCTAAATATATACCTGACATCTAATAACCATCAATAAAAAATTATGTTTTGTTGATAATTGTGCTCCTCTAAAGATTCTTATACAAAAACTCACCATTAAAATTTAAATTCTATGATATCATAACTTGAGAAAAATTGGAAAGAGTAAAATATTAATTTTTCATTCTTAAACTGGTCATGGAAACTAATGATTGAGATTTATAAGGAAAAAGAAGTTTTAAAAATAATTTTAAAATATATTTCTTAAAACAAGATAAATCCTATTGAATAAAGAAATAATGAAGTATCAGTTGGTGACCAAGAACGTATTTCTGATTCTAATTTGCTTTTGCCTTTTCCAGAAAGAATTGATATCAAACTGTAAACAACGGGAAACACTTAAAAAATGAATTCCACTCAAATATTGATGCAATGGTGGAGGAAAAAATACATTAAAAGAATTTAATATTTTAAAGAGAGTTTATGTCTACAAATCAGAAGCACAGATTACTCTTACACATGTATTTTTTGAAAAATAGTCAATGAGATAAACCACAGAAAACAGTGAGTGCCAAAAGAATAAAGACAAACATTATTGCAGTTTTCTAAAATGAGAAGTAGGGGGATTTTAAAACTCATATCAGTTAATCAATAAGTTTGACACGAGTGTTTGGCAAAATTCTGAAAACAGATTATGTAGCAGATGGTTTGTGAGCTTTTCATAAGTACAGTGTTGTTCACTAAGCACAAACATGAATTCACACAGAGAAAATCATCCATTATCTATTGTCATATGACATTTAGGCCAGTGGATAAAGAGGATAAAGAAATCTTAACATCTTAAACATAGCAAAGAATTTTCAAAGATTTATATAAAAATTTACATGTGTTTCTAAAATGGTCCTGGCAGGAAAATATTACATGGATGTTTTTGACATTGAATAACTAAAAAATACCTGTGGAACATTTTTCTAAATTAGACCTTGAGTATGCTGATTTAGTCTATTTTAAGTAGTAACTTTTAAGTAAATATAGTGTAATTATTTTTTTCAATTTGATCCAAGAAAATTAATGCTATTTATAATTATCCTTTTAGTTTTGGGATTATATTTGTTTCAAAAATGACTTTATTTTATCTTTAATTATTCTATAGCTATTTTATCTATAATTCACATTATCATAATTCTGTTATTTTTAGTTTTTACATTAAACTTGCTATCCCAACATGAAATCTGTTTTCAACACAGCATGCCAAGTAATCATTTAAAAGATAAGTAATATCATGTTAAGGGTGCCCTCAAAAACCCTCAAAAACTTCACTTGTCATATTCAGTAAAACCTTTACCCACAATGTTCAATATAACCGATCTCCCATCCCCTCTTAGATCTCAACCTCTAATGACTTTCTCATTCACTCCACTTTAGCCAGACTGGCCTTTCTTATTGGCCCTCAAACAACATAGAAATGTAACCATCTTGATATCTTTGAATTTGAAATCTCTCTACTCCAGATATCCACATAGATTGCTCTATCCCTTATTTATTTTATTCATTGTCTCCCACACACGGACTTCTCTCTGTTTTGTTCAATGTTATATCCACATAAACTTAGTGTTTATATAAAAGTTGGGACATACATTAGAATGAGTGAAAACATAAACAACAAGTTACCACTATCTCTATGTGTCCTAAAATATAACTACTATTTTCACTTGAAATTAATTAGAACATTGAGTATACTAGTATCTTCTACACTGATAAAAGGGAAACATGCAAACTGACCATCACTTCACTATGCCCATCAGTCCATCAGGAGTGAGTAAGCAAGTTAACATGGTGGCAGCTCTTGGGCCTCTGGGCAGCATGAATACAGGCATGGAGTGGCCGGGCAGAGTGGGAAGCCTTCTGTGAGTGAGAAGGCAGGGGACAGAGAGAGCTAAAGGAGCAGTGCTTCGCCAGAAGTGAAGACTGAAGGCAGCACAGAGCTAAGGCCTGGGTCCCAGGTGCTGGAGGAAAACCGGTGCCAGAAGCCAGGGGAAGGAAGGCCTATTGCACAAATTTATTTATGCAATGGGCCTCTAGTATGTTATATGAGACCACATTCTATTGCATGTTGCCATCCTCATTAAAGCATATTTAATGATAAGAAAGTTAACATTAATAATACAAATATTCAAAGACAGTACTGTTATATTAATCATTTGCTTTATTAAAAATTCTGACATTCTATATTTTCAAGTTAATAGCAGAGCAACTATATTTTGCATACAAAGGAATAAATCTGAATGCATACCTCACTTCATATAAACATTTAACTCAATTGAATCAGATTTCAGTGTTAAGAGTTAAAACTATAAGAACTCTTGAGAAAATGAAAGGAGTAAATCCTAGAGGCCTTGTATTAATAATAAGCACAAACACAAAAATAAATGGGGTCCAGCCCAGTGTAGTTCAGTTGGTTGAGTGTCGCCCCTGCACCAGAGGTCCCCATGCAGCTGTCCATTTCTGGTTGTGCACATGCCCAGGTTTCAAGATCCATTCCCACTAGGGGACATGCAGGAGGCAGCTGATGGATGTTTATCATCAATGTTTCTATCTCTCTTGCCCTTCTCTCTCTAAAAATCAATAAAAACATATACAAATAAATAAATACATTTTCATGAACAATAAAAATTTGTATTTCAAAAATTTAATCAAGAGATGAAAAAACTTACTGAATGGGAAAAAATACATGTGCACTATCCATTTGATTAAGAATGTGTACCAGTATATACTAAAAAGATCACAAATATAGACAAACAAATCAACAAGATAAAGAAAATAACACAATATAAAAATCAGCAAATAATAGACATTTATTTAAAAAATTACCACTGGTCAATAGGCACAGAAATAAAGTTCAAAATCATTAGTCATTACGGAAGTACAAATTAAAGCCACAATGGGATACCACTTCACACTCACTATAAAAGGCAAACAATAACAAATGTTGGCAAGGACATAGAGAAAATAGAATCCTTATACATTACTGATGTGATTGTAAAATGGTCCAGCAGCTTTGGAAAAAATTTTGGCTTTTCTTTGAAATGTTAAACATACTGTTAATGTATGATTAAGTCATTCCATTACTATTCATACACCTCAAATTGGTGAAAACATACTTCCACTTAAAAAACTTGAAGACATATTAAAGCAGCTTATTAACAACAATACATGAAAACAATAAAAATATGTATTAACTGATTAATGGATAAACAAAATAAGTTATATATATGTATATAATAATATATTTATTATGTATATAATAATACAATTCTAATATGCAAATTGAGTGAATGACTGAACATCAGAACAACTGTCCAGATGACCTTCTGTATAACCATGCTATGACACTCACTGGCACCAAGCTAATGAAGATGGGTGTGATGCTATTGGTTGGGGAGGTCCTGCCATTGCCCATGATTGCCCTGCAGAGGGAGGCAGGGGTGATTGATGGGGGGACTCCACAATTGATGGCACCACAGAGGGTGGCAATTGATCATAGAGCCCAGGCTGGGTCGGTGGGGCCTCCCTCTGCTAGGCAATCGATCGTGGATCCTTGTAATTGATTGCCCCACAGAGGGAGGCCCAGCTTACCTGGCCTACAGCACTGTGGTGGGTGGGCCCTCCTGGCCCGCAGCCTCAGAGGAAGGCCCAGCTTACCTGGCCTGCAGCATTGTGGCTGGCCACTGGCCTGATCAGGCCTGGGGATGGCTGGCCAACCTCCCTCAGTCCCTCCCCTTGGCTGACCAACCTTCCATGGTCCCTCCCCTGGCTGGCCCCACTGCTGATTGGCTTCCCCCACCCTAATTGGAGGCGAGGCCAGCAGCCAACCTCCTGTGGCCCTTTCTCCCAGCTGGCACGGCCCCAATTGGCTCTGGGGTGGGCCAGTTGGACCCCACCTGTGCACAAATTCATGCACCAGGCCTCTAGTAAAATACACTTGTCAATAAGAACAAAACAAAGTTCTGATATATGCAAAAACATGGGTGAAACTTAAAAACATTATGGTGGGTAAAAAATGCTAGTCACAAAAGTCCACATTATATGTTTCCATTTATATTTCCAAATTTAGGCAAATTCATAAGGACATAATGTAAATTAGTAGTTCCTAGGAATTCAGGGGAAAGGAAGAATGGGGAGTGATTGCTAATGTGCATGAGATTTTTTTTTTTCAGTTGAAGAAAATCTACTAAAATCAGATGATGGTGAAGTTTATAAAACTTTGTAAATATACTAAAACATAAAATAAAAACCCTCTAAATTGAACACGTTAGAAGGAAGAATTTTATGACAATTATATCTACATATAAAATGCCAACAACCAGAACACTGTAACAACCAGAATGACCAGTCACTATGATGCCCACTGCTGCCGGCAAACTGGCCCAGTCTGGGGCTGGCTGACCAACCTCTAGTGGCCCCTCCCCCTAACCAGCCTAGCCTTGATTGGCCCCAATTGGGGTGGGCCAGCAAGCCAACCTACCATTGTTTCCTCCTCCTGACAGGCCCAGCCTTGATCCGCCCTTATTGGGGCCAGGCCAGCTGGACCCCACCAGTGCATGAATTTGTGTACTGGGCCTCTAGTATCTCAAAGTTTTTTTTTCATCCATTTTGTAACATTGTGACTAGTTTTCTAATATTCTTTTTAAAAGATGGAAATGATTAAAACTTTTTGAGAAGGTTAATTTTGAGTAGGATTTCTGTACATAAAGATGAAAATGAGAAACCACATTTTTTTAGCCTTATAGAATTTTGATTGACTAATACATATGTATAAAAAAGTTGGCCCCCACTCTTGTTGTCCTATTCAAAGGTCCGAGTCTTCTCACACAGTCTCTTGAATTCTATATACATAAACCAAACTTTTCTGCACTAAGAACTGTACATTGAACTTACCTGAATAAACCTAGGGTGGGTGCCACTCTCAAGGTTGAAAATTTAGGGAATTTTTTGGAGAGCTCTGCTACTCCTCAGAGAGTAACTGGACAAAACCTATCTTCTCCCTCCACCTCTGTTCCAGAGGAAAAATTATATTAAATTTTTATTCTTAAACTTGGTTATATGACATTGTTTTTACAATACAGTAAATAGCTAAGTTGTTTAAACAACACTATTAGTCATTAATTACCTTGTTTTCTTTCTCTCACATGACACATCTCATTCAATATGAAATTCTAGTGTATATGGACAAAAGGGTTAGCTTTTATAAATATATATATTTATATTTCTATAGAAGAGGGCCATTTCACCTCATTTCTAATTCTATCATTTTATAGCAAGCCATCCAGACAACAGCAATAACCTCCAAACTGACAAACAAGTTTCTGTACTTCTTCTCAGCATTCCTTCCCTTTATTCCTACCCCACATCCCCCCTTGTCACTTTGTAATGAGAGAGGAATAAGATTATGTGATTTTTTTCAGATCTCTCCAATATACTTCCAATATATATAACATTAAAGAGACAAAGGTAACACTTGAAAGGACACCAGCCATATTGGGGTCATAAAGGTGAGACTCATCCATATTGGCTGGTGTCCTTACAAGAATAGAATGAGCCTTTGGGGATGTACACAAGCAGAGAAAAGGTCCTGTGAGAACACATCAGGAAGATTTCCCTCTCTAAGCCAAGGAGGAAGGCTCAGGAGAAACCAAATGTACTGACACATTGACCTTGGACTTTCAGCCTCCACAACTATGAGAACCTATCACCAAATACAATCACAATGAGGGTTAAGGTTCAACACATTAGTGATTCTGATTTCTGGTTCTGATAGTTATTTACCTGATAGGAAATTTATTTAATATATTTTAGTAAATATAATAAAATATTACATACACAAAATAGTTCAACACATGAATTTTGGGGACAAAATTCAGTTTATAAAAGCGATATATTTTATGATTTCTACTGTATGACATTCTGATAACAGTAAAACTATGGAGATAGTAAAAAGATCAGTGGCTTCCAGGAAACATAGAAGAGTAAAAAAAAATGAATAGGCAGACAAAAGAGAATTTTTATGTCAGTAAAACTATTGTATTCAATACTTGTATTATTATTTATTAATTATTGCATCATTTCTTTATAATATAACTTTAAAACTACTTTTCTCAACTCTGTATATTTGCCAGAACCTGTAAAATGTACAATACCAAGAGGGAACCCTAAATTAACCATGTACTTTATATGATAGTGATGTATTAAAGTAGGTCCATCACTTGTAACAAACATACCACTTTGGTGGAGTATGCTCATAGTGGGGGAGGCTGAGGGTATGGAGGGGTAGGGGTATATGGGGAACTCTGTACTCTCTGCCCAATTTTGCTATGAAAATAAAACTTCTCTAAATCTATAAAAAAAGACAAAGGTTATTATTTTCCTATATTAGTTTCCTAGGGCGGCTTCAACAAAGTACCACAAATTGGTTAGCTTAAAGCATCAGAAATTTATTTTATTCTGGGTTTGGAGGGTAGAGAATGTACTCAAGGTGCTGGCCAGTCCTTGCTCCCTCTGAATGTGTTGATGAATCATTCCTAACTTTGGGTTATTTGCTATCAATCTGATGTTCCTTGGCTTACTGCTACATAACTCCAGTCTCCTCATTACTCATTATGTGGCATTCACCTGTTTGTCTCTGTGCTTTCATACAGATGCCTTGTTATAAGGGCACCAGCACAATTGATTAGAGACCCATCCTATTTCACTATGGCCTCACCTTAATCAATTATTTCAGCAATGACACTATTTCCAAATAATGTCACATTCTGTGGTACTGGAGGTGAAGGTTTCAAAATATCTTTGGGGGAGGTGGCAAGACTACATGGTTGCTTGTGATCTGGTCTCAGACTCACCTGAATTCACTTCCTGTCCATCTGCTCTTTAACCCATTGTGCTGGGGTCACACAGACTTTATGGTTGATCTGCAAACCTGCCAAACATGCTTCCACACTATAGACTTTGAAGTTGTAGTTTCCTCTGCTTAGAATGCTCCTCCCTCGAGATAGTTGCATGTCTTGCTTGTTTACTTTATTCAGATCTCAGCTCAGATATAATTTTCTGAGCAAGTCTTCTCTGAGCAATAAGTTTCCACATTGAATTTCCTTTATTTCTCATCATAATGCCCCTTGTTATGTGATTTTTTTTATTCACTATATACTCTCATTTAAGAATATTGTATCACCAGGCACTGGATTGGTTTAGTACTCAATAGATATGTACTGATTGAGTGAATGATGAAAGTCTGATGAAATAGTATTAAGTCAATCACCAACCTAATCATTGTACCCTCATCCCATGAAACCCTAGGATAACCTAATACTATTTTAAAATCTTTATTGTTGAAAGTATTACACGTGCCCCCACTGTCCCCCATTGACTCCTTTTAGAGTCCCCTATTTCCCCCAAGTACACACTCTTTTACTCTTTGCAAGTGGGCACTTTCTGTATCTTTCTCTGTATCTTCATTAATTGCTGACTGGGTTTCTCTCTTTCTCATTAGATTGTAGTTATCTCTTTTGCAAGGATTGGTTTATAAAATTAGAGATTAAAAAATATAAAATGTGCTCTCTAAAAATCTCTTACATCCCCTAGAAGTATAATTTTATCATGACTTTAGGATATAAAACCATGGGTATTAAAATGTGTACATAAATGTAAACTATACACTGTAATTCACGACACATAATAAAAGTACATATTCAAAATATAATTTTGAAGCATTTACAATTATAAAAATAAAAGATATAAAATTTTGTAAAAATATGAAAATATGACTATTTCTGCATCTATATAGGCAGTTGTGCCTGTTTATGTTATTTCCCTGGCCAGTGCTAATCGCTGTTCTCCACAATGATGCACTCTTCTGGTGTGAGAGTAATGTGCTTCTCCCACCAAGGTTAACCTTACTTTATTAGTCTACATGTAAATTTGTGTTCTTAGTTTATCATCATATCCCCAGTCAGCTAGCTGGTTCAGTTGAGCAACCCTTTTACTTATTTGGCCCTTTGAGAGGTACTAAGAGTCCATTTGCAAGGCCAGCTGAGGTAGCACACACAATGTTACACTCAGGCGATCCCAGATGATAACCTCCTGATGTTGCAAAGCAGTGCTGAGGCACACTGCCTCTTTCCAATATATGCACTAGGCATAAAGTAAAGGAAAACCTTTGCCCTTCTTTTATTTCTTGTATAGTGAGAGCTGTTGAGCCTGTCTGCAGAACTGCTTTCTATGTCTATTATACTCATACGATTATGTTAACATTGTACAATTTCTGTCAGTAAACCACACCCATTTGAACAAATTGAGAACTGCTTTATCTAAAAGAAGACTGGTATATATTTTCTCTTTATTATCATAATTCTAAATCACTTTCTCAACATCTTTCATATACTTACTACTCCTTATTTCTGATCCTCCAGACAGATGACTAATTTATAGTTCATTCAGAACTCATCCTTTGAAATTGATCCTCTGTCATATTCATCTTCATGTAACCTTGGCCCACTTCAGCAAGGACCCTGGATAACCTCCCTGGCTATATATCCTACAGCTGCCTGCTGAAAACACTCATCTTGTTTTTGCAACTCCAAGGATATCTCTTCCCAGCATTCTCAGGTGCAGCTTTAAGTACCCTGGCTTCAAGAGTGAAAACTGGGTAGGCTCATGGGTATTGTGACTCACATATTGTTCATGCAAAATAGCTCTTCCTTCCTCTTTCTTCTGTATAACCCCATATAGAATCACACATCCCAGTCCAATTGCTCTTAAAAAATATTCTTGTGAGATCCTGTACAAATAAGTCATTACTATCTATTGGCCCTGTTCAACTTCTTGTTTTCTCAGTAGTGAAGATATTTAGATAATCTGTCCATATGGTCACAACATTCTCCTATGACTGGTGATAGGCATTTATAAAACAGCTCTCCAAATTTCATGCATGGGGCCTGTAGCAGTAGTATACAAAACCCGAATATGCAAATAGACCGAATGGTGGAACAACTGAACACTGGTTGTTATGATGTTCGCTGACCACCAGGGGATTTGTGAGGAGCATGGTGAACGTGAGCCATGGTGGGATGGTGGAGCAGGTCAGTGAGAGTGCCAGACCAAGTCAGGGCACCGGTCTCTGTCATCAGAGCGAGCCTCTGGTGGTTACTGAAACCCCACATGCCACTGTCCTGCCTGGCACTTGCACTCACTGCTGGCTCTGGAGCCGCCATTGACACATACAGTCAACACCTGGCCCTGACTCCAATTGCTCAGCACTGTCAGTGGGTGTGAGAAGTGGCTGCTAGCCTCAATTGCCCCTCAGGGCTTTTCCACCTTCCCCTGCTCCTGAGGGGTAATCAGGGCAGTGGCCGCCACTCACACCTGCTGACAGTGCCAGCCCTTCTTGTACCTGCTGCTGGCACTGGCCCCAATTACTATATACCAGCAGTGGTTGTAAGTGGGGCCAGAGCCATCAGTCCATGGCAGTGTTGGTGGTGGGAGAAGGACTGCCAGCAGACAGGGGGGTCAGAAGTCACAGTGCCTGGAGCAGGGCAGGGGCATGGAGTATGGGTCAAGACCCACCCCTGTGCCTACCGCAGCCTCATGGCCCACAGTTCTTTTCAAGGTGCATGAATTCATGCATTGGGCCCCTAATGTATTATAATTTCTAAAGTGGTCATTTGCATGGAATTATTCAGTAAGCATTTCAAAATACATGGAATTATTCAACCTGGCATTTTTTTGTACAACCTTAGTTTAAAAAAATAATTCATTATTTGCACCTATTAGTAGTTTGTTCATTCTGTTGCTTGGTGCATTGAATACCACCATTTGTTTAAACATGAATCTATTATTGGGCATTTTGGTTGCTTTTAGTTTGAGAATATTATGAATAAAACTAAAAAAAATCTTGTGCAAGTTTCTTTATGGGCATGTGTTTGCATTTCCTTTGGATAAATATTTAGGTGTGGATTTACTCAGTTGTATAGTAAGCATAAGATTAATTTGATGCAAGGTACATATTTATATTCTCAGTACAATGTATGAGAGTACTAGTTGCTCCAAATCCTAATCAAAACTTGTCTTGGTCAATCTTTTTATAATCCTCACCTGAGGATATGTTTTTTTATTGATTTTAGAGAGAGAGGAAGAAAGAGAATGAAAGAAACATTACTTGGTTACCTTCCGTATGCATCCAAACCAGGGATGAAAACTGTAATCTAAGTGTGTGCCCTGATTGGGACTCAAAACCACAACATTTTTGGTGCATTGGACAATGCTCCAAAGAACTGAGACAGTTGACCAAGGCTCATGGTCAATCTTTTTAATTACATTAATTACAATTAATGGGTTTTGGAATATGTATTTACATTTTCTTAATGATGTTAATTTCTTAATGAAAAAATTACATTGATCTTAATGAGAGTGAATATAATTTCTGGCCATTTGCAGAATTTCTTATGGCAACATTAAGCTACTTCTCAATGCTGCAGAGACAACAGGCACAGACATGGGAGCCATTTGGCCAGAAAAGTTCATCTGAGGCCCCCTACGGACTCAGAGAGTTCTCTCTGCTCCATGAAAGTCACTTTTTTACCCACTGTTCAAAAGATGATTTTTCAAAACATTTACCTAAAAAAAAATTTGAAACACCCTCATAAATAGAATAGTATAAAAAAAGTCCCATGGTTCACTATAGGGAAGCAAGTGATATGACCAAGTTCAGTTTCCATTAACAGCCAAAAGTTCTATGTGAACCTTCTTCCCAACCTGAGCTTTCCACTCGTTTCTATAGCTATGCTTTGCTTTCTGGATCTACCAGTATCTGGTGCTAGAAAGAAAGTTAAAACCAGTCAGAGTGGCAACTGTGTTGGACTGGTGAATTCATCTCTATTCTGCCTGACACATCTTTTAGACAAAAGGTGATTAAAACGCTCAGTCTCTGCAATGAGTTTCTCAGGCAAGTTGAGTCCTTAAGGACCATCACAATGGCACGGGATTCTGTAAGTGATGCATACACAGCGAGGGTGATACTGACAATATAGAAAATAAAGAAGCATTATTTATGCAACACAGAGAAATGGCCTGTCTAGTCTTCTATCTGCCCATTTTACTCTTGTTACATACCTTATATAAGTAGCAGAATATGCCACCCCAAAATATGCCTCTTAGGCATAAGGATTATTTTAAGGAGTTGCAGATGCAGGAGAAGCTCTGAAAACAGAGTAGAAATTATCCTTCTTTGAGGGAGATTTACGTTAGAAAGGGGGCCTGTCCCAGGAGAGATTAAGTTTACTCCTGAAGGGCAGGGCAACCTTTGCTTACCAAATGCTTGATCTTCTTCTCTTCCTATGAATTTAATTGTCTTCCCTGCTTTGAAACGACAAATCCATATATCTTTCCTTAGCTGAAGATGTTACATAAACCTCAACCATCTGGCCACCTTATGAGTCTCTATCTTTGTGGGGCTCCCATTTGAACATGCATACATAATTAAAATTATTTTTTCTCATTAACCCATCTTTCATTATAGGGTGATCTCAGCCAAGAAGTTAAAAGAATAGAAAGAAAATTATTTCCCCTTCCCTACACTTAGTTTATAGTCAAAGACTTAAGGGAAACCTTAATTCAAATCTCTGTAATTTTTCTCTGGTTCCTTTTCTCTAGTCTGTCTTGCAAATTTTATCTTCCTCCATTTCCCTGAATTCTGATATGTGCTAGTCAGATGCTCGTGTTCTGTTGCCTTCTTAGCCGTCTGTAAGTGGGGGTGGCGATGTACCTCCAGACAGGCAAACAAGTGGCTCAGGCAATTGTAGGCTTCCCATGGTTTGCTTTTCTTTTCACTGTGATCTCTCACAGACAACTACCATTACCCACGAAGTGTCTTTGTAGGTAGAGACTTCATGAGACCAAGCAAAGAAAGCAAAGAACAAGGTCTGGGGAAATACTAACATCTGGAAGAACAAGTGCAACACCTGGAACATTTAACAGACACTCAAGAAAGGCCTGAAGAGCAGAGACAAACTATTCCAGGTAAATATTAGGTCCACACTAAGAAAACTTAGACACAACACCCGTAAAAGCTGAAAGCTGGAAGCAAAAGAGTGTAAGCCTTATGGTAAAATCAGAATAAATGCTTAGTGTTCTGAGTCTCGGGTTTATTATCCATGGAATAATCACTCAAATGATTCAAAATATATTTCTATTCTTGAAATTCTTTTTGAAAAATCGTATCCTTTGACAATTTGTAGATAAAAGATTTCTTTTCTCCCTCCTCCATTCTGAGAATATTTTCTTGTCATTCTCTTCCCAGTAAGTTAATTTTCTTTTGTTAGATTTGCTTTTTTTTTCTTTTAAAATATCCTTCACATTAATTTTCATTTCTGAAGTGATGCCTGTTTTATTTTATTTTTCAGTCTTGATATTCATTTGATTTTAAGCTTACCTCCCTACACATTCTCCAAATTCCATGAGGAAGTAGTGCAATAGCCTTGCAAGTTTGTAATTGGAAATTGTATCTCTTGTCTGTGTTAGGCTCTCTGATTGATTGATTGCAAAGAGCGTTATGCTTATTTTGGTAATTAACTTCAATTCATTTTCAGTCAGTTAAAAACATAATTCATAGTAATCTACTGAAATATAAAAAATGTGAATGTCTGTCTCTATCTCAAACGCTGCTAAAATCATTTCTGCAGAAAAGGTTGTCAAGTTTCCTTGTAAACATATCATTATCTAGCATTCATGCATTATGGATTTTTTCTTCTTTTTCAGTTTTACATATCATGCATTTCATTATTTATTATTCAACTAGAGAACATTCCACTCTACATGTTCCATATAGTATGCCCATGTGAGAATGTAGTCGAATTAATAGTGCAACCCCAGAACCAGGCATATATGGTTAGATATTTTACAATTAATTTAGTTTAACAATACTAATTTAAGTCTGCATTAGTACTCCTTTTCAAACATGCTGAAAAAGTAATTTCTGTATACACAGCAGAAATAATAGGAATGGCTTTTCCAATTTATTACTCTAGAAAAGAATTAGTGTGATAGCCAATTAAAAGATGCTTTTAAACACAGTTATTATATTGTTTATCATGCATAACTAACTGAAGGAAGGTTAAAGGTGTTATTAAAATCATTAATTTAATTCCTTCTATAAGTGACATCAAATTATTATAAAGTATAATACATGGTCATGGAAGTGTACTTTAATGAAACCTTGAAATAATTAAGGGGTTATCATAACAATATGCTACTGATAAAATGAGAAGTTTAATAGCACATTTTCTTTTTCTTATTTTCAAAGTAATGTGATAAATTTGATAAGATTAGCTTTACACACACACACACACACACACACACACACACACACACATATATCTTCTATTGGCAGTAGTAGCATTTCTTTTTATTTTGTTGTTAAAGAAGGCTGCTTTTATTCCAAATTTATGAAGTAGAAAATGTTGAACAGCTCTGACATTGACACTGACTGCTTTTTGTTGTTTTTCCACACAAAGTGGAGTTAAGGCAACATAGGCAAGGGCAGAAGATTGAAAATCAGAATGGGTAAAGAAAAACACACTGTTTCTGTTTTTCCAAAAATCATGCTTCAACTAAATTCACAATCTTTTGTTAGTGTCCCAGAAAACAAAGCATTTGTCCTTAAATGTTTCTGTTAGTATTCCTCAACACCCACTTCTTCTTTTTTTTTTTTTTTTTAGATATTTGGTATTCTGTGGGGAAATGTTAACTTTGCTTTTTTTTGTTTTCTATTCTAAACAAATGCAATTCAATCTCTAACAGAAAAACTTCTGAGCTTTTTAAATAGGTGCAAATAATCTTCATGGATTTCTAAGAATGGAAAATAAATTTTATTATTTTCCCAAAACAATTTTGATAAAAGAATAAACACCTTTGAACATTATATATTATAAAAATCCTATAAAATTTAGTTAATTTGGATAAAATAAAATGCTGGTAATCATGTACCTAAGAATTCCCACCTTTATACAGGCTCTATCGCATAGTATTTATCTCAGAAAGTCATTCAGAAAAATCTTCAGTTACCAAAACAGCAACTGAAGTATAAGAATCCCATGGATTTAGTGATAAGCCATGTATTGAATTATATTTTTATCTCTTCACTCTTGAAAACCAGAGGTTTTGCAATTATTGAATACGAGAATTTCTAAGTAATTTATCATTAATTTTTCATGTAATCCACAAATCCATTGGCTCAGGAAAACAAGATGAATACTGAACTGGCCCTTATTAACCAACTAAGAAGTGCTGAATTATGGGTGATTTTGATCAGGGATTGCTTAAGCAATAAGAGAATTAATAATGGGTAAAGGTATACTTCATGTTTAATGTATAATTGATAAATATTGTAAAATAGATATATCACTCTGACTCCATGGAAAAACTTTTTAAAAATGAATATTGTAATCCAGATGAGAGTGATGTTTATTACAAGATTCTACAAAGAGAGGAAAAAAGGATATCCCACTGAAACTCCAAAGAGAATCATCAAAGTTTACCCATTCCTTTTCCTTTATTCTAATCTCTAATGTTATAAAATATGAGTTGTTTTAGCAATCCTGGGCTAAAATGTAGTTGTAATAGCTGTTTTCATTTAGATCCTACTTAAGCTTTAAAGTCTGGTCTCCAGTTGCAAATTTATAGCATGTCATAAAAAACAACTAACGTTCTATAAACCAAATTCTTATAAGTCATTACCATTTAAAAAAAATGACTAGGGAGACCAATAGTAATCTGAATAAAAAGAGTCATTTTCATCTCCCTATTCCTAATATCTTAAAACATAAAGTATATGTTGGTTATTGAGATATCAGTAATAATTATTGAGAATTAATAATGTTGTAATTGTTATTTCTTATTTTCTAATACAATAACTGAAATAGTATCTTCTAAATCTGTTTTGCAAATGTGAACAATAAAATATGTACTCACTGTAATATTTTATTTTAGCCCTGGTAAACTGTAAAAATGTGATATCATTTGAAATTTATAGTCAGATGTCCCCTCTCCTGAATTCTTGGCTCTCCTTTATCTATTTCTATGCTATTATCACTTCAATGACACTCTGGACTTTATTTATAATAACTTATTTTTATTCTTTTACCATTCACTTCAAAATCTATTAATCAGTCTCAATGCTAAATACCAAATTATATCATGTTATTTGGAGGAAAGTTACCATAGAAATTTAAGAAGTAGTGACAGACTGGCTGATGTGGCTCAGTGGTTGAACATTGACCTACAAACCAAGAGGTCATGGTTTTATTCCAAGTCAGGGCACATGCTCAAGTTATAGGCTCTATTCCTGGTGGGGGTGTGCAGGAGGCAGCAGACCAATGATGCTCTCTTATTATTGACTGGAGGCCTGGTGCATGAAATTCGTGCATGGGGGAAGGGGAGGGGATTGTCCCTCAGCCCAGCTTGCACCCCCTCCAATATAGTACCCCTTGAGGGATGTCCGATTGCCCTGTGGGATTGGGCCTAAATGGGCAGTCAGACATCCCTCTCACAATCAAGGACTGCTGGCTCCCAACTGCTCACCTGCCTACCTTCCTGATTGCCCCTAACCACTTCTGCCTGCCAGCATGATCACCCCCTAACCACTCCCCCCCTGCATGATTAATGCCTAACTGCTCCCCTGCTAGCCTGACTGTCCCTATATGTCCTCCCCTGCCAGCCTGGTCACCCCTAAGTGCCCTTCCTTGCAGGCCTGGGTCCCGCCCAACTGCCCTTCTGTGCAGACCTCGTCACCCCCAACTTCCCTCTTCTGCCAGCCTGGTCACCCTTAAATGCCCTTCCCTGCAGACCCGGTCACCCCAACTTCCCTTCCCTGCTGGCCTGGTCCCTCTCAACTGTCATCCCCTGCCTTCCTGATCACCCATAACTACCCTCCCTTGCAGGACTGTTCCCTCCCAACTGCCCTCCCCTGCTGAACATCTTGTGGTGGCCATCTTGTGTCCACATGGGGGCAGCCACCTTTGACCACCTTAGGGCAGCCATCTTTTGTGTTGGAGTGATGCCAATTTGCATATTTCTCTTTTATTAGATAGGATAGCTAGCTAGTATCATTAGAAATTCCAGTAGAAATGCTCACAAGAGAAGAATTACATCTAAAGGGATGAAGGATAATAACAAAGGTAATATAGTAATCTAATTAATTCCAAAATATGAGAATTTATCCTCTGGTGACTATATTTGAAGGGGAGAGATGATAATTCCTATGGATCATCCTGCAATTGGGGAACTTAGAGATATTATGTTAGTAAGACATTGTCCCTCCTATTTATTACATATCACATGGTATCTATTGGCTATTGTTTTCCTTCATATTGCCTTCTTTCTATTGCACCATTTAAAGTTCCCTAGTAGGGTGCATCAATAAGGTGCATTCTTCTGGGTAGAAGCATGATGCAAAATATAAGATCTCAAAATATATTTGAATCATCCAAAAATATAATCCAGACCTCAAATTCCATAGCCATCTTTGATGAAAATATTCCATTAGCAAGCATTGTAATCAACCTTGAAATGAATAGAAAACCTATAGAAAGCAGTGTTTATCTTAATTTTCACTATGGAGTTCTCCAAGAAATCCCTGATTTCAGTTCACATATCCAAATATTTCATGCCATGTTTAGACAATGTTCCAGAGAAAATCAAGGTCCTGGTAATATCAGATCCTATATGAGCCCAAGAAGTGTACAAATGTCTCTATATAAAACCCTAATATGCAAATAGACCGAATGGCATAGCAACTGAACAACTGGTCACTATGATGTGTGCTGACCACCAGGGTGTGTATGCGGAACATGGTGGGCATCAGCATCAGGCAACAGAGTGTGGGACATGCCGGTGTCAGCTGTGGCAGGATGGTGGAGCAGGTGAGCAGGGGTACCAGGCCAAGGTGGGGCACCAGTTTCTATCATGGGGGCAAGTCTCTGGGGGTTACTGAAAATTTTTTGCTCTTGCATGACATGGTCCTGACTGGCCTTGCACCCATAGCCAGTGCTTGAGCCGCCACTCACACCCATGCCAGCGCCCAGCGCTGGTCCCAATTGCTTGGTGCCATCAGCAGCTCCTGGCCCCGATCACCCCTGAAGGCTTCTCCACCTCCCCTGCTCTTGAGGGGCAATCAGGGCAGTAGTAGCTGCTGCTGACACCCACTGAAGTTGCCGGCCCTGCTCACACCTGCTGCTGGTGCTGGCCCCAATTGCTCTGTGCCATCAGCATGTGGGAGTGGTGGCGGTGGGAGTGGGGCTGCCAGCAGACAGGGGACATGCGGCCAAGGTGTGAGGGGCCAAGGGTGGCGTGGAAGATGGGCCAAGACTCTCGCCCCAGTGCCCACCAAAGCCTCACTGCCCACAGTTCCTTTCAAGATGCACAGATTCTTGCACTGGGCCCCTAGTAGGATATATAAAAAGCCAGCCACTACCATGGTAGTGAGAGGTTTATACTGGGAAAGAAAGGGATCTTTATTTCATTTAGGTTTTAAATGTCTTAAGCTTTAATTTTCCCAACATTTACTCCATCCATCCAGTTATTTTTTTTAAAAAAAGTCTTTCTAAGATTAATGTCAATTAGAAAGTATTCATATATTCATATATTCTGGCTGTTAAGATGTAAAGTGTGAATTTACAGAGACTCTCATATGTAGAGAGATGGTAGAAGTTTAGTAGAGTGATGTAGAGGCAAAAGATGAGAGGGGGGTGCCTAAGGGACACAGCCAAGAAAGTGAGACTCTCAGACTGTCAATTGTACTCAGATTTCAGTCTTCCTGACTTTGCGCCAAAGGCAATGCGTTAGATGCTGGGTGAAATCTTAGCCAGAAAAAGAGAGCCTAGAAATGTGCTCTGTTTCACAGTGAGGCTGGTAAGCAGTGGCTTTCATTTCGTTTTGCTGGCATATTCAATAACAATATACAAAGCTTAAGCATAGTTCTAAGCCTACTTAATGTTTTGTTGATTTTTTATTTGTTTGTTTGTTTTTGTTAATTCTCACCTGAGGATATTTTTCCATAAATTTTTAGGGAGAGTGGAAGAGAGAGGGCAAGACAGGGAGGAACATTGAACTGAAAGAAACTCACCAATTGGTTGCCTCCTGAAGGAGCCCTGACCAAGGCTTGGACCTGGGAGGAGCCTGCAACCAAGGTATGGGCCCTTAACTGGAATTGAACCTGGGTTAATTTGCATACTCAATCCTGATTGGCTGGTGGGTATAGCTTGTAGGTGTAACAGATGTATGGTTAATTTGCATTTTCTCTTTTATTAGTGTAGATTATAACTAATTATGAACTTACTCCTGTGAGATGACAAGTTCCTTTTGCTGCTTGCATTATACTCAACCTTAGAAAATAAAGTGAGACATTTTTGGAGTCCCAGAAGCCATGTTGGAGAAGACTTTGCAAAAGAAGGAATGAAAGGATGAGAGAGTCAAGACAATTTTTGGAAGGAGGAGTGAAAGAGCCTTGAAGTTGTTTACAGGCTGAATGGAAGAAATTGGCCAGGAGAAAGGCACCAAGCATGCAAAAACAAAAGGAGGCAGCGACCCAGAGTTGGGGTGGGGGTGGAAGAGGATCATAGAACAGCAAATGAGATGGCCTCCGTTTTATTCCAATACTCAGCAATGACCTCATCTCCAGCTGCACAGATAGCGTAGAGGGCTTTAGACGTGTATCATTGTCTATACCTCTCCCCTTTTCTTTCCCTTCCATCTGGGTGGAAGATGTGTCTTTTCATGAGCAAAGTCAATCTCTGTATGTGGGTAAACAAAAAGGTGATTGATGCTTGCCACATATATGATTATATAGCCTAAAGAACACAAGAAGCATGAATTGACCTATTAAGTATTATTGCACTAAAAGAACTATTACAATATTATAGCCAGAAAATGGATTACTCTTTGTTGAGTTGAAATGTGAACACTCATTAATATAACCATTGGTAAGATTTTTCTTTTAAGATATTATGTCCAGATACTAAGCCATTGATCTGGATGATTATGTAATCCAACTTGGCTAATTATTTAGACTTGGTTTCAAGTTTGACTAGTTATTCAAATAATCTAAAACACTTTTTATACATTATATCATATAGATAGTCTTTAGCTTTATTGAACATAAAATAAATGATATAGCCAAAAATCAAGTCAGAGACATGATAACAATAGGTAGAAAGAACTGCCTCATCTGTAGTTTTAAGTATACTTTCACCCAAACCCTGAATGCTCAGTGGTTAAGATTAGTCTTGTGAAACCCTTTGCCAAAAAAATTTAAAGTGCTATACTTTAAAGATAGACTTTTCTATAACCAGTGCCAAAATTATGAGAATGATTACAATACATCTATCACTTAACAATCCATATGCCCTCCTTCATGTACTCTGCAAATGCTCTTTTCTTCCCACTGTGTGAAAGATACTGCAAGATAGTAGGAAATACAAAAGTAGATAAAATGATAACTCTGCCTTTGAGGAACTTGTAATCTCACAGGAGTAAGTATGTTCATAATTAGTTATAATTGACACTAATAAAAGAGAAAAATGCAAATATATCTGTTACACCTACAAGCTATACCCACCAGCCAATCAGGATTGAGTATGCAAATTAACCCAACCAAGATAGCTGCGGCCACCTAGTGAGCAGGAGGCTTGGGTTTTACTGGCAATGGAGGAAGCCAAGCTTTCTTCCCGCTCTGGCTGGCCCTAGCCTATGCTCAAGACTACAACGTTTAAATTATAGAAGGTAAATAAATTCCAACAAAAATGGCAGCAACCATGGAGCTGGAGAGAGCAAGAGGATTGGGTTGTCCTCAGCGATGGAGGAAGCCAAACTTTCTGGATGATCCTGGCCTCAGCTCAAGGCTACAAAGTTTCAATTATAGAAGATAAATAAATCCCAGATATCAGGGCCTCTACTTGTATTGTAGGGGGGCATGGCTGGCCTGAAAACCATCACAGGCTGCTCGCCCAGGCCACCTCATGCCCCCAAGGAATCCTCACTCTGATCCAGGACACGCTTCAGGGCAAACCAGCTGGCCCCTACCCATGCACCAGGATTCTATCCTATCTAATAAGAGTAATATGCAGATTGACCATCACTCCAACACACAAGATGGCTGCCCCCATATGGACACAAGAGGGCCACCACAAGATGGATATCAGGGGAGGGCAGTTAGAAGGCACCACGCCTGCAAGGGAGGGCGGTTGTGGGTGATCAGGCAAGCAGGGGAGGGCAGTAGGGGTGACCAAAGCCTGCAAAAGGGGAAAGTTGGGGGGCAACTGGACTTGCAGGGAAGGACAGTTGAGGGAGACCCAGGCCTGCAGTGAAGGGCAATTAGGGGTGACCAGGCCTGCCAGGGAGGACATTTAGGGGCAAGCAGGCTGGCAGGGGAGCAGTTAGGCATCAATAAGGCTGGCAGGGGAAGGGTTTAACTTTTCCCACATCCTATCCTAACTAATAAAAGAGTAATATGCAAATTAATCATCACTCCAACACACAAGATGGCTGCCCTCATATGGACACAAGATGGCTGCCCCCATGTGGTCACAAGATGGCTGCCACAACATGGCTGGCAGGGGAGGGCAGTTGGAAGGGACAGGCCTTCAGGGGAGGGCAGTTAGGGGTGATCAAGCCTGCAGGAGAAGGCAGTTAGGGGTGACCAGGTCAGCAGAAGAGGGAAGTTGGGAATGACTGGGTTACAGGGAAGGGCAGTTGGCGGAGGACCCAGCCCTGTAGGGGAGGGCAGTTAGGGGCACGCAGGCAGGCAGGGGAGCAGTTAGGCATCAATCAGGCTGTAAGGGGAGTGTTTAAGGGTGATCAGGTTGGCAGGCAGAAGCAGTTAGGGGCAATCAGGAAGGCAGGCAGGTGAGTGGTTGGGAGCCAGCAATCCTGGATTGTGAGAGGGATGTCTGTATGCAATGTTTAGACCAGATCCCCCCAGCAGTTGAACATACCTCAAGGGGTCCCAGATTGGAGAGGGTGCAGGCTGGGCTGAGGGACAACCCCCCCTCGTGCACAAATTTTGTGCACCGGGCCTCTAGTAGGACATAACTTAGTCATATAGGCCCTCACCTGACTATAAGGGAGGCTGTAAATGTAATATTACTATATGCTGGGAAGAGAAAAAAGTGAAGTGAACACATAGCCTTATCTCTGTAAACCAGAATTAATAAATTGGACAATATATGCATGCTTTTATCCAGAGTTTATAAAAACACAAAAAAAAACATGTTTATAATCCTATATAATAAAGAGCTAATATGCTAAATAGACTGGACAGCAGTATGACCTTCTAGATTGACCTTCCCAATGACCTTCCAGAATAACCAAAGGGTAGGAGGGGGTGCCAGCAAGCCTGCACCACCAGGCCAGCCCTGGCAGTCCCAAAAACCACCTTCCACAGAGGATCTAGCCCAGCGGTGGGCAAACTAAGACCCACGGGCCAGATGTGGCCCATTCGGCTGTTCTATCTGGCCTGCAGAGCCGAAAGAGTGGAGGGTTCTTTTGCTCTACCCTCCGCTCCTTCACCAACAGCCCGAGATGAGAGTGCCAGCATGGTCAGGTTGCTTTTGTTCCGGCCCTCATGTCCAATTTAAGAACCCATTGTGGCCCTGGAGTCAAAAAGTTTGTCCATCGCTGATCTAGCCCAATCCAGCAGTCAGACATCCCCCTAGGAGTCCCAGATTAAAGAGAGTGCAGGCTGGGCTGAGAGGACCACTCCTCCCTGTGCACAAATTTCGTGCACCAGGCCTCTAGTGTTGAATAAGAGTCATGAAAGAGATCATCCCTGTCTGTTCTTGTTCTTAGGGAAAAAGATTTTCGTTTTTCCCCCATTGAATATCATGTTCATTGCAGGTTTGTCATATATGGCCCTTATTATGTTGAGAAATGCTCCCTCTATTCCCACTTTGCTGAGGGTTTTTATAAAAAATTGATGTGGGATTTTTTTCAAATGATTTTTCTGAATCTATTGATATGATAGATGCAAATAGCCCAACTTCCCATTAGAAGATGAGTGGATAAAAAAATCTGTGGTACATTTATACCATGGAATACTATACAACAGTAAAAAATAAATGAACAACCTCTTACCCTTTGACAGAGCATAGAAGGACCTGGATAGTATTGCACTAAGTGAAATAAGTAAGAGGAAGACAAGTATCACATAATATCATTCATATGTGGAGACTAAATAACAAAATAAACTGTTGAATGGAGTGGATCTTCTAGAGACATGGAAGCATGGAACAGAGTGTGGAATCTGAGAGGGAAGGTGGGGGAGGGTGGGTGGGAAGTAATCAACTAAGGAACTCATGTGCATATATGCATGGCCCATGGACACAGATAATGGGGTTGTGAGATCTGGGGTGAAAGGCTGTGGTGGGTTGGAGGGGGTCAATGGAATACAGGAGACATATGTAATACTTTCAACAATGAAGAATTATCTTAAAATTTTAATATGTAAAGATTTAACATGATTGAAAAATTTGTGTAAAAAGAATGAGCAGAAACTATACAAAATATTAACAGTAATATGGGATGAAAAAATAACAATGTTAAAACTTTTCTATTTGAATTATTTTATACAAAATATAATATTTTCTGACAAAAATGTCTTTAAGAATGTATTATAGCAATTATCAAATTATTTGGAAACTAGATATTCTGAGGAGGTGGCAAAGAGAGAAAAGGAAATGAGATGCTAGCGAGAGCTAAGGCCAAGCCCAAAAAGTTTCCTCACTGACTTTTCCCATTGGGTGATCTCCCAACCTCATTCATGCTTAAGATGTTATACTTTAAGGTTCTGGTTTCCAGAATGCTAAATCCTTTTTCTCACACTTCAAGAGCATCAGAAATTGCCTCCTGTTCCCAACATGTGGCCCATTAAAATCCAGGCGCTAGGCCAGCAATACTGGCAGTTAACACAGGCAAATTCCATCATTAGCATTCCTTAATTCTGTGGATTCACACTCCGATATTGTTTTTATTTTTCTGTTCTCTATTGAAGTTTCATACTCTTCTTTTCTTTAAATCATATTTTAACTAGAATTTTTGATGTGCTATATATAGAATTTTGTCAGAACATTAAGATACAGTTACAAAAGATTTCCATCATAACTTAATTGAATATAATTCCATCTGAATAGTAATGTGTAAATTATTCTTAAATACTTAAGTATATTTTTCAGTGGAGCAAAGTCTTTTAAAAGAAAGGTAAAACAAATCCAAGATATTATTATAGCTGATTCTTACATAGGAATATAATAAAAATAACTTTCAAAACTATGCTCATAATCTCATTTCTAGTTCTAAAACAAATATATATGACAGTAAAAAGCACTATATAAAATAAAAAATACATGATTTATTATTACAGAATGATTATCATAAGCATAACAGTATTTCAGAGGATCAACAACGTTCCTTATTTTAACAGATAGGATACTTAAATTGAATTTATAAATGTAAGAATAGCTGATTTGTGTCCCATTACATAGTGTCAGATAGGTCAGATGTTTTGAACCTTGTTTAAATCTTGGAGCATTAATTCAAGCAATTGCTAAGATGGTAAATATACCAGATTGAAACAGAATAAGATCCAGCTAAGGACATGATTGAACCAGTCACCTGTATCCAATTACTTTAGTTTGCATTTCAATAACATATAATGGACATTGATAAGAATCAGCTGCATCTGAGAATGAAAAGCAGAATTGATCCTGGGGAGAGGGGACATAGCATTCTCTGTATAAAAGGTGGAAAGATCCAAGAGCTGGTGGCTTCCCTAACTCAGCTCCATATGTTTTGACTGTTCATGACCCAAATATGGAGGAATTTGGATATCAGGTTTTATGTCTGGTGGCCGTGAGATTACTGCAGTGTTTTGGTAAATATGCTGTATTGTTTGTTGCTGTGTTGCATTCCTTAGAGCAGTGGCTGGCAAACCACAGCTCGCAGCTCGAGAGCCACACGCGGCTTTTTGGCCACTTGAGTGTGGCTCTTTCACACAATACTGTGGCCTGGGTGAGTCTATTTTGAAGAAGTGGTATGAGAAGAAGTTTAGATTTTTAAAAATTGGCTCTCAAAAAAATTTCAATAGTTGTACTGTTGATATTTGGCTCTGTTGAGTAATGAGTTTGCCGATCACTGCCTTAGAGCTCAGCAGATATGATGCTGAGTAAAGGTTATGTAAGCATGGCATCAATCTAAAACCAAGGCCACTGTGTCTACCAAAGAAGAGTGGACAATAAACTTAATATCCCAGAATCAGAGTTACAACAAAAAATGGGGAATTTTGCCGAAACCTGTGTGCCTCAGTGGATAGAGTGTCGGTCTGCAGACTGAAGGGTCCCAGGTTCGATTCGAGTCAAGGGCATGTACATTGGTTGTGGGCACATCCCCAGTGGGAGGGTGCAGGGTCGCATGCAGGAGGCAGCTGGTCGATGTTTCTCTCTCATTGATGTTTCAAACTCTATTCCTCTCCCTTCCTCTCTGTGGAAAATCAATAGAATATATATTTTTTAAAATGGGGAATTTTATTAATTGAAGATTTTCCCCAGAAATTTCATGAAACAATTTATAGATGAAAGGTATATGTAATAACACTATAGTTTTTTTAAATGCGTGTAATGAAAAAAAAATGTTCAGTGTGAAGTTTCAGATTTATGTCAGTTTACTGATAAAAGTATATTTTTAGAACATAAAAGTAAGGATTCATTTGCCCTGGCCAGTGTGGCTTGGTTGATTGAGCATCATCCCATGCCCCAAATGATCCCCAGTTGGATCCCTAGTCAGAGCCCATGCTGAGATGTGTGCTGTATTTCCAGGGTGGGGGGGATTAAGGGGAAGGCATTAAGGAGGTACCCTATCAAGGTCTCTCTCTCTCTCTTTCTCCCCCTTTCCTTTCCAGTCTCTCTCTAAAATCAAAAAACATATTTTACAAAATAAAGACATTTTATTGAACTCTACAGCTTAAATATTTACATGTTCTCAATAAATAAAAGATAAACCCATTTGATAGTGGGGTTTTTTTCCACTGAGATTTTAGTTGTCTAAAATTATTTCATAAAGAGCGTTATTCTAAAGATTTAAAGTTTACTAATACATACAAAACAAGACAATTTTTTCTTAGGTATTGCAAGAAGATGTTTGTATATGCAATAGAAATTGCTTTTAAAATATATTGTGATTAAATGTGGAATTTTGTGTCATATCTACTCTTTCACTGGCAGTTGTCTCACTACATTATTGAGATATCATTTTCTTACTTCCTTTGCTCCTAATTTAGCCTAATATTGCTGTAATCTGGCATATTATTGATAGAAAATAAAAACATTATATTAACATCAAATGCTTCTAAAAATAAAAAAAATCAATAATTAAAACATGATATTTGCTTAAAACCCAAGTATTTAAGGTTCATGAGAGGAGGGAGATAATGATAAAATCTATGTGTATTTTTGTGATGGCATATTTATTCACTCATTCCAAATCTAGATTATATAGAGAGACAATAACTGTGTCATATATTGATAAGCCTTATAATCTAAATATAGCATGCAGAACATTAATAGATACATATGGTGGTCATATGTGGGTCCTTGGCTGTCTGTAAATCTCTGTTATCCATATGTGTTTTTATTAGTTTCTCTGTGTGTATATTTTATATACATCTTATTATTTATAATTGATCACAGACAAATGCAGATCTTACTACACTTGATTATTCCCTACCTATTAAGTGTGTGTGACCTTTTGAATAAGATATGAACTTTGCAGTAGTTTGGACATATCTGAAAAAAAATTAAGTTCATCTCCTGGAAAAAGTTTAAGGTGAAAAAGACATATTGATCAGTACTAAGTAGTAAAAATTTATTGCAATGTTGTCAGTTGCCTTATTCCAGATCAATACAAATCTCGCCAAAAGCCTCTTAAATGCAATAAGAATCTGACAGGACCTTTTTGTCACAGATTAGTGTTAAAGCAATGAAAGAGCCCCCAAGGAAAATAGTCTTTCTGGTTGAAATGCCAGCTGTATTCTGTTTCTGAATTGTGCTATGCATCTACCCCATTTTTATTGAATGTGGATGTGGATGTCTAAAGAGAAAAACAAAGAGTTTAAACATTGTGTGTGTGTGTGTGTGTGTGTGTGTGTGTGTGTGTGTGCGCGCGCGCACGCGTGCGCAGACTAATGCAAATGAGGATAACCAAAGAAGTTACATTTAGATTAATTGTTTCTATAAAAATCTGCTATTTGATACATATTACATTGCTGAGCAGAATTAGGTTGTAAAAATCCAAGCCCAATTACATTCTGCAACATTTTTAGACTATTCCATCATGTTGATTTAAAATTAATGAAAAAATATATTATGTTCAATTAGAAGTAAGAATAAGTTATAAAAAACATATTTTTGTTGAGAAAGAAAGGGTTACCAATTTGATAAAATTTAAATTTAGTTAAATTTAGATTGAACCCAACAAAGCAACTGTATAAAATAGTGGAATCTAATTTGGAACTGCAGAAGGAGTTCTTGGGAGCATAAGATAAGCTGCATTTCATGAATTCTGATAACACTAGGATTTAGTGATCTTGGCAGTACTATAATGTTTGCATAAGTAAACCCATTTAGGCTCATGTATTTTGGTACATGCATCTTTTGGCACTTTCATTATTTGGACAGAGAAAGCACATGCATCTTCCATGATATTTATGCAAATCTAATTTTAAGAAAGGTATCAGTTTAACTGTGTAGAGATTTGTCTTTTCAATAAAACACAAATTTGATTTGGAACTGTAACTTTTACTTAAATCCATTATTTTTTTATCCTTTTCTCTAATCAAATAAACTCATTCATGCTTTGCCTGATAGTATTGCTTTTTTATTTTAAATTAAATTTTTATTGTTGAAAATATTACATATGTCCCCTGTTTTTCCCCATTTACTCTTCTAGGCCCCATTCCCCTCCACCCAAGGCCTTCACTGTGCTGTTGTCTGTGTCCATGAGTTTTGTATATATGAAAACAAGTACTTTGGTTAATCTCTTACCACCCACTTACCCACTTTTGCCTTCCCTCTGAGATTCCACAGTCTATTCTATGTTTCTGTATCTGGATCAATTTTGTTCGCCAATTTATTTTGTTCATTAGATTCCACATATGAGTGAGATCATGTGATACTTATCTTCCTTTGGCTGGCTCATATTGCTTAGCATAATACTTTTCAGGTCCCTCCATGCTGTCTCAGAAGGTAAAAGATTCATCTTTTTACAGCTGCATTGTATTCCATGGTGTAAATGTATCACAGCTTTTTTCCATTTACCTACTCATGGACACTTGGGCTGTTTCCAGATCTTAGCTTTCATAAATTACACAGGGCTGCATACATTCTTTCAGACTGGTGTTACAGGTCTTTTAGGATATATTTCTAGAAGTAGAATCACTGGGTCAAATGGAAGTGCCATATTTAATTTTTGGAGGAAACTACATGCTTTCCATAGTGGCTGCACCAGTTTGCATCCCCACCAGCAGTGTACTACGGTTCCCTTTTCTCCAAATCCTCACCAGCACTTGTCATTTGTTGATTTGTTGATGGTAGACATTCTGACAGGTGTGAAGTTGTTATGCCCAGATTTTGTTATCCCCAAACTCCACCAGGGAGCTGAGTCAGATGCAATAGCAGAAAGCCTGTATTCCATGCTAACACGGGCTCTGTCCCACTTACACCGCTTACATCGACAGCAGCATGGCAGAAGAGCGAGAGCTTCAATAGATCAAGGGCTTTTATAGGGGTAGTGATGTCACTGCTTTGGCTGACCCCGATTGGTTGGATGAGAGCTAGGGTCCAGTTACCAAGAGTTCTGCCCTGCCCCCTCATTCCAAGGTGTTAGCTCTTTCAAAGTGATAGATCATTGATTTTTTAAAATTTGCATCTCTCTGGTAATTAGTGACTTTGTGCATTTTTTCATATGTCTTTGACCACCTGTACTAGTATGTCCACTTTAGAGAAGTATCTATTTAGGTCCTTTGCCCATTTTTTAATTGAATTGTTTGTCTTACATAAGGTATATGTGTTCTTTCTGTATTTGGGATATCAAACCTTTGTCAGATGTGTAATTGCCAAATATGTTCTCCCATAAAGCACACTTCCTTTCCATTTGTTGATGGTTTCTTTTTCTGTGCAGAACCTTTTTGTTTTGATATAGTCCCATTTGTATATTTGCTCCTTAGTTTTCTTTGCCCTAGGAGGTGTATCCATAAACATAAAGCTACTAGAGGTCCAGTGCACAAAATTCCTACAAAGGTGGGATCCCTCAGGGTGGCCTGAGGAAATTGGGCCCTAGCTTGTGTTTCCAGGCTTGCAGGCCCAGCTTATCCCCAGCCTTGCAGCCCTGCAGCCCTGCCTGGCACCCCGCCTTGGCCTGGCGCTGCCCACTTGCCTGACCTACTCCATGCCACTGCTTCTGGTTGCTGTCTCTGGGAAGATCAATCTGGGGTACTCCCTCCCCTGTCCCCTCCCTCCACCATTGGTTGCTGTCTGTGAGATAGTCGGCTCCTGTTTGTACCTGCCTTGGCCTTGCGCTGCCTGCTCACCTGCTCCAACATTCTGCCATTGTCCCTCTCTTGTCAGAGCCCATTGGGGCTACCAGCATCTCCACTGTCGCCTGCTACCAGTGCTATGTCACTTGACACCTGCCATGTTCTGTGCCACCCCTGGTGGTCAGCACACATCATAGCAAATGGTTGAACTTCTGGTAGGTTGAACTCCAACCTAAGGGAATAATTTGCATTTTAGGCTTTTATTATATAGGATGGGAGATGCCTGAGATTTTGCTTCCTATGGTCTCTTCTAAGATTTTTATGGTTTCACAATTTACCTTTAAGTATTTTATCTATTTTGAGTTTATTCTTGTGTATGGTGTAGCTTTATTCTGTGTATGGTGGTCTAGTACCTATTAGGGCTCTTTTGGGGTTCCATATAAATTTTTGGAATATTTTTTCCACATCTGTGAAATATGATGTTGATATTTTAGTAGGGATAACATTGAATCTGTGTGGGGAAGCACTGGACTTGGTTGGAAAGTTTGTAAGGAAGAAACTCCAAAATGTCTGAACCTCCAGGGGAAGTTGGCTAAAGACAACTGCCCCTGCCCTGACTTTTCCAAATAAGTCTGAGGCACCAGGTGTTTATTGGAATCTTTATGTTTAGTCTTCAAACTTCCTTGCTTAAAGGACATTGCAAACACATGTGTCTTCTCAAGGATGCTTATTCTGCTGATAGTATTTAATAGTTAATTTTAATTCAAGCTGTTGTTACAATAAAAACCTAAGGAGACAGGTGAACAGGACTATTTGGTTTTGTTAACCAGGCAGTCCCTTAGCCCTCTCTTTAACAGAAACTTGTGTCATAGTATTATTCATCCATTGCTCAGGGACTGCTGGTCAGCCCCAGAAAATCTGTAGATTGCTTTGGGAAGTATAGACATTTTAATGATATTAATTCTTCAAATCCATGAACATGGTATGTTCTTTTACTCTTTTATATGTTCATCTATCTCTTTTTTCAATATCCTACAACTTTCTGAGTACAAGTCTCTTACCTCCTTGGTAAAATTTATTGCTATGTATATTACTTTTTTGTTGCAATGGTAAATGGGGTTGTTTTTTATCTTTTTTTTAAATCAAAAAACTCATTATTGTTATATAAAAATGCTATTGATTTCTGGATTTTAATTTGATATCCTGCTATATTGCCAAATTCCTTTATTTTGGTGGAGTTTTTAGGGTTTTCTATGTATAATATTATGTCATCAGACAAAAATAAATGTTTTTATCTTGCATCTCTAATTTGGATGCCTTTTATTTCTTTTTATTGTCTGATTTCTATGGCTAATACTTCCAGTACTATGTTGAATAAGAGTGGAGAAAGTGTACATCCCTGTCTTGTTGCTGTTCTTAAGAAAATTGTTTTAATTTTTGCCCATGGAGTATGATGTTGGCTGTAGTTTGGTTATTTATGGCCTCTATTATGTTGAGATATGATCCCTCTATTTCCACTTTACTGAGAGTTTTTATAAAAAAAAAAAAACAGGTGTTAGATTTTGTCAAATGCTTTTCTATGCCTATTGATATGATCATGTGATTGATCTCTTTCAATTTCTAGTGTGATCTTTATAATATATTGCTTGATCCAACTTGCTAATATTTTATTGAGGGTTTTAGCATCTATGTTCATCAGAGCTATTGGCCTGTAATTCTCTTTCTCTGTAGTGTCTGTCTGGTTTGGGAATTAGAACAATGCTGGCCTGATAAAATTAGCTTGTAAATGTTCCTTCTTCTTAAATTTTTTGGAATAGTTTGAGGAGGATAGGTATTAGTTGTTCTTTGAAGGTAACATTCCCCTTTAAAGTCATCCAGATCAGGGTTTTTGTTTACTGGGATTTTTAAAAATAATCCTTCTACATCATCTGTTATTGTACTATTCAGGTTTTCTGATTCTTCCTGTTTCAATTTTATAAGATAGTTTTGTTTTGTTTTTTAGGAATTTCTCCATTTCATCCACATTGTCCAACTAGTTGGCTTATTGTTGCTCTTGTATTTTCTTACAATCATTTGTATTTCTGTGAAGTCAGTTGTTACATCCCCCTTTCATTTACTATTTTATTTATTTGAGTTCTTTCATTTTTTTCCTTGATGAGTCTGTCTAGTGGTTCATCAATCTTGTTTATCCCTTCTAAGAAACAACTCTTGGTGTCATTAATTTTTTAACCTCTATGTCATTAATTTATGCTCTACTATTCATTATGTCCTTCTTTCTACTTATCCTGGGCTTTTTTTGTTGTTGTTCTCTTTTCAATTCTTTAGGTTGTAGGGTTAAATAGCTTATTATTAATTTTTATTGTTTTTTTTGTTGTTTTGTTTTGTTTTTTAGTAGGCCTATGTTGCTATGAAATTTTCCCCTCTCAAGACTGCTTTCGCTGTGGCTCATAGATTTGGATTGTTTTGAGTTCATTTTCATGATTTTTAAAATATCCTGATCTTGTTGGTAACCCATTCATTATTCAATAACATGCTATTTAGCCTTCATGTGTTTAAATTTTTAAAATCATTTTTTACTATATTTGATTTCTAATTTCAACCTATTGTGATCTCAGAAGATGGTTGATATGATTTAAATTTTCTTGAACTTGTAGGTACTTCTTTTGTGTCTGAACATGAGGTATCTCTTTGAGAATGACCCATGTGCACTTTAGAAGCATGTATATTATGCAACTTTAGGGTGAAATGTTTATATATATATATATATATATATATATATATATATATATATATATATATAATTGATTTTTCACAGAGAAGAAGGGAGAGAAAGAGGGAGAGAGAGCTAGAAACATTGAAGAGAGAGAAACATCGACCAGCTGCCTCCTGCACACCCTCTAATGGGGATGTGCCCGCAACCAATGTACATGCTCCTGACCAGAATCAAACCTGGGACCCTCCAGTCCGCAGACCAACGCTCTATCCATTGAGCCAAACTGGTCTCAGCAGGGTGAATTGTTCTATAAATGTCAATTAAATTCATCTGATCCAGTGTGTCCTTTACAGTCACTGTCTTCTTGTTAATTTTTTTGACTGAAAGATCTATCCAGTGAATTTGGCAGGGTGTTCAAGTTCCCTACTATGACTGTATTGCTGTCTATCTCTCCCTTAAAGTCCTCTAGAAGATATATTTTCCTACATTGGGTGCATATAGTTTACCAGGGTTATGTACTCTTTTGGGATCAATCTTTTTAGTATTATGTAGTGACCTTCATTTTCTCTTGTGAGGGTTTTATTTTGAGGTCTTTTTGTCAGATATGAGAATTGCTATTCCAGCTGTTTTTCATTTCCATCTGCATGGAAATTTTTTCATCCCTTCACTCTCATTCTATGTGAGTCTTTTGTTTTAAGGTGGGTCTTTTTTAGACAGCATATAATTGGATCATATTTTTGTATCCATTCAGCTACCCAATTTCTTTTAATTGAAACATTTACTTCATTTAAATTTAAGTTATTATTGATATGTACTTATTTATTGCCATTTTAATTCTTTATGGCTATGTTTCTCTCTATATATATATTTTTTCTCATTACATCAGTCTTCCAATAGTGTGGGGCAACTACCTTCTCCCAATGCAAAACTCCCTGGATAGCAAATGGATAAAGATGTCCTCTGCAGTATGAGGGAATAACTCAACACAGGAAATGGGTGGGTATACTCTGAGTCCAACCTCAGAGCCGCTATCTTGGCTTCGTTCACATAGTTCTAGTCCACTCTGCTGGAGACCAAGGTAAGTGGATACACCCATAATTTTAAGAGGGTGCCTATATTTACAGCAGTCTCGTATTGGTAGACAGCAACCCTGCTGGTTTTCATAGCCAAATATTAGGTGGCACCTTTCTCGGTTCTGGTCCTCTGCCCTACGCGCCCAGTTTGAAGTTTACATCCCAGAATTCTCAATGGTGACCCCTATCATTGAGATATCTTTCCAGAACTTCATCTCTTGTCTGTGGAAGCCTGGACAGACCTTTTATGCCCCACATTTTCTCCCAGTCTTTATGTGGTCTCTAATTTTCATCATTGGTTATCAGGTTTCTCTACCGCACATGATTTTTCTGGGTGGTTTTACTGTATTTTAGTTGTATTTCCAGTTTGGTCATGGGAGAGTGTCAGTGTAGTTTCCTCTTACTCCACCTGCATTTTGAAATCCAGTCTTGCTTTTTATTCTGTTTATCTTCTCTAGATTTTGCAATTCTTATATCAAATACTATTTCTTGTTAATGCACATGTGTGGTTCTATTAACTACAATTTCTATTATTGACAAAATCTGTGTAATTTTAAGTATTATCTATATAATAAAAACCTAAATGTCCATTACAAAGGAATGACCAGTACAACTGGTTGCTATAAAGCACAATGAACACCAGAGGGCAGGCACTCAATTCAGGTGCTTCCCCCGGTAGTCATTGTGTTCCTTCAGGGGAAGCACTGCTCAGCCAGAGCCATGCTTATGGCTGGTGAGTGCAATGTTTCTGGTGGGAGCTTCTCCTGCATCTGTGGCAGTGCTAAGGAGTAGTAATCTGAGTGGTAAGGAGCAGCAGCAGGTGGGTACTAAGGAGTGAGGGATCCCAGATTGAGAGAGGGCGCAGGCTGGGCTGCTGTATCTTCCTCAGTGCACAACTTTCATGTATCAGGCCTTTAGTCTTATCTAATAAGAGTAATAGCAAATTTACCTTACCTCCACTATACCCACAAGCCATGCCCACCAGCCACACAAATCAGCCAATCAGCACAAGTATGTAAATTAACCCAAACCAAGATGGCCGTGGCCACAAAGAGCAGGAGGGAGGCTTGGGTTTCTCTGGCAATGGAAGAAACCAAGCTTTCCTCATACCCTGGCCAGCCTAAGCCTCCACTCAAGGCTACAAAGTTTCAATTGTAGAAGGTAAATAAATTCCAGATACCAGGGTCTCCACTTGGGTCACTGGGGGGCATGGCTGGCCTGTAAACCACCACAGGCCCCTCACCCAAGCCACCCCAAACCCCAAGGGAATCTCCACCCTGATCCGGGGCACCCTTCAGGGCAAACCAGCTGGCCCCACCCATACACCAGGCCTTTATCCTATCTAATAAAAGAGTAATATGAAGATTGACCATCACTCCAACATACAAGATGGCTATCCCCATGTGAAGATCCTACTTCCATGTGGACACAAGATGGCCACCACAAGCTTGCCAGCAGGGGAGGGCAGTTGGGAGGGATCAGGCCTACAAGGGAGGGCAGTTAGGGGTGACCAGGCTGACAGAAGAGGGAAGTTGGGGCAGAAAGGGATGTCCAACTGATTGGGCCTAAACAGGCAGTCAGATATCCCTCAAGGGATCCAAGATTGGAGAGGGTGCAGGCTGGGCTGAAGGATACTATCACCCCCTCCCCCCCGCCATGCACAAATTTCATGCACTGGGCCGCTAGTATTCATATAATATATAAAATTCACCATAATAACATATTGTATTATTTTACAAATATAACATATAATGTATATTTATATGATATAAACAATTGCTATAATAATCATTACAGGTACATATATAAATAATAGATGCCTATAATTTTATTGTGTTGTATTATATTGTATTTATTATATCTATTAATTCTATATTTTTAATGTTTATATTGATTTTAGAGATCTCTCTAAAGGGAGAAGGAGAGAAACATCATTCAGTCTCTCCTGCATGTCCGCTACTGGGGTTTGGGTCCTAAAACTTGACCCATGCCTTGACCAAAAATTGAATCTGTGATCTCTTGTACAGTGGTCGGCAAACTGGGGACCATAAGCCACATGTGGCTCTTTGGCCCCTTGAGTGTGGCTCTTCCACAAAATACCATTGCAGGTGTGCATGTACAGTGCGATTGAAACTTGATGGCCCATGCACAGAAGTTGGTTTTTGGCTCTCAAAAGAAATTTTAATCGTTGTACTATTGATATTTGGCTCTGTTTACTAATGAGTTTGCCAACCACTGTCTTAGAACATGGGATGATGCTTAACCAACTGACTCACTTACCAGTCCTATTCATTACATAAATTATATAGTTAGTCATGTGCCACATAATGACATTTTGGTCAAGAACAGACTGAATATTTGATAGTGGCCCATAGAGTATAATGGAGCTGAAAAGTTTTTTTTGTTTTTATCTCCTATTGATATAGTACGTAGGTCATATTGAAACACGTCACTCTCAAAGCTACTGTGCTGAGGGTTGCATAAAAACTAAGCACATTTAATTATGTATAGCATATAATACCTGATAATGATAAACAGCTATATTAGTGGTTTATTTACTATAATATATCTTTTTTATATGTTGACACAATGATGATGATGCAGCGTGGGAAGGTGGAAAGGCAGCTCTGGCTAGAGCAAGGCAGTGCCAGCAGCCAGGGGAAGGAAGGCCCATTCTTGCATCAGGTTTCTGGTATCATTCTATTCTATTCTATTCTATTCTATTCTATTCTATTCTATTCTATTCTATTCTATTCTATTATTGTATTACCTTACCTATTAATAGACAAACATGTAAATTGACTCTACATCTGCTATGCCCACTGGCCAATCAGAGGGACTATGCAAATTAGAAGGACAAAGATGTTGGCTGCCCAGCTGCTCCAGGTGTGGAGTTGCTGGGCAGGGTAGGTTGTCTGCTACAAGAAGAAAGGCCGGGGGTGAAGGGATCTATAGGAGCAGCATTCCTGATTCAGTGTAGATTAAGACTGCAGACTCTAGAGTCTGCAGCAAAGACAAAGACAGCAGACTACAGCCAGAGCGAAGGCCCCTGTCCTGAGTGCTGAAGGAAAACCGGTGCTGGAGGCCAAGGGAAGCAAGGCCTATTACATGAATCTCTTCATGCAACGGGCCTCTAGTATTATATTATATTATATTATATTATATTATATTATATTATATTATATTATATTATTATTTTATTTATTAGCACTAGTTGATGCCTAGTTATACTGTTTTGATAATCAGTGCCTTTATTTAAAATTTCCCAGTTGATATCATGGAAACTGCTACTTCATAAGAAATTTCATAAATAAAATGACAACATAAAACATGGAAATACATTTTACATAGAATTCAAAATAGTCATTTATTTACCCTAGTTATGATTCTTAGTTTTATAGAAAAATATCCAGAGGACTAACTTGTATATTACTTATTGGGATATAGGAAAACAGAGTGGGGTGGTTTAGATTACCAGTAATATCCAAATGGACCTGTATTTATAATCTGATGAAGTTTAAAAGCCTTCATTAGTGTCACATTTTGTATTAGTGTGCTCTGATATAAATTTAAAGAAGCAGATGGTTAATTACACAGAGGAGCCTATTCCTAAATTAGCATGTCACCTGTATCACAGCTTTGGAACTGACTTTTATTTAAAGACTAGAGACCTGGTGCATGAAATTCATACATGGGGGGATGTCCCTCAGCCCAGCCTGCACCCTATCCAATCTGGGGGATCCCAATGGGATTGGGTCTAAATGGGCAGTCGGACATCCCTCTGACAATCCAGGACTGCTGGCTCCCAACTGATTGCCTACCTGCCAGCCTGATCACCCCCTAACCACTCCCCTGCCAGCCTGGTGGACACCTAACTGCTCCCCTGCTGTCCCAATTTCCCCTAACTTCCCTTTCATGCTGGCCTGATCACCCCCAACTGGCTTCATCTGAAGGCTTAGTGCCCCAAAATGCCCTTACCTGCAGGCCTGGTCCCCCCAAACTGCCCTCCCCTATCAGCCTTGTCACCCCTAACTGCCCTCCCCTGCAGGCCTGATCACCCTCAATTGGTGTCCCTTTTAGGACTGGTTTCTCCCATCTGCCCTCCCCTGTGGCCATCTTGTGGAAGCCATCTTGTGCATGGGGGCAGCCATCTTTGACCACGTGGAGAGCCATCTTGTATGTTGGAGTGATGGTCAATTTGCATGTTACCTCTTTATTATATAAGATTTGAGAAATATTAAAGGGCAACTAATCATATAACATAAAAATGATTGTGGTTTTGAGAGAAAAATCTATCTGGCTTCAAACATAGACTCTATCTGACTATCTCTGTGACCTTCTGAAATTTTAGTTCAGCTCTATGAACGTATTTCTGGTCCCTGTTCATTAAAAATGGGACTAGTCATGATACCTTTCTGAGGAGTGTTCCTGTCATAAGAGCCTTCATACTCTCTTCAGCCACAGAAGAAATGCTGATTTTATCTAATTCTCCTTTATCCAATCTATCCTATATAATAAAGAGGTAATATGCAAATTGATCATAACTTCAACACACAAGATGGCCACCCCCATGTGGTCAAAGATGGCCACCCCCATGTGGACACAAGATGGTTGCCACAAGATGGCCAGTAGGGGAGGGCAGTTAGGGGTGACAGGTCCAGCAGGGGAGAGCAGATGGGGGTGACCAGTCAGCAGGGGATGGCAGGGGAGCAGTTAGGCATTGATCAGACTGGAAGGGGAATGGTTAAGCGGTGATCAGGCTGGCAGGAAGAAGCAGTTATGGGCAATTAGACAGGCAGGCAGGTGATCAGTTGGAAGCCAGCAGTACTGGACCAGTTGCAGATTGGAGAAGGTGCAGGCTGGGCTGTGGGACACCCCCACCCCTGTGCACAGATTTTGTGCATTGGGCCTCTAATATATGTATATATATATATATATATATATATGATCCAGGGTCCATAAAGATCAAGGATTGGCCAAACATCAGAAGTCAGGGCTGGGTTGCCATGGTGACCCAGTACTGACTGCCAAGGGGACTACAGATCAGGCCCAGAGAGAGGTCTGCAGAGAGAGAGGCAGGGTCTGATCCCCAGCCTCCTGGAAGCTGTTGATCAGTCATTGCCTCTCTCTTTCTCTTCCAGCTTTTCCAGCAGCAGCATCTATGTTTCTCTCTGGGCCTCTTTGTGGACTGCTGATCAGCCCTGCTTTTTTGATCAGGCCCTGAGATAGGCCCAGATTCACTGACTGGCATAGAAACCGACCAATCAGGACCAAATCTAAGTGAAGTGCCAGAAGTCAATGGCTGCCTAGGAGCCAGAGCTTTTGACACTGACTGGTAAAGAAAGGGACCAGTCAGAACCTAATATGGGTGAACTGTGAAGGCAGAAGCTAAGGTGGGGGCTGGTGAGGGGTTTTAAGGGCAACTGCTGTTTGGTGTAAGAAAAGAGTTCAACTTTTTAATGATTAATTTAGCAGTATAGTGCATGTGGCTGGTTATCAGTCCAGGTATATGGATTATGTATTTTTGTCTGTCAAAAGCATTTCCTCCAGATGAAAAGGCTTCCCCTTCCCATTTAAGCAATCCTATACTATATAATGTATCTATAGTAGTATAGAAGCCAGCAGTCCCAGATTGCCAGCAGTCCCAGCTGTCCGATTGGATAAGGTGCAGGCTGTGCTGAGTGAACACTGTCCTCCCCATGCACTGGGACCCTAGTATCATAATAAGCATACTGTCCTCCAGCATGTTTTAATTTCTTGTTCTTGCCATTGAGGATTAATTTTTCTTGTCTTTCCTAGCTACAAGTTCATAACCATTAGGCTTTCAACCAGACCTTCTTGAGTCAGTCTTCTAGAGATGGGGTGTGTTCTGCAGCTAAGTCTGATCATTTCCAGACATCTCCAGACAAGGATGGAATTGCAGCCTGTATTGGAACATAGCCACACCCATTTGTTTATTTCTTGTCTGTGGCTGCTCACACTACAAAGGTAGAAGATTTGTGACCCTCAAAGCCATAAATGGTTGATAGCTGGCCTTTTGCAGGATAAGTTTGTGTACCTATGATGTAGATAATGGTGTGATAGTCTGGTTTATGGATTATTTTAAGTGAAGAATGTCTTTATGGTATAAGGAGGAAGAACCTAAACACCTCATTCCATTCCATACATTCCATAACTATGGAACCTCTACCTTTCTAAGTCATTAAAAATCATTAGGTAGACAGTTTGGAGGTGTTTTGTTTTGTTTTGTTTTGTTTTGTTTTTTTAAAGCTTTCATTGATCAAACTAAGCATATCATTCCTGGGTTTTCTGGCATTAACCTCTCATGTCCTTTTGCTACTCTAAAATAGTCATTAAATGGTGCTTATTATCCAAGTACATGTAGAACAACAATTGGATCATATTTTAATTCCCAGGAGGAGTTTTTTCTATTGCTAAAATCATTCACAAATGATATCTATTTTCCATTCCCAATACCCAAAGACCTGAATTCCTACTTGGGTGGAGAAATCGTTTAAGTAATAGCTCGAGTTTCTTAAGAATTTTTTGTTTCTTGCACTTAATGTGTATTTAATTCTAAAAAAAAAAGAAACTGCAGTTTCTATTCTTGTAAATATAGCACTGTTAGTGACGGCTAAAGCCAGTGTAAGACTCATTAAATAGATGCATTTATTCATTGAGATATTATGCTCCTGTGGCTACGCACAGGGAATAAATCAGGCTGAGCAGTCATGCTCTCCCTCAGGACCTCCAATTGGGTTGAAATATCTTTCTGCCTGAAGTCATATGGTTTAGAACCTAATCAAAACGTGTGGATTAGGATACCAGAGCATTTTTGACAGTCTATGGAACAAATAGGAAAGAAAAAGTGAGTCTCTGGGTAATGTTTTTGTCAATGTGTTTTTCAGATACTAACAATAATGAAAGGGGGATACAGCTCATTTTCATTTCTACTAAATCAAGTATAGCTTCTATATATCATGTTCATGCCTCAGTATGTATGTTTTGTAAAGATAACCTGAGATGTGGAAATGAAAAGAGAGAAAACTTTAATTCATAGAGAAACATTTTAGAATCAGTAATTTGGAGGTGACTTTTGTGACTTCTATCCTTATAATAAGTTTTAAAAATCTTTCCATCCTACTTTACCTTAGATGCATACTGTTCTTTCAATTCTTTGTTTCTGAGCATATAACATCTTATTTTCTAAAAAGAAACTAAAAGTTTTTAAAATGCTAATAAAATAAATTGTAATAAAAGGCCTCTTATTATCAGATATAAGAAAGAGAATTTATGAATGACAACTATGGTGCCTGACATGGTAAGCATCCTATATAATAAAGATGTAGTATGCAAATGGTCCTTATGCCGTGAAGTGTAGCGACCGACCACATACGGACTGGACCATGGCTCAGCAGGAGGGTGAGGCAGGGAGCTACAAGTGGGCGACAGAGAGCTACAGGCAGGGCCAGAGCAGCAAGCTATGGGGGGGGGGAAGGGATGGGGGAGCAGAGGGAGCTTAAGGAGGGGGCAGGGAAGCAAGCTATGAGAGGATTGAGGAGAGGGGAGTGGAGTGGAGGGAACTACAGGAGGGTGGCAGTGAGCTATTGGTGAGCTACTGGCACACGGATTTGTGTGCAGGGCTACAAGTTTTATAATAAAATACCACTATTTTGGTTATCTATTGCTGTGTATAGAAAATAACCAAAACTTAGTAATTAAAATGGCAAGAATATTTTGAATATATATAATTTTATAGGTTGGGAATTTGGGAAGAGTGTGGTAGGGGTACTTCTCATATCTCCAGAATAACTTCCGTTGGTTCTTAGTTGAGGTGGTTCATGTGGATGTAGATAGCTGAGATGACTTGACTGTGTCCCAATATCTAGGACTGAGATAGGAATATTCAAGAGGTTTGCTTCATTTATGCTGTGGTGACTGGGCTGGAATATGTGGAACATAGGGGTTGAACGTCTGTCTCACCATTCAGGTATCTCCAACTGGCTAAAGTCGGCTTCCTCACAGCAGGCATTTTCAAAATACTTTTCCCATAACAATTAGCTTCTCTCTGGGTCTTCTAAGAGGCACAGGTGGACTCTGAAAGGATTTTTCCATCTCTGAAATTACTTTCATGATATTATTTATCAAACAATGTGCCAAGATCATTTGGAATTCAAACGGCGGTGGGGCAGTGGTGGGGTGGTGGTGGTTATAATGGTATGGATATAACACACTTGCGCAGTGGAAAGGAATTTATGATGATTGATAGTAGTCATGCTTTGCTTTTATTCTCACTTTTGTCATTCCTCCAGTGACAACAAATGAATCCAACACTATGAAGAAGGAGAAGGAACAGGGATCTAGGAGTAGGGGGCCATAGACTGTGTTTGCTTCCTGAGGGGCTCAAATACCTCACCACATCACTTTGATCCCCACTTCCTTACTTTAGTATGTAAATGATATGGCACCTGATTGATACTAACTAAACTGGAATTGCTTTCTTAGGTTAAACAATGTCATTCTACTTTCATAAAAATAATTAGATTGACCCCATTGTTACATCCTTTCTCATGTATTACTTTCTGTCTGTTCTTTAAGCACACATAGCAATTCTGTGACAAACTGATTAGAAGCATGAGTTTTTTCTCTTAAAACAAGTGTTTCAAATATGCCCTTTTTGTGCATTTGTAAACAGGAGTATTTCTGTGTATGACTTACAGGTGTTAAAATGAAATTGTTGAAGAATCCTTATGCTGTTTGATGAATTAAAGGAAGATTTGCAGTCCTGGTCAATGAGAAATATGTAGTCCGATGCTAAGGAACAGCTGCTATGTGCTGTGATACCACACGTATGTCATAAAACATGTAATGAGGATCAGTCACACTAAAAAGGAAAGTTTCAGAATCCAGAACAAAACAGGTAACAGATGTTCCAGTCAGATGGTCGAACTAAAATATGTATTATAACTGGTGTTTGAGGCAGAAAATAAACAGGATTTATACCTTACATAGGACTTTAATTACTCTGCATTGAGAAAAGGTTCATTGCTAAGTTTAGTACTCTTATTCAAAGAGGATATTATTATTCCAAAGAGCATCAATGTTATGCAGTGAAATCATATTGTGACTGACAGTACTGATTTTACTATATTTGATATAAATAAAACCCTTGTATAAATTAATACAGAACCTTATATTTTTATGCCTAGCTTGTAGATTATTTTATATAATATTGAGTTATGCTTTTAATATTAATATTTTAACTTCAGTTAATTTTATATTTTTATTGAAATATAATTTATACTAGACACCTGGCACATGAAATTTCTACCCTTGAGGAGGAGGGTCCCTCAGCCTGGCCTGTGCCATCTTGCAGTCCAGGAGCCCTTGGAGGATGTCCAGTTGAAGGCTTAGGCCCACTCTCCACAGGGAACAGGCCTAACCCATTATCAGATAATCTTAGCACTGCCATGGAGGCAGAAGAGGCTCCCACCACTGCTGCTGCTCTTGCCAACTGTGAGCCTGGCTTCTGGCCGAGTGGCACTCCCTCTGTGGGAGCCCACTGTCCACCAGGAGGCAGTTTCTGCATTGAGTATCTGCCACCAAGTGGTCAGTGCGCATGATAGAGATCAGTCATTCCACTGTTCAGTCAATTTGCATATTAACCTTTTATTATATAGGACTAGAGGCCTGGTGCACAAAATTCATGCATGAGGTGGGGGATGTCCCTTATTCCAGACTGTACCCTCTCCAATCTGGGACCCCTTAAGGGATGTTAAACTCCCCATTTAGACCCAATCTTGGCGAGATTGGATCTAAATGGGCAGTCAGACATACCTCTCACAATCCAGGACTGCTGTCTCACAACTGCTCACCTGTCTGCCTTCCTGACTGCCCCTAATCGCTACTGCCTGCCAGCCTGATCACACCCTAACCACTTCCATGCCAGCCTGATTGATGTCTAACTGCTCCCCTGCCAGCCTGTTTGCCCCAACTTTCCTCCTCTGCCAGCCTGGCCACCCCTAACTGCCCTCCCCTGCAGGGTTGATCACCTCCAACTGCCCTTCCTTGCAGACCTGGTCCTTCTCAATTGCCCTCCCTTGCAGGCCTGGTGCCTCCTAACTGCCCTCGCCTGCTGGCCATCTTGTGGTGGCCATCTTGTGTCCACATGGGAACAGGATCTTTGACCACATAGGGGCAGCCATCTTGTGTGTTGGAGTGATGGTCAATCTGCATATTACTCTTTTATTAGATAGGATAGAGGCCTGGTGAATGGGTGGGGGCCAGCTGGTTTGCCCTGAAGGGTGTCCCAGATCAGGATGGGGGTTCCCTTGGGGCATGGGGTGGCCTGGGCGAGAGGCCTGTGGTGGTTTGCAGGCTGGCTACACCCCCGGAGACCCAAACAGGCATTGGTATCTGGGATATATTTACCTTTTACAATTCAAACTTTGTAGCCTGGAGTGGAGCCAAGCCACCTGCTCGCTCTGTGTTCCTTAGCCATTTCTGTTGGAGTTTATGTATTTTCTATAATTGAAACTTTGTAGCCTTGAGTAGAGGCTTAGGCCTTCCAGGGTGTGTGGAAAGCTTGGCTTCCATTGCTGAGGAAACCCAAGCCTCTCAACTGCTCTCTGTGGCTGTAGCCATCTTATTGGGGTTAATTTGCATACTCACTTTGATTGGCTGGTGGTAGTGGCTTGAACAGAGTGATGGTTAATTTGCATATTACTCTTTTATTAGGTAGGATATTTTCCAGGTATACACGATAATGATTAATATGTATATATTATCAAATGAGCACCATAATAAGTCTAGTTGATAACTATGGGCATAGGAAGTCAAACTTTTTTTCTTGTGATGAGAACTTTTGAGATCTACTCTCTTAGCAACTTTGAAATATACAATACAGTACTATTAACTATAGGCATCATGCCTTACTTTATATTCTCAGGAATTCTTTATTTTACCTTTTGTATCTTTTGACTCCCTTTACCCATTTTTCCCACCACCCCAACCCTTGCCTCTGGCAACCACCAATCTGTTCTCTATATCTATGAATTCCTTGTTTTGGTGTTTTAGATCTCACAAATCAAATGTCACAAATTTCTATGTAACATAGTATCTTATCAGATGTAATTATTTTATTTAGTAGTGAATTGTATTTGGTTGCTATTGGCTGTAATTTTGAAAATTTAGTTCTCTCCTTTACATTTTAAAATATGCACATGTAAAGCTCATAAAGACTCAAAGAGAATTTAGATAAGAAATAATAATTTAAAATAGTGAATATGTTTGTTTCTTTAGTACCTTAAAATGCAAAATTCCTTGGACATTGCAAGACTTAACAGCATGACTGAGCACCTTATTCAAAAGCATGAGAAAAGGAGGATGAAAATTAGTTGATACAGAAGCATGAAACAGAAATTCCATTTATTTTACTGATCTTGAGAGGCTTTTTTAAGCTCAATGGTAAAATGCCATATCCCAGCTGCCTCTTATTAGGTAACCTGGTTTCATCCTTTGTAAATCAGGTTAACCCTCAGGATTACTTTGACACCTCCTTACTTGGGAACTCATTTTGAATGCTATTGCTGTGGCTGTAGCTGTCTTTTTCCATCTAAAAACTAGCATTGATGATAATTGCCTAGTCTTTACACTGTTTAGTTTTTCAAGGAGTCTTTGACACACTACAGAGTTAGTGTTTTCCCCAGCCATCATTTAAAGGGACTACCTCACAACTCACAAATAATTGGACTTAATTGCAGGTGCACTTAGACCTTTACCATATCAAAACAAGAGGCCAGAAACTAATCGTGCCACAATTATTACAGAATGTCATAGCAGCACCATTGTATCAAGAAATGAACTGACAAAATGTGCTTTTAAAATGTTTTTCTCTCCAGCTCATTGTAATAAATCTCTCCTCTTTGTTTCCTGTAATGAAGCCTTATCTTCTCAGAGTAGCTGCCACTACTAACGGCCACTCTCTGCGTCCTATATTATAAAAACATGGATCGAATCTTCCACAATTGGATAAAGTATTTCATCCTTTATTAGCTTCTCTCCTCTATAGACAAAGTACAGCTGGTAAGGATGTCATTCTTGTTCTTTGAAACAAGTAGATTAGTCCATTTTCTCCTGGGGTTTGGCAAAGTCCTTCAATAGGCGTGACTGGCAGAGGAAGGGCTATAGACACTGGCCCTGGGGAATAGATTGCTGACTTGATAAATCTTTGGGTCACAAAAGGTCATCTCTTGATGTCTGGAAGAAAGATTGACTTACTAATAAATACCAGCAAGAGATCTTACTGTAGTGAAAAAAGTAGAGAGAAAACAATCTAATATTGAAAGAGCATCTGCATGCTGGTAATACCAAAATACAACACCGGTAAACTATTTGCAGTTTTAAGTTTACTATGAATTATTTCTAAAAATTTAAAGTCGTTGTAGAAAAGCTTTTCTTGGTTCTTTAAATCACCAATGGGCTATGCAGAAAATACAAATAGGCGGTCATAAACGGAAGTAATGATGGACACATCCTGGAAATGCTACTTTGAAATGTAGAGGTAAAAAATTCTTGAAAATATAAGCAGCTAGAAATTAAAAATTACATACACAGTTGAGGTTTAACTATTTGTTATTAATGAATTCATAATCCTCACTATAATACTTGATTATATTTTCAGCCTGAAAGAGAGCAGTATTAACTGAGATTAAAAAACAAAACAAGGTGATACAACCAGTTAGTCCCATTAGAACCATATCCCCACATTAACTATTTCTAAATTTAAGAAACAAATCCTGTTTCTTCCATCAAGTAGCCTTTTTTAAATCTAGAAATAGAAATATTTTGAGTATATGCTTGCAGTGTTTTACCTGCTATTAGGAAATATGCCTGCAATATTGCCAGTGAGCCATTCCTTTTGTTTGTTTTATCCCTGTGGTGTGTGTGTGTGTGTGTGTGTGTGTGTGTGTGTGTGTGTTACCATACTCTATCTCACCTCCCCTTAATGTCAGGATTCCTTCCTTTACCCTAGTGGGTTAATTTCACATAAGCCCTTAGTGCGAGCTGTGCCTGTCAGTATTTCACATTGTGGTAATTCTTCGTCTGAAAGAACAAAAGAGTGGCATGAGTTTAATATTCTAAAAGAAGATCTTTGCTGTAAAAGGAAGCAAATCCTGGCTACTGACTAAGGCAAGCCTCTGTCACAATGACCCAACCCCAATGTCAACTTTCCAGAAGCTTTATGCCCAATTTAATATCACACACACACACACACACACACACACACACACACACACATTGCTAGATTGTGGTGGTTGGCTGGAATTCCAAAATAACACTTTGTTTCTAGTATTTTATAAATTGAATATTTGGATGTCTGCTCAGCTGGGATTATATATTTGTGGGGCTGTAAATCATCTTGAAATGTGGGCAATAGAGGATCAGTCTAGAGAACCGGAAGGTAGGACTAGAATTTCATGAAGGACTCCGAGATCATGTAATAACAGAAGGAACAGTTATAATTTTTGTTACACCCTTTCAGTGCATTATCTGAAATCCTTGCTCAGCCCTGCACATATATTATTACTTCAGTTTCATGGTGATGTCCAAAACTGTCCAATCGCTCATCCTGGGTCACAAATAGTTTCACTGGAGTGGTTGGGCCTTCATTATATATCCATCTGACATTAATAACAAACGTTTGACCAATCCAAGGATGACATAGTCACACGTTTGTGAAATAATATAGAAAGTGCTAATGTGAGAATATGATTATGGAGAAGAGATGTCTTGGCCTGATTTTTGTGTGGGACTGAGGGATTAATGAGTAACATAGTTCTTTGTCCAAATCACTTATAAATTGCTACTTGCAGGAGTGGGAGGGTCTTCAGAGGATGATTGTTGCTGTTGGATTGGGTCTCTGAAGTGTAACAGAAAATAACTCGAGATATTCTGTGCCTTTGGGGATAATTAGAAATTGGATCTGGACAATAAAAGAGGCCTCCATTCAAGGATGACTTGAAATGAGTAAATGGAACTCATGTACAGAGAGTGCCTTTCAGAAAACAACTCATCTAAACGCCTCATTTTACACAATGAAAATGAAGTTCCAGAGTTAAAACAGTCTTTGCCTGTCATTCTATAGAGACTCTTCCTAGAACATCTCGTTCCCTGTTGTGTATACATTCTCCATTTCATTTGCAATTTCTCAATGGTAATTGCAAATAGGTGTGTGTGACTTGGAAAATGCCCCAAATCAGTGAATGTGAATTAGGTATCTTCAGAGAAAAACCCTTGAGCATTAAGCAAACCTCTTGCCCACAGCCTCCTTCCCAGTAAAGCTTTCCAGAAGCAATTCTGAAAGGTCACTGCACTCTGCAAGGTGCCGTCGGGAGCCTGCTCAGATGGAGGGGACCAGGCATAAATGTCCAGCACTAGACCAAGTCAGTTTCAGGAGCAGGACTGGTTAACAGAAGAAGTGTGTTCTGAATCATGATGTGCAGGTTCAGTTAGCACCTCCTCTGGGAGTTCGAACATGCGGTCGAGGGGGACAAAAATCACCTTTGAGTGGTGCCCCGAATCTGTTGTTGTGTCACACCAGCACAGCCAAGGGTTCGGCGAACCTGGGGAAGGGCGGTGAAGGATGAAGAAAGAGACAGACAAGAGAATAAGCTGGGTCCAGGTGGATCTTCTTTGTTTGGCTGAAGCAACAGAACAGATCCAGACTGCAAGCTGAGCCTTTATTTTATAGTCAGGGGTAAACAAGGTAGTTTACAATATTCTTGTAAGTTTCACTTGTTTGGGCAGCACTTGCTGCCCCTCCCACAGCCCATTAGCTACCCAGGAAAGATCTAGGGATCTTCACAAGATCAAGCTTAATTATGCTTGGAGGACTGTGCCCTCCACGCTGGGACTTGTGTATGACTTTGCCAGTAGGGTCAGTCTGAGCTTAACCCTATAACTGCTTTCTCCAGTTGTGAAATTAGAAAGCAGTAGAAGCAGGGACTAGAGGAACTCAATCACCAAATAGCAGATAACTAAGAAAGGATGAAGACTACCGCCAAGACATCAGACAAAAAAAGATGACAAGAAGGGCATTTCTTCTGAAGTCCTACCTATGAGGCCAAGAAAATTTCCTGCTTATACTCAATCCCCAGATAGCAAGAGGTAAATACAGAATTGAGTGAGATAACCTGATTATATCTCTGCCGCTGGCAACTTTGCCTGTGGACGGTGGCATAGGGTTTTTGAGAGAATGGGGACAGTACACACATAGCATTCCTCTGGGAAGCAGCACAGTGGTAACTTCCTAGAAAACACCAATGCTTCATCATTATTATTGTTATTATATTTTGTCTTTCATGGCTAACTAAAATATTTCATTAGAGAAAAATCAAGTCAAATTTAAAACCATGTTCAGACCAACAGCAGAGTTAAATGTGTGTGGTGTTTTCATGAGAAAAGTAGAATACAATTTGACTTTGTTTATAATTTGTAAATATATGTAGCAACTGAGAAAAAAAAATAAGGCTTTTAACATTAGGACTATTAATTTAATAGAAACATTAAGGCACCAAGAATTGTCACATATATTAATGACTTCCATGTTCCCACTTCCAAAGGATATTTTTCACCCTCATTTTATTCTACATCTAATCAGCATTTGTTGTCATCCCTTTATGTATAAAAGTAAACTCCAGAACTTCTGCTTTTTTAAGCTACTTTGGGAAGATATTATGTAAACATATTAAGTGATAGACTGATACTTGACATTCTTTTCTTTCCTTGCCCCATCCTTATAAAAAAATTCCAATTGAACCAAAATGGAGTAAAATATATGATTAAGTTAAATTATTTTTAAATAAGAATAAAATGTTTTTTAGAATTATATAAAGGAGTTTATATGGCTCTAGATTAAATTTGTCATATAAATTAAGAAATGAAAATATTCTCATTTTCTATCGGTGACTTAGTAAAGCTTAGAAATTTGATAGCAAATAATAAAGGTGTATGTTCCATTTAAAACAATGTGTTTTGCATAACAGAATGTGATTTATATGGTCCTATATGCATATTGCATAATTATATAATAGATTAGTGAAGAAATGCATTAAATTTATTTTCCAACATATTATAATTAGAAATGTAAATATCCCAATTAATAATGGAAGGCACAGGAGTGTTGTTACTTTTCAAATAAAAATTAATTTAAATATATTCATGCACTATAAACTGTTGCTGGGTTTCTGTTTAGAGTAATTAGGCAACCATGAAATTAAAGGGAATAATTTGATTACATTTCCCATCACATTGTAATTGTTTTTAGTTGGAATAGGAGCAGTAACAGATAATTGAGTCTTATATTTTCTCTTTCTACTGATTTATTATGATTTTTCAGAACACATTTTATTTTTATTGCTAAATTTGCATGACTAATTCCACATACCTGTTATTTTATTTTAAATACAGTTTGAAAAATAATCAAATTTCTTTGCTTATAGATTTCTGCTAATTGTATGTTTTCCATTTAATTTTTAGAGGGTGCAAAAAGAGTTTTGCTAACTCCTCACCTCATTTTAAGTCTAGGCTCAATTTTCACCTTCCCAGTCAGACCTACCAAGGCCAGCATAGTGAATGATATAACCAGCCCCCAGCCCCACCAACAACACTCCAACAGCCCTTGCCCTAATTTGTTTTTTTTCCCCCTATAGTTTTCATCCCCTTAAAACATACTATATGACTTACTGGTTATTATCTATCTCCCTTCTAGCAAGCTTCTGGAACGATATATTTGTCTTGTCATGAATATGCCCCAGCCTCATTTAACAGTATTTATTTAATGAATTAAAATACTTGATAATAATATTCCATTGTGTTTTAGGCAGAAGGAATGGGCACCAGTTGTCCATCCCATAGGGGCAGACCAAACCTGAGTTTAGCAACCTCAGTACTTGGATTCTGGTGAGGAAAGAATTCAGAACCAAGACCCAAAGTGTAAAGAACATTTATTTGGTAAATTACAAAGGTAGAAAAGTAATTTCTAGAATAAATAGGTTTAGGAAATAATTTATAGAGGTAGAAAGGGCCATTGGAGCTTGGGAGTGAGGAAGCTAATGCTAATGAAGTGGGGGTTGGGGTGTGAGGGGAGGAAGGGAAAGGGGAAGGAGGGAAAGCATGGGCGTGCTCCCAGCAGGGACAGAGCACTGGGACCTCCATCTTAAAGGGTTTAAGGGTGGGGATTTTAGGGGAGGTCCCTGAGGAAGATCAATAGAATACTCAGCAGTTTTCTAGTTGTGTGCTTTCAGGTTGTGGTCTCCACTAACTAATAGGCCTGCACCAGGGAGATCATTATCCAGGGCAGCTGGTCTTGAGATCAGCCAATGACTGGTTTTGTTGCTTATCTAGGCCTAGAGCTGAAATTCAACTGAGGCCTAGATGTTATTTCTAGGGAGGAAAGGTCAGGGGGTCCAAACTGTATGACCAGCGTTATGCTGGGCGAGGAAAAGTCACCCTGGGGCGAGGTCCCCCCTGCAATAGGCTGTCCCTTGCTAGGCACATGGATGTTTTCACCCTGGTGGCCTTGTGTACCTGGACCACTGTCCTTGCTCTGCTCATGTCTGTCTAACTGCCTACAACAATTGGATCACATCTTTTTTATTTATTTATTATGTTAAGACAATCACTAATAAAACAATCAGAGCACTATTGTGAAATAGTATAAATTTTAAACTTGTTTAGAAAAATGGCTGCTCTTTTTTATTTTAATTCTCACCTGAAGATATGTTTATTGGTTTCGGAGAGAGAGAGGAAACATTGATTTGGTAGAGAAACATCAATCAGTTGCTTCCCATGTGTGTCTTGACCAGCGATTGAACCCACAATCTAGGTGTGTGCCCCAACCTGGAAGGGAACCCACAACAGGATGCTGCTCCAACTGAGCCACACAGCCAGGATGGAAAATAGCTGGTTCTTTAGGTAAAATTCTGTCAGTCAATCCTGATCAAATTGAGGAAGAAAAATAATCATGAAGGTCATTTTAGAAGCAGTATTTTAAATGGGACCTATTTATTAATGCTCAAATATATGATATATCTCATTAAGGAAAAAGTAAGATAGAATGCTTTGAAAATGCAGCCTCATTAATTTGTTGATAATTTTAATGGAAGGATAGCTATTAATATTAAGAGTATGTCATGATAGGAAGTCCAGAAAATAGCCAATTTTTCCAAACTATGTCTTCAGGCACTGGTGACATAGATGGTGAATTTGGAAAGCCAAATAATAATAGTTTTCTTTATACTTGCTCAGCTAGCTGGGTGTAGAATTTCACCCCATCAATGAGAGGGTTATTTACAGTAAAATGAACTATTTTTAATGATTATACAGAAATAATCAGGAACTATGTCCTATTTGAGGGGGCAGAGAAAAAAGGATGATGATGATGATGATAATGATGATGATGATGATGTGTGTGTGCGCGTGTGCGTGTGCATGTGCGTGTGCATGTGTGTGAGTATAAATAAGTGCATGTGTGTCTGCATACATACAGTATCCTAGAATTTGGTAAAGAATTTATAACCTGCCTATGACTCAATCTGAAACTTTTAGAAGTGAAAATTGCCAGTTCTATCTGAGAGGAAAAACATCTGCCCCTTCCATTCTTAATTTTAAGCCTAGCCCCTGACAAGCAGGAATGTGTGAAAGGAAGTTGTTGATTTGTACACTCGGGTGCAGTGTAGTGTCTGCAGTGACATGCAGTTACTATGCAAAAAATCCAGAAAGTGCCAAACCACACTCATGATTCTCAGTATTTGTACATCCTGTGGCTTCTTCATTTCTGAAATTTATTTAGTAATTAGAAGCCTGGTGCACAGATTTATACACTGGTGGGGTCCCTTGGCCTGGCCTGTGGAGATAGGGCTGAAATCCTCTGGGTCCCTGATTGCAAGAGGGTGTTTCTCAGCTGCTGCACCCTGGGATCAGGCTCCCTCCTCTCTGGCTCCAGGTGTGACATTCAAGAATTGCAGCTGCAAAGTCACCACAGCTTGGCAGCTCCTGTGTTGACCGTCTGCCCGCTGGTGGTCAGTGTGAGTCATAGCTACTGGTCGGACAGTTGCCTAGGCTTTTATATATATAGATACCTACCACGTTTCCCCTAAGTATGAGCAACAGCAGCCTTGAAATGAAATGTTCTGTGTGTTTGTCTCAGCTGTACTAAGGAAGAATAGATTGTAGAATAATCTTTCCAACTCTTCAGCCAGATTTGGAGAAAAAAAGATCTCTCAATGGTAAATTAGTTGGAGGGAGCTGTCACAGGGGAAAGTATTGGTGTAGTTCCAAGTGGCAGTAGTAAAAGGAAAATCCAGTAAAATGAAACTGGATTAAGCCTGAGAAAGGACCCTGCAAATAAATATTTTAAATACCCTTATGTAGTTTGCCATTATCTCTAACATTCCATGTTACTGACACCAGCCCGATGCATAAATTTATTTTATTTGTCTGTAATTTGTGTTAAGGGAACTATTTGGACAGTATGAACCCATTGCAGGCCACACAAATGAAAACTTTAGGTAGATAGAAGTAACTAAGATTCAGAAGAGAAATAAATAATTACCGTGTATGTCTCTAGAATTATTACCAATTACTTGTTACCAGAACTTAATTACTGTATCAGCTGCATACATTTTAGAGGAGAAAAATCAAATGGGCTCTGCACAGAAAAATATGCATGAATTATAAATTCTTCAAAGAAATGCAAATGATTCTAACTGATCAAGTGTGAACTTTATCACATTCTGAATACCTGTTTTTTCCCCAATATTGGTATTCTTCCCCCAGGGCACAGAGAGTGCAAAAACCAAGAGTAATAATCTTGCTGCTAAAGAAGATAAGCTTTGTCCCTGAGCCTTACTGAGTGTCAGTTGACATTCAAGCCCATAACTGCTTGCCATTTCCCGCCACTCTCCACCTCCTTCCAGGAAGTGCTGTGAAGGACAGGACTATTTTCCCTGGCAGCCACTTAAAAGTTTCTGTGACCTGGAAGGCTCTTTATTTTGCCACCTGCAGCCTTGGTGCTGGCAGCGCTGGCCGAGATGGGAGAGAAGGGGATTTCTACCCCTGTTTATACCTCCTTAATTAGCCAGATTGGAGAATTTGCAACCTTGATTCCTTTCTCAAAAACCATGAAGCAGGTCATAACAGGCTTGGCTGAGCCCAGTGTAGCTGCCAAATCTCCCACAGCTCACAACTTCCCAGCAGTCAACAAGCATGTGGCTTCAGATGGCAGGCACTTAGCGGAGTCCCTTCGGTTGGAAATTTCTTTCTCTGCATAGCACTGAGTGATCCAAAGTGTTAGAGAGTAATATGTGAAGGTAGAATAGTTTACACATATATTGGTTTTATCCTAAAAACAATCATATGTATTTGTTATCATTTGTATTTAAAGAAAAAACAAAACAGTAAGATGTTTTAGAAGCTTATAAAGGCAAAATTTAAACATACTTGGGTCAACTTTAGAGTCAAACTTGTTTCTAACCTACCTCCCGTGTGTTTTCTAGGTAAACATAACTTGTATCACACAAGGACAGTGCATCTGATTTCTGAGCTCTGTATGATTCACATTCCTATTTCACCATTTCCTTGAAGTCAAACTTAAGAGACTGCTGCCTTTGAAGGTTGATCACTGTGCTCATCTCTTCTCCTAGACAGAGCACAGCTGCCTGCTTGTGCCCATGTACTCCAGCACACTGATGTTTTCCCATCTGTTCTGTTTGATTTTGTAAACATTCAATAGCATCTACCAACCATGACTTTTGTCTGTATCCTAGGCTTCTCTTTCCTCCCAGATGAAACTTAAATTGTTCTACAGAAGATTCTCATCTGGACAATTACCATCTATCACAGGCAAATAAATTTGGAAAGCTTATGTACTAAATGATATTCACATACTTATCACAGGAAACTATAGGTGATATTGTTTTAATTTGGGTTACTACATATTTAGAGAAGGAGAAAACTTCTTAAATTGAATTGACTATTTAAAGCCATAACTTTATAGGACAAGAAAATATTATAAAGAGTACTTCGTTAATTGTACAATTGATAAATTTCAAATTTTTATTTGTATGGTTTGATAATATTGTTTTATCACATCAAGGCTACACCTTAAATATTGCTTGAGGGATTTCCTCAATTTCATTTTTCTCTTTTCTCTCTAATATGTCTGCAGTTTTACAGATAGAAAACAAAAGGATGTGTTTAAATTATGGCTAGTAATTTAACTAATTTATTTATTTTATTGCTGTATAGTTTTATGTTCACATCTTTGTCTACCTGTAAACTCCATTCTCTTTAAGTGAGTTGTCCATTGATGTATGCTATTCCCAATTTTATTAAATAGTGCAGCACTGACAGCAGTTTCTGAATGTTAAAATTTGTTTCTAATGTGTGTGATTTTTTTTGGCATTGGAAACATTAATAAGTAAACTTCCTTGAATTAAAGGACATGTTTATTGAAATTAAAAAATACTAATTGAGGTTTAATGATTAAGACTATTGCATTGATCATGGACTGTCTTGGTCAGGTGTGAGCAACATGTGCAAACAGGCTTTCATCATGAACTGAGCAATTAAGGAAAGGTGAGTTTATTTGATTTTTTAAATAATTATTAATGTTAGTCTTGATCCTCATCATAAAATATGCAAATAAAAACCATATGGGATATTATGCTACACCTATCAATTTAGCAAAAATTGCTAAATTTGGTAACGTATTATGTTGTCAAGGCTGGGTAGAAAGCAGTATGTTCATGTATTTCTGGTGGCAAAATAAGTAGGCTCCTCCCTGAAGAGAAATATTTGTCATTATCTATCAATATAACAAATTTATGTACCCTCTGACCAGCAATTACACTTATGGGAATTGATATTTCAGATTCTCTGAGCACATGTGCAAAAGATAAATGCTCAAGTCAGTCATTGTGGCATTGTTTTTAATAGCAAAGAAATGGAAACAACCCAAATGTCTATCAGCAGAGGATTACTTAAATACATTACAGCACATCAATATGAAATAATATTGGCCAGCCCCAAGGAAGAATCAGAAAGGATTCTATTCACCTATTTGGAAAAATTACACTTTATATTATAAGATAAAAAAGGGAGGTATAATATAGCATATGTTATATGTTAATTTTATTCATAAAGGTGAAAAGTCAGTATATATATTTGCATCTCCTGCATTTTCATATGGATAACTGTAGAAAACACTTATGTACATACAAAAAAAGTTGTTATCTAATGGTGGTTGAATGGGATACGGAAAATACACAACAAAATGAGGAATGAAATTGCTGCATTATTCCACTTTGTTAGAACTTATTAAATATATTACTTATTATACACACACACACACACACACACACATGCACACTAAGACTAGAGAAAAATTAAATATATTACTTATTACACACACACACTCAACTAAGACAGAGAAAAAATTATCAGAACAATTGTGGTAACCCTTGTTACTAAAACTGAGCAAAGAGCTCAGTCCATGAAAATTTCTGTTATGATGGAAATATTTGTAGCTTGATTGGGGTGATGGTTTCAAAGGTATATATTTTGATAAAATCCCCTATGATTGGTATACTTTAAATTGATGTAGCTTATTAAGTTAAATTATACCTCAATAAATTTAGTTAAAATAATTATTTTCTGAACTTCCAGAAATAATAATCCTATATAATAAAGAGGTAATATGCAAATTAAATGCCATGCACTCACAAGATGGCTGCCTATGACCAGGCCAGCAGGAGGGTTAGTGAGGAATGACCTGAATGAGCAGGCTGCGAGGGGCAACCAGGCCAGCAAGGGGAGCAGTTGGGAGCGATTAAGCCGGCCGGGGGGGGGTAGTGAGGGGCTACTAGGCCAGTCAGGGGTCAGTTGGGAGTGACCAGGTTGGCAGGGCGGGACAGTTAGGGACAACCAGATTGGCACATGGTGGCAGTGTGAGGCAACCAGGACAGCAGGGGGAAGCAAGGGGTGACCATGCCAGTGAGGGGGGGGGCAGTTAAGAGCAACCAGGCTGGCAGGGTGGGTAGTTAGGGCAATCAGGCTGGCATGCAGAGGCAGTGAGGGGCAATCAGGCCAGCGTGGGCAGGCAGTTAGTGATGACCAGGAAGGCAGTAGGTGAGTGATTAGGAGCCAGCAGTCTAGGATTGTTAGAGATCAGGCTTAAACCTGTAGTCGAACATCCCCTCAGGGGGTCCCAGATTTGAGAGGGTGCAGGCTGGGCTAAGGGAAACCCTGCATGCATGAAATTTTATGCACCAGGCCTCTAGTTATTGTATAGTAAACTAGAGACCCGGTGCACAAAATGTGTGTACTCAGGGGAGTCCCTCAGGCTGGCCTTCATCTTCTGACAGTCTGGAAGACCCCATATTGATGCCCCATAAAGGGAGGCCCTGGTTCTGTGATTGATGGCAGCCAGAACAAAGGGAGGCCCTACCACCCTGCCCAGGCTCTGTGATCCCTAATGCACAGAAGGAGGCCTTGCCCACCCTTCTGGGACTCTGCAATCAATCACAGAGCAGAAGAGGCCCTTCCCACCTGGGCTGGGGTCTGCCATTCATCACTACCCACAGGGAGGCCCTGCCCGCCCTGCTGAGGCTCTGTGACGTAGGCCCTAACCATCTGGCCTGGCCTCCAACATTGGTCATCACCCACAGGGAGGCCCTGCCTGCGCTGCCTACCCTGCCAGGGCTCTGTGATCAATGCTGTGCAGAGGGAGGCCCTGCACACCGGCTGGGGTTCTGTGATGGGCCCTCCCAGCCTTGGAGACTTGTCTTGCCCTCACAGCTGTAGCTTTGTCCAGAAGGACATCCAGAAGACATCCGGTCTATCCAGTCTAATTAGCATGTTACCCTTTTATTAGTATAGATTATAGAGAACATCCCATCAAATAAACATGACCTTCAGTAGCTATTTTCACAAAATGAAAGTTATTTTTCTATGTGTGTGATATTAAGTCACATAAGAAGACATTTCTAAACAGTATTAAGGTAATCTGAAATGTTGTATACTTTATTAGTTCTCAGAAAAGGGTGTTCAACTAAGTATCCTGTCCCTCTTAACATGATTAATTTTCTTCAGATAATTTATTACCATCTGACATACTATATATTATCTGTCCTCTTTCTTTAGAATGTGAATTCCTTAAGGACTATGACTTTGTTCAACTCACTGCTTAATCTTAGCATCTGATGTGCTCAGCATGTAGTAGGCACTGTATAAATACTCATTTAATTACTTCTTAATAAATGGATTAAAATATCTTATAAACAAAACTCTTACAAAGTTGCCATGTTAGAGAGTCAAATTCTCTCTCATTATCTCTAAATAGCCAGGATTTAATCCAGCATTGGAATCATCTTGTCTTTGGTTGAGTGCCAGAGGAAGTGGTTGGACAGTGTTTATTTACAAGGGGTAAAAAAGAAATACAAAAACTTTACTGGAATTACATCTTTAGCAATAGAAGGTATTTTCCCTAGGATATATGAAAGTTGAGGCTGGCAGAGATAGCAGACTAACTTTTTTCCCCCCAGCTCACATCTGGACATAAACTTATTAAACAGCAGATTTTCTGGACACCATAAAGTATTTAACTTGCTAGAGCTCTCTCATGTGTAGTCTCTAGATGTGTGTGTGTGTGTGTGTGTGTGTGTTTCCATTTCTATTGTTGTTTCATTTACTTTGTTTTGTTGTGTGTATGTATGTGTGTATGTGTGTATGTGTGTGTGTGTATTTGATGTGTTTGCTGTTTTTGTGCCTGTCCCAAAATTTGAATTTGTGCATGTTAAGAATGTATAATAAAAGAACTTTACTACAAATTTCATGATCATCATGTATTTTGTTTTATTCATTCCATTGTATATTCAAAATAATTTTATCAAGACCTACTTAAAGCCAGGTACTGGTGTAGGCACAGAATAATCAGGGGATAGAGGATATTGGTCCTGTAATTGAGAGCTCACATACTTATGAAGGAGACTGACATATTCTTAAAAATATACTATAGGCCCAGAGCATGAAATTCGTGCACCCTCTTGAAGTCCAGGACCCCTCAGAGGATGTCTGACTGCTGGAGTAGGCCGGATCCCTAAGCAGACAGTTGGACATCTCTCTTGCAATCCGGGATCCACCTGCCTGTTCACTCCTTACCACTCCTTAGCACTGCCACAGAAGTGGGAGAGGCTCCCACCACCACTGCTGCACTTGATCCTGACTTCTGGCTCAGTGGCACTCCTTCTGTGGGAGTGTATTGACCACCAGGGGCAGCTCCTGTGTTGAGTGTCTGCCCCCTGGTGGTCATTGCACATCATAGTGACCGGTCATTCTGCCATAATGGTTGCTAAGGCTTTTATTATGTAGTTGTAATCAAGAAATGCTGAATGCTAAGGTGATACACAAAGTCTATTAGAGGTTGAATTTTTTCTCAGTGTTTGACAAAATATTAACACTTTACCTGAATGATGGTGAGACACTACTTTCAGTAGTATGGACCTGGGAAAGCTCTCTGAAAAGGATATCTTTCTGAAGACATTAAAATGAAGGTGTAGTCATTGTGGAGATTATTTTGAAAATGTTTACAGTGAATAAAAATTAAAGCATAATAAACCTTAGTTTGGAAAGAAGTTCATAGGTTTTAGAAAGATATTGTGGCTGGTGTGAAGGGAATGAAGACAGAAAGTATTAGGGGATATCCTAAAGGTAGGTAAAGTCACTTGGTTTTGGATTTTCCATGGTAAGGCATTTTAATTTTATTTTAAATGTAGTGGGAAACTATCCTAGGTGAGAAGTAGAGAGATATAATCTGGTGTGTGTGTGTGTGTGTGTGTGTGTGTGTGTGTGTATGTGTGTGTTAAGATCACTCTAGTTATTATGTGGAAAATAGACTTTAAAAGGGAGGAGTGAAAGTCTCAGAGTCTTGTTCAATTTTTCAAGTACTCATGAGAAAAATGGTCGACTTGCTTTGTATAAGTTAGGGTGTCAGTCAGGAACAATGAGAAGTGTTTGAGCTTAGTTATGTCTTGAAGCTAGAGTAGATATTCTACTGAGTAATATGTGGGATATAAGGAAACAATAGGAATTATAAATGCCTCTTATTTATCATTGAATAGATATTAGTTTACATATGGGTAAAAAAGCTGTTGAGTCTTCTTTGGTTATAAGTTTAATATGCCTATTGGGCACCAAAGTGTTAAATAGAAAATTGGAAAGAAAAAAAATAAGTTAGATATTAGCAGAAAGTCAGTGCCAGTAATACTAATGTAGAATTCATCAATTAATAATATTAATAATCTTATCAATGTAGGATTTATAGATGCCATTGTAGAGCATGAGACTGTAAGAGATCACCTAGAAAATAAAAGAAGCTAGACAAAACAAGTGGTTAGAGGCTTGAGTCATTGTTATTCCATCATTTCGTGGTTTGGGAAGAGAAAGTAGGTTCTACAAAAACTTTACAGAAAAAGAAGAGCATTAAGACATAAAAGGTATTGAATCCCCTAAGTATCTGTGCCCTCAGGTTCATTGTAGCCATATTCTAATAGCCAGGACAGTGAAACAGTGTAAGTGTCCATCAATGAATGAATAGATTTTAAAAAGTGATATAGAAACATGATAAAATATTATTCAGCCATAAAAAACAAGGAAATCTTGCTATTTGCTACAACATGGATGGACTTTGAAGGCATTATGGTATGTGAAGTAAGTCAGAGAAAGAAAAAAAAATACTGTATAATCTTATTTATGTGTGGAATCTAAAAGGGCCAAACATGTAGAAACACAGAGTAGATTGTGGTAGTCAGGAGCTGAGGGATAGGAAAAATGGGGAGATGTTGGTCAAAGAGTATAAACCTCCACTTATAAGATGAATAAGAAGCTCTAATGCATAGCATGGTGACTATAGTTAACTAGAGGCCCGGTGCATGAAATTCATGCACGAGGGTGTGTGTCCCTCAGCCCAGCCTGCACCCTCTCCAATCTGGGACACCTTGAGGGATGTCTGACTGCTCGTTTAGGCCTGATCCCTCTCATAATCTAGGACTGCTGGCTCCCAACTGTTCACCTGCCTGCCTTTCTGATTGCCCCTAACTGCTTCTGCCTTCCAGCCTGATCACCCCCTCACCACTTCCCTGCTATCCTGATTGCCTCTAACTGCCCTCACCTGCAGGTATGGTCACCCCCAACTGTCCTCTCCTGCAAGCCTGGGTCTTACTCAACTGCTTTTCCTTGCAGGTCTATTTGCCCCCAATTTCCCTCCTCTGCTGGCCTGGTTGCCCCTATCTGCCCTCCCATGCAGGTCTTGTCCCTCCCAACTGCCCTCCCCTGCTGTCCATCTTGTGGTGGCCATCTTGTGTCCACATATTTTTATCTCATGGAAGAAGCCATCTTGTGTGTTGGAGTGGTGGTCAATTTGCATATTACTCTTTTATTAGCTAGGATTACATAGAATAAAGGTCTGATACACGTGTGGGAACCAGCTGATTTGTCCTGAAGGTTGTCCCAGATCAGGGTGGAGGTTCACTTGGAGTATGAGGGGAGGGGGGGCCTGGGCAAGAGGCCTGTGGTGGTTTACAGGCTGGCCACACCCCCTGGCCTCCCAAGTAGAGGCCTTGGTATCTGGGATTTATTTATCTTATATAATTTAAACTTTGTAGCCATGAGTAGAGGCCAGGGCAGGCCAGGAATTTTAGCTTCCTCCATCACTGGGGAAACCCAAGCGTCCTGCTCTCTCCATGGCTGCAGCCATCTTGGTTGGGTCAATTTACTTGCTCCTGATTGGCTGGTGGGCATAGCAGAGATATGGTCAATTTGCATATTACTCTTTAATTAGATAGGATAATACTACCTTATATACTTGAAAAGAAGATCTTATATATTCACACAACAAAAGAGAAAAAGGTATGTAGTAATCATCCCACAATATATGTTCATCAAATTATCACCTTAAAATTACACAATGTTATATGTCAATTAAATTTCATTAAAGCTGAAAGAAAGAGATAGAAGAAAATAAGACAAAATGAAAACAACAAACAAACAAACATCAGTGAATGAATATATTTCTCTAAAAGCTAAAAAAAGTTTATATGTTGAGTTTGAAAAATGAAAATGGAATGAAACCAGATATTGGTGTCTGTCATTTAAAAAAATTAAATTACAGTTGACATACACTACTATATTAGTTTTATTCATACAACCACATTATTAGGCATATATATATATATATATATATATATATATATATATAATCTGACAAAATAGTTACTTTAATAAATATAGTACCCATCTGATACCACAAATAGTTATTAAAATATTATTCCTTGTATTTTGTGTGCTATACATTACATCCTGGTGACTATTCTGTAACTGTCAATTTGTAATCCTAAATCCCTTCAACTTTTGCAGCCATCCCTCCAATCCTTCTCCCATCTGGCAATCATAAAATATTCTATGTATGTGCAACATGGTGCAAAAGTAGGCTTGCAGTTATAAAAATGCAAAACATGGAGTTTATTCTTATATTTTATTTATTATTTTCCGTTTCTGTTCTGCTTGTTTGTTTTTGAGATTTGACATATAAGTAAAATCATCTAGCATTTGTCTTTCTCTGTCTGACTTATTTCATTTGTCATAATATCCTTTTGATCCATCCCTGTTGTTTACACATGGCAAGACTTCATTTTTTTATGGTTATCGTATTCCATTGTATATATACATCACTTCTATGCCCATTCATCTATGATGGATACTTAGGTTGATTCCATATTTTGTCTATCCTATATAATAAAACCCTAATATGCAAATCGACTGGTTGCTATGACATGCACTGATCACCAGGGGGCAGATGCTCAGTCCAGAAACTACCCCCTAGTGATCAGTGCACTCCCACAGGGGGATCACCACTCAGCTAGTAGCTGGGCTCACAGCTGTCAAGCAAAGTTGGCAGGAGCCTCTTCTGCCTCTGTGGCAGCACTAAGGACTCCAGAGAGAGTGGGCCTAAGCCAGCAGGTGGACATCCCCTGAGAGGTCCCGGACTGTGATAGGGCACTGGCCAGGCTGAGGGACCCCCTCCCCCAAGTGCACGGATGTCGTTCACTGACTGGGCCTCTAGTATATCATATAAAAGGTAATATGCTAAGGGGTGTCCCTCAGCCTGGCCTGCACCCTCTCCAATCCGGAATCCCTCTTGCAATCTGGAACCACTGGTTCCTAACCACTCACCTGCCTGCCTGCCCGATGCTCCTAAATGCTCTCCTGCTGGCCTGATGGTCCTAACTGCTTTCCCATCCTGGCCTGATCACCCTAACTGAATAACTCCTCTCCATTGCCGGCTTGATCACTCTAACTGCCTATCTGTGCTCCCCTCTTGGCCTGATCCCCCTAAAGGCCAGGGACACACACAGGCCAGCATCACATCAGTGCTGGGGACACATGCTGGCAGTGTCATGTTAGTGCTAAGGAGGCCTCCATGTGCCTCCATCAGGGGCTGCCCCCTGGCCATGTTGCACAGAGACCCTCCTGGTGATGGCAGTCCCTGCCCACCTGCTCCTGCTGCACATGCTACCTGCTGAATTGTCCTTATGTGATGGTGTCCCGGCCAATTTGCATATTTCTCTATTATTAGTATAGATATAAAAGACTAAGTTGACTTTTGCATGTGTTATACATATAAAGCTCTCACTGATGCCAACTGCATGCATGCATTTCTATTTGTCATTGTCGATAGTGAATTTGATTGACACTTCTATTATAAAGAAAGGGTGAATAATGATATTGAAATATTTCTTCTAGTTTCATCCATGCTGTTGCAAATAGTAAGAATTCCTTTTTTACTGCAGTATATTTCTCCATTGTGTAGATGTACCTCAGTTTTTTTAATCTGCTGATGGGAACTTAAGCTGTTTCCAAATCTTAGCTATGGTAAACTGTGAATTAAAAAAAAATACTTATATATATATTTATTCTAATTAATTTCCTTTCAATGTGCATTAATCTGTGCACCAGGCCACTAGCTGTAAATAACGATACACTAAACATACACTATGTATATGTTTGTCTGTTTTTTTTTAATTTAGGGTTATTTTTATTATTGTTCTTGTTTCTGTTGTCGTTTTTATAAATGCCCAGAATTGGAATTGTTGGGTCTTTCTATGTGTCTTGAGATAGATTTGTCTTAAATTCTACTTTTTCTAGAAGAAGCATTGCCAACCTAGATTTTTTGTTTTGTTTTATTTCCATTTTCATGAAATATCTTTTACCACCCTTTTACTTTCTTTTTAAAAAATATATATTTATTGATATTTCACAGAGAGGAAGAGAGAGAGATAGAGAGCTAGAAACATCAATGAGAGAGAAACATCAACCAGCTGTCTCTTGCTCACCCCCTACCAGGGATGTGCCCGCAACCAATGTACATGCCCTTGACCGGAATCGAACCCGGGACCTTTCAGTCCGCAGACCAACGCTCTACTACTGAGCTAAACTGGTTTCGGCAACCACCCTTTTACTTTCTGAAGTGAATCTCTTGTGGATAACATATGTATGGATCTTGTTTTGTTATACATTCCGTCACTGCATGTCTTTTGATTGTAATTTAATCTACTTGCATTTAAAGTAATTGTTGACAGATATTTATTGCCATTTCATTATTCGTATTTTTAATTTTCTTCTCCTCAAAGAAGACTCTTTAACATTTCATATTAGACTGGTTCAATGATTATGAACCAGTTATGAATCTTTAGCTTTTCCTTATCTGGGAAGCTCTTTATATATCTCTGATTATAAATGATAGCTTTGAAGGGGAGAATAATCTTGGTTGTAGGTCCTTGCTTTTTATCACTTTGGATATTGCTTGCCAATTCCTTCTGGCCTGAAAATTTTCTGTTAGGAAATCAGCTGGCAGTCTTACTAAGCTCCCCCATAGGGAACTAGCTGCTTTTCTCTTGCTGATTTTGAGTCTCTCTTTGTCATTAACTTTGGGATTTTAAATATGATGTGTTTTGATGTGGACCTCTTTGGCTTTATCTTGCTTAGAACTCTCTGCACTTCCTGTATTTGTATGTCCATTTATTTTTCCCCCCAGCTGGTTAGGGTTTTTTGTTTGTTTGTTTGTTTTTGTTATTGTTTTTAATTCCTTGCTATCTCTCTTCTCTGTTCAGCAACCCTATGATATGAATGTTGGTATGCTTGAGGTTGAACCAGAGGCTTCTTACACTATCCTCATTTTTTGGAATCTGTTTGTTTGTTTTGTTTTGTATATTTGTTGTTATCGCTTTTATGATTCGGTGTTTTCTACTTCCTTTTTTTCTACACTACTGATTTGACCTTCAGCTTCATTTACTCTACTATTAATTTCCTGCAATGTATTTTTTATTTCTGACTGGTTCTTTTTTATGGGTTTCATGTCCTTTTTAGTGCTGTTGGACTTCTCACTATGTTCCTTGAGCATCCTTATAACCAGTATTTTTACTTATGTAACTGGTAGATTGCTTGCCCTCATTTCATTTAGTTCTTTTTCTGGAGATTTCTCCTGTTCTTTCATTTGGGGTCTGGTTCTTTGTCTCCTCATTTTGGCTGCTTCCCTGTGTTACTTTCTATGAATTAGGTAGAGTTGTTATTTTTTTAGACTTGGTAAACTGACCTTATCTATTAGGTGTCCTATAGAGCCCAGTGATACAGCCCCCTCCCCCAGCCCCCCACCCAGACACCTGAGCTGAGCAGGTCAGGTGTGCCCCTTATGTGAGTTGTGTGCACTGTTGCATTGTAGTTGAACCTTGATCACTGTTGCCTCCTTAATGGGAGCTATTTATCTCATAGTTGATAAATACTACAAGGACTGGCTATGGCCACTGTGGAGGATCAGAAGTTTAGGGGCCCAACCCACAAAACAAGATGGGGGCTTTGGTGTCACTTAGTCTGTCATTTGTTGAGGTAGTTGGGTTGTAATCTATCATGGTATGAAGCTGTCCAACAGATTCACTGGATTTGGGGCCTCCCAGGAGATAGAAGGTCAGCCACCATCGGTGCCCTGACCCAGGCCACCAGGCACGAGCTACAGAGAGATGCACAGATGGCTGCTACTTGTACTGGGCTCGGAGGTTCCTAGAAAACACCAAACTGAAAATTTAAGCTGACTGCCAGGTCTGGGGCCACCCAGCAAGACGTGTACAGTATGCATAAGTCAAATTCTGCTTCTTTGGAAAATTTTGGGAAAGTCTAAAGCATGAGGCAAGAGAGGCCATTTGTATGGAAAAGCCTTGAATGGGCTTGCAAATTGGGTGGGGTGGGGACTCAGAAAAGGCCAAACAGTGATAGACAAGTTTGATGGATACTCAGATATGGTGCCTGCCTGATAGATTTGAGAACAATGGCTTCTGCCAGTAGTTATGTCTGGGAATAAGTCACCTGTCCAACCTTCACCAAAAGCCAGATAATTCAGTTCTTCTCTATATATTCCTGGTGCCTTTCAGGCTGCTGCCCTAATGCTAGAGCTCAGGAACAAGTAAATTGGAGTAAATCCATGTGTAAACCCATTATGAGGAAAATCAGAAGCTTACTGTTTCACTAGCCACAATGTCTGCTGAGTTTTGCAGCCAGAGGTTATGTGAACTTTACTTCCCATCCCTAGAACCCTGGGCTAGGGCTTCTTATGTGTGGCTGGGGCCCCTCAATCTTCAGGGGTTATTTTGTAGCTGAGATATCTCTCCTGATTTCTATCTGCCACATGTGGGTGTCAGACCAACCCATTCTGAGTCTATGCCCCTCCTACCAGTGTCATTGTGGCTTTTTCTTAAAAAAGATGTGGTACATTTACACAATGGAATACTACTCAGACTTAAAAGGAAGGAAATCATACCCTTTGTGACAGCATTGATGTCTCTGGAAAGCATTATGCTAAGTAAAATAAGCCATTCAGAGAAAGGAAAGTACCATATAATTTTACTCATATGTGGAACCTAATGATAAAAATAAACTAACAAGAAAATAGATACAGACCCACAGACAGAGAACAGTCTGACAGCTGTCAGGGAAGAGGGTTTGAGGGGTTGGATAAGATAGAAAGATTGAGAAAAAAGGAAACAAAGGAAAAAAAACATTTCATGGGACACAGACAACAGTATGGGAATTGCTGGAGGAAGTGGAGTGGAGGGAGGTGAGAAGGGTAAGAGGGGAATAAATGGCAATGTATGGCAATAAATGGTGGTGAAGACAGTATACAGTTGATATGTTATGGAATCATGCACTTTAAGCCTATATAATTTGTTAACTGTTATCATCCAATAAATTAAATAAAAAGAAAAAAATAGAAATAAATTCTTAGTTATAGAACTTCTATTCACCTAGAATTCAGGCATTCTGAATCATGGTTGTTCTATAATTTTGTTGTAATTTAGTTGCTGTTGTGGGAAGTTTTAAGTACCATGGTTACCTGTGTCACCGTCTTGACCAAAACCTCTCTCTCAATGTAAAGAGATTTCTGTGGACTGTCAGAGGTTTATATCTAACTAGAATGCACTGTTGAAAATGAAGATAACTGGAGGCAAACATTTTAGATAATTCTTTCAATAGTTTTGTCTTAAACGGGAGATAGAAATGTTTGTGTTCCAGTTATCTATTGATTTGTAGAAAAACATTGCCAAATTCTGCAACTAAAATCAAATAATCATTACATTCTACCTCCAGAATCACAGCTGAGAGATGGACTGGTCTGATGGGTTCATATAGCTTCATTCACATCTCTGGTAACTCAGCAGGGACTTTGGGAACAATTAGGTCAGCTGTGGCCCTCTTCCCCTCCATGTAAACAACTTGAGACTTCAGGAGGATGGTCAGGCTTTTCATCTTATAGCTCTGGGCACCAAGGGTATGCATCCCAGGAAACAAGAACAGGGACCTACCAGTCTCTTACAGCCTGAGCCCAGAAACTTGTGCAATGTCATTTCTGTGATATTTGGTTGATCAAGGTATGCACAAAGACTATCCAGATTAAAGAGTAGAAACATAGACCCCAGCTTCCTATAGCAGAGTAGCTTAATCACTTGTAGGTTGCATTTAGAGAGTGTAAGGGAGGTTTTTTTTCAAGATGGAGAATAGTATATGTGAACATCAATGGTCCCAGCTAAATGTATACTTGGATTTATTTTTAAAGCTTTCTCCCAGGTATCGGTAATGCTGATGCCATCTAACATAGCCTTGACTACATCTCCAGTCTTGCAGTTCCACATCCTGCTCTTTATATTCCAACACTCCTGAGCTATTTTAAATCTATCAGTCCTCTGCTAAATGCCGTATGCATTTCCTTCCATTTTCTTTTTCTTACATGTTGTCTTGCAAATCTCACTCATTGGTCATTTTATAGCCTTAAATTTACTTTCTTTGAAAATATTTCTGATGATTCTTGGTAGACTTGAGCAACCACTACTATTTCACACACCAATACTTGCTCATAATTATACTGCTTTGCACTTTATACCACATTATAAATGTATCTCTTTCATTGTAGTAATATTCTTCAGGGCAGGGAATATATATTTTTTCTTTATTTATTATTTTTAAATTTTTAACTTTATTATTGAAAGTATTACAGATGTGTTTTTCTTTCCAATTGACCCTCTTTACCCAGCAGCCCCCACCCAGAGAATATATTTTTTAATCTATATAGTGCCTAAAATGATAGAAATATTGGAGATATTAATGAATTTCCATGCTAGATTCCTTTCCACATATTTATCTTAACTAAATTCTAAAAGAACAAAGATGTCAAAATCAATTACAGAGAAATGACATTCAAATTTACTCTAGATTAATGGTATATGCTAATATCCTTGTTAAGTTATAATCACAATAATTGAGATTGATTTTCATTTTCTATCTTTTATTCATCATTACTAGATCAGTTTCTTCATAGGTTTCACAGAGTAGGGCTTTTTTGTTGCTTAATGATAATCCAATATTTTCAATGCTTAATCCTTTAGATATATGATATTTGTTACAAGGGTGATAATAAGAAATAATAAGATAGCTATAAAAATTCATTTCAAATATAAGAAAAATGGTTGAAAATAATGGTTGAATGTTACCATACTCATAACGATGTTAATAAAAAATGTTCATCACTCAAGTAAAAGAACTTATTTTATATATATATATATATATATATATATATATATATATATAATTGATTCTAGTTTTCTTTAATTGCAATTTATTTTCTTAGGCTATACAGTTTTCAAAAGGGCACTACAGGAGATTTGCTAATTTTTCAGCTATATATCTAAGCACCAATAGAAATATACCAGATATTTTACATTTTCTATTACTTAGATAAAGGCAGTCAGAGTCCAGAAAAGAACTACAGATACATATTTAAATTAAAATTGTCTAATAACAAAAGTGTTTATTTATTCCTTTTATCATCATATTTAAAAATTTTAGCAAGAGGTAAATGGAAAATGAAGGAAGATGCTTTTCCAAGATTTAATTTATAATGCTATTAAGAAAAATGGACAGGTTTCAAGTCATTATAAATCCATTTTGGTTTAATTGGAAATTGGCAGTATCAATAACACAGTGCATTAAACTTCAATTATTAAAGAAACAAAATGTAAATTATAAAAAATTCAAAAATTTTATTGCATAAAGAATAAACATTATATTTTAGTATATATATATATGTATATCACTTTGCTGTCACAAAATTAAAATAATTTTCTTTGCTATTTTGTAAATAATTGTTGCCTTGTAGTTAATAGGTCATACAATTGCAAATATTTATATTTTTCTAATAATTCATTTTTCCTATTGAAATGTTCAACTTTGAAAAATTATTTTAATACTACTAATAGTGTTGTTTTTGCTAATAGCATATGCTCAATATGTTTACTTAATAACATATTTTAATACAACAAACTTATATAATTACAACAAAATATAAATATTTTATAAATTATATAAAAACACATATATTATTTAGAAAAAGACCATAAATATTTTATTGTGGACTGACAAGTATTAGAAATAGTTCTTCAGCCGAAACCGGTTTGGCTCAGTGGATATAGCATAGGCCTGTGGACTGAAAGGTCCCGGGTTCATTTCTGGTCAAGGGCATGTACCTTGGTTGCGGGCACATCCCAAGTAGGTAACCCCAAGTAGGGGGTGTGCAAGAGGCAACTGATCAATGATTCTCCCTCATCGATGTTTCTAACTCTCTATCCCTCTCCCTTCCTCTCTGTAAAATATCAATAAAATATATTATAAAAAAAGAAATAGTTCTTCATAAGTAGTCCATTAATATGTGAGGCCTGATTGAAACTCTGGCACACAAGATATTGTGACATAAATCAAAACTTTAATGGAGAAAATGAATAATATTGCACTTATTCAGAGTTTATGAAAAGGCCAATTTTATGAAATTTACAAGAGTATTCTCTACAATTTTAGGGCTTTTCTATAGAAAGGCAAAGGCAGACTGTCAAATGAAGTTCTACTTATTAATGTTTTTCAGTTGTAATTGTAAAGAATATATATATATATATAGGCAAGTGATAAATCATTGCTAAAATATCAAAATCCCTTTCATCTAAGGCACTAGTATACGATTTTTAAAACTATTTCTATAATTTGAGAAGGATAAAAACACTTTATTATCCATTGCATAATAATATTATCTCCTATCATCAAGAGGGAGGCACATTTCTTAACCCTCTTCAGGTAACATATATCATGTGAGAATACTGCTTCAACCTGTTGAAATTACATAATGGAGACCAGCCTTGAGAATTCCCTGAGCAGCCAAAGCATTTAAGCCACATGAGCAAAATTAAATCTTATTTTATGAACATAAGTGAACCTTAATATAGGTGTAAATGTCTCTGATAATCATAAAAGTGACTGTTTATCTTTCTAAAAATGGTGTGAGATAATCACTTTTACCCAATCCCCCGCCATCTGGAAACCCCAATTGTAATAAACAGTCGTTGTGAAAGTTAAAAAACTTCCTTTTCACTTTATAAGCCATCCTGGAATATCATGCCCCTGAGCTTTATAGCAGCTTTAAGTTTGAAAACTCCAAGTTTGTGAATAATACTCTCTAAAAACCACTTATTGACTTGTTGAATGTAATTTTGTTATTTCTAGATTTCAACAAACTCCAAACTGTTTGTGTTGAGTAGGGCACAAAGCAAAGAACACTCTGCAATATGGCTAACTGTGGCATAAACTACCAGCTAGGCAGTGTGGCCTGACAGAGCCCATAGTTTGTTAGAGTTATCTGTAGGAAGGCACCATATGAAGCCTCTGGCAAGTCCTAAATGATACCTAGGCATTGTAGGCTCCATAATTCTGGTGCAAAGCTATCCCATTTTCAGCAGAAAATCTGCACTCCACTTGAAACACAGCTCCTAGAATGCTATTGAGCTTTGATAGAGACTAGGTGTTTGACCATGTTGCATTAAGTAACCATTTGACTAGAAGCCCCTTTCAGAGCTGAGAACTTTACCCCACCAAATCATAAGATTGAGCTTCCCAGCAGTAATTATTAAGTAATAGGAATGTTGTATTCAGGAATAGCACCAAAAAAACCCAGCAGAAACAATTGTCTCAAACTCCCATTTCACCCATCAGAAGTGCACTGACATTTCTCCCTCAGGTGACACTCATGGTATCAAAGGGAGTTCTCCAAGACAGCTGATAGAGGAGGAGGAACAAACAACAAACAGGTCCTGGGTCATGGTTAGAGTAGAGGGTATGATATTGTGAGTCAAAAATAGACAACCACTGCAGTATAATCTCATTGAAATACAGTTGTAATGGAAATTCTCATAGGGTAAGATTAAGTTGATATACCTGGGTGTCCCCTTTGAATGAAGAGAGATGTGATACAGTAATAGATATATGTTAACTCATGGGTGAATGGCTTGACTGGCTATGTACCTTAGAAAAAAATAAGATTGAGGTTTAGAATAAAGAGGACTTGGAAAAACAAACAAACAAACAAACAAACAAACAAACAAAAACAGCAACATATGTATAGATCTGTGGGATGGGGTATGAAATCTTAATATTATACCATGATTGACAACAAAAAAGAGAGTATAAAAAACTAGATGAGAAGTAGAGTCATCAGGTACAGATCTGCTGCCTGTGTCCCCAGCCAGTACAGTGCTTGTGCAATGGGAGGAAAGGCCGTGCGTGGAGAGGCCTTGGCGGGAGGAAAGTGAAGGGTATTGCATGGTTCCTGACTCTTGGGCTTCCACTCACCAAGGGTGATTTATTGCTGCCTCTGTGTACATCTGACCTGCTATTAACAGAAACTAACATTGAATCCCCACTATTAAACAAACGAACAAACAAACAAACCAGGCATTTTGTGATAATTATCTTGGATCATAGTTACTTAGTTATATCATAGCTATTCTAGGAAGGGTATAGAGACTAAGATTGAAATATATTCCCAGTATGGTTTCACCTTTCTTTCCTTAGAGTTTTGTCTCACATTACCATCCAAGTGCTCAGAATGTGTCTGATTTATTGACATGGGATGTCACATAATATTACTCAAGGTACTCACTTTATGCTGTGGTTAGCACATAACCATGAAATTTACAGGTGATATAACATACTGTATCAGCCAATGCTGATGGCCTGAAAGAATGCTAGAATAATCTCTTTTTAAAAATATACTTTTATCTATTTCAGAGAGAAAGGGAGAGTGAGAGAGAGATAGAAACATTAATGATGAGAGAGAATCGTTGATTGGCTGCCTTCTGCACACCCCCTACTGGGGATTGAGCCCGCAATCTGGCCATGTGCCCTTGACCAGAATTGAACCTGAGACCCTTCAGTCTACAGGCTGATGCCCTATCTACTGAGCAAAATCAGCTAGGACTACAAAAATATCTTAAAATGGCAGATGTAATGCCAATGTGGACATAATGCTAGTTTGGGCTGCTGTTCTTTAGGATTTTGTGTACTCTTTCAATCACTCTCCTTTATATGGTGCTATGTCCCCCATAGGTAGATCCTGTGGGTGTGGAAGCCAACAGGTAGAAGCAGGAGTGGCCTGTTCGCCATAACTCCTAATTAATGCCTTAGACAATTCCCTTTCCCAGTTTTATAACTTTTGACTCTGTAGGTGCAGATATCCTGGTTCACAGGAGGGGGATTCTCATACTAATGCACAAAGTTAGAGTCCTGCTAGATTTGAGCATTTATTTTTTAAATGATTTTTTAAATTAAATTATTCTGTGTACATATCTTACCATTGCCTCCCTCCATACATGCCCTCCCTCCCCAGAGTTTTGTGTCCATTGGTTATACTTATATGCATGCATACAAGTCCTTTGGTTGATCTCTTATCTCCCCTAGATCGCTCTACCCTCCCCGCTGTAATTTGACAGTCTGCTTGTTGCTTTACTGTCACTATATCTATCTTTCTGTTCATTAGTTTATAATTTTCTTTATTATCCATAAATGAGTGAGGTCATGTGGTGTTTCTCTTTCATTGACTGGCTTAATTCACTCAGCATGATGTTCTCCAATTCCATCCAGGTTGCTGCAAATGATAAGAATTCCTTCTTTTGTATGGCAGCATAGTATTCCATTGTGTAGATGTACCATAGTTTTTTGATCCAATCATCTGCTGACGGGCACCTAGGCTGTTTCCAAATCCTAGCTATTGTAAATTGTGCTGCTATGAACATAGGGGTGCATATATCCTTTCTGATTGGTGTTTCTAGTTTCTTGGGGTATATTCCTAGTAGTGGGATTACTGGGTCAAATGGGAGTTCCATTTTCAGTTTTTTGAGGAAACTCCATACTGTTCTCCACAGTGGTTGCACCAACCTGCAGTGCACGAGGGTTCCTTTTTCTCCAAAACCTCGCCAACACTTGTCCTTTGTTAATTTGTTGATGTTGGCCATTCTGACAGTTGTGAGATGGTACCACATTGCTGTTTTGATTTGCATCTCTCGGATAATTAGTGACTTTGAGCATGTTTTCATGTGTCTCTTGGCCTTCCTTCTGTCTTCTTTTGAGAAGATTCTATTTAGGTTTGTTGCCCATTTTTTAATTAGCTCATTTATCTTCCTTTTATTAAGTTGTATAAGCTGTCTGTAGATGTTGGACATAGATTTGAGCATTTAGAAACCACCCAGACCTTCAGGCTTCTTATAATAAGAGACTAGTAAATAAGGTTTTAATACCTGCAGAGTAATTAAATAGATTGTCAAGAGGAGATAGAATTGCTAAATCAGCCGAAACCGGTTTGGCTCAGTGGTAGAGCATCGGTCTGCGGACTGAAAGGTCCCGGGTTCGATTCTGGTCAAGGGCATGTACCTTGGTTGCTGGCACATCCCCGGTAGGGGGTGTGCAAGAGGCAGCTGGTCGGTGTTTCTCTCTCATCGACATTTCTAGCTCTCTATCTCTCTCCCTTCCTCTCTGTAAAATATCAATAAAATATATTAAAAAAAAGAATTGCTAAATCATAATGGGGGAAAGGAAGAGTTATGATTGTCATTCATATGTTTCCCGTTGACATTGAGTGGTATGCCCACACCCAGTTTTAACTAAATGAGCAATTGTATAAACCTGGGCCTACACTTACATGGTACCTAAAGCTTCAGACTCCTTAGAGATGAAATTCTGTTTTATCCCACTGAGCAAATCATTTAGACCAGCACTTGTAATAGCTAGAAATGAGATCTCTAGTATGATTATAGAGGAAGAGGAATTGAGTATAAATATTGTTTTGATTCTAGGAACAACTGAAGCAACAGAGGCTAGGGTGTCACTCACATAATCCACCTCTCTTATTTCTCCCCAGAAATTGTAACCAACTTGAATAAACTGTTGCAGGGTTGAATAAACTTTATGTGAAAAGCAAGAGGGTCTGAAAGAGTGTTGAAAACTGTATGGAACACTGTATGGGACACGCTCCATCCACATCCCTTGAGATGATTTTTATCATGTTTGTATATATCCATCCTGCACTATATTCCACTTGTTTTTCTATTAACAGTTTATGGCTATGACATTGAATTGCACATAGTTCCTGGAACTTGGATCATATGAAGTGGCTTAAAGATTTAGATACTCCCCAATCTAGTCCGGGGGGTGGTATGTAGCCAATGACTGCCTGGCATGAGAATGCAAAAAGCCAGCTTTTTTGACTTGAGGCACTACAAACTCTGAGGGATATTTTACCGTTGATAGCTTCCTGGAGCAGCTGGCATCAGAAGAGTCTGGGACATGCGTGGTTTCTTTCTCCTTCCTCTCCTGCCATCCAACACTTTGATAGTAGAGCAGTTAAATATTTCTCTTGACTCTAGACTTTGGTACAGGCTATTCTCCTTGAAGAGCCAAATAAAAATTCCAATGTTTTATTAAGTAACATTTAATACCTTAGAACAAAAATTCAGTGCAATAAATCCCATAATGAAATACTGTGATTTTTTTTGACAAAATGTAACAAGAAAAGTATTTCCTATAGGAATTATTCTTCCTGACCACATTCTAATTATAATTAACACCACTTCATCTCTGTATTAAAAATATAGATCTGTTACAATATATATCAAGAAAGGTAAGAAAATACTTACTTTACATACCAGTGTATTAATTAAAACTTAATTATTTTTACTAGCTTTTCCCACATCCCACCCAAAAGACCTTATACCCAAGAAATATTATAGAAAATAATACAATAGCAAAACCATTGATCTACATAATATTAACTAGTAATGTATTTTCTCTCCTCCAATATTTGCCAAGTGGTATTGATTGAAAAACTGGTAAGATTTTCTCACACAAAAATATGTCAAGTGTTCTAAGAAGAAGAATAAAAACAAGGAATTTTAAAAAATTAATATAGTTAATAACTTTTACAATGTCTTAAAATTTTATTACTGCAAAGATTAAGCTTTAATTTACCTGCATTGACAGCTATTAAAATTGAAATTTCATAATATTGTAGTGATAATTTTTCAGAATGATAAGTCAGCAGAAGAATTTCTTGACTGGAAAATTTTTTGCAATTTCCCCCCAAAACTATTTTGATGTAGTTTCTTTATTCTAAAATTCCTAATTTGTATTACCAATTTATATACACCCTTAAATTTGGCTTATATCTTTCTGATTATTAAAAATAAAACAAAACAAAAAATCTTCCTGTATTCTATGAATTTTCTTTCCCATATTCATGTCCCCCAAATTATCCTCTATCTGAAAATTTTCTTAATAAGAACAAATATTTGTTCATAGCACATATAGAGTCATGGAAGAGGAATGAGAAAACTACCTTTATATGTAATATGTGAATCAGTTCCCAGAGACAGGAAGTGATTGATGTCACAATCAGATTGTACCTTGACTGAATCCCATTTTATATATTGTCCACCTGAATACTACAAGAGAGATAGTATAATATATTTTAAAATACCGTGCTGCCTGAAGTAACCACTGAGGTTCTTAAAATTTTTTTCATTTTAAAATAAAATAACAAACTGTCTATTAATGTTAAGAACAGGGCTAAGATTTAATATATATTTGTTCAATGAACAAATGAATAGGTAAATCATATTTCTGTAAACAAAACAAATCTCTTATTCTTTGCCAAATGTGGTAAAAAAATTATTTCTGGGCAGTAAGCTCTCAGATTTTTAAATTAGTCTTTTATGATGAAGGGGGAACACTGATAATTGAGGCCAGATGAGGGCCAACTCTAATAAAATCAGTTCATGGTAATGATTAAACAGGTGAAAATTGGATTATTATAAGGTGACAGTTGGGGAAAATGTACTTTAGTGTGAAATAATCCATATATAAAAATATAGTGATTGGGTCAATTACAGAAGTGTATCCTAGAATCTGATTCATTTAAAATGTGAGAATTATGTTGGATTCATAATGATTTTTAAAGTGTGTCTGCTAAATACTGTTGGCATCTGTGGAAAAATATGCGTAAAACCAATGCCAAGTTTCTTAGAAAAATTATCATACCATGTTAATCTTGTTGTTAAATTAAGAAAAAAAGTATGAAAGAACTGTTCTCTGTACCATTTATCAAAGACAAAATATACCATAACTTACATATGATTGTGAGAATATTTCAGTTTATTTTTGCTTGTTGATTGTGTATTTTATCAATGTGGAAGAAGGGCTGGCTCCCTGTGAGAACCTGAGTGGTTTAAGGATTATTTTCAATAACCTCAAGATGTAACAGGGGTGATAATGGGAAAATAAGATTCTGTTGGAAATCTGTAGAGGTTCTGATACAGGACATGTAATTGGAAAGACCTAGCAACTTAGTATACCAATCTCTAAATCAAGATTATTATAACCATAAAAAACATAGATACTTCAAATCCATCATGGGAGTCTAATCAATAACAGCAGGAGATAAGAATACAAAATTTTTCCTTAATTATTAAAGTTTCACTAGTAATAAATACTTCTGAGGGAGAAAGAAAGCCCCATAACATTTATTATTTAACTACTTTGATTTGTAGATTTTACTTTTTAAGAACAAAGGGGATTCTGCTGACTTGAAGTATTTTTTTGAATTTATCTTGTTGAAAGTTCTTTAACTTTCAGATGTGAACTTTTAGAGGCATTCGGCAACTAATTATGAAAAGATGCAGTTCAAGGATTTATGAAGTAGAGATGGTCTCTGAAAAAGTATATTTAAATATTGTAAGTAAATACAGTGCATGATTTTATTCTAAATAATAAAATATTGTTTCAACCAAAAGGACATTAAAATTAATTTTTTAAATACATTTTATTGATTTTTTACAGAGAGGAGGATAGAGGGATAGAGAGTTAGAAATATTGATGAGAGAGGAACATCGACCAGCTGCCTCTTGCACATCCCTTTACTGGGGTTGTGCCCACAACCAAGGTACATGCCCTTGACCACAATTGAACCTGGGACCTTTCAGTCCGCAGGCTGAACGCTCTATTCACTGAGCCAAACTGGTTTTGGCTTAAAATTAAATTTTAATTTATATTTACTCAAATTAATATTTTATTTCATCTTTATTGATTTTTAGAGAGGGGGAGTGAGAAAGAGGAGATAGAAACATCTATTTGCTATTCTACATATTTATGCATTCATTTGTTGATTCTTGTATGTGCCCTGACTAGGGCATCAAACCCACAGCCTTACCTTATGAGGATGGTGCTCTTACCAACTGAGCTACTCGGCTAGGGCTCAAATTAATATTTTACAGTTTTCTTGAAAATATATTTTCATAAGCTATGCAAAAGATTTCTTTTACCAATTATACATGGGTTAGCAAAGAGGTGTATAGTTGCATTGTGACATTATTTTTAGTTAATAAAGCTATTACAATACTCATAACCTGCATGTCTCTTTGACTATGAACAACTGTAAGTCTACTTTTTCCCACCCCTGTATAATTTAATAAATATATAATTCATGTAATTTACATATACCCATAAATTATTAAGTTTATTATATGAAAATACAGTGGATTTTTAAACATGTGAACCATTAGCTCATATGAAATAAATAAAAATATCAGTATGTATAAACAAAATCAGGATTTCTGTAAAATGATGCAACTATCAACAAGAATGAGCATTTGCTATTTTGAGAATGGGAGCCCAGAATCTTATGTTCTTAACTTAAAACATGACTTTACACCCAGTGAATTTCTCTCTATATAAGCTCTGATCTATATTGTGCCTCCCCACTGCTAGAGTAATGTCAAGTGGTTAGAAATGAAATAGCAACACCAATTTACAACTCTGGAACTCAGCTAGGATCAGCTGCTAAATATATTTCTAATCAGAAAACACACACACACACACACACACAAAAACAAACTTGTATCTGTGGGGCCTTTTAAGGTTTAACAGCAGGAAATATTTTTAATTCTGAAATGTGAGATATCCACCAAAATGATTATCCTGCAATCTCTGACTCAAATTGTGACTTTAGCAATAAATATATACATAAATAAATGAATAACTAACTAACTAACTAACTAAATAAATAAATAAATAAATAATTCCATCATTATGATTTTATCTTTTTACTAGAGTCCTGGTGCACAAATTTGTGTATGGGTGGGGTCTGTCCAGCTCGCCCTGATGGAGTCCTATTGGGCCAGGCCAGTGGAGGGAAGCGGGTGCAGGAGGTTGGTCAGCTGGCCTCTGTTTGGGCCAGTTGACCAGCCATAGTGCGCATCATAGTGACTGGTCATTCTAGTCATTCCAGCTGTTCAGGAGTCTGGTTGCTTGGTATATATGGCATAATATATAACACAGTCAGCCTATATATTCATTTCCATGTAAGCTACTGAGTTCAAGAAATAAAAAATGAAAAACATGGTGGTGTCTCTTACTTAGCATTATTCATACTCATTAGATATTTAGTTGTTCATATTATCTAACATATATTATTGTTTTTACTCATTATCAAATCTATGACTTTTTTCCTATTTTCTGCAACATTTATATTTTTATAGTTTTGTTTTTGAAAGGCAAAGGGGAAGATGCATTTATGTAAATCTTCAAATTTCCATAACTATGCATTGTTTCTTGGATAGAAAGTAGTCTGGTGATTCTAAGAAATTATTTGGTAACACAAAACCAATTGGATTAGAGTATCAGAGCAAATATTGTGATAATTTTATCCAAACATTCTTTCATCTATCTGAGTTCTCACAGGGAATCCTTTCTAAAGAAATTGGTGAACACCAGACTTCAGACTTTCTTTTATTACCTGTCCTTGAGTAATGTTTGCAACTAGGAAAAAATATATATAATTCTCACTCTCTTTTTTTTCCTTTTATCTTCATTTTTACTTCCACAACAAGAAGAAAAAAAAATAAGGTTTGGCCCTGTTCATTGTCTTTCTCTAAAGTGAACCAGATCAGACCCAACAAACAGTATTTATATTCAGAATCCAGACTTTTCCTACCATACTTGGAGTGATAAATAAGTTGACCCAAGTTGTGCTAATCAAATTCTCTCTCCTGGAAAGAGCAGCCTGTTGGAAGCAGGAGATTTATCATCTAAGCTATGGTGAGTTGACAATCTTCTACTTTATGGACAGAGAAGCTAAATAAGCTGAATTTCACAGAGGAAAAAATGAAGCAGATGGCATTTAAAAAAAGCAATGAGAAGCAGCAGCAACAACAGCAACAACAACAACAACAGAAAACACAGACAAACAAAAAGAAAAGTAGAGAATATTGCCTGGTTCTTTCTCTGCATTTCAATTCAAAGTTATTGCTCATTCTCCAGGCTTGACTCTCTTCCTGACCTCAGCTTCAAGAGCTATTACTCTAGCATGATAAATGTTTCTCTTATTTGTAGCTTGAGTCGTCTTCTGTAAACACCCTGACTCACATCTTTCCCACTGCAGTGTCTATTCCTGGAAATGAAGACAAAGAGAAGATTTGGATTTATTCTTCAATCCAAAAATTATTAGATTGACCATAAAAGAATGATCAACTTCCTGAGGGTCAGTTTTCTCTAGGTATCAGGAGCCTCATAATACAGGTAGCACGGGATTACTATGAGGATCAGTTCTATGGTTTAGGTAAAGCACCTTATATAGTAGCACATAACATGGCTAACAAATGACCTTCTTCCTGCTTCTCCATTTTACCTTACATTAAACTCATAGACCACAGTAAAACAGAAATTGTCTCCATGTTGTCTACTGTTCTTTTGGTTCTAGGACTTGATTATGAACAACTGATCCCATGTAATTTTTTCTCCTTTTCTTTAAAAAAAAATTTTTATTGTTGAGAGTATTACAGATGCCCCCCCCCCCATGCCCTTGCCCATTACCCTCCTCTACCCGGTTCTCATTCCACTCCAGGCCTTCACAACCCTACTATCTGTGTCCAAAGGTAAGATTTTTCGTTAATCTCTTCCCACTCCCCTTCCCCCTTCCTTCTGATATTAGTCAGTCTGTTTCATGTTTTCATGCCTCTGATTCTATTTTACTTCACCAGTTTATTCATTAGATTCCTTGTTCATTTATTTTGAGTTTTAGATTCAATTGTTGCTAGATATGTGTTTATTGCCATTTTATTATTTATATATATATATTTTATATTTTTCCCTCTTCTTTTCAAAAATACCCTTCAACATTTTATGTAATACTGGTTCGGTGGTAATGAACTCCTTTAGCTTTTTCTTATCTATGAAGCTCTTTATCTGACCTTCAATTCTAAATGGTAGCTTTTCTGGGTAGAGTGATATTCATTACTTACCTTTGAATATTTCTTGCCACTCCCTTTCTGGCCTATAAAGTTTCTCTTGAGAAATCAGCTGACTGTCATATGGGTGCAACCTTGTAGGTAAATAGCTGCTTTTCTATTGCTGCTTTTAAGATTCTCTCTTTGTCCTTGACATTTTAATTATGATGTGTTTTGATATAGGCCTCTTTGGGATCCTCTTGTTTGGGACTCTTTGTGCTAACTGGACTTGTAAGTCTATTTCTTTCACCAGATAGGAGAAGTTTTTTTGTCATTATTTCTTCGAATACGTTTTCAATATCTTCTTCTGGCACTGCCATAATTTGAATGTTGGTATGCTTGAAGTTGTCCCAGAGGCTCCTTACACTATCTTCATACATTTTTTTTCTTTTTTCTTTCTGTTCTTTCGATAGGGGGTTTTTGCTTCCTCATATTCTAAATCATAGATTTGATTCTTGAAATTCTCTACTCTGCTATTGAATCCTTGTAAATGATCTCTCTCTCTCTCTCTCTCTCTCTCTCTCTCTCTCTCTCTCTCTCTCTTTCTCTCTCTCTCTCTCTTTCTCTCTCTCTCTCTCTCTCTCTCTCTTTCTCTCTTTCTCTTTTTCAGTTAGTGTATGCTTAATTTTTGACTGGTCCTTTTTAATATCTTTGAAATTCTTACTAAGATCCTTGCAAGTCTCACTAAGTCCCTTGAAGCTCTCATTAAGATCCTTCAGCAACCTTATAACCTTTGTTTTGAACTCTGTATCCAAGAGTTTGATTGCTTTCATTTCATTTATTTCTTTTTCTCCAGATTTTTCTTCTGTTCTTTCATTTGTGACATGTTTCTCTGTCTCCACATTTTAGTTACTTCCTAGTGTTTCTTTCTATGCATTATTTAGAGCATCTATGTCACCTGAATTGTTAGAGTGGCCTTGTGTAGTAGGTGTTCTGTAGGGCCCAGTAGCTCAGCCACACCAGTCATCTGACCTGAGCACTCTAGGTGCTTCCCCTGTGTGGACTGTATGCACAATCTTGTTATAGGTGAGCCTTGATTGCTATTGGCATCACTTGGAGGAGATTACCTTGAGGCCTAGTTGGCTGTGAGGACCAGCGTAGACTACAGTAGAAAAACTGCTATGCAAGAGGCAACCCTATAAAGCAGGACTTGCTTCAGTGGGGCTTTGATGCCCACTGAGTCTGCCCCTTGAATATGTCACTTATGGTTGTGTAGAGTTGTAATCTGATATAGTTTAAAGCTGTCCACCATGTACACTGGCTCTGGTACAAGGTGGGTGATACCTCATTTTCATTTTCATGTGCATGTCTCTCATAATCAGTGAATTTGAGCATTCTTTCATATGTTTCTTGGCCATCTGTAGTTGCACTTTGGAGAAGTGTCTGTTTAGATTCTTAGCCGATTTTTAAATTGGATTGTTTGTCTTGCTTTTGTTAAGTTGTATGATATATATATATATATATATATATATATATATATATGAGATATTAAACCTTTATCAGGTGTATCATTGCCAAATATGTTGTCCTATATAGTGGGCTCCCTTTTCATTTTGTTGATGCTTTCTTTTGCTGTGCATAAGTTTAATTTGATGTAGTCCCATTTGTTTATTTTCTTTGGCTTAGAAGATATACTGGGAAACATATTTCTAGGAATTAAACTCTGAGATTTTGCTGCCTATGGTTTCTTCTAATATTTTTTTTTCATGGTTTCATGACTTACATTTAAGCCTTTTATTCATTTTGAGTTAATTCTTGGGTATGGTGTGAGTGGGATGTCTAGTTTCATTTATTTGCATGTATCTTTCCAATGTTCTCAACACTATTTATTGAAGAGACTATCTTGACTCTATTGTATGTTCTTGCCTCCTTTGTTATAAGTATTAATTGAGTGTAATGGCTTAGGTCAATTTCAGGGTTCTCTGTTCTGTTTCAATTATCTATGTGCCTATTTTTGTGCCATTTCCAAGCTGATTTTATTACCATGGCTTTGTGGTATACCTTGATTTCTGGTATTGTGATCCCTCCAAGTCTGTTCTTACTTCTTTCTTTTCTTTTTTTAAATATATTTTATTGATTTTTTAAAGAGAGGAAGAAAGAGGAATAGAGAGTTAGAAACATTGATGAGAGAGAATCATAGATCAGCTGCCTCTTGCACACCCCCCACTAGGGATGTGCTCACAACCAAGGTACATGCCCTTGACCGGAATCGAACCCAGGATCTTTCAGTCCACAGGCCAACACTCTATCCACTGAGCCAAACCAGTTCCAACTGTTCTTCTTTCTTAAGATTGCTGCAGTTATTTGGGCATTTTTGGGTTCCCTATAAAATTTTGGAGTACTTATTCTAGGTTTATGAAATAAGCTGTTGGTATTTTAATGGGGATTTCACTGAATCTAAAGATTGTTTTGGGATATATGGACATTTTAATTATGTTAATTTTACCAGTCCATGAACATGGTATATTCTTTCAATTGTTTATATCTTCCTCTATCTCTTTTTTCAACATCTGGTAGTTTTCTGAGTACAAGTCTTTTACATCCTTGGTAATATTCATTCCTAAGTATATTAATATTTTGTTACAATGGTAAATGAGATTGTTTATTTAGTTTCTTTATCCAATAATTCATTATTAATGTATAAAAATGCCATTGGTTTCTGGGTGTTAATTTTGTATTCTGCTACATTGCTGAATTTCTTTATTAAATCTGGTAAATTTTTTGGTGAAGTCTTGAGAGTTTTATATGTGCCATATCATGTCATCTATGAGTAATAAGAGTTTTATTAGTACTTCATTCTTTCCAATTTGATGCCTTTTATTTCATCTTGACTGATTACTGTGGCTAGGCCTTTCAGTACTATGTTGAATAAGAGTGGTGAAAGCAGACATTTCTGTCTTGTTCCTGTTCTTAGGGGAAATGGTTTTAGTTTTTGTCTATTGAGTATGATGTTGGCTGTAGTTTGGCATTGATGGCTTTTAATATGTAGAGATATGATCCCTCTTTGCTGAGAGTTTTTTTTTTTAAATATATATTTATTGATTTTTTTTACAGAGAGGAAGAGAGAGTTAGAAACATTGATGAGAGAGAATCATTTATCAGCTGCCTCTTGCATAATCCCTACTGGGGATGTGCCTGCAACCAAGGCACATGCCCTTGACCAGAATAGAACCTAGGATCTTTCAGTCTGCAGGCCAACACTCTATCCATTGAGTCAAACTGGTTTAGGCTTTCCTGAGAGTTTTTATCACAAATGGGTGTTGGATTTTATTGAAGGTTTGTTTGTGTTATTGATATGATCATGTGATATTTGTCTTTCAATTTGTTTATGTGATATATCACATTTATTGATTTGTAAATATTGTATAAGCCTTGGATACCTGGGAATAAATCCCACTTGGTCATGGTGTATGATCTTTTTATATATTGTTATATCCAATTTGCTAATATTTTGTTGTATATTTTTACAACTATGTTCATCAGGGATATTGGCATATAATTCATTTTCTTTATTTGGTTTTGGAATTGAGATAATGCTTACCTCATAAAAAGAGCTTGGAAATGTTCCTTCCTCTTGAAAATGTTGGGATAGTTTGAGGAAGATAGTTATTAGTTGTTCTTTAAAGGTTTGCTAAAACTCCCCTGTGAAGCCATATGGACCAGGGCTTTTGTTTCCTGAGAGTTGTGTTTTTTGTTGTTTGTTTGTTTTATTACTGCTTCTATTTTATTTGTTGTTATTGGCCTATTCAGGTTTTCTGATTATTCCTGGTTTATTTTTGGGAGTTGTTTTTTGTTTGTTTGTTTTGTTTTTGTAATGTGTTCATTTTATCTACATTGTTCTGCTGTTGGGATATAGTTGCTCATAGTATTTTCTTATAATCCTTTGCATTTCTGAGGTGTCAGTGGTTACTTCTCTTTTCACTTTTATTTCTGATTTTATTTATTTGGGTCCTCTCTCTTTGTTTCTTGATGAGTCTGGCTAATGATTCATCAATCTTGTTTATCTCTTCAAAGAACCAACTCTTGGTTTCATTGATTTTTTTGGTATTGTTATTTTAGTCTCTATGTCATTTATTTCTGCTCTAATCATCATTATGTCCTTTCTTCTACTTATTCTGGGCTTTTCTTGTTTTTCTCCTACTCATTCTTTAAGTTGTAGGGTCAAAGAGTTTATTATTAATTTTGCTTTCTTTTTGAGGTAAGTCTGTAGTGCTACAAACTTCCTTCTCAAAACTGCTTTCAGAGTTTCCTATAAATTTTGTGTTGTATATTCATTTTCATTTGTTTCCAGGGTTATTTTTTTTCCATCTTAATACTATCCAATCATTGTTTAATAACATGCTATTTAGTCTCATGTGTTTGATCCATCTGATCCAGTGTGTCTTATAGAGTCTCTATTTATTATTATTATTATTATTATTATTATTATTATTATTATTTTGGTCTGGAAAATCTATCCAGTGATTCAGCAGGATATTAAAGTCCCCTACTATGATTTTATTGCTATCAATCTCTCCTTAAAGTCCTCTATAAGTATATATATATATATATATATATATATATATATATATGCTTCTATGTTAGATATATACATATGGTTAGCAAAGTTATAACCTTTTGTTGGATCAATCCCTTTAGTATTATGTGAATTTTATTGTTTCTTGTTTCTTGTGATGGCCTTCATTTTGAAGTCTATTTTGGCAGATATGATATGAGTATTGCTACTCCAGCATTTTTTCATTTCTATTTGCATGGAAAATTGTTTTTATCCCATCACTCTCATCCTATCTGAGTTTTTTGTTCTGAGGTGGGTCTCTGAGGTGGGTCTCTTATAGATAGCATATAATTGGGTCATATTTTTGTTTTTATTCAGCAACCCTATGTCTTATGAATGGATCATTTAATCCATTTACATTTAAGTTATTATTGATAGGTACTTATTTATCACCATTTTAATTATTTGTTACTATTCTCTCTCTCTCTCTCTCTCTCTATATATATATATATATATATATATATATATATATATATATACACACACACATCTTGGTCCTTCCCAAAGACACTGTGCCCCAGGAAAGGGAACCAAAAGCTGATAACTCCAAACACGGTACTCATGGCCAGTAGCAAACTGTGTCATCTACATCAGTCTCTTTAGCAGTTCTTGCAGTGCTGGTTTGGAGGTGATAAGCTTCTTTAGTCTGTTTTTGTCTGGGGAGCTCTTTATTCACGATCTATTTTGAATGATAGCCTTGCTGGGTATAGAAATCTAGCTTCCTTGAAAACTTCATGTCATTCCCTTTTGGCCTGTAAATGAGAAATTAGTTGACAGCTTTATGGAAACTCCTTTATAGGTGAAACATTACTTTTGTCTTGTTGCCTTTATGATTTTCTTCTTGTCTTTCATTTTTGATATTTTAATTATGATTTATATGTTTGGGTTCTTCTTGTTTGGGACTCTCTGTGCCTCCTGAACTTGTATGGCTTTTTCCTTCACCAGGTTAGGGAAGTTTTTGGCCATTATTTCCTCAGACACATTCTCTATTCCTTGATCACTTTCTTCCCCTTCTGGGACACACCTATCAAGCTGATATTGTTACATTTCATGTTGTCCCATAGGTCACTTAAGCTATCCTCCTGATTTTTAATTTATTTCTCTTTTTTGTTTTCTAATTGAGTGATTTCTCCACTCTATCTTCTAATTCACTCATATGACTCTCAACTACCCCTGACCTTCCACTGTGTTCTTTATTATTAATGCTATGTCATTCTTCATAGTGACTATATCTTTTCTCATGCTTCTGAGCATCTTTTCCATCATTACTCTGATCTCTATGTCTGATAAATTTCTCATCTCCATTTCATTTACCTCTACTTATAGAGAATTATCTTATTTATTTCATTTGAGACTTTTTTCTCTGCCTATTTTGGCTGCTGTTTGCATCTGTGTATTAGATATATCTATTATGCTTCCCAATCTCTAAAGCAGGACACTGTCTGACACAGTTTGCTACTGGCCATGAGTACCGTGTTTGGAGTTATCAGCTTTTGGTTCCCTTTCCTGGGGCACAGTGCCTTTGGGAAGGACCAAGATGTGCATTAGGGTCTGTCTTTCCTTGCTCCAGGCCTAGTATTAAATCAGGCAAAGACTCAAAGCATCCAGAGATTGGCCTTTGCCTACAGTCCCATTGACCCTCAGATGGATTAGTTCAGGCTATCAACATCAGGGTGGAGTGAGAAGCCTTCCCCCTAGGCAAAAACTACCTGGATAACAGAGTACTACAAGTGAAACAGTTCTGAAGTATGAGGGAATTACTCAGCACCAGAAATTGGCATGTCTGTCCTCAAAATTCCATCCCTGGTGTGCCCAATCCAGGTTTTTGCTCACAAAACTCAAGTCTACTTTGTCCTCCCTCTGCACAGAAAATTTTGTGTATTTTGTTCCTTTAAGAGGGTGCCTGCATGCGGGCATTTCTCAATTCTGGTGCCAAGGGCTTGGGAGCTCAGATTTTAGTTTAGATTCTAGAGTCGTGCTTCCCCCCACCCCCCCCCCCCTCACCACCACCAGCTGAGATATCCCTCTGGAACTTCAGCTGCTATCTGTGGGAGCCTGGTCAGCCTTTTCACACCTCCACACTTCTTCCTAGTCTTTATGTGTTCTCCACTTTCCATCCTTGATTATCAGAGTTCTTTCCAGCTAGTCTTAAGATGGTTTTTCTGGATGGTTTTGCTGTATTTTAGTTGTATTTCCAGTTTGGTCCAATGAGAGTGCCAGTGTATATTCCTCTTACTCTGCTGCCATTTTTATCTCATCTTCTCTTATATTTTTTATGACAGTGGAGGGAACTTTTGAAAATATAGATCATTCTCTGTTGATACCGCACGGGTTATAAATTGAGGAGGTTGGCTATAACTGCTGCTCTAGTTCCCTATAAAACATCTGTGTGCTTGTTGCCTCTGTTATAGCCCTTTTCAGAGAACATACATTTTAACATCCCGGATATTGCTAATTCCTCAAATTAAAATAATTTAGTTTATCAAGTCATATATTGTAGGAAGACCTATTCTTCTCTGGGATTTTTGAAATTGTGCTTAGCTAATGTCTCTCCTTGTAGTTGTTTCCCCTAGCATTCCTCCTCCAAATATAAGCTCCAATAAGTGCTTTTAGAAAGTATATCCTCTCTGCTCCCAGTCTGTATGTGGAGGAGCTTTCTTATTCACTATCCTCAGACCCCACAGCTGCTGTCCTCTCTTCCCTACTTCACAATACAACAGGTGCTTTTCCCCAAATTGTGCAAAAAATGTAGATTCATGACTGTTGTATTTAACACATTTCCCCTAAAGTTTGGGAGGAATATAGTAGTATTCTAAAAAAACTACAGGCAATAATTGAAAAATAAATATAGAAGATCATTCTAAAAGTTATGACAGAATTATGTCTGACATCAGATCTTTCTTCCTTACTTGATGTGTATTGAGGAGCATAATATGATGTCAGTAATTTATTTTTCAAGTTAATTTATTATTCAAGCCGTGCAATTTGGAGATGTGTGGAACATACTCCCATTCTATTCCCAGGAGAGAGATGGGCAAGAGGGAGCATACTTGACTTATTAAAACAAACTATTAATATGTTTTCCAAATAAAAGAGCCAGCTCCTTCTAATATAAGTTATATACACCTCCCCTAAAATTAGCATAATGTTTTTTAAATATAATATATTCATGTTCTCATCATGGATATGGTGTAGAGTGTGGAGCATACATGCATTTTAACACAAAAATGTAAGCTCTTAATTTGGGGGGATCATATTTTTCTCTTATAGTTCTTTGTTTACCCTCATTAACTAGCCAGTTTTCTGCACATATTAATTTTGTATTAATTAATTCATGAAGCATTCCCTTAATAGTTTGTCCCTATAAAGCACCTGGGGCAAAGTTGAGTGCTGTGTGTGTGTGTGTGTGTGTGTGTGTGTGTGTGTGTTGTGTTTTGTTTTTCTAAACGAAGCTAGAATTTATAAGATATAACTAAGCCTCAATTACCCAATTACTTACTTTAACCTCAATGATTCTTATTTTATTTGTTACACGTTGTCAATACTTAATTAAGATGCCATTGTATTACAAAATTAAATGTTGTCTTGGAAAATAAATTAGTCAAGTAGGCACCTTTCTTTAAAATGGAGTTTACATATTGCATATAGGTTTTACTTTTCTCTATATAAAGGTAGTACGTGCTCAAATATATATATTCTTAGAAAGAAATGCCAGCTTTCATTAAAAATCAATGGATATATTTAGCCCTAGCTCTTGAGTGAGAAAAAAAAAACACACACAAGCTAATTATTTAAAGATTGCTATTTATTCACTCATTTTCTAGTATGTTCCTAAATGTACTGAAGGTCTAACAAAATAATATAATTAAAACCCTACACAAAACTTATTCTTACTATGTTTCCATACTTTGTGATTCCCAGAATTAAAGAACACAAAAAAGTAAGTCATCTAATTAATTTGTTTTATACATATTCCATTTTGTACATTTCCAGATATGTGGTGTTTCTTAAAATCATATGCAATCCCATCTAAAATCCTTGGATTAATAAACTTTAGTTAGCTTTATTTTAGCCTATGCAATTTGCCATGGTTATACTATCTCTTTTATGCTTCTAGAGAGGGTAACAACTAAATTTGGAAAGCATTGCACATAGAAATTATGAAGTGAAATGTATTTATTTGTCTTTGGAAAATTGCCAAAGCAGTGGGCAAGCAAACTGCCAAATATGTGCATGGGGCATCCGTAATGACAGACTAAAGTGCATGTGAGTATGTTAAAACAGGTGGTCTGGGACGCTTGGTATCAGCAAAGCATCTGGGCCCTGAAGTGTGACTGCATTATATTTTCTACTCCCGATGGAAAACAATGCCAATGAAGAATGCAGAGTCTGGCATTGTTTAAGAGTCCTTTTGTTTTGTAACCTTTGCAAGGCATTAGAATGGGAATGGAACCATGATTTTAATATTTGAAAACTCTAAATCTCATCTATATTTGCTTTGGATCATATGCATCCTCATAGTGCTGGTAATAATAGTAGGTGCCCATATGTTAAATAGATGCTCAATTTGGCTCTTTTTCACATTTGAAGATGCACATATGCTCAATGAATGGCATAGCTTCTGTCTTCACTGTTCAGTTACAGATTTGACCCTAATATGTGTTATAAAATAAATGATAATTATAAGCCTAATTCTTCTTTCTTGATTTATCTGGTTTTTGTACTATCTACTTTAAAGAGGTAGAGCTCCAACACATTTTTCTAAACTGTATTTTCTAGATTCTTGTAAACTGAATTGCTATACACTTTCTAGGAACAGTAACAACATTCTTTCAATATTGGTTTGTAGAACATTTATATGTAAGTTTGGACCAAACTAGAACAAAGTGTAATTATGCTCTAAATAAAGAATGCGCAAAAATAAAAGCAGCTGGAATGAACATCTTCATTTTCTTAACACATAGGAGAAGTCATTTTTCATTATACTTTAGTGATTATCAGCACAGAGCAAACTTCATAAGCATGTTGGAAGGCTTCCAAACATGGATGCTTAATGTCTACATGCCCATGAAGAATTTGATTTAATTTGATGGTGGGAGAAAGTCAATGCTTCAGCATTTTTAAAGCTCCCCCAGGTCACTCTAATGCCCATATAGGGTTAAAAAGTATTGCTGTAATATGAAGTTCTAATGGAAACTACTTCGATACTCAATCCCCTCACAACATGGCATGTGTATGTAATATTCTTCTTTTGTTACATCTCTGGATTTTGTGAAAATTTCTTTTGTTAACCTCCTCCATTTTCAATGCTCTACTGAGAAGAAAGGACATTTTATTATTTAAAAGAGCAGTCATTTTGAAACACCATGATCATTATTTCCATGCTTTGAGGCTCCTATTGGTAAAAAGTGGGAGGATTATATCTTATCCTAACTTTCATTGCCACTGTTTTCTTAATTGGTAAACTAAATAGAAATGCATAGTTATCATTCTTTTTAGTTCCAATTACAAATTTATAAGAAATCTGTCACTTTTCAGTTCAATAGAAAATTGATTAGAAACCATATAAGAATCCTCTAAGACCCTTCTATAAATAAACAACATGAATAATTAATAAAAATATACTTCTTGGTCATGAGATTTATGACTCCACAAAATGTTTTCAACTATTAGGTAGAATATGAAAGACACTGAGTACAAGTTCAGTAACTTTATGTGGCCCTTACATAGCTGGATGTCAGACTCAGTTTATAGGACCCCAAATTGGTATTATTAGTTTTCCAGAGATTAATAAATTCACTAAAGTGATTCAGAATTATAATTTAAAAGAGATTGGTGTATAAATAGGATATTCAACTAAGTTTTATATATAAATATATATGATCTATATTATATGTGGATTATAAACTTTTTATTGTATAGTATTCCTCATTAGAGTTTGTCGCATAGCAGGACCTACCTGTTTTATTAACCATTAGATTCTTAGTACCTAGACCAATGTCTGATACATATATTAGATGTCCAATGAATATCTGGTATAATAATAAATTTACAAAATAAAAATTTCATACTACAGTGTAACAATCTCCTTACTTACCTGTGTCATTCACTAGAGTTTGAATTCCACAATGTTAAGGACCATATGATTACACTACAGGCCCAGTGCATAAAATTCATGCACTTTGTGAGGGGTCCCTTAGCCCAGCCTACGCCCTTTCACATTCTAGGAGCACTTGGGAGTTGTCTAACTGATGGCTGGGAACAGACCTGAACTGTCAGTAGGATATCCTTAGTGCTGTCACAGAGGCGAGGCGGGAGAGGCTCCCACCACAGCAGCACACTTGCCAGCTTTAAGCCCAGCTTCTGGCTGAGTGGAGGTCCCACCGTGGGAGCACACTGACCACCAGGGGGCAGTTCCTGCATTGAGTGTCTGTCCCCTGGTGGTCAGTGTGCATCATAGTGACCGGTCCACCGTTTGGTCAATTTGCATATTAACCTTTTATTATATAGATGAATCAATTGCTTATTGAAAACATTTAGAAAATATTTCTGGGACAGCTATATATATATATTAGTATAAATATTCTTAATTTTTCTGAGAACCAGAGCTAAATAAAGTAAAGCATTATCAGAGGCAATAATAAAAGAGCATAACTAAAATACATTTTAGCTAAAAATGAAACTTTCCTAATGTTAAATTCCAATGTCACAGTAAAAAAAAAAAAAAACACATTACTATCATTATGTGAAATTAAAAACTTAACTTTTACTAATGGTGTAATTTTCTAATTCATTCTTTACTTAATAGCACATAATTATTTGAATAAAATTTGATATCAAATGAAAAGACATTGTGAAGGAGTGTACTCAACTTCAACTAAAACTTTCAGTTAAATTATAAAGATAACATTAACTTCATGGTTTTGAAACAATAAAAATGTATATTATAGGTAGTCAGAAGATTACCAACACTTAGTAATCATGAAATAAATTATAGAGTGACTAATTTGACAAATACATATTAGTACAAAGAAACAAAAATTGAAATATTTATGAAAATAGTTTATTAGGTATGATAATTAAAATATTATGTGATTTAATCATTCTATAAACGCAAAGTAGAAAACATATGAAAATAGTGAACTCTTAACATTTTAATGCCACCAATCTCCCAAGAAAACACTTTTTAACAACCACAATTATGGAAAGAGAATGTCCATAGTCAAATGCACCAGTGTTACTCTGTTAAATGCTATTTAAACTTCTACACTCCTTTTTATTTCATTTATATAGGTAATTATTGAGCCCATACCATGCATATATGATTACAAATTATAATAAGCACTGACAAAATCAAAATAGAATGAGAGATAATTAGAAGGAAAGTTCATATAATTTTGACTCTCAGAGATGAATAACTTAGAAAAGTGATATTTACATTAAGATCTTAAATATCCTATCTAATAAAATAGTAATATTCAAATTGAGCATCACTCCAACACACAAGATGGCTGCCCCCATGTGGTCAAAGATCCTGCCTCTATGTGGACACAAGATGGCTGCCACAAGATGACTAGCAGGGGAGGGCAGTTGGGAGGGACTAGGCTTGCAAGGGAGGGCAGTTGGGGGCAATCAAGGCTGCAGGGGAAAGCAGTGAGGGGTGACCAGGCCTGCAAGAGAGGGCAGTTGTGGGGACCAGGCCTTCAGGGAAGGGTAGTTATACATCAATCAGGGTGGCAACAGAGTGGTTAGGGTATGAAGGCAGGAAGGCAAGCAGTTGAGAGAGGGTGCAGACCGGGCTGAGGGACACACCACTGTGCACGAATTTTGTGCATTGGGCCTCTAGTATGGAATAATTACCCAGAATTCTGTGTATGGAGAGAATGTGCAAAATACGATAATTTGTTGATCTATAGGCCCAAGCTCTAAAGACTGATTTTCATCAAATTGAAATTTTAAAATATGAACTCAATTTTCTAATGTAAAAAATGCTAACCAATGGCTGATTAATTCAAGAAAAAATTCCCTGGCCTATATAGCTCAGTTGGTTGGCAATCATCTCAGGCACCAAAAGATCATGGTTTGGTTCCCAGTCAGGGCACATGCCTGGGTTGTAGGCTTGATCCCCAGTAGGGAGCATGCAGAAGGCAGCTGATAATTGTTTCAAAATATCATCAATATTTTGCTCTTTCTCCCTTTCATTTTCTCTCTCTAAAACAAATACAAGCATTTTTTTTTAAAAATGTAATCTTATAATTAACAAATAATTAAAAACTACATTTGACAATGTTAAAATATTCTAAAACTTTTCTACCTTTCAAAATAACACATTTTAATTATACTTACAGAGAAAATAATATTCTAGGCTGAAAATGTAAAATATTCACTTTTCACTGTCATTATATTTATACTAAAGGCCCAATGCATGAATTTTTGCACCAGTGAGGTCCCTTGGCCTGGCCTGTGGGATCAAGCTGAAACTGGATCTCTGACATCCTGTGAGGGGTTTGGATTGTGAGAGGGTGCAGGCCAGGCAGAGGGACACTACTGGTGCATGATTAGGGCCAGGAAAGGACTTGAAATGTTTTCCAGCCAGAGTGGGACTATAGGAGGGTTCCAGGGCAGGTCCAATCCATCTTGCTCAGCTCTGGTTGGCTAGACCCGCCGTGGGCAAACTACGGCCCATGGGATGGATTCGGCCCATTCGGCTGTTCTATCTGGCCCGCAGAGCCATAAGTGCAGAGGGTTCTCTTACTCTCCCTTCCGCTCCTTCACCAGCAACCCAATATGAGAGTGCCAGCATGGTCAGGTTGATTTTGTTCCGGCCCTCCGGTCCAGTTTAAGAACCCATTGTGGCCGAAACCGGTTTGGCTCAGTGGTAGAGCATCGGTCTGTGGACTGAAAGGTCCCAGGTTCGATTCTGGTCGGGGGTGTGTACATTGGTTGCGGGCACATCCCCAGGAGAAGGTGTGCAAGAGGCAGCTGGTCGATGTTTCTCTCTCATTGACGTTTCTAGCTCTATCTCTCTCCCTTCCTCTCTGTAAAATATCAATAAAAATATGTTTTTTTTAAAAAGAACCCATTGTGGCCCTCGAATCAAAACGTTTGCCCACCCCTGGGCTAGACCTCAGCAGCAGGCAAATCTACCAGTTGGAGCATATGCCCCTAGTGATCAGTGCATGTCATGGCGAGCAGTTGAGGGGCCTTAGCATATCATTAGTATATTATGCTTTGATTGGTTGAATGGATGACCAGACAACCAGACACTTAGCATATTATGCTTTTATTATATATAAGAAAACTGATGCATGAAATCTGTGCAAGGGTCTCAGCCCTTGCAGCTGCAGCGGTTTGCCTTGGTCCTCACAGCCCTGGCTTCATCCAGAAGGTCATCCAGAAGGTCATTTGCCTATCTGGTATAATTCACATATTATACTTCTATTATTATAGAGGATATTTGAAACTATCTACATAGTTTTAATTCCTATCTAATAAAAGGGTAATTTGAAAATTGATTGTCACTTCAACACATAAAATGGCCACTTCATGTGGTCAAAGATGGCTGCCTCCATGTGCACACAAGATGGCCACGACAAAATGGCCAGGGGGGGAGGACAAGTGGGAGGGACCAGGCCTGCAAGGGACTGTAGTTGGGAGTAATCAGGCCTGCAGGGGAAGACACTTTAGGGGACCCAGACCTACAAGGGAGGGCAGTTGGAGGGGACCAGGCAAGCAGGGAAGGGCAGTTGAGAGGGCCAGGTATGCAGGGAAGGGCAATTGGGAGCAACCAGGCCTGTAAGGAAGGCAGGTGTAAAGGACAATGTCTGCATGGAAAGTCAGTTTTGGGGGGACCAGCCTGCATGGGAAGGGCAGTTTGGGTGACTGGGCCTAGAGAGGGGAGGACAGTTAGGGGCAATTATGCCAGTAGGGGAACAGTTAGGCGTCAATCAGGCTGGCAAGAGAGTGGTTAGGGGGTTGCCAGGGGGCGTGGCCAGCCTGCAAACCACCCCAGGCCCCTTGCCCAGGCCACCCCATGACCTAAGGAAATCCCCACCCTGATTTGGGACAACTTTCAGGGCAAATCAGTTGGCTCCCACCCATGCATTAGGCCTCTATCCTATCTAATAAAAGAGTAATATGCAGATTGACCATTACTCCAACATACAAGATGACTGCCCCCTGTGGCCAAAGACCCTGCCCTCATTTGGACATAAGATGGCCTACACAAGATGGCCAGCAGGGGAGAGCAGTTGGGAAGGAACAGGGCTGCAAGGGAAGGCAGTTGGGGCTGATCAAGCCTGCAGGCGAGGGCAGTTAGGGGTGACCAGGCTGGCAGAGGAGGGATGTTGGAAGTGACAAGGCCTGCAGGGAAGGGCAGTTGGGCAGTACCCAGGCCTGCATGACAGAATGGTTCCAGGGGAGGGGAGGGAGACCAGGCCTGAAAGGGAGGGAAATTAGAGGCAAACAGGCTGGCAGGGGAGCAGTTAGATATCAATTAGGCCGGCAGAAGAGTGGTTAGATGGTGATCAGGCTGGTAGGCAGAAGTGGTTGGGGCAATCAGGAAGGCAGGCAGGTGAGCAGTTGTGAGCCAGCAGTCCTGGATTGTGAGAGGGATTTCTGACTGCCTGGTGGGATCTGGCCTAAATGGTTAGTCGGAAATCCCTTGGGAGGTCCCTGTTTAGAGAGGGTGCAGGCTGGGCTGAGGGACACCCCCCTCTGTGCACGAATTTCATGCACCAGGCCTCTAGTATATATATATATATATATATATATATATATATATATATATATATATATATATATTACTGTACATCCCCCACCAGGAATCTAGCCTGTCGTCGAAGCATGTGTCCTGAATTGAACTGTGACCTTCTGGTTCATAGGTTGATGCTCAACCACTCAGGCACACTGCCTGTGCTCGCCTACATTTTTTTACTGTATATACATTATACATATACATATAGGCATATGTTGCATATTAACAGTTCTCTAATGAGTTCTCAACTAATATATATTCTGGCCTAATGCTTTCTGTGTATTGGTCTGCTCTTATTAGAATTTAATTTTTGGTTTGCTTATGAAACTAAATGTTGACAGAGAATTGGAACTTGGTTTTTCATTGTTTTTAAAATCCATTATCCCAACACTAATGGACCACCCACAGTCTAATCTTATTCATTATTGTGTTTGCCCTTGACTTCTCAGAAGAATAAACATTTCCTTTATGCATTTTTTCTTCCACTCTTCCAGCCATATCTGGCATAGTCCTGTGAGGTCCTATTTTATTTATACTTTGTCATTAATGCAAAGAAGTGGTGATTTTCTAAATGGTCTTTATCAACCTAAAAGCACTAACTCAACTTCCCCAAGTACCTAACTTTAACTGTTAAAATATCCATGTAAAACTGATTCCCTATATCTAGCTGTTACCATTGAACTAAGAAATCTATGGTCCTAAATTTTTGGAGTCTAAAGTATCTCCCTCATTTAAAAAATACATTTTAATATAAACATATTATATTTGTTATATAAAATATTAAATGTTTACATTCTTATTTCTATATAAAAGTAGTTAAATATAAAATCAATTAATTTTTATTTCACATCTCATTAGTATTATTCTAAATTTTGTTTATATAAACTTAATTTAGTAGTCATATATAACTTTTTCAAGCCAAAGAACAGAATGTCCACCTAGATGAAATGGAACAATACAAATAGAATATTTATGAATTAGCATTTTAGGTGCTAAAGTTATTTTTATTCAGTTATATGTCCCAGGAAAAAATATCTAAATAGTACTTAATTTCTCTGCTTTTTCTTTTGTTGTTGTTGTTGTTTAAATTATAGCATGATGTTTTAGTCTCAAAATATAATCTCTAAAGCTTCTAAGATGATGTTACTCAGCAAACCATTATAATACCCTGCGAGCTAAAGGCATATCCTTTCCTAATTTATGTAAGAACACTTTCAACAGAATAGGGTGAGGAATATTTGTTCTTATTGTAGCAACAAAAACTCATACCTTCTTAATTTTTGACATACTATCTATCTTCATATTAGCAAGTTTTATATCATTGAATGCCTTTCACTAATTAGTCAATAAAATGAATTATCAATGCATGCTATTTTTATGAGAAAATCATTGAAGCAAGTGTAGTTTTGGTTTTGGAAAAACAAAATAAATTATTAATCTTATCATAATAGGAGGTACATCAACAATAAATTCCAGAGTTGAAAGTTTTATTTCATATTCTCCATATTTAACTCTGATACTAAACCTGGTTTGACTCTTTGTCTCTGATAATAAGAAATAATAAAATGTAGACAATTCTTTTGGGAATTTGGCTCTAAAGATGAGAAGATAAATGCTGAACAATAGGGTAATAGCTGGAAATGTAATTCAATGCTAATGCAACACTGCAGTCAAATAATGAAAATACATAGCACAGAAAGAATATCTGATAAATATATTGATGCAAAAAGTTTCATTGGGTTCAAGGATGAAGGGATAATTGAATATAACACAGCAGGAGTTATTGTCTATAAGTGGTGATTGTTAAAATTTAGATGTGAGTATTTTAGTGTTGAGATATAGTAAATAGAATCTGTATGTATTCAGTCTTGTGGTTTCAGTTTCCTTTATAAAGTAGACTTTGGAAGTGTCTACTGAGGCTGAGCCCATTTAACATGTGAAAGAGGCGGTTACATGTCTGAGAACAACTGGGAAAATATTTTAAAAATAAATTTAGGTGAGATGTCAAGCATGGACATGACTATGTAAGTCAGATTTTTTTCCTTTTCCCTTATTTTAAGGAAAGTTCTTTAAAATAAAAGCTACAACGATCTCCATAAGGAGAGAAAAATACTTATAAACTCAATTTTTCATGCAATTAGGAAGCAGATGTAATTCACAAACTCCAAATTATGTGAAGTGCTACAGAAATATCTAAAATTAGATATAAGCTATATAAGTTATATAAGCTATATATAAGGTTTCGGGGGGAAAGGTGCAGGTGGATGTGGTCAATGGGAAGGAACAAAACAAAACAAAACAAAAACAAAGGGGACATCTTTAACAATAAAGAAAAATAAATAAGCAAAATGCCAGTGAGAACCAGGGGACTTTTTCCCCCAGATAACTCCAGAAAAATAGATTTTGTAAATATGTATCTCCTTATTTCAACAAGAAATGTGAGAAAGTTTTAAAAGTAAAAATAACAAATATAATACTTGAAGAAATATTTCCAAGTTCACTAGCTAATTCTTTTTAAGAAGGTTCTATGAAGTTGACTTTAAAAAATGCTTCAATCAAAATTGTAACATGTGACAATCCTAGAAAAGTATAAAAAAAAAGCAAATAAGCAAAAAACAAAAATCATCACCAACAACCAAACCGAGCTGATGCCATTAGTCATTATTTAGTATTTGAATTGTTTACGGACCTCTGGAGGTGACTGACCTTTTATGTGGTAATGCTGCTCCTTCTCTGTCACTGCTGCAATATTGGTGATATCTCAGATGACCTATGTCAGGTAAAAACTACCATCTGTTTTACAGGAGGAGTATTGGAGATTTACAAAATCATACAAAGTTCCTCTTTGGAAAAATAAAAATAGTTCTTTATGTTAGCCACATATGAGCATCACTGTAGAATACATTCAAAAGATTCTACAGGAGGAACCAGAATTAGACTATGAATTTTCAGATACAAATATGGCCCTCACTCCTAAAATAAAATATATTTTAACTAGCAAAATGGTAATACTTTGTTAGTCTATTTTTTTATTACTCAAAGAGAGTACAGATATATCAAAATTGCTTCTTTGGTCATTTTTTATAGTCAGAAAAATATCATTTTTTCTTTGGTTTATTGGCAATGTTTTATAACTAAAATACTATCTCTGGACAATTCTAAAAGTGAAATTTTTAATGATTCTGTTTCCATCCATCCAGTTAGGCAGAATTATAGTATTTAACTTTTGGGCAATACAATATCATATTACTCTTGAATCCTAGTTTTTACTTCCAAATAGAAAATAAAGTGTAAGATAAACCTAATGAAAAATCAAATTTATATTACTAACTGGAATACATAATCATTAAATATCTTAAAATAAGAATAATCATGCCTACCTAATAATGAATTTTATTAATTTTAATAAGCTAAAGTATTTGTTCATAAATAGGCTATTCCAAATCCATCTTGTGTGTTTTAATTAATTAATTAATTAATGTATATATGTATTTTTATTTTCATTTTTATTATTTTAGAATCACTTTTGCCATGCATTTGCTATATAACTAGCATTTGAAAATATTTTTGAAAGACTTTTGCAAAGTAGAATCATGAGTTTTTGCTTTTTCTGTTTTTTTTCCTTAATTCCAGTCTTTTCACTATTATCTACAGTGATTCTACATTCACTATTCAAATATATGACAATTATCTGGGCTGAAAATAATGTGCAATGTAAGTTATCAAAACCTCAAATTGCAATACATGGTAAAGCAAAGTAAATCATCCTTTCCAAATTAATGATCCTTCAGTTCACAATGATAATAGCATAAAAATGAAAGCAGTCATTTAGGCCACAGAAAACTGCAAAGCATTTTATTGAAGATGAGATTTTAAATGAAGAAAAGATAGATGAATGGATTCACATTTTTTTTATGTGACTACCAATGCTTCTGCCTTTAAATTAACACTCTAATTGTCCATTTTAAAATTAACACTCTAATTGTCCTATTTATAAATCTGTTTATATGATCAATGTTTTCTGGTACATTCAATACCTAATTATAGCGCTTGTTAATAGGAGTATATTTTATATGTTAAAATATATCTCTTTTAAATTTCTAATTGTAGAAGCTTTAGCAAGCAGTGCCTATCCTATTGGGACTGATGAATCATAATATTCTCCTAAAAGAGAAAAAAAGGTAGAATATATTAGAACATAGGCACACATATATGGATCAATAAAATAACTTGCATATACAATTGTAATGCGGACATTTTAACTGTTACATCAAATAACTTTTTCTCTCTCGTTTACACCACTTGAGAATATCTTCACTGTGTTTATTACTGGTGTTTTGTCAATGAAACAGGCCTAACTGTTACTGGTAAAGGTGGACCTCGGTTCTTGTTTGGGCAAAGAAAGAATTCAGAGCCAAGAACTCAAATTATAGGAGAAAGTTTATTTATAAAGTTACTGTGGGAACCATGCCATAGTTCCCAATAGTCATGGCTAATTAGAGTGTGGAGGCCTTGCTGACAATATGCTGATGGCCATGGTCACTCTGAATATGGGAATCTTAATCAAATGTTCAAGGCTGAGATCCCATAAGCAGGTGCAAGGCCACAGTGATCTCACAGTAAGCCGTGCCCTTCTATAGCCAAATGATTGATGTCACTGTTGGCTAGAGGCCCTTTTTTGTCTAGGTAATATTATACATGTTGATAACCAGCCAGTGGGCTAGAGGGAAAAAATGGCTAGAGAGCTCAGATGGAGCTGAGAGCTGGCACTGCTACGATGTAAAGCCAAGAACTCACAGAGAGCTCAGATATAGCTACCATGTCAACCAGCCAGTGTGATGGGAGAGTGAAGCTCAGAGGTAGTTACTGTGTGAGGCCACAGAGACCAGCCAGTGTGCTGGGCAGGGGAGACAGGAGAAGCCGCTGACCAGAGAGGCTGGAGAGGCCGCTGACATCGTAGCTCTCAGGTGCCACTACTATGTGACACAGTGAGTCTAGGGGGCAGTATGCAGCTCAGATAATAGCACTTGGTTCAGAGACTGCTGCTACTGTGTGGAAAAGATGTGTATTTACAGACTGGTGTGTGGTTGCCTGTATGGACTTTGTTGTGGAAGACTTATTTTATTTTTCTGATGACTTATGGCCACTGGCCTCTGCATTAAAGACTCATTCTTGTACACCCACAACTTCTCATGGCTTCTCCATCTACCACCCTGAATCCAAGAAGGTCTAGCCCTGGCAGAGGGGCTCAGAGCCAACAATTAGTATAATGAGAAGAAACCTACCCTGGTGTAGTTGGAAATAAATTAGAAGAATATATAGATTGAGAGCAACTCAGAGCAGCAAGCTGTACAGTGCTCGTGTAGAGCTCTGACTGTCTCTGGCAGTTACAGAGGTAGTAGAAATGAGCCATAGAAGAAGTGGGCTAAGCAAACAAGTTACAGAGGCAGAAGAAGGACCTTTGGAGCTTAGGAGAGAGAAAGGCAAAGGTAACGAACACTCCAGGAGGGAAGAAGAGAAGGAAGAGAATGAGAAGGGCATGCTTCTAAGAGGGAGAGCGCACCCTGGGTCTTACTCCTGAGGGTTTTAAAGGCTGGAAGTTTTGTGGAGGATATATATATATATATATATATATATATATATATATATATATACAGAGAGAGAGAGAGAGAGAGAGAGAGAGAGAGAGAGAGAGAGAGAGAGATTTTTTTTCAAAGAGAGGAAGAGAGAGGGATAGAGAGTTAGAAACATTGATGAGAGAGAATCATTGATCAGCTGCCTATTGCACACCCCTACTGGGGATGTGCCCACAACCAAGGTACATGCCCTTGACCAGAATCGAACCCGGGACCTTTCAGTCCACAGGCCAACACTCTATCCACTGAGCCAAACCAGTTTTGGCTTTGTGGGGGATCTTAAAAGAAATGTCATCCATCTTTATGCTGACTCACCAAAATAATATTTAGTTCCCTGATGTTCTCTGTCCTTAGGTGTGGCTGGCACAAATGACACTAATGGATTTCTGTTATCTATCTCCCTGAGCAGGTTGATTTAAGCTATTTAGCCCCCCATTAGGGAAAAGTGTAAACCATTCATCCATAGTGTCCTTGGTTAGGTAAGAGAGGATTTTGCAATTCACTAGATGGCTCTAAACTGCTTGGCAATTAACTATGTTTCAGTTTCCCTCTTCCACTTTTCCTGACTTACTAGCCTGTCTCATGTTCACCAGGAAATAGAAAAGGAATAAATAAAATGCCTCTTTGGAAGGGGAGGAGTTTTTAATCAATATATTTTATAAATGGTTATTACTTTCTTTCCTCCTTTAAAAAACGGTTTATGTTTTCCTGCTACTCAAAGAGAACACAAGAAAAACCATCCAAACAGTGAATGACAACGTATTCAATAACTGTTTTTCATAGAAAATCACAAAAAATAACAGAAAAGCCTATTACTCCAAAAGATCTCTGTCAAATGGTGAAAAGGAGATGTGAAGCCAGCATGGCTCAGTGTTTGAGCCTTAACCTGTGAACCAGGAATCAGAGTTCCATTCCTAGTCAGGGCACATGCCCGGGTTGTGGGGAGTGCAGAATGGAGACAATTGATGATTCTGATCATTGATATACCTATCTCTTTCTCCCTCCCTGAAATCAATAAAAAAATATATTAAATCAGGTGTAATCACTTCATTTTGTTTTGTGTTTTATAAATTTGGGAACCTATGGTCATGATTGACAAAAGAAGTAAAATAAATAGATAAATAAATAAATAAATAAATCTTAGCTCTCTAGCTCCAGGACAATTAATTTATAGGGTAAAATTGTCCAAAAATGATCCTCTAGAAAGTTTTCAAGGAAAAGTGATCCCCTCACCGGGGGGGAACATTTGGCCTTATCTGAAAATATTTTTTATTGTTACTGCTTGTATTGTTAGTAACCGAAGAAAACCAAGGATGCTTCAAAGAAGAGGAGGGACACTGTTGAATACACCTGTGGACTCAGGGAACAGCCTTCCAAATCTGAGTGAAGGAACGTGCCTGGGGCCCTCCTTTATATCTCCCTGTGGTCTCTGTCCCACAAATATGGATTATGCTTCCGGTCCTTTTCTCTGGCCTTGCAAGAAGGCCCCCAGGTGTTGGGAGACTCCAGGTCATATCTGATAGTCTGGCCTGGCGCCAGCATTAATAACCCTCCCTCTGGGCAGTGCACTGCCCACAGCCCCATGGCCTCTGAAACCGTTTCTGCAAGACCAGTATCTGAGAAGGAGGTAGTGACTTAATTATAGGTTATCAGGAATGTACACTGAGCTTGCTGGCATGGATTCAGATCATTATCCCCCAAATATCAGGGGTATATTGGAACTAGCCCTTTTTAGCCTTCACACTGGAAGTGGAGCAGATTTACAGGACTCTGCCCTGGGTCACACTTTAGTTTGGTTTCTCTGAGCCCTCTATCTCGGCCTTCCTTATCCTTGACTTGCTGAGTCCAATTTTAACAAAGAAACTGGTCATTTGGTTTAAAGAGAACTATAGACGGGGCATCTCTCCCCCCCAATATTTGATTTCTGACCAAATTCCTCGTCTCCATTCTTGATATGTAAATATCTAGACCTTTATCTAGAATCCTGCTAAGCCAGTTTAAAAAGAATCACCTACCCTTGTTATCTAATGTGCTCCTCTCAGGATTTTTTTTCCCTTCAAAATCTAAGAGAAAATTTATTTAATAAATTATAGAGATAGAAGAAGTGAGCGATAGAAGAAATGGGCTCAGGCGACAATGAGCCTGGGGTGGGGAAGAGGGGAGGGAAAGGTGCAGGCATGCTCCTGGGAGGAAACTCCCGCCCAAGAGCTTTTAAGGGTGGAGGTTTTAGGGGCGGTCCTAGGGGAGCATCTTAATAGAATAATTACCAGCTTTCTAGGAGGATCCTTTCAGGAATTTTTATTTATTGGTCCTTTCACACAGCCTGGGGACCTAGTTCATTATACCCTCCCTCTGGCAATAGTCTTGACTTCTGCTGTAATCTTGAACAAAATCTTCCTTGCTGTTTTTTTGTTTGTTTGTTTGTTTTTATAAGTAGCCAGAGCAAATCTCTCTCTTTTTTTAAACAAGTGTTAAAATAATTTTTCTGTAACTGAATATCATTGTCATCTAGTGCATAGAGATCAGGAATACTGCTAAGCATCTTACAATGCACAAGGCAGCTCCTAAACAAATACTTATCCAGCCCAAAATGTCAGTAGAGAACTATCAGAATGGATAAGGCATTTTTCTACCCCATATCTGCATTACACAAATTAAGCTGATATTGAATGTGGATAGCACTTTCATGTTTGTGGCTTGCTTGTAATGTTGGTAACTCACACTTAGTGCTAAAATTTGAGAAATGTATGGGAAGAAAATCTGCTGAACCTAGTAACCCTAATATAGTGGTTGTGCTTTGGGGAATCAATGAATATGCATCTCAATATAAATCAAAAGAAATCTGAATCATGCCTTTTGGGATCCTCTGCTGGCTGGCACTGAGCATCCCTGCAGCTCTAGGCAGGGGCTCTCCATGGTCAGACTTGAAAGAATGATATTTGACAGCCAAAGCAGTGAGAGTGGACTGATCAGAGTTCTCCCTAAATCAAAAACTAGAATAACCATCTTAGTACTGAAAAACAAAACAAAACAAGCGCGCGCACACACACACACACACCCTAGAATATTAATGTATCTCAAGGAAGAACTTCAAGAGAGAACTAACTCTTGAACTTCCTTCTCACAAGTATAAATACATGCAAATGAAACCAAAGTGCTGTGATCGGATCTGGGTTTGTTGTCTCACAAACTTGAAGAATGAGTACTTGGACAAAGGCGGTTAGCAGAAGCAAAGTTTGCTGAGAGGCGACTGGTCTCTCCCTAGCAAGGAGGTGACCCAAAGTGGGTTTCCTGTGAAGCTTCTTTGTCTAGATGTAGTATATGCTTTTCTAGCTCATGGTCCTTTCAAAGAATTCTGCCTGCTAGCTCCTGATTAGTACTTTCAAAGAATTTTGCCTTAACAACATCCATAAATTTTTAAAGCTCACATCTCCTTCACCAGCCTTTCCACCCAGCTGGATTACCTTAGCAACTCCCCTCCCCTCCCCCCGCTGGGTTTAGCTCTAGGTTATTTGTTTCTCTCTCAGAACAGGTCACAGCCAGCAAGTTGCATCCTGACAACCTCTGCTAGGTCCTGGTATTCTAGGGCTTCCCCATTCTTTTCCCTCTCCCAAGGCCCTGCCCCTGACTGTTTCTAACTCCTCATAAATAACTAGAAAATTAATCTAAGAGAATTAACAGAATGGCCAGCTAAATATAATTTTACATTGTTTGTCAATTATTAAATTGCATGATATATGCATTAATGCTACAATAATGTAGACATAAACAGATTAATATAATAGTCACAGTAGGCTTAACTGAAAAGGATAGGTGCAAAATTTCTATATGTAAAGTCTGACTTAGCTGAATTCTAGAACAATGAAAGTTCTTTAAAAGACCAACCACCACAGCTATTCCATTTTTCTTTAAAGATATTCAAATGCAAATAGGCAAAAAAAAGATATGAGAAAGACTGAGTTATAAAAACTGAGTTAAGGGTCAAAACCGGTTTGGCTCAGTGGTAGAGCGTCTGTCTGTGGACTGAAAGGTCCTAGGTTCAATTCCGGTCAAGGGCATGGACATTGGTTGCGGGCACATCCCCAGTAGGGGGTGTGCAAGAGGCAGCTGGTCAATGTTTCTCTCTCATTGACATTTCTAACTCTCTGTCTCTCTCCCTTCCTCTCTGTAAAATATCAATAAAATATATTAAAAAAAAAACTGAGTTAAGGAAAATAAAATAGAGACAGGATATAGGTAAAGGTCAACATAATACATATATAGATGGGACCTAAATTTAGCTTAGGTATTCTTGGAACTATCTAGCTGTTTGCCAGACTTGGGAAGATTATGAACATCACTGAGTACCAAGTGCCTCAATTCTCAGCATTTTAATGCCCCATTCTATGCTTTAGTCAAGTTGAAATATTAAGATTTTCTTTATACATAGTGGTCCTTAGTCCTCTTCCTTCTCTCTTTTTAAGAATTTATGTTTTTAGAACCATTTAATTATCCAAGCAAAATAAAGGAAAAGTATAGTGCTTTCTCATATTTCCCTTCCCCCAAACATGCATTTATTCCCCCAATCCTTCATTATCAACATCCCCCACCAAAGTGGTACATTTGCTACAATTGATGAACCTACATTGAAAGACAGTTGCCCAGGTCCACAGTTTACATATGGTTCATTCTTGGTATTGTACATTCTTTGGGTGTGGACATTTATTATTATAGCCTAAAAATCCTTGTCTCTGCCCATACATGTATACCCACCCTCCACACTTTGGCAACCACTGATCTTGTTATTATTTTTATAATTTTGCTTTTTCTAGAATGTCATATAGTTGGACTCATATGATATGTGACCTTTTCAGGTTGATTTTGGTTTTTTTTGGTTTTTACTTAGTTATATACACTTAAGTTTTCTCCATGTCTTTTTATGGAATGACAGTTTTTTTTTGTTGTTGTTGTTGTTGTTTTTTGTATTTTAATCAGGGAATAATATTCCAGAGTCTGGATACACAACAGTGTATTTATCCATTTCCCTCTCTTTTAACATCATGCTCTCCCTTTCTAGAACACCCCTTTATAGTTCCTTTTCTTTACCAGTTTCTCCTGGTTTAGTCATTAAGATCCTTAACTCTATGGACACCAAATCTACCCTAACTACCTACCCCATGCTTTCATGTGAGCAAAACATTTCTTTCTTTTCCTAACTCTCTGAGCTCAACATGCTTATCACTCTGCTTTGTAATTGTTCACTTTATCAGTGAGGACTTTCCTTTCTTCATTATCTCATTCTCTGGTACAGCACTTTACAGGCAGGGGAAGTCAATAAGCATTCCTGATGACTCTCTCTGGTAAGAGCTTTAGGTAAAATAATTACATTCAGTAATTACTAACACACACACACACACACACACACACACACACACACACACACACACAGCATATGCTAAAAGACAAGAAAGAAACCTTAAATTGTCAAGATAAGAAATGAAGGCTAAAAAATATTTTCTCTAATATTTATTACTAAATGGCCGGTGCACAACATTTGTGCACTCGGGGGGTGGGGGGTGTCCTTCAGCCTGGCCTGCGCCCTTTTGCAGTCCAGAAGTCTTTGTGGGATGTCTGGCTGATGGCTTAGGCCCACTCCCATCAGCCAGGCATCCGAGGTGGGTCGCTGCATTCACCAGCCCTCAGCCAGCCTGGCTTGTGGCTGAGCAATGCTCCCCCTGTGGGAGCACACTGACCACCAGGGGGCAGCTCCTACACTGAGTGTCTACCTTCTTGTGGTCAGTGTACATCATAAGGACTGGTCATTCCGCTGTTCTATCAATTTGAATATTACCCTTTTATTGTATAGGATAGGTCTTTGGAAAAGATTGTTCCTTTTTTTATATTGTGAAACATGGGATACATGTTTTACCAATCAGCATATATTATTATTTGTTTAACATAGGGCATAAAAGCAGGATTTTGGCATAAATCACAGCCTTGCAGCATGCAAGCACTCTAGAATGGGACTCCTTGAGTTAAAATTCTGACGTCACTGCTTATTAACATATTACTTTACTATCTTTACCTGAGTTTCCTCTTCTAAAACAAAATAACAACAAACAAAGCAGAGTGGTGAATAAAAGGCAGTCTCTCCTTCAAAATTTTGTGTTAAATATTAAATGAATTTTATTAATTATAAAGCACTTTTAAATATATATAGCAAGTATATGTGTCCAGTGATAGATATTATTTTATTTTAATATATTTTATATTAATGTATTTGCTTACTAGTTTTGAGATAAAAGAATCATTTGTATATTTAAGTAATGATGACAACAAGTAGTCATCTGCTCTGTTTTATGAGACCACATTGAAAATAATAGGTGTCAGATATTTTCTACTTATGCTTCTATACCCACTTTTGTTTACACTGTTTATGAAACACATCTTTGCCCTTTCATTTTCATTATTTTCTTGCCAGTTTAAGGGACTTAAAACATCAGAAAGGAAAAAGGTGAGGCTGGTCATTATTTCCGTACCCCATGTGTGCCAGGTCCAATGACGCCTACAGCTCCTGCTGGGAGGTTTCTGCTGGGGACACACATACTCTCCCTGGGTGCTGGCAACTTCTTTTCTCCTTTGCCCATTCAGTCCCTGTATTAGTTTTCTTTGGCTTTTGTAACAAAAAATATTTAAAACAAATTACCAAAAAAAAAAGTGTCTTCAAATGCCAGAAATGTGTGATCTTACAGTTCTGCAGATAGATTAGGAGTCAGACTGGGTTAAAATCAAGGTTTGAGCAGAGCTGTATTTCTTTTGAAGGCTCTTCCAGAGCATCCATATTCTTGCTTTTTCCAGCTTCTAGAGCAGCGATGTTCATCTTATGGCATAGCACATGTACTAATAAAATAATTACTAAATTTCTCTGGCACACTGAAAGTGATATATATATATATATATATATATATATATATATATATATATATATATATTTGCCAGTCTGACAGAAAAAAATATTTTTAATTTTGATTTGTTCACACATGAAGGCTATTGTTGGGTTGGCTGATATCATTTTTTTTAAATTTGACAATCTAAGAGAAAAGAGGTCAGTGCCCTGACTAAATAGTCAGGTATTGTATGTCTTAAAAATAACTTTGCCGTATAGGTTGAAAATCATTGCTCTAGGGACTCATAGCCCTTTCTATATCCAAAATGGAAATGTTTCATTACTATGAATGTTCTCCCATAGACACTCTCCCTCTGACCATAGCCAGCGAAGTCCCTCTACTGTTAAAGACCTGTATGCTTAGATTGGGCCCATCTGGGTAATGCATGATACGCTCCCCATTTGAAGGTCCTTTAGTTAATCACACCTGCAAAGTTCCCTTCACCATGTAAGGGCTTTTGATGTTGTGCTTTCCATTTGGGGATTAAATGCTCATGCTTTCAAAAACTACCCTATTCTAATTATCATTTCCTTATGTCTCACCTGCTGAGATAGCCTGCCTCCCCCTTTCCAGTGGTAATGTGATTTGTTTTCCCTGGAAATTCTTTGTATAAATAATAAACTCTTGTGTTCTGGGCAGGCAAAAAGCAGGTGAAAGAAATGCTGAAAGTGTTTATATTTAAGTAATGTCTCTCAATTTCCTTCCCACCACACACACACACACACACACACACACACACACACACACTTTCAGCATTTCTTGGAAATCCATTTTCATTGTTATTTAATGAAGACTTTTTGTTTAACATTGAGCACTAATTAGACTGTCATACATACATTTTAAAAAGGTCTATGGACATATAAAATCCTAGTTTTCTAATATTCATACTTATAGCTAAAGAAAAATTTTCTTCTATTTACATAAATGTAATATTTGTAGAATAGTTTTTATGAGCTAAAGCTTGTATTATTATTATTATTATTATTATTATTATTACTATTACTAAAGCCTATTTTAGAATGTATTAATTATGGGGAAATAAATGGAAAAATAAGATATGTGTGTTATTCATATTATTCTAGAAATGCCATATTTTGTCAAGTCCTAAGCAAAAGCTGCATAGCGATTTTGTTCTCTGTGATTAGAACAGGCATCTGAGCTATGTGTAGCCTTTTATGGAGGCATATTATAATCAATCTAATCCTATTACACTGGGTAAACAAATTAGCCCTAAAATTGCTGAAATTTTTCATAGATTCCAATAATGTCCATGGGTTATTTGCTCTGCTGTCCTTACACATGTGTTGCTAAGCCCATTTTCGGCTTCCACATAAGGATTAGCCTCTCCAATCATATTGAAGAACAGATTGCTTAACTACAGCACACAATGTCATGCTACAGATAATCCATGCCCTTGATTAATGCTCTTATAATCAATTGCTGTCTGGAAGTGAGTCCTTCCCATCACACTCTTCACAAAAAGAGCAGATGGTATTTAAAAGGTTATGGCAGGAGGGCATTACAGAGGTCAAATGGAACATCGATCAAGTAGGCAGAAAAATTGCCTTTTTTCTTCTTCTTTCTTCTTATCCTAAGGATCCATAAGGGAGTATGGTCTATGAATTATAGTTTGATCTATAGTTCATGCACTAAGATATTTTCTTGTTTCAAATTTCTGTGTTGTTTTGGGTAATGAACCTGGAAATTGGATTCCTCGTGTGCCAATAAAATATTGCACCAATATGAACATCTCAAACAAATAATTCTTAGATTCAAGAAGCTTTTTTTCAAAAATTTTAATGCATCCAGAGGAGCTAACTCAATAAAAACTTTAATATATAGCATCTCTTGGATATATTTTTATAGAGCTAAAATCACACCAAATTCTCATTATTTTGTGCATGTGTGTGTATTTGTATGTGTGTGTGTGCATATATCCATATGTATAGATTCTTTTCTCTTTTCCCATCCTTTATCACACTCATGACAGACTATTGTATATTTCAAAGTAATCAATTCTCTATTTAACTGGTATATTTAATTCTAACGAGGTGGAGACATGGTAGGGAGGCTGCATTGAAGGATTGATGTTAAGTAAGAAAATGTCAGTAGAAGGTATTTTAAAAAATAAAATGTGTTATTTTCAAAAATTAGTGCCTTCAAATATACAGATTCAAATAACCTGATTATGAATAGGCCACTTCTACACAATATAGGGATAATAAAAATGCTCATTTTATGAATAAAGAGAATATATGCCCTTGAATTTATGGAAAAAAAGAAAAAGCTTTGGGAGAATGCTGAAGACACTCGTGTAAATTTCTGTTGTTCAAGGTGCTACTGCACATATTACCTGGATGGTCAATGCCTTCTCTGTACATAGGTGTTGACTATTTGGAGACACAAAGGCATTGCCTTTGTTGTCAAGTAGTTTAAATATATTTGGGGAGGAATGCATACAAAGTGTAAAGTTATATTGTTTTCAGTTTTCTCAACATTTTTAATAAAATGATAATTAGTTAAATGCCAAATGAGCCTCCTCACAATAATGCTATCATGATGCCACTAGAGAAAGAGATGCCCATGGTCTGGGCTGGCCAGGAAAGGCGTCAGACTGCTGAAGAAAGGGCTTCAATGATGAATAGCATTTGGAAAGCCGTGGGACCCAGGAAGGCATTGCAGAAAAGATATAGAATGCAACACACAGCAGTGGATTTTTTTCTACAGCAGCACTCTAGAAAGGAACATCCCACAAACAGGTAGTCCTTATGAAATTATTTTGTCTAATTGTATACAGATGAGTATGCTGATGCATTACTGAGCAAAAGTATGAATCCCTATATCAGTAGGAAATATGAGCTCTGAAAAAGGAAGTCAAGGCCTTGTACATTCCAGATAACTGTATTTAATTATTTCACTTTGTTAAAGTAATAGGTATGATTAATTGTTATTGTTCATGGGGGGAAATGATCCCTAATCAAATACTTGCAAGATAATTTACCTGCAGCCACCAGTTTATTATTTGAAAATTTTATGTTAACACAAATTAGGAGTCTATTCTGAGGTATAAGAAAGTAAGACAAGCCTTTTGATTATTTTCCCCTTGCAGCCATAAGGGTGAAACATTTATCAATAAGCATGAATTGTCACAATTTGAACATGGCAGTTTTTATGGATGAAAATAATACACCAAAGCATGTAAGTTATAAATAACATTAAAATGTAAAATTTGTAATTTTCTCTATTCATTCCTGATTTGATATAGAATTAAGCATATATACCATATTTGCCGGCATATAAGACGATTTTTTGGCCCTGAAAAATACCGTATTTGCTGGCGTATAAGACGACTGGGTGTATAAGATGACCCCCTAACATTTCCACTCAAAATACAGAGTTTGTTATATACTCGCCGTATAAGACTACCCCCCACTTGGAGGCATATTTTTCAGGGCCAAAAAGTCGTCTTATAAGCCGGCAAATACGGTAATTTGGGCTACTAGATGGTGCTTTTATTTTAAATACTTTAAAAAAATTCTTACAGACCCTGGAAACCTAATAAACTAGAGAGCTAGAGAATACAAATTCCTACATTGCCAGGATAATCCCAGTTACAGAAGGTTGCCAACTCCTGTAGCCCTCCTAGTGTGAGCTGTGATGTCCCTGCACACCTCTCCTTTAATTAGAATAAATGACTTAGACATGAACTGCTTGTGATGTGCACTGCAGGACATCAGTGTGCTCCATAAAAGAAGTAGGACGATGATGCTTAAGGGTGAGTCTGGTATCAAACCAATCACAAATTTTATTCAGGGATGTGTTTAAAGACAAATTAATTATTAAAAAACAAAGCACCTTCATGTTTATTTTACCTCAACGCTAACTTCTTAATGGTTTTTGCATATTTTTACTTTTTATGGATTCAGAAATGTACAAAGGGTAAATAAAGTAATCACTTTGCTGAATGACTTGCAGTCTTTTTTATCCCCCGCTCCCAATATTTGTATAAAATCTGTGGATGGAAAAACAAACAAATAAAAAACTAAGCTTAGAAATTGGTGCTCATCTTTCATAGCTCTCAGTAGAGGAAAACTTAGTTTATTTCTCAGGAAAAATAAATGCTTAATATAGAATTATTAACATTTATGATTTTATAAATGTGCATATATATGGTTGCTAATCAAATAGTATGAAACCACAATTCTACTTTCTCTGTCTCATCTCCTACTTTTTATTTTTATTTATTTTTGTTAATATATTTTTATTGATTTCTGGGAGGAAGAGAGAGGGAGAGATAGAAATATCAATGATGAGAGAGAATCATTGATGGCCTGCCTTCTGCACACCCCACACTGGGGATTGAGCCTGCAACCAGGGCCTGTGCCCTTACTGGGAATTGAATCATGACATCCTGGTTTGTAGGTCAATGATCAACCACTAAGCCATGCCAGCCAGGCATACTAGTTTTATTTTTGTTACTGTTTATATTATTATTATATTAAATATCCTTACACTTCTATTTCTAATTCATTTCCTGCAGACTATATACTTATGAAAAATGAGAATGTCACTTATTTATGCAAACTTTCCTTCCTCCAAGTTTCTTCAGATCTTAGATACTTTTGTTACTAATTAAGTAATTTTGTGATAGCTCATGTAACTTTAATACACTTAGAACTCCATTTTTATTCCATCAACTACAAAGAGTAAACACTTATTGTATATTTCTTAGTAAAATTGCCATATTTATTTCTACCTTTTCCATATATTTCTCCATGATGCCTATGTTTTTAATATTTACAGTTTGTGACCACAGTTATATCTTCTATTTTTTGTTGTTTGTTTGTTTTTTGTTGTTGTTGTTATCATTAATTCTTACCCCAGGATATTTTGCCATTGATTTTTTTAGAGAGTGGAAGAAGAGGAGGAGAAACAGAGAGAGAAAAACATCAATGTTAGAGAGACATATTGATTGGTTCCCTCCCACAAGTGCCCGACCAGGAATTGAACTGTGGTACCTGCCCTTGATCAGAATCGGACAGGGACCCTTCAGTCTTGGGCTGATGCTCCTACCACTGAGTAAAGCTGACTAGTGCTATTTTTGTTTATAGGTCTATTTGATAATAAATGTATTTCTCTTTTCTGGCATGGTCATTTAGCCTATTGGAATGCAGCGCCCACCAATAAGATAAGACAACATCTGTGAGCAACTGTTATAACCACACAAAAGTGTTACAGTTGAATTTCATCCATATTTTTGTTCATTTTAAAAGTTGAGACCAATAGAGTATTCAAATTATTATGATTACTAAAATATTTTTCAATGGAAGACCATATAGTATTTAATAGCATAACCAATCAAACTGACTCTTATTTATTTCTAGAGTGTTTGGTGTTTTGATTTTATGTGTCATTGTCCTCTCAGATTTTACCCATTAAACAGTTGCTAATGATGATGAGGTGATGTACTTTGCTTACAGATAATATTGGCAGAAGTGATTGTCATGTAAACTTTTTTTAGGAAATAAGTACTAATGAATGAAAAGCAATATAGGAGGGAAAAAAAAACTTCATCAGGTTAAGGAGAATGAAAAAGAAGAAGAGAAGGAGGAATCTAAGTACTTCCACAAAAATATTTGTGTATATTTATAACATATGCAGATATATCAGCCACATGTGGGCCAAGTGAAACGCATCCAACAATCTTCCAAGGGAAGGATCTCTGCATGAGGAGGCACACACTATAACTCCATAGCTGAAATTGGCATTTGCTATTGTTTCTAATTATATCATTTTTCAGATGTCATTATTTTTCTTTAAAAGAGTTGTGAACAAATGACATTTAATATGTGTCCCTTTTTATAGAAAGAAAATTTTCTGTTACAAAAATTACTAGGAAATGCTATGTTATATATACAAAACATTAAAATGTTGTAGAGAACTATATGGTGTATATGGCATGGACATTGGGATGGTTTCTAGTTTTTGGTTTCAATGAATAAACACTGCTGTGATTATTTGTGTACAAATCTTTGTTTCAACATATGTTTGCAATTTTTTTTTTTTTTGGGGGGGGGTAGGCCCTAGTAGTGGAATTACCAAATCAGATAATCAGTATATGTTTAATTTTTTTAAAGGAATTGACAAATAAACAAAAATGTTTTACTATTTTATGCTCCTACCAGTACTTATGGGGTTTCCAGTTTTTTTCACAAATGGGGTTTCCAGTTTTTTCACATATTTGCCAGTGTTTTGTATTGTCAGTCTTTTGGATTTTAAACATCCTATTGTGCATATGGTGGTATCTTATTGCAATTTGAATTTGCATTTCCCAATAGCTAATAAGGTTTTTTTATAGTTAATAATTGATTTGTAAATCTTCCTTTGTTAAATATTTTACTCATTTTCATTCTATTGTAAAATATCTTTGTATATTGTGGATATAAGTTTTTATTAGATCTATTATTTGGAAATAATTTCTTCCATTTAACAATTTCTTTAGTTTTGAAAAATAAAGGCATCTTTTGAGGAGTCAAATTATTTAATTTTGCTTAAATACAATTTATTATTTTTTATTTAGGTATTGTGCATATACCTTTAGTGTTAAATGGTGCCTATTAATAAACTTATACCAAAAAATAACATAAGGTTATTTAGAGAGGAGATTATGGAGCTAAATTTCCTAAATGTAAGGTCTTGAACTCATGTAAATAACTACTTTTTGCCTTAGTTTATTAATAGAAATTATAGTTTATACTTTATAAGATTTTTTATGACAAAATGACACACTTAAAACACTTTAGTGTGTTTTAATATCTGGCATTTAGCCCATGTACACTACATGTTAGTATATTATTTTCTTAGGACTGCTGTTAATATAGTACCACAAGCTGGGTGACTTAAAACAACATCATTTTTTTCTCCTCACAGTTCTGAAGGCTAGATGTCTGAAATCTAGTTGTGGGCAGAGCCATGCTCTCTGAAGATCATGGGAAAGAATCTGTTCCATCCCCTTCCCTTATCCTCAGGTGTCAGCAATTCTTTTTTTTTTCTTCATTTCTTTATTGAGGTATTATATGTGTGCATATTTTACTATTGCCCATCACCCCTACCCCACTCCCATACATGTCCTCACCCCAGTGTTTTGAGTCCATTGGTTTTGCTTATATGCATGCATACAGGTCCTTCGGGTAATCTCTCATCGTTCCCACCTCTCCATAACCTTCCTGCTGTAATTTGACAGTCTGTTTGATGTGTTACTGTCTCTGTATCTATCTTTTTGTTCATCAGTTTATAATGTTCATTATTCTCCATAAATGAGTGAGATCATGTGGTATTTTTATTTCATTTACTGGCTTTTTTGATTTAGCTTAATGTTCTCCAGTTCCATCCAGGTTGCTACAAATGGTACAAATTCATTCTTCTTTATGGCAGCATAGTATTCCACTGTGTAGATGTGGAATAGATAGTTTTCTGAACCAGTCATCTGCTGACAGGCACCTAGGCTGTTTCCAAATCTTAACTATTGTAAATTGTGCTACGTTGAATACAGGGGTATATATATCCTTTCTGATGGGTGTTTCCAGTTTCTTAGAATATATTCATATGAGTGGGATTACTGGATCAAATGGGAGTTCCATTTTTAGTTCTTTGAGGAAACTCCATACTCTTCTCCACAGTGGCTGCACCAGTCTGCATTCCCACCAGCAGTGCATAAGGGTTCCTTTTTCTCCACATCCTCGCCAACACTTGGCATTTGTTGATTTGTTGATAATAGCCATTCTGACAGGTGTGAGATGGTACCGCATTGTCGTTTTGATTTGCATCTCTTGGATAATTAGTGACTTTGAACATGTTTTTATGTGCTTCTTGGCCTTCCTTCTATCTTCTTTTGAAAAGATTCTATTTAGGTCATTTGCCCATTCTTTTATTGGATTACTTATCTTCCTTTTATTAAATTGTATACGTTTCCTGCAGATATTTAAGATTAAACCTTTATCAGTGATAACATTTGCAAATATGTTATCCCATGCAGTGGGCTTTCTTGTTGTTGTTGTTTTATAATTTCTTTTGCTGTGAAAAAGCTTTTTATCTTGATGTAGTTCCATTTGCTAATTTACTCTTTAGCTTCCATTTCCCTAGGAACAGTATCAATGAAGTTCTTTCAGCATGTGTCTGAGATTTTGCTGACTGTGGATTCCTCTAGAATTTTTATGGTTTCCCATCTTATGTTTAAGTCCTGTATCCATTTTGAGTTTATATTTGTGTATGGTGTAAGTTGGTGATCTAGTTTCATTTTTTTGCATGTTTCTGTCCAATTTCCCCATCACCATTTATTGAAGCAACTGTCTTGATTCCATTGTATGTTCATGCCTCCTTTGTCAAATATTAATTGAACATATTGGTTTGTGTTGATATCTGGGTTCTTTATTCTATTCCATTGGTCTATATGTCTGTTCTTGTGCCAGTACCAGGCTGTTTTGAGAACAATGGCTTTGCAATACAGCTTGAAATCTGATATTGAGATCCCTCCTACTTTATTCTTCTTTCTCAGGATTGCTGTGGTTATTTGGGATCTTTTTTTATTCCAGATGAATATTTAGAGAGTTCTCTCTAGGTCTGTGAAATATGGCATTGATATTTTAGAATGCATTGAATCTATAATTGCTTTGGGTAGTATGGACATTTTAATGATGTTGATTCTACTAATCCATGAACATGATATGTTTATCTCTTTCTCTATCTCATTTTTCACTGTACTGTAGTTTTTCCCAAATAGGTCTTTACCTTCTTGGTTAAGTTTATTCCCAGGTATCTTAATTTTTTTGTGCAATGGTAAATGGGATTGCTTTTATAGTCTCTGTTTCTATAGTCTCTGTCTTTATAGTCTCTGTCTCTGTCACTATAGATGTATGGAAATGCCACAGATATTTTGGCATTAATTTTGTATCCTGCTACATTGCCAAATTCATTTATTAAGTCTCTTAGTATATATATATATATATATATATATATATATATATATATATATATAATGTTTTTTTTAATTGATTTTTTTTTTACATAGAGGAAGGGAGAAGGATAGAGAGTTAGAAGCATCAGTAAGAAACACGGATCAGCTGCTTCCTGCACATCCCCCACTGGGGGATTTGCCCGCAACCAAGGTACATGCCCTTGACCAGAATCAAACCTGAGACCCTTCCGTCTGCAGGCCAACACTCTATCCACTTAGCCAAACCGGTTTTGGCAAGTGTGTTAGTTTTTTGATCGAATATTTTGAGTTTTCTATGTACAATATCATGTCATCTGCAAATAAGGCCAGCTTTACTTTTCCAATTTAGATGCCTTTTATTTCTTCTTCTTGTCTGATGGCAATGGCTAATACTTCCAGTACTATGTAAAACAGGAATTGGTGAGAGTGGGCATCCTATCTTGTTCCTGTTCTTAGGGGAAGTGGTTTTAGTTTTTGCCCATTTAGTATGATGATAATGATGATAGTTATGGTTTTATCATATATAGCTTTTATTATGTTGAGGTATGATCCTTCTATTCCCACATTTTTGAGAGTTTTTATCAAGAAAGGGTGTTGGGTTTTGTCAAATGCTCTTTCTGCATCAATTGATATGTCTTTGTGATTTTTATCTCTCAATTTGTTTATGTGATGTATCATGCTTATTGATTTGTGAATATTGTACCATCCTTGCATCCTTGGGATAAATTCTACTTAGTCAGGGTGTATGATTTTTCTGATGTACTATGGATCTGATTTGCTAGAATTGTGTTGAGGAATTTAGTGTCTATGTTCATGAGGGATATTGGCCTGTAATTCTTTTTCATGGTGTTGTCTTTATGTGGTTTTGGTATCAGGGTGATGTTGGCTTCATAGAAGGAGCTTGGAAGTGTTCCTTCCTCTTGAATTTTTTTTGGAATAGTCTGAGGATAATAGGTTTTAGTTCTTCCTTGAATATTTTGTAAAACTCCCCTCTGAAGGCATCTGAACATGGGCTTTTGTTTGCCAGAAGCTTTTTGATAACTTCTTCAATTTCTTCCATAGTTATTGTCCTATTGAGCTGTTTAGATTCTTCCTGATTGAGTTTCAGAAGGTTATATTTTTTCTAGGAATATGTCAATTTCCTCCAGATTGCCCAGTTTGTTGGAATAAAGTTATTCTTAGTATTTTTAAACAATCCTTTGTATTTCTATGGGATCTGTTGTTATTTCACCTCTTTCATTTCTGATTTTGTTTATTTGGGTCCTCTCTCTTTGTTTCTTGGTTAGCCTGGCTAGTGGTTCATCAATCTTGTTTATCATTTCAAGGAACCAGATTTTGGTTTTGTTGATCTTTTGTATTGTTTCTTTGGTCTCTATGTCATTTATCTTTGCTCTGATCTTTATTATTTCCTTCCATTTGCTTACACTGGGCTTTCCTTATTGCTCTCTTTCTAACTCTTTGAGTTATAGGGCTAGGTAATATATTATCATTGTTTCTTGTTGTTTTTTTGTTTGGTTGGTTGTTTGGTTGGTTTTTTTATGCGTGTGTTGTTTTTTGATTGTTTTGTTTTGTTTTTCCAGTAGGCTTGTAGATCTATGAAAATACCTCTCAAGACTGCTTTTATGTGTCCCATAGATATTTTGGATTTTTGTATTTTCATTGTCATTTGTTTCCATATTGTGTTTTATTTGTTTTTGTTTTTGTTTTTTTTTTTAATTTCTTCCTTGATCTCTCTGGTAACCCAGTCATTGTTTAATAGCATGCTATTTACTCTCCATGAGTTAGATTTTTTTGGATTGTTTTTATTGTAGTTGATTCCCAGTTTTATGCCACTGTGATCTGAGAAGATCATTGGTATGATTTCTAATTTCTTGAATTTGAAGAGACTTTGCCTATGTCCAAGCATATGATCTATCTTTAAAAATGACCCATGTGCACTTGATAAGAATGTATATTCTGTGGCTATGGGGTGAAATGTTCTGAAGATGTTAATTAATTCCATCTGGTCTAGTGAGTCATTTAGGATTGATATTTCTTTGCTGATATTTTGTTTAGAGGATTTGTCCAATGGTGATAGTGGGGTACTAAATGTCCTAATATGAGTGTATTGCCCTCTATATCTCCCTTGATATCCTCCAGGAGTTTTTTAAATGTATTTTGGTGCTCCTTTATTGGTTGCATAAATGTTTACCAGAGTTATTACTTCTAATGGATTGCTTCCTTTAGTATAATGTAGTGGCCTTCCTTATCTCTTGTTATGCCCTTCACTTTGCAATCTAATTTGTCAGATATAAGTATCGCTACCCCAGCTGTTTTTCATTTCTATTTGCTTATAAATTATTTTCCCATCCCTTCACCCTCAGTCTGTGCACATCTTTTTTTTTTTTTTTTTTTTTTCCCTCTGAGGTGAATTTCTTGTAGAAATCAGTTATATGGGTCTTGTTTGCTTATCCAATCCATTACCTGTGTCTTTTGATTGGGGCATTTAATCCATTTACATTTAAAGTTATTATTTATAGGTACTTATTTGTCCATTCTTGTTCTTTACCCCTGTGTTCCTGATATATATATATATATATATATATATATATATATATATATATATATATATATAAAATCAGACCCTTTAGTATTTCTTATATTACTGGCTTGGTGGTAATACATTCCCTTAGTCTTTTTTTGTCTATGAAGTCCCTGATTTCACCTTCAATTTTGATGGATTGCCTTGCTGGGTACCATATTCTTGAATTCAAACCCTTCTTTTGCATGAATTTGCATATTTTATTCAATTCTCTTCTGGTGAGTTTCTGTTGAGAAATCAGTTGCTAGTCTGATGGGGGTTCCTTTGTATATAACTTTCTGTCTCTCTCTGGCAGCTTTTAAGAGTCTTACTTTCTCATTGATGTCTGCAAATTTTATTATAATTTGCCTTGGCATCTGTTTTGGGGGTTCATTTTGTTTGGGACTTTGTGAGCTTTTTGGATTTGTGTGGGTTTTTCTTCCTTATATCAGGTACATTTTCTATCATTTCTTCAAACAGGTTTTCTATTTCTTGCTCAGTGTCCTCTCCTTCTGGTACCCCTATTATGCGGATGTTGTTTTGTTTTGTGTTTTCCCAAAGTTCTCTTAGGCTCTCCTAATTGTTTCCCCCCTAGAAGGTGCTCTAATTGGGTATTTTTCCCCACCTTGTCTTCTAGTTCACTGATGCAGTCCTCTTATTCTTCTGATCTCCTCTTGATGCTTTCTATTGAGTTCTTTACAGCAGCAATGTCATTTTTCATTTCTTCTTGGTTCTTATTTATTTCCTCTTGATTCTTACTCATTTTGTATAATTTGTCTTCCATTATTTTCAGCCACCTTATGACCATTTCTCTAAATTCTTTCAATGACATGTTGCTAGCCTCTATTTTGTTTACTTCCTTTTCTGGTGATGGCTCCTTTTCTTTCATATGCAGGCTATTTATTTGTCTCCCTATGGTCATCTCTCTTCTTCAGATGTCTGGTTATGTAGTTCTCTCTCTCCTTATCCCAGGCAAAATCTGACCTTTTCATATATATATGTGGCTTCAGAGGAATGTAGACCTCCTCTGAAACCACATGTTTGAACCAATTGACGACTGGTGTTCTGAGGCTTGCAGCTGTTTGGTGGTTGCTGCATTTATCTGTTGCCAATAATTCTTGATGTGCCTTGACTTATAGAAGCACCCCAGCAATATTTACCTCTGCTGTCACATGGAATTATCTTTCCACATCTGTGTCTCTTCTCATAAGAACCCACTTTAATGACCTTATCTTAACTTGATTACATCTGTATAGGTCTTATTTTTATATAAAGTTGCATTCACAGGTACTGAGAATTAGCAAATAACTTAAAAAAAATATTGGTTGATTTGAGAGAGAAAAAAAGGAGAGAAAGACAGAAACATTGATTTTGTTGTTCCACTATTCATGTATTCATTGGTTGATTTTTGTAGGTGCCCTGACTGGGAATTGAATCCACAATCTTGGTGTATTGGGTGATGGTTTAAAGAGCTACTCAGCCCAGCAGCCTATGATGCCCCCCAGGTCAGAGGGGCACAATTTAACCTACAATAGCTATTATCTTTATTATTGATAATAATTATAATAAATTAATAATCTTTGCTCTAAATATGAAATAATTTTATTCTAGGAAAAATTAACACTGTCTGAAATAAACACAATGGAATCCTGTTGCCCAAGCTTCCCATAATAAAATCTATATAGAACTATCTTTAGATGTGGGACCATTGACTTCTGCTAAATAATATAATAAGAAACAGTGGTTAGTGATTGAATGTTTAATGGAAATATTATTAAGGTGTGTGTACATATCACAGATACATCTTTTTTTATTATCACAGAAAGAAATCTTCTTACTTTTTAAAAAATATATATTTTATTGATTTTTTACAAAGAGGAAGGGAGAGAGATAGAGAGCTAGAAACGTTGATGAGAGAGAAACATCAACCAGCTGGCTCCTGCTCTCCCCCTACCATGGATGTGCCCGCAACCAAGTTACATACCCTTGACCGGAATTGAACCTATCAGTCTGGAGACTGATGCTCTACCACTGAGCCAAACCAGTCTCGGCTACTTTTGAATTTTATTAGTGCTATCTTAATCTTAAAATCTGATGTTTGAATTTTAGATCCCATCGATAAAATAACTTTTATTATTTTTTGTATTTTTTTTTTTTTTTGACCACTGAGATACTTAAATTTCTTCTAAGGGAAAAGTGGGGTTATGGCATGATTATTTGTTTTGGCATCTGTCTATGGTTTGCTTTCCCTCAAACCTTCAAATATTTTTGTCTTTTTGTATTGTATACATTTTCTGTAACTACTTCTAAAACTTTGCAAAAGCAAGTAAAATGCATCAGCAATTTAATTAAAATTAAATCACTTTGAACCTATAACAAACTTTCTATAGAGTTAGTCCATTCAACCTCATAATGAGAGGGTTGGTCTTTTAAATTTGGTGTTTTCCTAGGATTGATTAATCATACTGTAGAATTGCCTGTAGGTGAAGTTGAAAAAGACCAAAGAATTAGCTCAGATCATGGGCAAATGTTAAGTGATATAAGGATTTTTAATTTTTAGGTAACTAGTAGGCATTTTTTTTTCTTAGCTAGTGGGAAAGCAATGAATTTTAATAGTGTGTGTCCAGTGCTATCTTTGAAGTTGACATTAAACAGGAAGGTGCTAGAGGCAGATATGTCTGTTAAGGGATTATGGCAACAATTTAGTGTAAAGATGAAAATATTAATTAGATACCTTACAGGCAAAATAGTGAGGATTGATGAGAAACAGGTGGCCATACCCTTACTTGGACTTAACAATAAGTTGAGTGTAAGGTTTTAAAAGTGAAAATCAATAAAAACAAAAATGTATCTAGAATTACTCTGAGGTGTCTATCTTGAGCTTTGACTTTAAATTCGAGATAATATAATTGAATATGCGTGGGTGAGAATGAATAAAAATTTCTGGATTCTCTTGGCCCTTAGACAAGTTTCCTTAACTCATACAAAGCCTTTCTCTCAAGAGTTACAGAGGATACCGGGACATGGAAGTTTTAACTCTTCTCTCTCTTGCAATATATTCTGAATTCTAATCCTATTTACTCACACACACTAAATTAAAAATTAAATCAAAACCAAGTTTAAATTTGAGCTATAACTATGTCAGTTTTTGTCTTGTTTTCTTTATTGATTAAGGTATTACATATGTGTCCTTATCTCCCTTTTGCTCCCGACCCTCCCCACTCATGCCCTCACCCCCCTGGTGTCTGGATCCATTAGTGACTCTTCCAGTAAGTCCTTAGATGCATACAAGTAAGTCCTTTGGTTGATTTCTCCCCCATGTCCTCACAGTTCCTTACCTTCCCTGAGGTTTGATCATCTGATTGATGCTTCTCTATCTCTGGATCTGTTTTTGTTCATCAGTGTATATTGTTCATTATATTTCACAAATGAGTGAGATCATGTGACATCTTTCTCTAACTGGCTATTCCACTTAGCATAATGCTCTCCAGTTCCATCCAGGCTGTTGCAAATGATAAGAACTTCGTTTTTACTGCAGTGTAATATGCCAATTTTTATAGCAGGGTAGCTTGATGAGTCTTTAATGCAGGCTGGTTAAAAATGTATATTACTGCTTATTATTTCTTCATGGAGGATATCTTTGAATCCAATGGTTTGAGTCTATTATCTCTTCTCCAGTTCTATTTTGCAGGTAGTGTAATAGAAGTGCCTAGAATGCCTCCGGAAGAGATTTCAGGAAATAATTGGGGTCTGGAGATATAATGTTGGTATTAGAAACATTTAGGCAATACTAAAACTAAGGGAGTAGAGAAATTCTCCCAGGTATAACAAAGAATAGAGGTAATATTACAATGAAATAGAAACGATCATTGGTGGCAGAAGCAGTAAGATATTTGGTTCTATTTCTGGCCTCATGGTTGTGTTAATGCTTTCTCACCTTCCAAGACTCCATAGAAACTGTAATCACAGAAGTGGTGGTAGGAGATTGGTCTTTTTGCTCATAGAACCTGAAAAATCCTTCTTTATTCCCTGCTTTTCATGTCAGCTTCAACTCCAGAACTCTTTAGGAATGGTTCTACTAACTCATTATTCTGCCAGAGATGGGGCACCTGCCACTTCAGCAGGCTTTCAGACTACCACTAAGGAAGCCAAAGTTCCAGCATGCTCATCCACTTTAGATTTTATTGTTTTGTATGTTTGTGGTCCCAGAATTATTTATATTGTTTTTATACTGACTTTATCTTTTATATACTATCCATTGATATACAGTATTTTCAGAGCAGCAGAATATTTTAAACATACAAATATAAAATAAACCATCTGAATCATAGCAATTCTTTTTAGAACATTAGGGCGTCTTAACTGTTAAATGTGTTGTTACAACAGATGGAAGCCTAGCAAAATCCGTGCAATTTAAGTACATTACACATAGTAATTTGACATCAGGGAGTATTAAAACATAGATTTGTTAACATATCCACAATTTTAAAAAGATGTATTACTCATATACATGAGATTCAAAAGCAGATATTTTTACTCCTATTTTTATTTATTTTTTCCCACCATACTGATTTTCCACATATAGATGAAAAACAAACAAAAATGTGTAAATTGAACAATAGGGTAAGTGAATTTTTTTCTTCTGAATTCAAGACCCTGGATAAAATTATTTGCTTTTTAGCCAAACAAAAGTTCACCATTCTAAATAGCAACTGTACTGCATCAGAGCTCCTCTATGCCTGTGTAGTGTGATTCATGGAATTGCAGGGTGGGAGAGGAACAAAAAGGGAAGTTTTCTCTTGTTATTTACTATCAAAATTTCTTGTTTTGCTTTGCACAATTGTGTGAGTGATGACCATGTGTAACACTGAGAAAAAACAAACAACTCTCTCATTCTAAGATCACAGACAAGAAAGAGTAAGAGCTCTGGGGCCACTTATTACTGATTTGTTGTATAACCCTGGGCAAAGCACTTAAATCCTCCTCTTGAGTGTCCCCACAGGCTACTATCTTCATAAGGATGTTTACTCAATTTAGTACCTCTATTATCTTTACTTATTCATTTTGCATTCTTTTCAGCCTTGCTTTTCTTTGTGGAAAAGAACAGGTTAAATGCTTCCAACCATTCCATTCTTCATGCTCTGATTGAAGGACTTCACGGTGCAATTGATAGCCTTGAAGAACAAACTTTTCCCAGGGAAATGAATAACATTTTGTGCTCACTGGGATCAACATTTGGAAAGTAGAAAGAAACCATGCAAAAGGGAAAACAACCTGGATTCTTGGCCTGTCTACATAATAATGAGTTCCTTGCTATACACTAAATTACTTAATTGTGTCCATAGGAACAATTTAATTTAATTTAATTGGAATGTGAACAGAGAGATCTTTAAAGGCATCCAATTTCACCTGGAAAGTGAAAAGTTGTAATCTGTCTCATTAAGTTAAATGAGAAAAAGGCCCATTTTAAAAATGACTTGGTGATGCCATCAGCAATTTGACCAAAAAATTTTTTTTAAATAGCCTGCAGTGTAACATTTTCAATATTGTGTATAAAGTTGAAAGTCTAGATTATATTCACTATGCAAATTAATATCATTTTTTTAAATGTAAGTTAATCTATTTTTGGCATTTACTATATAAAAGAAGTCAAGTAAAAATATACATTATCTGCTATCATTTTAGAGTGTTGCATACAAAGTTCTTTCATATTTATGCCATATTTTTATCCCAAATGAAGTAAATGTTACTGTATCATTTTTACCAATAAGAAAAAATGAAGCAGCTGAAACCAGTTTGGCTCAGTGAATAGAACGTTAGCCTGTGGACTGAAAGTTCCTGGGTTTGATTCCGGTGTAGGGCATGTACCTTGGTTGCGGGCACATCCCCAGTGGGGGGTGTGCAAGAGGCAGCTGATCAATGATTCTCTCATTGATGTTTCTAACTCTCTATCACTCTCTCTTCCTCTTAGTAAAAAATAAATAAAATATATATTTTTTTTAAATGGGAGGGATTTTCCTGCAGGCTGTCAGCTGTGAGGACTAGCTATAACCACCACCCCACTCCAATGGAAGACCTTCTGTGCAGGCACTAACCCCGTGGAGCAGGACTAGCTTCAGCAGAACTCTGGTGGTTGATGAGTCCATCTTTTGAGTGTGGAGGTTGCTCAGTGAAGTGATTATATGGTGCTCTAGTGTGTTATAATGTTTTCAACTGGATGCACTGGACTGGGTTTCACCAGGTGGTGGAGGTCAAGTTTAGCCCCAACTTGAGCCCTGCCCAGGGCCACCCAGCGTGAGCTATAAAACAATCTGGAGGTGGTTGCTATTTGTGCTGGGCTTAGAGATGCCTGGGAGAGGCCACACTGCAAACCAAGGCCACTGCCACTGGTGCCTGGGACACTTAGCAAGAGGTATGGGGCATGCTGAGGCCAGATGCTGATTATTTGGAGCTTTTGAACCTTCAGAGATTTTAGGAAAGACCCTAGCATGAGCCATTGAAGGCCATTTGTATGAAATAGCCAGTGATGGGGAGGTTTCTCAGAGCATGAATAGTGTCATGCTCTGAGAGTGAATAGTGTCAGCCAGGGTGATAGAGACTCAGATATGGTGCCAACCAGCCAGTTCTGAGGGGAGAGGACTCAACCATGAAATGGTTGCACTTCCATATAGGAGAAAGCTGCCCCTCCAGCCCCTGCTGGACAATTTTGTTTTACCCTGAATGTCCTTATCACCTTTCAGGCTCTTGCCCAGAACTGAGCTCAGAGCGAGTAAATCTGTGTAAGTCTGTGCATGGGACATTTACGAGGAATGGCATGGGGCTCTAATATCCTCCATTTCACTCTGCCACAACCTCTGTTGATTTTTACAGCCAGAAGTAATGAGGACTTCTCGTACTGGTCCTAGAACCCTGGGCTGGAGAGCCTAGTGTAGGGCTGGGACCCCTAACTATTCAGGGGGACTTCCGCATTTGAACTATCTGTCCCAATTTTTATCCATCACATGTGGGTGTGTGACCAGTCCTTCCGCATCTCCATCACTCCTACTAGTCTTAATGTGGTTTCTTTGTTATATCCATAGTTATAGGACTTCTGTTCACCTAGATTTCAGGTTGTTTCAAATCAGAGAACATCTGGCCCGCAGGTCATACAAGGCCTGCAAAATGATTTGGTCTGGCCTTGCCAAGGCATTAGGGTGAGTTAATTAAATGTTTGTCTAAATATAGCAAGCTAATTTTTAATTTGATAATTTTGTATGGCCCACAAATTATATTATAAATATCCAAATGGTGCTTTGCAGAAAAATGGTCCCCCCCCCCCGTTCTAAATGATGGTAGCTCTGTAGTTCAGCTATAGTATTGATGTGGTTGTAGGAGGATGGGAGTTTTGCATTTATCTATGCTCTCATCTTAATCAGAAGCCGATATATATATATATATATATATATATATATATATATATATATATATTGTCTAATACAAAGCACATATTGTACATTCAATAAATATCTGCTAGTATAATAAATGTATAGTAATTTTTTTCTTTATCAGATGGCATCATGTAGAAGTAGGGAATTGGTTTTTAAATATGATATACATACTAGTATTTAATTGCATAGCTATTACAAAAACAATGTTACTTCGTTAAAAAAAAACTAGTTTGAATATTCTTAGAATGTTTCTTTATAAAATCAGGTTTCAAATATTGAGAAGTCAATTTATACATAAAGGCCAAGCACATATATATGTATATTTTAATATAGTAATCATATATAATAGTATATATGCATTTCTATCATAGCATTAATCCACATGAATGTGTAGATAAAAATACATATGTATGATACTCTTCTTGCAGTTTATATATTAGGCATGTTAAATATATTATATATATTTGTATTAAATTTTGTTTTGTTTTATTTATTTTTTGCTTCTAGATCTATGTTACCTGAGGGAAGGGCTCTAACTGGTGATTTTAACAGCAGCACGCAGCACAGTATGTAGTAGGAAGTAGATACCTTCTAAATGATTTACTCTATCAAATGTGCATTTATGCAGTTTAGTTAGAAGGTGGTTATTGAAGAGCAATTATGACCCAGGATTTATGGTATAAACTGAAACTATAAATAGTTTCAATAGGACTCTAATTTCTAAAAGTTCATTATCTAGGAATAGAGTCAGGTCTACATAAACAAGCCTTTGTAACATTCTAAGTGCAATATAAAAGTTTAAGAATGCAGAAGTGAGGCCATTTTCTGGCACAGAGGCCAGGAAAATGTTTTTGTTTTTTTTAAAATATATTTTACTGATTTTTTACAGAGACGAAGAGAGAGGGATAGAGAGTCGGAAACATCGATGAGCTAGAGAGTCATCGACCAGCTGCCTCTTGCACACCCCCTACTGGGGATGTGCCTGCAACCAAGGTACATGCCCTTGACCGGAATCGAACCCGGGACCCTTCAGTCCGCAGACGCTCCATCCACTGAGCTAAACCGGTCTCTGCAGGAAAAGTTTTGTAATGATAATTAATTACATGCATATGAGGAGTTCATGGGTTGAAAAGTTTGGGAATGAAGATCATTTATCTCTTCTTAAGTAGATAACGGCCAAAGCCCTGACTGGCCACAGTTATGACACAACTAATACACAAACCATCAGTTTTGTTTCTGGTGGCTCCTGGTACTTTTCTCATATGAGAGGAATGAATGTTTGAGGAATTCCAGCAACAACCTTATGCCTCCAGTTGTACAATGTTTTGACCTAGAAATATGTGACTGTCCAGTTTGCCTTAAATCTATTTTAATGTTTTTAGAGAATAACAATTAATGACTTTTCCTGCTTCTTTAATCTTTTCTGCATTATATTCATTGTATTATTATGTACAAAATTAAGTATAAAATTGTTTTAAGGTAGGAAATGGGTGTCTTCAGAAGCCATCACCTTTTTTCTAACACATTTTTTTTTGAGGATGACTAGCCTATAACTTAAATTATCTTCATTCTTTCTCCCTATTAGGACACCAAACTCTTCCTGAACATCATAAAATTATGCAACATGTGACTTTTAGTATATATGATAATTAACATCTCTGTGTTTTACCCAGATTATGGAACATGCACTCTTTACATGTATAAACTGAATGAAGACCTTGAGGGAATGTGCTATTCAGTGGTCAGACTTAAGTGCTTTCAGCAAGACTGGCTTTTACTAATTCATTTTGCCTTGTTTGTTTTATATTTTTAAATGATAATATGAATAAATCACATTTATGTATATAGTTTATATTTATTCAAGGTGTGCATATCCTTTCTCTTCCTCTCTCTCTCTCTCTCTCTCTCTCTCTCTCTCTCTCTCTCTCTCTCTCTCTCTCTCTCTCTCCAAGATTTCACAGCATTACATTGCTCAATGTCCTTGAGAAGATGGATGGATAACTTATAACTGTAATCACTGGTATAATGAAGAGGATTAGAAAATGTGTACATAATAGCAGTGCAGGAGAGAGGAATCAGAATTGGCAACTATTAATCTAATAGAGAGAAAAAGAGTAGGCTGGAATAATGAATGCATGCCACACAGAGTGATCATTTATGATGAGCATGACTGAAGAGACAGCAGCATTACTTAGCTTTCCTCACTGGCAAAGAAAGCCAGAGAGAAAACAAAATGAATCTTGGCCCAGACTGCAGCTGTCATGTTTTCTGAGCTGTTGTGTTTAGGATTCCACGTGGTAATTTTCCTTTAACCTTTGCCATTAAAGTAAAAAAATCATATAATCTTATGTGTGTATGTCTTTTTACCCCCACAAAATTTTGTCAACAGAACAATTAAAACACTCAAATTGCATTTAAAGCAATCTTTAATTATGAAAGTAAAGAAATGAAACAGTCATGCATTTGAGGAAAAAGCTCATGTGCATGTGCTCTTTTGGGTTTGGTCTACTTCTAAAGTATATTCCATCCAAAATGTCACTGCAAGTTCTTTCAAGTGATCCATACGCAGGCATGCAGCCCTTATCATTAATGAAGAGCTCAAATCTATTCACTTAGCATACACACAGGGGCATAGAACAGATATTGCTAGCAGAGCCCTCATAGGCTGACATAATCATCATTTGCTTATTCTTTTGACATTCTCTTCACATGTAAGTTAATAATTATATTCAGTGTCACTATTCATCAGAGAAATGCAAATTAAAACCATAATGAGATATCACCTCACACCAATCAGAATAGCTATCATCAATGCATCAACAAACAACAAATGTTGGTGCAGATGTGGGGAAAAGGGAACCCCCATGCATTGTTGGTGGAGTTACAGACTGGTGCAGCCACTGTAGAAAGCAGTATGGAGTTACCTTCCAAAAATTAAAAATGGACCTGTCTTATGACCCAGCAATTCCACTTCTTTGAATATATCTGAAGAAATCTGAAACATTAATTCAAAAATATATATGCACCCTTATGTTCATTGCAGCATTATTTACAACAGGGGAAAAATGCATTTCAAAAGAGCCATGAATTAGGATATAATTAATATCCTAATTATAAAACAGAAAAAAGTAACTCTAAACTTATAGAAACAGACAATAATATGGTTATTACCAGGTGGAAAGGGTGGGAAGATAGAAGAGGGTAAAGGGGGGGATAAATGGTGATGGAGGAGAATTGGCTTGTGGCGGTGAATACACAATACAATATATACATGATGTGTTATAGAATTGTACACCTGTAACCTATACAATTTTATAAACCAGTGTCATACCAAATAAGCCAATTCAAAATTACTATTATGAATAAGAATTGCATATATAAGAAAAACATATATGCAATATATGGGACAAGCTTGAGCTAAGAATTATAAGAATACCTTTAAACTAAGTTCACAACAATAACAGTCAAGTATACATTAAAAATATGTTGTCTTTTAATTTTTTCTTGTGTTATTATTGAAATGCCTATCTTAGATATTTTCCATTAAGAACTTATACTGTTCCTAGTATTTTGTTTCTAAGAATCAATTTTATATGTTGAAACCTAAGTATCTACCTAATAAAGAGTAACATGCTAATCGACCGTACCTTTGCAATGCCAATCAGGAGTATATATGCAAATTGACCCCATAAATATGGCAGGTTAATTTGAATACAAAGGTGCCAAGCAGATGGAGATGGGGAAGGCTTGCAGCGTGGGAAGGCAGGAAGGCAGCTCCAGCCAGAGCAAAGGTGGTGCTGGCAGGCAGGGAAAGGAAGGCCCATTCTTGCACAAATCTTCATTCATTGGGCTTCTAGTATTATATAAAAAAAATAAATGTTTAATTTTGTTACCTGAAAACAACTTTTAAACCTTGTATTCTTAAGAAATAGACATTATTATTCATTATATTTGTAAATATTTAGTTATATAATATTATAAAATTCAAATAGAGCTTGTGCTGTTTGCTTCGAAATTTCTACCCATCCTTGGCTCTAGAACTAAGTATATACTACTAGAGGCCTAGTGCACAAAATTCATGCAAGGGGGTTGACCCTGGCAGCCCCAGCTGCCTCTGCCAGTTCTTGCAGCCTCAGGCAGAACTTGTGGCCGTGGCTTCATCTGGAAGGTCTTCCAGAAGGACTTCCTGAAGGTCATTTGGCTGTTCATTATAATTAGCATAATATCTCTTTATTATATAGGATTTTACAAGATAAATCAAAATAAGGCTCCCAAAAGCAGGATACCCTTCCTCTTTTGGCTTGAAATATACCTACTTTGCTGATGTTTACACTGGTTTTTATAACTCCTCACCAATTTATTTACTTATTGGTCTTATCTCAGATATAATTGTTTTACTTTTGTTCTACAGGTTCCAGCAAACTTCTCTTCAGGTTATTTTATAACTCCTTTTCCAGATTATTTGTTCTTTTATGACCAACAATTAAAAATTCAATTTAAATCTCTGAAAGAGAAATAAATGGACATTTTAAAATCTTCTTAGACATTTTATGATATTGTTCTCCAGCTTAAAGAGGAAAAAAAAAGGTAATGGACTACTGAATTAAGTTCAAATGTTATATCTCCCAGAAAGCCTCACTTCTCATTTATATCCTCTATACTCATCAATATAAATGCTGTCCTCCAGAGACAATGCATTATTTTCTGTTTTCCTGAATAAAATTCATTGATTATAGCTTCCTTTATATAGCTGATCTGTGAAAATTCCATGATTTCATTGTCTCTCTCAATAGCATTGATTCACAGAGACTTTTCTTACTTCACCACAGTATAATGGGATACATTTGTACTCATCTTTCTTTAAAGCCATTTTCTGGGTAATCATTTTGAAAGTTTTAATACTTTGCATTTTGCTTTTCAATTCACTTGTTGATTTTATTCCCCAAGAGTAAAACATATATTCTTTTCTTCCTCTTTCAAAATTTATTTTAGAAATATGGGCAAACCCTTGACCACATTGAGCCTCAGTTTCTTGTCTATAAAGCAGAATTGCTCATCCTCTATAATAAAGAGGAAATATGCAAATTGACCATCATTCTAACACACAAGATGACCGACCCCATGTGGACACTAGATGGTAGCCACAAGATGGACAGCAAGAGAGGGCAGTTGTGGGCATTCAGGCCAGCAGGGAAGGACATTGGGAGGAACCAGGCCTCAGAGGGAGGGCAGTTGAGGGCAACCAGGCCAGCAGGGGAGTGCAGTTAGGGGCTATCAGGCCTGCAGGGGAAGACAGTTGGGGGGGGACCCAGGCCTGCAGAGAAAGGCATTTGGGAGGAATAAGACCTGCAGGGGAGGGCAGTTAGGTGAGACCAGGTCTGCAGGGGAGGGCAGTTGGTTGGGATAAGACTTGCAGGGGAGGGCAGATGGTGGGGGTACCAGGTCTGCAGGGGAGGGCAGTTGGGAGGGACCAGGCCTGAAGGGCAGGGCAGTTGGGAGGACCAGGGCTGCAGGGGAGGGCAGTTAGGGATGACCAGACTGGTAAGGGAGGCAGCTAGGGTGGCAGTGCCAGCAGAGGAGGGCAGTTGGGGGGTGACCAGACCAGCAGGGGAGGACAATTAAGGGCAATCAGACCAGCAGGGGAGCAGTTAGTCATCAAACAGGCTGGCAGGGGAGTGGTGTGAGGGTGATTAGGCTTGCAGGTAGAAGTGGATAGGGGCAATCAGGCAGGCAGGCAGGCGAGAGGTTGGGAGGCAGCAGTCCTGGATTGTGAGAGGATGTCTGACTGCCCATTTAGGCCTGGTCCCAGTGATTGGGCCTAAACCAGCAGTTGGATATCCTTTGAGGGGTCCCAGATTGGAGAGGGTGCAGGCTGGGCTCAGTCACATACCCCTCACATGCACGAATTTCGTGCATTGGGCCTCTAGTATAATAATAATTAATTGAACATTTATAATAAGCTATAAACTGTGGTGAATATGTACATTATCTCCTTTGTCCTTTAAAAAATTATATGATATAGTTATTATTGTTTCTGTTTTACAATAAAAACATCATCCCAAAGTTTTGATTCAGGATTGAAACTCAGGTCTTTTTTAATCTTAATTTCCTGTTATTAACTACTAGGTTGAATTTATTACCTATATCACATCTTCTAAATTAAAATATAAATATAATAGATAATTATTTTTATAATGCTTAAATTTGATAAATTTACTTATACAAATTATTGAATTAAACTTATCTGTAATTAAATATAGACAAGAAGAACTTTTTAAAAAGTTTCACTATAGTTTTGAGCCAATCAGAGAAGGGGATTCCTCAAGGCAAACTGCCAGAACCAGAGAGCACTGGAGTCATACACAGGTGAGAATTCATTAGTGTAATTTTGATCAAATGCTGGAGTCTGAGTGTGGACTTGCTTGAAAGTGAGAAACCCCTAGGGGCCATAGTCTTATCATCACCCCAACCCTACATACACACACTTTCATGAAGCTTTCCCTACAGGAACCTCACTGGGTTCTCTTAATACAGATTAAGCAAAGCCCCTGTCTGGATATAACAAGGGCCAGGAAGAGTTTTGTGAAATATGCACAAAGACTGTTTTATAACAAAGATATACTGTCTAGGGAACGGGACTTGATAAGAGCCCAACGTTGAAACTTTATCCTAGCTAGAAGAAAGGAATTATTCCCCATTTCAATCCTCTCTAACGCTCATGAATCACTTGAAGCATGGATCAGGGAATAGCTAGCAAGAGACAGTACTGCAAGAAAACAGAATGCATCCTGGGAAAGTAGTAAGGGACAGAGGAAACATATTTACAGTAGACGAAGATCAGAAATAGTAGTGAAGACCACAGTGCTGAATGCAGCTCACTGAAGCACTGAGACTTAATTACTGTGCTTCCACTTCCTCATACTTTATCACCACCACACGGGGCTTTGGTGTATTAACAGATTACAAATGAAAGATATGCAAGACATAATCTCTCAGAGGAGCAATACCTAGGGAATTTGTAAACCAAGAGGAAGGAAAACCAAGCAAGCAAACAAGCAACTAAAACTCTAGAGGCATTAGTAACATCTGGCACATATAAATACAACAAATGTTAAACATAGTCTGATTCCTAACTAGATTAATATAAAACTTAATTCTAAAGGCTTACTTACTTCAATTCCTATTATAAATTAATAAAGTATTCCATCCAATAATAACAAAATACTGTACATAATTTTATCATGCTCATGTGGAACATCCACCAAAATAGAGCACATTCTGAGCCACAAAATACATCTTAACAAATTTAACAAATAAAAATCATACAAAATTTGTGTTTGGCCACAAGGGAATTATGTGAGAAATCAATAATATAAATAGCTGGGAAATCTCCAAACATATGTAAATTAAATACCACATCTATTAATTACCCTTTTTAAAAAGTATGCTTTTATTAATTTTAGAGAGAGAGGAAGGAAGAGGGAAAGAGTGGAAGAAACATAGATGTGACATTGATTGGTTGCCTCCCACCCCCACCTCAACTGGGGACTGAACCTGCAATCTGACCAGGAACAACGTACTGGTGACCTGTTGGTGCATGGAACAACAAGAAACCAGCTGAGCTATACCAGCCAGGGCAACAACACATTTTTAATAGGCCATTGATGAACGAAGTCTCTAGAGAAATTAAAGCTATTTAAACTAGATGAAAAAAAAAAGCCTTATCAATATTTATAGGATGCAGTGAAGTGGTGTTTAGAAAAAAAGTTGTATAATAGAATCTATTAGAAAGGCTATTTAAAATAAAAAATCTAGATTTTCATCATAGTATTGAGTTATAAAACCAAGAGTATAAAATAAATATCCTTGAGTCCAAATTAATATAAATAGTTGAATATCTAAAAGAGACAAATCTCCCTCATAGAAAAATTCCAAATACTTTATATAAATTCTGAAAGAATCTATACTAACAAAAGGGTAATATGCTAATTCGACTGGGAGACCTTCTGGACAAAGCTATGGTGGTAGGGCTGAAGCAGAGGTGGTTAGGAGCAATCAGGCTGGTGGGGGGGGCAGTTGGGGGTTATCAGGCCTGCAGGGGGGCAATTGGGAATGAGCAGGCTTGCAGGGGGCAGTTGAGGGTGAGCAGGACGGCGGGTGGAGCAGTTGGGGGAGAGCAGGCCAGCAGGCAGAGTGGATAGGATCAATCAGGCAGGCAGGCAAGTGAGCAGTTAAGAGCCAGTGGTCCCAGATTGTGAGAGGGATGTCCGACACCCTACTCCCCATGCATGAATTTCATGCACCGGGCCACTAGTAGGAACATAATTTCTCACCTCTTAAGTGTGGACTGTGTATTTGACATTCCTGAAATGAGTATAGTATTTAAGAGAGGAAAACTAAACTTACAATGGATAAACCTTTTGCCACATTACCTTAGCTAGGTGATCAATGCTAGTATCATAAGCCATGAGCATCTATACCATTGATATAATGTGATGAAAATGACACTTTATCCCTATAGTCTTCCTCTCAAGAAACATAATTCTAGTCAGAAAACAAATACACTAACTATATTGAGCAACAATATATAATATATTGAGGAATAATTTAAAATACATGACCAGTATGCTTTAAAACTCTCAAGGTCTTTGAAAATAAGGCAAATCTGAGAAATTGGCACAGGCAGAGAACCCCATAGGCTCATAACAATGAAATGTAATTTCAAATGATAGATGAGATTCTGGAACAGTGAAAGGACAGCAGGTAAAACTGAGGAGATCTAAATAAAGAATTGACTTTATTCAGTGATAATGTTTATTCAATAATATGACAAATATATCTTATTAATGTAACCTGTTAACAATAAGATAACTGCATACAAGATCTTTTGGGCATTCTCTGTGCTATATTTGAACTTCTATGTAAATCTAAAATCATTCTAAACTCAAAAAAAGTAAATGTGAAAAGATGGGCAAATAATCTTTTTTTTTAAGAAATAACTTTTAAAAACATATATATATTTTATTGATTTCTTACAGAGAGGAAGAGAGAGGGATAGAGAGTTAGAAACATCAATGAGAGAAAGACATTGATCAGCTGTCTCTTGCACACCCCCTACTGAGGATGTGCCCGCAAACAAGGTACATGCCCTTAACTGGGATCGAACCTGGACCTTTCAGTCCACAGGCCGACGCTCTATCAACTGAGCCAAACTGGTTTTGGCTGGGCAAATAATCTTAATAGACACTTCAACAAGAAAGATATATGATGGCAAAGACATACATGCAAAATTGCTCAACTCTAAATAGTAACAAAATGTAATTAAAACCACAAGGAGGACATACTACACACCTATTGGAATGACTACAATGAAAAAGAATAAACATGCCATATGATTGTGAGGGTGTAGAGGAGCCAGATCTGTTCTGCATTACTTGTGAGATTTATGATTGCACAACTTTGGAAAGTAATTTAGATGTCTCTTAGAAGTGAATCACTCACTTACTAAATAATCCAGCCATCCACTCGTAGATATTCACTTCATCTCCACTTTGTTACAAACAGTGCAAATTAAAAAGTCCTCTCTCTCTCTCTCTCACTGATATATAGAAAATTATTATTCAAATTATTATTAATTTAATAAAATTATTATTCAATATAATGATTTTTATGTTTGTTAATATGGTAGTACATTAATTCTTCTTTTAAAGTTAAGCCTATAATTCTTTCAGGAAAATTTAAATATTGAATGTAAGGCTAAAATAAATTTTAGGAGTTATTCAGTAAATTGCTCTCACTTTACAAGGGGAATACTTAGAGAAAAGAATATATAAAGTAGTCTCTTGAACATAGTGGCAATTAAAAAATAATTAACATACAGGCCTGCCATTTTCTTCTCATATCTTATAGAATTAGTATTGAATATATATATATATTCTAAGCAATGTATTGTTTTAATATCCATGTTTTCTCAACATTTTTACATATAACAATACCCTATTTAGTTCATCTGCATCTTTATTGTTTTCATCAATGTACTTTATTGGATTATTTTAATTATTTTATATTGCTCCATGACATTTATAACACAAATAAAACTATAACCCAAATGGTATTTAATCTTTTGTGCAGATACAGGTCATAAACAGAGTATACAAAACTCTTATATCACTGGAGTTAAGGAGGAGAGAGAGGTAGGCAATGAGAAGCTGGTATTTGGAAATGAGCTCATCTTACAAATTGATAGGGTTCTTTTGATGAACACTTACAGTGTAAGTCTACACATAAATATAAAAATAATTTGTCTACACATAAATATAAAAATAATTTAAATATAGATATCAGCAAAGACAACAAGATATTTATAAAAGAGTAAACTATTAAATACATTTATGAAAATGTCATAAATGTATTTAATAGACAGGAATATGAATATATAATAAGATACTCTCATATTCATTATATGCAAAAATGCAAAATATTAAATTTAAATGTTCAATTTTTAAAATATTTGCTTTGTCATTTAGATAAATCAGCTGCTAACTATATAAAAATCTTATGGAATTTAAATTAAAAATGCCATCTATAAAAGTCCAAATTTTTTGATCTGGGGCAGTTAATCTTTCTCTGTTTCAACTTCTACTACTAAAACTGGGATATGTTGTATCTAGTTCACATTTTTATGAAAACTAAATAAAACAGATATGTAAAGAATTGTCTAACATAGTTAACAAAAAGTAAATGTTGACCAGTATTTTTATTACTTTCATCAGTACTAAGAAATACCAGTTCAATTAATAAATATATGAATAATGAACCTTTAATTTAGCAGCCATCCTGAAAAATATATTTATTGTGCTTAACAATTCAACCTTCTTTATTAAAATATATATTTTATTGATTTATTTTACAGAGAGAAAGGGAGAGAGATAGACAGCTAGAAATGTCGATGAGAGAGAAACATCGACCAGCTGCCTCCTGCACACCCCCTACTGGAGATGTGCCTGCCATCAAGGCATATCCCCTTGACCAGAATCAAACTTGGGACCTTTCAGTCCACAGGCTAACTCTATCCACTGAGCAAAACCGGTTTCAGCAACAATTCAACCTTCTTCAGGTAAAATTGGAAATGGGTTGGAATAATTGGATAAAGAAAGAGGGCTGAGAAAAAACAGGTGTTGACATAAATTTTTATTATTACTCAAAATAAGCATAGTAGAATAAACCATATATAAATTATCTTTAAATTGGAGTTTGGTGTCCATCTTAGTGGTTATTACTTAATATAAAATTTATTCTAATTTTCTAGTTTCAAAATACTACCTCTGGAAGATTTATGAATATTTGAAAAAGTAATTATATTTCATCATCAATAAAGCACAGAATCATTAAAGATTAAGCAAAGACATCTAATCTCTGTGTGCACATTTAAAAGCATAAATGTATGCAAAGATGGTTTCACAAATTGTTAGATGATAGATAACAGACACATAAATACATTGATTAAAAGAGTCAAGCAGCTCCTTAGAAGTGAAAATTATCATTATAATCTCATACTTGTTAATAGCTAATATTTATAGACCTGTATAAAGTTATATATAACACTAGATGCCCAGTGCAGGAATGCGTGCACGGGTGGGATCCCTTGGCCTAAGCAGTGATTGAGGCTTATCAGAGGGCAAGCTGGCCAGGGGGAGGGGCTGTGGGAGTGCACTGACCACCAGGGCACAGCTCCTGCATTGAGAGTCTGCCCCTTGGTGATCAGTGTGCATCACGGTTGACCAGTCATTTTGATCATTCCAGTTATTCAGTCTTAATGGTTGCTTAGGCTTTTATATAGATAGATAGTATGCATACGTTTTACATAAAATGTCTTAGTTAAATACCATAAAAGTTTTATGACAAAATACTATTGGTTTTCCTTACTTATAGATGAGTAAACTGAGGTATAAGGAAATTACTTACCCAAGACTGTAAGTAGGAAAGTAGAACCACAATCACAGTTATGTCCTTTCAGCATCCAAAGCCCAAGGTCCTACTCACATTGTATTTCCTAGCTGTACTAACAAGAATGACTAAGTGATCTCAAACAGTTTTCATGTAATATTAAAACCAAATTGTGTAAATTCTTAGACATTCAGAGATTGGTCACAATATTTAGATAACCTGGGAGGTTTGTCCTTATTTTTAACTTGTAGCCCTGCACACGAATCTGTTACCTAGTAGCTCTCTGTAGGGCCTGGCTGCTCCATGCCTGCTTCCCAGAGGCCCATCTGAGGCCGGGTGTAGAATGCTTCTTGTTGCTGCATTCCACCAGACCGCTTACACTGCCAGTTCTCAGAGGTCACCCCCCAGGACTGGGGGACTCTGGTGGGGCTGAGAGGACTGGGCGTTGCCATCTTGTGGTTATGAGCGCTGCCATCTTTGTGATGGAGTGATGGTTAATTTGCATGTCACCATTTTATTAGATAAGATAACTCAAAGATCTTAAGTTGAAGGTCAGGTAGTAGAATTAAATCTTTAACAATTTTGAATTTCTAAAAGAAGGAATGAAAGAAAAGAAAAAAATTATATGTCTCAAGGCCTATCTAAACTACCTATACATATTCTGAATTTTGTTGTAAAATTAGATAGGACAAAAGATTAAATAAATCAAAGATAATTTGTGAATATTAGAAACTTTAAAATGAAATTAGGATTCATTTCAGTTAGAATTCTGTTGATGTCTTAAATGAGTGATAGTGCAGAATATTTAATAATCAGTTTCTCTGGACATTGATATTCTACTATGCAAAACAAGGAGATTGACTTACATGATGTTTCCAGCTCTAAGATTCTATGATTTTTCCAACATAGAAATGTTAAAATGAAATGGAAGTCAGAGATTGATACACAAAAAATGTTAAGAAAATAAATAGATAGTGGATCCATAATTATTTTTATGACTACTGCAGGGCATAGTGAAGAATTACTGTGATTTTACTCTGCAGAAATTTCAATGCTCTCTGCTGTGCTAAGCATTAGGGAAGAAAATTATCCATGCACCAGTTTCTACATTTACAAATCTATACAGACTAATTAGCAATTAAATGGAAATTTTAATAAATGCTATGAATCAAGCCTAATTGTATATTCTGTCAGCTTGCAGGTGATGTGAGAAATGCTAGCTCATACTTTGAATAATTGAGAATAAAGTGGGTGTGAATTGCCTAACACTTCCTCAGTACTTCAAAAACATCAAGGAAATCCACAACTCTTTTTTTATATTAATCAATTTTACATTTTCTTAGATATGAATATGAAACAAGCTAATGATAAAAACATGCCTTATTTTGAATGTGTCACAGTAAAATATGTGTATTCTTCCAAAGAAGAGAAATTAGTCTTGAACTAGAACATGTTTATGTTAATGCTCCAGGCACTCTAGACTCTAGCCCATGCAATAATAATAATAGTAATAGCATAAAAAACACATTAGAACATAATAGATTATCCATTTGTATTCCATTTTGTAATTCATAGTATCCTACCTAATAAAATATTAATATGCAAATTAACCATCACTCTGCTATACCCACAAGCCATGCCCACCAGCCATGCCCACCAGCCAATCAAAGCAAGTATGCAAATAAACCCAACCAAGATGGCTACAGCCTCAGAGAGCATGAGGGAGCCTTAGGTTTCCCAGGCAATGGAGAAAGCCAAGCTTTCCACCTGCCCTTGCCAGCTTAAGCCTCCACTCAAGGCTACAAAGTTTCAATTATAGAAGGTAAACAAATCCAAACAGAAATGGTGGCAGCCACAGAGCAAGGGGCAGGCTTGGTTCTACTCCAAGCTACAAAGTTTCCATTGTAGAAGGTAAATAAATTCCAGATACCAGGGCCTCCACTTGGGTTGCCAGGGGGCATGGCCGGCCTGCAAACCACCACAGGCCCCTCACTCAGGCCTCCCCACCCCCCAAGGGAAACCCCACCCTGATCCAGGACGCCCTTCAGGGCAAACCAGCTGGCCCCCAACCATGCACCAGGCCTCTATCCTATCTAATAAAAGAGTAATATGCAGAGTGACCATCACTCCAACACACAATATGGCTTCCCCCATGTGGTCAAAGATTCTGACCCCATGTGGACACAAGATGGCTACCACAAGATGGTCAGCAGGGGAAGGCAGTTGGGAGGAACCAGGCCTGCAGGAGAGGGCAGTTAGGGGCAATCAAGCCTGCAGGGGAGGGTAGTTAAGGGTGACCAGATTGGCAGAGGAGGGAAGTTGGGGATAAACAAGCTGACAATGGAGCAGTTAGACATCAATCAGGCTGGCATGGGAGTGGTTAGGGGGTGAGCAGGCTGGCAGGCATAAGCAGTTAGGGGCAATCAGGAAGGCAGGCAAGCAAGCAGTTGGGAACCAGCAGTCCTGGATTGTGAGAGGGATGTCCGGCTGTCCATTTAATGGGCAGTTGTACTTCCCTTGAGGGATACCAGATTGGAGAAGGTGCAGGTTGGGCTGAGGGACACCCCCCACCCCAATGCACGAATTTCATGCACTGAGCCTCTAGTTATAAATAATAAGGACATCATTTGATAAGCAAATAACATAATGATACTCTTTTATTCTTAGTGGTTGAATAACATTCAATAGAAAAAGAATACAAACCCATCTAAAATATGTTTGAAAAAATTAATAAATCCTGAGGTGCTACTTTATTTTTGTTAAGTCAAGAAAATCCCATATATACACATATCTACACTAATAAAAGAGAAACATACAAATGAACCATTGCTCTGTTACACCCACCAGCCAATCAGGAGAATATATGCAAATTAGAAGGCCAAAGATGGTGGCTGCCCAACTGCTCCAGGCACAAGAGCAAAGTGGCGAGGCAGGGAAGGCAGCCTGCTATGAGAGGGAGGGCAGGAGGCAAAGGGATCTACAGAAGGGGTAGTCTGGCCACAGCAAAGACAAAGACTCCAGACTCCAGAGCATACAGCACAGACGGAGAAGGCATACTCCTGCTGGAGCTAAGGCCTGGGTCCCAGGTGCTGGAGAAAACCCAGTGCTAGAAGCCAAGAGAAGGAAGGCCTATCACAGGAATCTCTCCATGCAACAGGCCTCTAGTATAATATATTAGTAGATACTGTTATAAATAATATATTAATAATAGATTAGGCAATCTGAGAAATAATATATTTCAATGTGTGCAATTTTGATTTTTATATAAAGATTACTTAAATGTATGAACAATAACAATTTAAAATATTGCTTCTACTGTTTTATGTGTTGCATATCCAATTACCTCATAATTTAATGGGTTAAAACATAAGTAACTTTTATTATTTCACAGTTTCTGAGTCAAGAATTCCAAAGTGGCTGAGCAGGTTATGGCTTAAGATCTCTTATACGTTGCAGACAGATTTCAGCCATGGCTGCAGTCATTTAAATAGACAATAATTAGCTCTTTTCTTCATAATTCCAAGTTGTTGTTTTAATAAAAAATAAAATAATAATATCTTGGACATAATATTTTATATTACATGATTAATGTAAGAAGTAATTTGGTTGAGTACATAATTTTGTACTTGGTATCAAAGGACAAAATTTCAAATCCAAAACTCTCCGGTTTTTTTTCCGCTAAGATGTTAAGCAAGCTGGTAGACATTCAGGGTATTGAGGTCCTCATTAACAAAATGAGAGTAACACTTTCTACCTCCAACATAGTCATGAGGATTCATTGAAATATCTTTTAAATGTTTCAGATATTAAATCACAAGACAAATGTGAGATATTATTATCTTACTTATTCTAGTGCTCAGTTGTGTAAATTGAAATGAACTTATTCAATTAAATATAGCTTAGTGAGTTAAACAGACAGGTAGTACATAATATTAGAATTTTTTTTCATTTCTACTGTATTTTCTATTTGAGATTATTATTGCTTGGCCTAATTTCGACTAGTAATATGTCTGTGTTTAACAAATATACTAATAAATATTTGCTGTAGTTGTGAATTTCATTTTACCCAAGTGCAAATATACTCGTGCACTAACCACAATTTTGTAATGTTAAAATTTGATCGAAACATTTAGCATCTCAATGTTGTTAATGTAACCAGAACCAAGGTTTAGCTGCCTGCTGCTGGGAAAGCCAAACTCATGAAACAGAGCCTGTTGAAAAAGGAAAAAAAGTTTAAGTGTTAGTTACCTGATAAGATGGGGGACCTTATTGCAAAACCCATCTAACATCTCAGTGCAGGCAGAGGTTTTTTATTAAAACAGAGAGAAGGCAGCAAAAGAAACTAAGGGGAGGAGATTGAAAAGTTCTCTACATGAAGGCCAGCAAAATTCATTTTGACTTGCATCTCTTGGATGATTAGTGACTTTGAACATGTTTTTATATGCCTTTTGGACTTCCTATGCCCTCTTTCAAAAAAATATCTATTTAGGTCCCTTGCCCATTTTTTGATTGGGTTGTTTATCTTCCTTTTGTTAAGTTGTATGAGTTCAGTGTAAATGTAGGAGATTAAACCCTAATCGGAGATAACATTGCCAAATAAGTTCTCCCATGCTGTGGGCTTTCTTGTTTTGTTGATGATTTCTTTTGCTATGCAGAAGCTTTTTATTTTAAGATAGCTAAGCTTTAGAAACAGCTTAAGTGCCCATCAACAGATGAGTGGATTAAGAAATTATGGTTCATTACACAATGGAATACTACAATGCTACAGAAAGGAAAGAATTCCTACCATTTGCAACAGCATGGATGGAGCTGGAGAGTATTTTGGTAAGCAAAATAAGTCCGTCCGAGAAAAGATAAATATCACATGATCTCAGTCATTTGTGGAATATAACGAACAACATAAACTGGTGAACAAAAACAGATCCAGAGACAGAGTAGCATCCATCAGATCCTCAGACCTCAAAGGGAAGGCAGGGGAGTGTGGAGGTAAGGGGGAGAGAGCAACCAAAGGACTTGTATGCATGCATATAAGCATGACCAATGGACAGAGACATCAGGGGGGGTGAAGGTATGAGCAGGGGGAAGGGGGGTGTCAAGAAGGGGAAAAGGACACAAATGCAATACCTTAAACAATAAAGAAAAAAAAGTAATCTATTATGAAGTACCATTAGAGCATGTACAGATGAAAATAAATAGGAATTCCTTAAATATAAGTATAGAGTGAATATAACTTAAGAGGAAGCAGATGTTGAAAAGTAATTAAGATGAAAAGCTTACTTTAAATTACTTCAGTAAAACACAGATGGGCATCTACACACAAAGTAAAACACAGGAAGCAGACATCAGAGAAATTAATACAGTGTTTTGTTACATTTAATAATGACTAGTGTGAATTGATCTATATTGCTTCATATGATAGAAGCCAAGTTGCTAGGGGCAAAGGAAGAAGAGGGAAAGGAGGTGGGAGTGGGAAGAGGAAGAGAGGAAAATTATAACTACAAAGACCTCAAAAAGATAGTAGAAATTTAGTATTTAGAGAGATAAAATGAAATGTATTAATTATAATATTATATATATATATATGTTTAAATTTAATTTATAACCTGCAACATTAATGAGAATTTGCTTAGAAAATAGAGAATAAAAACAAATACCCAAGTTTCAGATGAGTATTTATCTCAAAAAAAAAAACCCACCAACAACAAATAGTTATATTATGACAGTTGAATCTAAAGTCAAAATATTACCAGACTTACCAAAGTAGATGCTGACCTTCTGTATCAGTAGAGCATGAAATAATTTATCTTGTACATTTTTTAGACAATATCCTATATGAGCATTTCTGTAATAAAATGTTCAAGGAGGAAATTTATCTTTGCTTTAGGAGCATAAATCAAGAGTAGAAAAAGAAGCTCTTTTAGCAGCCATCTACATTAAACATTGAACCACTATTTTATGGTTAATATGCTATCATAGTCACAGATTATAAAACACAACCATGCTTGTAAGCAGAGTTATGGTTATCATTCCAAAACCTTGAAATACAAAGTAAACATGCAAGACCTAAGCCAAGTTATTTCAAATAGGTCATCTTTTAAAATAGTTAAAAAGAATCCATAATTTTATGGCATTTTCTAAATTCACTGAATCAGAGAGCATATTCACTGATATATCTGATAAGGACTTATCCAAAATTTGTAAGAAACTTATAAAACTCAACACTAAGAAAATGAACAATCCAATTAAGAAATGGGCAAAAAACTTGAATAGACTTCTTCAAAGAGGACATGTAAATGGTTAAATGATATATGAAAGAATGTTCAACATCACTAATCATCAGAAAAAAATGCAAATTAAAACCATAATGAGATGCCAACTCACGCCTGTCAGAATGGAGTTTCTTCAAAAACTATCATCAATAAATAAGTGTTGATGTGGATGTAGAGAAACGGAACCCTCATGCACTGTTGGTGGAAAGATGGATGGAATTACCTCAAAAAATTAAAAATGGATCCTTACACTCAGCAACTCCATTTCAAGGATTATATTCAAATAAATCCAAAACATTAATTCAAAAGAATATATGCACTGCTATGTTCATTGCAGCATTATTTACAATAGCCAAGATTTAAAGCAGCTCAAGTGTCCATCAGAAGAGGAGTAGATACAAAAGCTGTAGTCATGTGCACAATAAAACACTACTTGGCAAAAAAAAAAAAAAAAAAAGACACCTTAGTTTTGGAACAGCCAGCAAGGATGGATTTGGAGAGCTTCATGCTAAGTGAAATAAGCCAGTCAGAGAAAGACAAGTACCATATGTTTCACATACTGTATATGTGAAAACTATTGAACAAAATAAACTAACAAAAAAGGGAGACAAACTCATGGATATAGAGAACAGACTGACAGCTGTCATGAAGGGAGGGGTTGGGAGTTCGGTGAAAAGGGTGAAAGGATTAAGCACAGAAAAAAGAAAAAAAGACTCGTGAACACAGACCACAGTATGGTGATTGCCAGGGGGAAAGGGGTGAGGGGCAGTAGAAGCAGTAAATAGGGCATAAATGGTGATGGAAGGAGCCATGACTTGTGGTAGTAAATAGCCAATACAATATACAGATGAGGTATTGTAGAATTGTATACCTGAAAAGTATATAATTTTTTAAGAATATATTTCTTTATTTGTTTCAGAGAGGAAGGGAGAAGGAGAGAGAGAGAAATATCAATGATGACAATCATTTACCAGCTGCCTCCTGCACGGCCCCTACTGGGGATCAAGCCTGCAACCCAGGCTTATGTCCTTGGCCGGAATCAAACCCAGGACCCTTCAGTCCTCAGGATGACACTCTATTCACTAAGGAAAACCAGCTAGGGCTGAGGGGGAAAACATTAAAAAAGTAATGGTACTCACATATTGATCCAGAGGTGGGGAAAATACATGAAAATAATATAATATTTTATGTTTTATTATTTTTGTGTGTTTGATTCTTTTTATTCTACTATTTTATTTTTAAATTTGTTTTTATTGAATATATTAAGGTGACATTGGTTAATAAAATTATATACAATGCCCTACCTGGCTTGGCTCAGTGGATAGAGTGTCAGCCTGCGTACTGAAGGGTCCCGGATTCAATGCCATTCAAGGGTACATGCCTGGGTTGTGGGCTTGATCCCCAATAGCGGGTGTGCAGGAGGCAGCCGGTCAAAGATTCATCATTGATATTTCTATCTCACTCTCTCCATCTTCCTTCCTCTTTGCTGAGTGGTCTAATGCTCAGGGTAAATGATTAATAAGGTGATCTTTATCCAAATATTCGTAGCTCTTTCTGTATCTCCCTCTTTATTATTGTCTGTCCCACAATTTCCAGTTGTATCAGTTCCTCCTACTTTCTCTAACCACAATTACTATTCTCTCAACTCACTGAGGTCTCCAAGTTCTTGAAGGTTTTCCCTCCCTCCTTCCTACTCCGAATATTTTATGCATGAAAGAAGTTAGAGTGGCTATTGGCTCACCTTGTTTTGTTTCTTTTTTTCTCAGACCACAGCTATGCTCTGCCTATTGTCCAATGTCAGAAAACTATCATTACATACGTATTGTTCAGTTTGGTCTGTTACCCCATCCTGATCAAAAAAGAAAGTCTGCTGAGTCTGCTCTAGATTGGAACAGAAATATATATGTATCTGATAATACATAGAATTAGACAAAGGCTCATAAGTCAGTCATATAGGTGCAAGGTGAATACTTTTAATTTACTAGTTCCCAGAAAAGTGTTCTTGTTGTGAGTGTTAGGTTTCACATTAATCAGAAAATGAATCCTAAACTATACTATTCTTTACACCTTTTAATAAAAAATGAAAACAAATCACAGATAATTCTAAAATCATATTTTAATATATTTGCATGCATATCATAATTTTAGTGGTACTGCTTGTGGGATTAAAAGTTAAAAGTAGCTGAAATCGGTTTGGCTTAGCGGTAGAGCGTTGGTCTGCATACTGAAAGGTCCCGGGGGTTCAATTCCGGTGAAGGTCATGTACATTGGTTGCAGGCACATCCCCAGTAGGGGGTGTACAAGAGGCAGCTGGCCAATGTTTCTCTCTCATCGACATTTCTAGCTCTCTATCTCTCTCCCTTCCTCTCTGTAAAATATCAACAAAATATATATTTTTTAAAAAAGTCAAAAAGTAAGTTGATCTGAAACCGGTTTGGCTCAGTGGATAGAGCATCGGCCTGCGGACTGAAGGGTCCCGGGTTCGATTCCGGCAAAGGCATGTCCTTGGTTGTGGGCACATCCCCAGTGGGGATGTGCAGGAGGCAGCTTATTGATGTTTCTCTCTCATTGATGTTTCTAATTCTCTATCCCTTTCTCTTCCTCTCTGTAAAAAGTCAATAAAATATATATTTTAAAAAATAAGTTGAGATATTCCTTAAATGCATCTAAAAGTTAAGGGACAAAAGCACACAATACAAGTAAAAAAGATAAATCCTAATAACATGTTAGTATAAAATTCATTATTTCATTTTTTAAATATGTTTTTCTTGATTTTTAAAGAGAGAGGCATAGAGAGATAGAAACATCTATGAGAAACATCATCAATGGGCTGCCTCCTTCTCTCCCTTTACTGGGGATCAAATCCACAATCCATTCATGTTTCCTAACCAGAAATTGAACCAGTTGTTGGGGAGCACAGGAGACTTTGTTGGAAAGTGTGTAAGGAGGACATGCTCAGAAAAGGGAGTGTGTGGAAGGCCGCCTGCCCTGTTTATCGGAATGCTGACTCAGGGGAGTGTCAAAGGTGGCACCCCTAATTATTCCTTGACCTTTCCAAATGATTGTGTGCTTGAGAAGACCCGCTGGCATTTACTGGAATATTTATGCTTAGTCTTTTAGGTTTCCTTACTTAAAGGACACTAGAAACACATGTGTTTTCTCAATATTACTTACCCTGCTGATTGTATCTAAAAGATAAATTTTATCTCAAACTGCTATGACAATAAAAGCCTAATAAGGTAGGCAATTGAGGCTGCCTCATCCCTTTGGCCAGACCACCCCTTAACCTCTCTTTCACAGCAAATGTTCCATTATCTGTCACTCAGTTCTGCTGGTCATCACTGGCACCAGTGACCTCTTAGTTCATGGGTCAATGAACCATACAATGGACATAAAATACTCAACCCTTTATTTCTAAGAACAGGTAAATCAAAATATAGGATTGCTTACCTCTGAGATTAATATAATGATTTTTAATAGACCACTTATGAAATATTGAAGAAATATCTGAAAATGTGTCCATTTTCTATAGTTTTGTTATGGTAAACCCTAATTAAACTACTGAAGTGTTTAACTTAGCATATCCACCATAAAATGTATATATTTTCAAATTCCCAATATTTTAACTTCAGAGTTATCCTTAAGAGAATAAAAGATGTTATGAACATTGTTTGCTAGCTTTTATTTAATTTCATTTTACCTTCAGCTCTCTGGCACTAAAATACATATGTCTTAGTGTTTTCCTTTTATAACCAAGTATAATAATGTTTCCTTCTTTTCCTCAAATAAATGTGACTGCTGTTTCCAAATATGTTGTCCTGTCTTTTTTAAGGCAAAAGCTAATTTATGGGACAAATTAGTTCAGATGACTAGAGTAAAATCAAAGACCTATTAATCCTAACTTTCTAATCCTCTTCCACAATGGAAAACATCCTATCTAATAAAAGAGTAATATGAAAATTGACCATCACTCCAAGACATAAAGATGGCTGCCCCTATGTGGACACAAGATGGCTGCCACAAGATGGCCAGCAGGGGAGGGCAGTTGTGGGCAGTTGGGGTGACCAGGCTGGCAGAGGAGGGAAGTTAGGGGGATCAGGCCTACAAGGGAGGGCAGTTGAGGGAGATCAGGCCTGCAGGAGAAGGCAGATGAGGGGGACCAGGACACTAGAGGAGAATAGTTTGGAGGGACCCAGGCCTGCAGGGTAGAGCAGTAGGGAGGGATAAGACCTGCAGGGGAGGACAGTTGGGGAGTACTAGGCCTGCAAGGGAGGGCAGTTGGGGGGATCATGCCAGCAGGGGATGGCAGTTGGGGGGCACCAGGCCTGCAGGGGAGGGCATTTTGAGGGGACCTAGGCCTGCAGGGAAGGGCATTTTGGGGGGGAACCTGGCATGCAGGGGATAGCAGTTGGGAGGGATAAGCATTTGGGACCCAGGCCTGCACAGGAAGGCAGTTGGAAGGACCAGGCCAGCAGGGGATGCCAGTTGGAGGAAACCAGGTTTGTAGAGGAGGGCAGCTGTAGCCCTCAGGGCAGCAGAAAGGACAATTAGGGGTGACCGGGCTAGAAGAGGAGGGCAGTTGGGGGCAATCAGACTGGCAGTGGGGCAGTTAGGTTTTGATCAGGCTGGCAGTGGAATGGTTAGGGGTTGATCACGTTGGCAGGCAGAAGCAGTAAGGGACAATCAGGGAGAGTCAGGCGAGAAGTTGGGAGCCAGCAGTCCTGCATTCTGAGAGGGATGGTGACATCCTACAGTCGGACATCCCTCAAAGGGTCCCAGTTTGGTGAGGATGCAGGCTAGGCAGAGGGACATCACCCCAAATAATTGAAGGCTTGACTAACTGCCACTGTTGTGGGCACCCTGACCCAGTATTGACTGCCAAGAGGGCTGCAGATCAGGCCCGAAGAGAAGCCTGGAGAGAGAAGCAGGATCTGATCAATATCCTCCATGGCAGCTGTTGATCATCATTTGCTTCTCTTTTACTCTGGGCCTGGTCAGAAGGCATGCCTCTCTTTCTCTTGGGCCTCCACTGGGATTGCTAATCAGCCCTGACTCTCTGATAAGGCCTGTTGATAGGCCCAGACATGCTGACTGGCATAGAAACTGACCAATCAGAACCAAATCTGGGTGAAGAGCAAGGACCCAATGGCTGCCTAGGAGGTGGAGCTTTTTTTTTTTTAATATATATTTTATTGATATTTTACAGAGAGGATGGGAGAAAGATAGAGAGCTAGAAACATTGATGAGAGAGAAACATTGAACAGCTGCCTCTTGTACACCCCCTACTGGGGATGTGCCCGCAACCAATGTACATGCCCTTGACCAGAATCGAACCCGGGACCTTTCAGTCCGCAGACCGATGCTCTACCACTGAGCCAAACCAGTTTTGGCAGGAGGTGGAGCTTTTGATGCTGACTGGTATAGAAACCAATAAAGTAGAACCTAATCTGGGTAAACTGCGAAGGCAGAACATAAGGTGGGGGCTGAGGAGGGGTTTTAAGGACAAAAGCTATTTGGTTTAAGGTGTAAGAAAGCAGTTAAATTTTTTAATGACCAGTTTGGCAGTATAGTGCATATGGCTGGCTACCAGTCCAAAAACAGGGATTATTTATTTTTGTCTGCCAAGAGCATCTCCTCCTGATGAAAACGGCTTCCCCCAAGCCCCCATTTAAGCAATCCTATCCTGTATAATCTATTTATACTACTAAAAGTGTAATGTACTAATTAGACTGAGTCAACCAGCCATCTTCCAAATTTCCGACTTCCTTCTGGATAAAACCATGGTGTGTGCCAAAGCAGTGGCAGTTAGGGGTGATCCAGCTAACAGGATAGGGCAGTTGGGGGTGAGATCAGGCTGGCTGTGGTGGTGGTGGGGTAGTGAGAGGCGAGATCAGATTGGCAGGGAAGGGCAGTTGGGGGCAAGATCAGGCCGGTAAGGGAGGGCAGTTAGGGGTGATCAGGCAGGCAGACAGTCTCAGATTTTGAAAGTGATGTCTGACCATCGGTTTAGGGATTGGGCCTAAACTGGTGGTCAGACATCTTCCAAGGGGTTCTCAATTGGAGAGGGTGCAGGCTGGGCTGAGTGGGCCTCCTCCCCATGCACTAATTTTGTACACTGGGCTACAAAATTCCTATATAATAGTGGCCTTCATTGCAATAGCCTCATTTCATTTTAACTTGCAGTAGAGCTAACCCAGAGTTAAATTTATGCTACTAAGCATGGCATGTTATGTCATGACAATTTAGCAGAGAATGTATTGGGAGAAACAAAATCTAGTGGAATTCTAAAATATCTGCACTAGCCTTATTCCAGAATGTGAATTTTTAAAATGCTGTTCTCATCTTGTAATATTAAACTAAATAAAATAACTCATTCCCTGCCATGTAAAGAATCTAGTTTAGAGAATTTAACTTTCTTCTGCTGTCAACAAATTTAAACAGGACCTCTAACCTATGACATCAATTCTCACTTATTACATAACTAATAGTATATTCAACTTATGCTCATTTAGAAGTTTGCATAATGCATATGAAAGATTTCAAGCTGTTGTAACCAAACAGTTCACCCCTACCTTGTTGTAGAAATAATTTTTTACTAGTTAGAGCTATGTATTTTGACAGTGAAGATGCAAATGATTTAAAAAGAGCAGAAACTAAACTTACTTTCAGAAAATACTCCACTCATCTGAAATGTGAAATTTTTCAAAGAAGAAAATTGCAAATAAGCTATTTAAGGCTTTTATAACTTTAGGGAACCTTAATTTTATTCAAAGGTATAGTAAGTTTCATTGTCTTGACTGAAGAAAGATAGATACATCTTTAATTTTTAAACAGAACTTGTATTATAATAAGAAAGATGAATGACTTGACCTAGTGGTTTTTCCCAATGTCCCAGTGAATTAAATGTCCATCTGAGAACAATACTAATCAATGACAATCTCTTAGGTGCATTCAGATCTCATGACCTTGAGTCACAAACTTTCTGACTGTCAATTAAGTACAGGACAGGAGCTAAAAATTTCAATCAAGACCTGGAAAAATCTCAAAGCCTGGGCAGTTCTGTTTTATTTTTTTTAAATATTCATTGATCCCTCAATTATAATATATTCAAAATTGTATATAAAAGATGAAAGGTATTTTATATAATCCTCTTAAGTAAATCCCAATGTTAGAAAGTCAAACAATATATGTTTTCCTATTTTCATTAATCTATATTGTTCTCCAAACAAATGAACTGAGCTCCCCCCTAAGGGACCTTCAAACACACTTGAAAATATAACACATAAGATAGGTCAAAACAGAAAACAAAAGCATGTAGAGTACATTTTGATATAGCTCTAGAGGCCCAATGCTCGAAATTTGTGCCTGGGTAGGTCTCTAGGCCTGGTCAGTGATCTTGGCTAATATTCGGGGTGACCAGAAGGATGATGGAGGGCCTGTAGGCAGGGGAAATCTCCTGCATTGAGCATCTACCCCCTGGTAGTCAGTGTGTGTCATAGTGACCAGTTGTTACACCAGTCATTCCCCATTTGGTCAATTTGCACATTAGGCTTTTATTATATAGTACTAGAGGCCCAGTGCATGAAATTTGTGCATGGGAGGGGGGTGTCCTTCAGCTTAGCCTGCACCCTCTCCAATCTGGGTGTACCTTGAGGGATGTCTGACTGTCCTCTCACAATTCAGAACTGCTGGCTCCCAATTGCTCGCCTGACTGTCTTCCTGATTGCTCCTAACCTCTTCTGCCTGCCAGCCTGATCACACCCTAATCACTCCCCTGCCAGCCTGATTGATGCCTAACTGCTCCCCTGCCATTCTGTTTGCTTCTAACTGCCCTCCCCTGCAGGCCTGGGTCTCTCTCAATTTCCCTTCCCTGCAGGCCTGATTTCCTCCAACTTCCCTCCTCTGCTGGCTTGGTCGCCACTAACTGCCCTCCCCTGCAGGCTTGATTGCCCCCAACTGCCCTCTCTTGCAGGCCTGGTGCCTCCCAACTTCCCTCCCTGCTGCCATCTTGTGGTGGCCATCTTGTGTCAACATAGGGGCAGGATCTTTGACCTCATGGGGGCAGTTATCTTCATTTTGTGTGTTGGAGTGATGGTCAATCTGCATATTACTCTTTTATTAGATAGGATAGAGGCCTAGTGCACGGGTGGGGGCCAGCTGGTTTTCCCAGAAGTGTGTCCTGGATCAAGGTCGGGGTTCCTTTGGGACATGGGGTGGCCTGAGAGAGAGGCCTGTGGTGGTTTGCAGGCCACCACGCCCCCCTGCCCCCCCAGCTACCCAAGTGGAGGCCCTGGTATCTGGAATTTTTTTATCTTCTACAATTGAAACTTTATAACCTGGAGCGAAGCCAAGTCTTCTGCTTGCTCCATGGTGGCAGCCATTTCTGTTGGGATTTATGTATCTTCTATAATTGAAACTTTGTAGCCTCAAGTGGAGGCCTGAGCTAGCCAGGGTGTGCAGAAAACTTGGCTTCCTCCATTTCCAGGGGCAACCCTAGCCTCTTGCTCTTTCTAGCTCTGTGGCTATCGCCATTTTGTTCGGATTTATGTATCTTTCATCATTGAAACTTTGTAGCCTTGAGTGGAGGCCTAGGCTGGCAAGGGCAGGCAGAAAGCTTGGCTTCCTCCATTGCCAGGGAAATCCAAGCTTCCCTCCTGCTTTCCGTGGCTGAAGATATATTGGTTAAGTTTATTTGCACATTTGCTCCTGATTGGCTGGTGGGCTTGGCTTGTGGGCATGGCTTGTGGGTGTAGCAGGGTGATTATTAATTTGCATATTACTTTTTTTAATTAAATTTATATGAATTTATGCACCTTGAAAGGCATTGTGGACCACAGAGCTGTGGTGGACATAGGGGCTGGTTTCAGCCCATCCTCCATACCCTTGCCTGGCCCCTCCCTCTCTGACCCCTGGTCCCCTGTCTGCCAGTAGTCCCACTCAAGCCACTGCCACTCCCATGCTCTGACAGCACTGGCCCCACTCACACCTGATGACATTGAAGAGCTATTGGGCCCAGCATCAGTAGTGGGTGTGAGCAGGACCGGCACTGTCAGCAGGTATAGAGGCAGTTGCTGCCCTGGTAGCCCCTCAGGAGCAGGGGGTGGTGGAGAAGCCCTGAGGGATGATCAGCTCTGGCAGTTTAAAGGATGTGCTGATGTTACCAAGTGATTAGGGCCAGTGCTGGGCACTGGCAGTGGGTGTGAGCAGGGCCAGCACAAGCAGTGGGCACAAGTGCCTAGTGAGACCTCATTGTGCGGGAGCAAAGAATTTTCAGTAACCACCAGAGACTCACCCTTATGACAGCGACCAGCACCCTGCTGTGATCTGGCGCTCCCACTCACCTGCTTTACCATCTCACCACAGCCAATGCCTGCCATGTTCTCTGTGTGCCCCTGGTGGTCAACGCACGTCATAGAGACCTTTTGTTTTTTTAGGTTATTCTGTAGTTTGATCTATTTGCATTTTAGGGTTTTATCTATATAGATACTTTAACAGGTAAAAGTTTTGTTTTGTACCATATCATTAATATCAGGTTAGGATCATTTTTTTATTTTTGTGTATCTGTGGATATAGTGGGATAAAATTATATCAGTGTGCTGCTGAGAGACACTGTTAAGGAGGTAATATTGACACTAAGGAAGATCTTCACTTAGATGACTATATCTATATTTGTCCTATAGATAACTATCTGGGCACAGGTACTTAGACATTTCTATGGCAAATTATCTATTACTAAACTTATAAAGAACACCATTCGAAGATTTTTCTTTTTATTAAATAATAATTTATTTCATGTCCTAACTGTTTTGGCTCAGTGGATAGAGCATTGACCTGTGGACTGAAGGGTCCCAGGTTCGATTCTGATCAAGGACATTTACCTTGGTTGCGGTTATGCAACAATATGGGGGTGTGCAGGAGGCAGCTGATCAATGTTTCTCTCTCATTGATGTTTCTAACTCTCTATTCTTCTCCCTTTCTCTCTGTAAAAAATTAATAAAATATATGTTACAAAAATAATTTATTTCATAATCTTCTGAATATGGTTATACAAGAATAACATACCGTATATTTAAAAACAATTTTTTATTACTCTAACTTTTGGACTAAAAGACTATTTGACTGTGGGCTAGTCATTAATTTCCCTTGGATCTTGATTTTCTTTTAGGTAATAATCGAATATTAAGCTATAGGATTCACTAAGGATATTTTTGTTTTTTAAGTCCATGAGACAAGCTTTCTGTCTACATATACCTTAAATTTGCTGGATTAAATATGAATACCATGATTTTTAGTCCCTATATTTTCAAAACTGTGTGAACTAAAAGGGGCCACATGCTAACCTGACTAACTCACAGAAGGCCAATGTGGCAGCCTGGCAAACTCAGAGACCTAAAATAACAGCAAAGGATGGTCTGAAATTAAGACTTTTTAAATTAAAAAGCAGCTTATAATAGGTAGTCATGTTCTAGACCTATATCTTCCCTGCTAAGATCAACTTTGGTCTTAACTGAACCTATTTTTTTATTTTTTGCATCTATGTTAACATACCTTTGGAAAGTTAGGGTACCTTGTAACTTCCCCTCTTCTGAACTCCTCATTGTTATTATTATTGTGTTAATTGTTGATTGTTTATGTAAAAGAAGCATATGTCTATCATTTCACTTTTTATCCAGTGCCTGAGGTCCCCTCCCCCACATCCCGCTTTGCTTTCTCCCACTTCCCTAATCTATCTATCACAAATGGATTTCATGTAACCCAATTTGTCTGTTTTACACAAATAGGTGAAAAACCACCATTCTCTGGAGCTGAGTCTGCTTCTCAGCAATCGTCAACAGTTTGGCTCAAATAAACTCACAAAAATTGTTGACATGTTTGAATGTTTCTAATGTTAACAACTGCCATTGCTGCAAGACAATTTTACACATAAGAATCTATTCAAACTGTTTTTAAATGAATAACATAACTAGGAAACATCCTTTTGGATGTCTTTAAGAAGACCTTAGCAACTCCTTCCTTTAAATCTATAAGTACATGTTATATATTGCAGATGTATCTCCTGGAATACATTATAGTAGATTTAAGACCAAATTGATTCCAAGGAAAAAAATTAGTTTACAGCCAATACCTTCCTGAAAGCAATTCCTGGAACTTCTTTTTGGAGTGTTGCCAAGAGAGTGTAGCTATTTTTCCTTGTACATTGTAAGAAGTTCACAGAATTCAAAATCACAAAGACACAAAAGAACAATCCCCTTTCACTTTATTCTCCAACCTCATCCTTATCAAATGAGAACAGGAAGTAGATAGATCTCCCTGTATATGAAATAGAAGAATGGCTGCCTGGTTTTCAAGTTTCTATAGATTGAAAACCTATGATTTAGAAGTTAGATAATGGAAAGGATGAATCATCTTTTTTAAATTTTTTTCATGTACTGTATAAGTATATTTAAACTAATTACTGCTTCACTCAGTTTAGTTCCATCATCATAATTGTCAGTAACATTTCTCAAGAATTCAGATAATGGTTTATACTTCAGTACTCTTACAAGCCTTTATCCTTCTGAAAATTAGGGAGCAATGCTTCTGGACATTTGTTATTTTAGCCAGAAATCAACTACATTTGAATTTCATGTTGCAATCCACCAAATGTTAACAAATATATACTTTTGAAAAATTTACTCAAGGCACTAAGAGTTTAGTTTTATCCTATCCTGAATAAAACCTGTGAAGACCTGTTATAATAAATAGAGGTAAAAATTATTTCACTTTGATGGCATTAAGGATGTCTCTGACAATCAAATGTTACTGCACTGTCATCTGGACATTTGTCTTTCTCTGTCTTTTTGTCTCTCTTTCTGTTTCTCCCACCACCCAGCTATCTGTCTGTCTATCTATCTATCATCTATCTATCTATCTATCTATCTATCTATCTATCTATCTATCTATCATTTATCATCTATCTATTATCTAGTTATTTATATCTTCTAAATCTAGTTAGTTACTCATCTGATAGCAGATTCTTAGGTGAAAATAACTTATTGTGATTCTGAAAAATAAACTTTTTACTTATAATTAAAACTATTTATGATGCCTTTGATACCAGCTCTCACTGCTCCATTCAGCAAAATATCCCACTGTCATTAGTATTTGGATTGTATTTATGCATATCTCACAGTTAATTTGGGAGAGAGCAAATATTCTCTACTTATTGAGGTTGGAACTAGCTATCCACTCTTCCCACAATCTTATATTTATAAATTCTATAGCTTCTTCTGGGTTGAAATCAGATTCTTTACCTTGTTTGTTAAGTAGTTGTTGTAGTGTATCTCCCATCTTACAAAGGATGCCTCAAAAAAGTCAAATTATGGAGTCATTTATTAAAGGCTGGGGGCATACAAGGGGCTAAAGCTCCAAATCTCACAGCCCTGAACAGCTTGCATATCTGGCTTATATTGGCAGAATATTACAAAGGTATTGCTTATATCTTTGGGTCTGGAAGAGGAACCTGTTTTGTGAGCAAGTTAGTTATCTAAAGTATCTATGAATCACTGACTCAACAGAAACACATTATCTGGGGCCACCTGGGCAATTTAAAATAATTGTGCTGTCCAGATTCTGGGACCACTGAGTCAACCAGAATGCATTATCTGTAGCTACTGAAGCAATTTAGAGTCTGTTCTGCAGTTATCTGTAGCTACTGAGACAATTTAGGATAATTGATCTCTCCTGAGTCCCAGAATAATGTGTTTCGATGACCAGTGAGATCATAATCAATGGGACATTCAAACTACCGTCAATAGAGTATTGGGATAACATACATAAGTTTAGAAAATCGAAATAATTTTATATTGTTTTATCAAACAAATAAGTACAGAACCCAAACAGTAGTTTCTACTACCATACTTCATACTGATGAAGGTAGGCATAAAAGGAGATGAATCTATCCTCTTTCCAAATATGAACACACTTAATAGAGACAATGCTTGCTTGCTCTAAAATCGCACAAATTCTATAGATGTCACTTTGTAAAAATATTACATGAGGCCTGAATCCTCCATGTAGCTTCTTTCCTAGTAAACATGCTTTACCATATTGATGCAAATTACTAGAAAGTCATAATGCATTTTAGAATGTTTCTTATATTTATTATTTTAAATGTTTACAAAGCATGCATTTTTTTCTTGTAAATTTCTATGTTAGTTTTCTGGCAAGTATGCATATGCCTCTATGAGGTTTTAAGGCAAATTAGAAGATTGTTTATAACTAGCAAGCCATTTACATTGCCCATTTTCTTGGAACATTTTCAGCATCTATTTAATGTGTGGGTTGAACTTTGCTAAATATAATCTCTGAATATAAAAATAACAGGAAATTTATTTATAAAGTATTCAGTCTGGCAATTCAGAATAGATGAAGTATTGGAAAGCTCTTGGTATAAAATTTTTGAAAGGATTGTTTTTGAAACTGCTTTGTGCAGGAAACCCTAAGAGATTAAGGATAGAGGGGGAAATGTGCAATTTGTGCAATTTAGAGCCAGCAAGCATTGCATCTATTAAATGTGTTCAAATTTGGCAAGAGGCTAGATTCATTTCCTCTTATATGCTACTTTCTAATAAACATTTAGAAATAGAATTGGCACTAAAAAAATCAAATCATATTGTGTACAGTATAGACAATGATGTAATATATCTACATAGTAGTTTCATTTAAGAGATGCCAAATCAATTTAAGGTTTGAATGTATAAGTTTGAAGCCTGGAGAAGGGTAGAAACCCACCTTTCTTCTATTAGCATTTATATTGAGAATTCAACAGAGTTTGGTTAACATAGGGATGAATACCAATTACAAGTCTGTTAATTTCCACAGAGTTCTATGAATGCATATCATGTTGTCTTGGAAACTAGATACTTGGAAAGTATATATAAACAAAATTATCCCCCATTTAGACTATGTGAATAGCTATGGACACTTTTTTGGATTTCAAACTTTGCAAACTGTATGTTCATATTCATATCACCATGGTAACAAGGACAGGTGGTCTATTAAATAAAATTAAAAACAAAGAATTTGATTCTTTGAAAGTAAACTCATATCTAACTACATGTTTTCTTTTTTCTATTTGTACTTTTTCAAAAACCATGATGTAGCCGAAACCGGTTTGGTTCAATGGATAGAGTGTCAGCCTGTGGACTGAAAGGTCCTGGGTTCGATTCCAGTCTAGAGAATGTACCTTGTTTGCGGGCACATCCCTAGTATGGGATGTGCAAGAGGCAGCTGATCGATGATTCGATGATTCTCTCTCATCAATGTTTCTAACTCTCTATCTCTCTCTCGTCCTCTCTGTAAAAAATCAATAAAATATATATTTTTAAATGATGTAAATGTAAATAGCATCTATGTCCATAGAGTCTATCTACCTATCTATAATCATCTAAAGAAGTCATATGCAAATTAGGCCAGTATGCCATAATGGTCATGACCAGTGGAGGAGGAGGGGCTGTATGTGGCCCTGAGCCTGTAAGAACTACATACATGGGGGCAGCCCAGCCCTCAGCAGCCCCAAGGTCATGACACTGTGATGCTAGGGGCCAGAGTGGAAACAGACACAAACTGTATGGGGGCTTGGCCCCTATCATCTCCAGCGTGGAGGCAGGAGGTTTAGCCCAAGCCACCATCACCACCTGGCCCCAGTAGCCCCAAATTAGCCTGCAGAGAGATGCCAGACTGCAGTTTAGGCCCGCTCCCATACGTAGCAGGCCTAAGTCATCAGTAAGAAATCCCTGAAGGCTCCCAGACTGTGAGAGGGGGAAGGTTGGGCTGAGGGACCCTCCCCCAAGTGCACAAATTTTGTGCATGGGGCCTCTCGTATTCTATATATTTCACAGAACTTTATACAACTCTAAAATGTTTAATGATTCAGTTAAATTACTTGTAAATTCATTGCTTAATACTTACTTGGTCATTTTTCTGACTTGATTTAATTATCTCTGCAATATTAAGATTCATTGTGAAAGCTGCAATCAGCATGGATTAGGGTTCAGGATCTGGAAAAGGGCAGTACACAAATGAAGACTCTAGATAAGAAATATGAATTTGGAAATAATGAGGGGTCAGGCGGAGAACTCTTCTCTAGTGGAAAGGATTCACGGGGGCCCAAGCCCTGTTAACTTTTATTCAATTTTAGAATACACATCTTGCCCTTAGTCAGGTAGGCAATCTGGTAGCAGACATACTATCTTAAAGGTCAGTAAATATTAGTAAATATTTGCTTTGAGACTATTAGGTCAGGAAATTGCTTGAGCCACAATTGTCTCAACAGAACAATCAGTGTATAGCTTTTAGCCCTTGCCAAAGCTCAAGGTCCATCAGCCTTCCAAGTTCCCTGTTGCACTTTCATGATAGTACAGGCAATGGGTAGCTTACAAAATTCATTAAACTAAACTAGCAACAAAAGAATGGCAAAACATATGAACTAGTTAAACTTTATTGTTGAAATCATTGTATATGTCCCCCTTTCCCCCCATTGACCTCTTATAGCCCTATTTTGTTTATTAATTTATTTGTTCACTAAAATCCACATATGAGTGAGATCATGTGATACCTATCTTTATCTGACCAGCTTACATCACTTATCATAATACTCTCCAGGTCCATCCATGTTGTCCAAAAAGGTACACGTTCTTTCTTTTTACAAATGCATAGTATTCCATTATGTAAATGTACCACAGCTTTTTAATCCACTCATCTACTGATGGGCACTTGGGCTGTTTCCAAGTCATAGCTACCATAAATTATGCTTCTATGAACATAGGGGATTGGTACTTCTGATTGGTATTTCTGATTTCTTAGGATATATTCCTAGAAGTAGGATCACTGGGTCAACGGGAGTTCAATTTTGAAGTTTTTGACTGTTTCCCAGTGGCTTCACCAGTCTGAATTCCCACCAGCAGTATACTAGGGTTTCCTTTTCTCCAAATACTTGCCAACACTTGTTTGTTTATTTATTGACTATAGCCATTCTGGCAGTGATATCACCATTCTGAGGTGATATCTCATTGTCATTTTTATTTGCAACTCTCAGATGATTAATGACTGAGCATTTTTTCATATGCCTCTTATCTTTCTGTATGTCCACTTTCCAGAAATATCTACCGTATTTGCCGGCCTATAAGACGATTTTTTGGCCCTGAAAAATATGCCTCCAAGTTGGGGGTAGTCTTATACGGCAAGTATATAACAAACTCTGTATTTTTAGTGGAAATTTTAGGGGGTAGTCTTATACGCCCAGTCGTCTTATACGCCGGCAAATACGGTATTTAGGTCCTTTGACTATGTTTAAACTGGATTTTTTGTTTTCCTTTTGTTAAGTTGAATGAGTTCCCTATATATTTTGGTAATTAGACCCCTATACAATGGGCTCTCTTTTCACTGAGTTAATGGTTTCTTTTGTTGTGCAAAAGCTTTTAATTTTTATATAGTCCCATTTGTTTATTTTCTCCTTAGTTTCCTTTGCCCTCATAAACATATTGCTAGGAGATATAGCTGCCTATGATTTCTTCTAGGATTTTTGTGGTTTTGCAGCTTAACATTTAAATATATTATCCATTTTGAGTTTATTTTTGTCTATAGTATAAGATGGTGGTCTAGTTTCATTTTTCTGCATGTATCTCTGCCATTTATTGAGTAGACTGTCTTGACTCCATGTAAGCTCTTGCATCCTTTGTCAAATATGAATTAAGCATAATGAATTTGGTCAATTTCTGTGTTCTCTGTTCTGTTCAATTAATCTCTATGTCATTTTTTACCGGTATCAGGCTGTTTTGTGTACAGTGGCTTTGTAATATAATTGATATGTGGTATTGTGATTCCTCCAACTTCATTCTTATTTCTCAAGATTGCTGCAGCTATTTAGGGTCTTTGGCTTCCTATACATCTTTGAGGTGTTTGCTCTAGATCTGTAATATATGCCATCGGTATTTTAATAGGGATTGCATTAAATCCATAGATTGATTTGGGTAGTATGAACATTTTCATCATCTTGATCCTACCAATCCATGAACAGGGTATATTCTTCCACTTGTTATATTTTCCTCTATCTCTTTTTTCAATATGCTATAGTTTTTCGAGTACAGATCTTTTACCTCCTTGGTTAACTTTCTTCCTAAATATCCTTTTTTTTTCTTGCAGTAGTAAATGGGATAATTTGATTAGTTTAACTTTTTGAGAGTTCATTATCTATAGTCATAAAAGCCTTGGTGGTCCTTGCACCCTTGTGCATGATGTTGTCACAAGATGGCCACTATAAGATGGCTGCCACAAAATGACTGTGTGTACAGCAGAGGTGGGGCCCGGTGGCTCCTCTGCATGGTGAAGCCTGGGGGTCCCATGGCTCCACATGGTGAAGTGGAGGCCGGTCCCAATGTCTCCGCTGCCTCCCGCTGAGGAGGAAGGTCCCAGCGGAGGAGATGGTTTGTGGCAGGTGAGGGTGACCAGGCTGGCAGGGGAGGACAGTTGGGGACAATCATGCAGAAAAGGGAGCAGTTAAGCATCAATCAGGCTGGCAGGGGAGCATTTAGGGAGCAATCAGGATGGCAGGCAGAAGTGGTTAGGGGCAATCTGGCAGGTAAACAGGTGAGAATTAGGAAACAGCAGTCCTGGATTGTGAGAGAGATGTCCAACTACCGTCAGTTGGACATCCCTCGAAGAGTCCCAGATTGGAAAGGGTGCAGGCTGGGCTGAGGGTCACCCCATCCTGTGCACGAATTTTGTGCACTGAGCCTCTTGTATGATATATAAAAATGCCCAAGATTTCTGGGTCTTAATTTTATACCCTATCATGTTGTTGAATTTATTTATTAAACCTAGTCTGTTTGTTTGTTTTTATGGAGTCTTTAGGGTTTTCTACATACAATATCATGCCATCTGTAAATAATGACAGTTTTACTTTCTTCTTTCCAATTCAGATGTGTTTCATTTGTTGTTCTTGTCTGATTGTTATTACTAGGATTTCCAGAACTAACTTAAACAAGAATGGTGAAAATGGGAATCCCTGTTTCTTTCCTATTCTTAGGGAAATGTTTTTACTTTTTGCCTATTGAGCATAAAGTTGGCTGTAGTTTGTCAGATATAACTTTTATGATGTTGAGACTGGAGGCCCAGTGCATGAAATTTGTGCATGGGGTGGGGTGACCCTCAGCCCAGCCTGCAACCTCTCCAATCTGGGACCTCTTGAGGGATGTTCAACTGCCTTTTAAGCCTGATCCCAGTAGGATCTGGCCTAAATGGGCAGTCAGATATCTCTCTAACAATCCAGGACTCCTGACTCCCAACTGCTAGCCTAACTGTCTTCCTGATTACCCCTAACTACTTCTGCCAGCTAGTCTGATCACCCCTTAACCACTCCCCTACCAGCCTGATTCATGTCTAACTGCTCTGCTGCCAGCCTGATGGTCATTAACTGCTCTCCCCTGCAGACCTGAGTCCTTTCCTAACTGCCTTCACCTGCAGGCCTGATCACCCCTAATTGCCCTCCCCTCCAGGCATGGGTCCTCCCCCATCTGCCCTTTCCTGCAGGCCTGGTCACCCCCAACTTTCCTCCTCTGTTGGCCTAATCACCCCTAACTGCCCTCCCTTGCATGCCTGGTACCTCCCAACTGCCCTCCACTGCTGGCCATCTTGTGGTGGCCATCTTGTGTCCACATGAGGCAGCCATCTTTGACCACATTGGGGCAGCCATCCTGTGTGTTGGCATGATGGTCAATTTGCACATTACTCTTTTATTAGATAGGATAGAGGCCCTGGTGCACTGGTGGGAGCTTGCTGGTTTGCCCTGAAGGGTGTCCCAAATCAGGGTGGGGGTTACCTTGGGGTGTGGGGTGGCCTGGGCGAGGGCCCTGTGGTGGTTTTCAGGCCTGCCACGCCCCCTAGTGACCCAAGTAGAGGCCTTCATATCTGGAATTTATTTATCTTCTATAATTGAAACTTAATTAGATAGATATTATGAGATATTATGCAAATAAGATATATTATGCAAATTAAGCCTCACATACTCACAAGATGGTTGGCTATGACCAGGCTGGAAGCAGGTTTAATGAGGGATGACCAAACAACTTAACAAACATGCTGCATGTGTTGACCTAGCTGGCAGGGGGTTTAGTGAGGGATGACTGAATAAGCAGTCTGTATGGGGCAACCAGGCCAACAGCAGGGTTAGTGAGGAGCAATCAAAAATTGAACAAGAAGGCTGTGTGGGATGATCAGGATTTCAGAGGAGTTAGTGAGGAACGATTAAATGACTGAATAGCAGACTGCATGGGGCATCCAGGCCAGCAGCAGGGTTAATGAGGAATGACCAAATGACTAAACAGCAGGCTGTTTGGGGCAACCAGGCTGGTGGAGGCACTGTGAGGGGTGACCAGGCCAGTAGCGAGGGGCAGTTGGGGGTGATAAGTAGAGGGAGCAGTAAGGGTGATAAGGCTGGTTGGGAGGCAGTTAGGAGCAATCAGGCTGTTGGAGTTGATCTGGTCAGCAGTGGGGAGCAAGTTAGGGGTGACCAGGACAGCAGACAGATGAGCAATTAGGAACCAGAGGTCTAGGATTGTAAGGGAGATGTTCTACTGCTGGTTTAGGCATGATCAGACATCCCCCAAGGGGCCCCAGATTGGAGAGGGTGTAGGCTGGGCTGAGGGAAACCCTTCATGCACAAATTTCATGCACCAGACATCAATTTATTTAATAGAAAGGTATTTAGCCTCCATGTGTTTGAGTCTTTTTATTGGAGGTGATTTCTAATTTCACGCCATTGTGATTGAGCAGCTGCTTGATATGATTTCAATCTTCTTGAATTTATAGCGACTTAGCTTGTGTCCTAACATGCGGCCTATCTTTAAAAATAATCCAGGTTGACTTGAGAAGAATGTATATATTCTAAAGCTTTAGGGTGAAATGTTCTGAAAATTTTAATTCATTCCATGTGATCTAGTGTTTTAGAATCACTGTTTCCTTGTTGATGTTTTCTCTAGAAGATCTATCCAGTGGTGTTAAAGCAGTGTTAAAGTCTCCTCCTATTATTGTATTATGGTAAATTTCTCCTTTAAAGTCCTCCCGAAGAGTGTGTGTGTGTGTGTGTGTGTGTGTGTGTGTGTGTGTATTTGCATGCTTCTGTATTGGGTTCATATATGTTTAAAGAGTTATATTCTCTTGTTTTATTAATATTTTAGAATTAATAAGTGGACTTCATTATCTCTTGTTATTGCCTTCACTTTAAAGGCTATTTTATCAGATATGTGTGTTGCTACACGAGCTATTTTTCATCTCCATTTGCTTGGACAATTTTTTTCATCCCTTCACTTTCATTCTCAAAAAAAAAAAAGTGTTCTGAGGTGGGTTGTTTATAGACAGCATATATATGGGTCATGTTTTCTTAGCTACTCTATGTCTTTTAATTGGAGCATTTAAGCCATTTGCATTTAATATTATTATTGATAGATATTTGTTGCCATTCTTATTCTTTATTACTGAGTTCTTTTATTTCTGTCTTCTTAACAGTCCCTTTAACATTCATTATAGTGCTGGTTCGGTGGTAATAGTCCTTTCGCTTTTTTGTGAGTGTATGTGTGTCTGTAAAACTCTATATTTCATCTTTGATTATGAATGATATCCTTGCTGGATAGAGTAGTCTTGGGTTCAGTTTTATGGTTTTCATTACCTTATATACTTCATGCCATTCTCTTCTGACCTGAAGTGTTTCTATTGAGAAGTCAACTGACAGTCTAATGGAAGCTCCCTTATACTTAAATTTCTGTCTTTTCTCTTACAACTTTTAAGATTGTTTCTTTGTCTTTAGTGTTTTCCATTTTAATTAATATATGCCTAGGTGTGGGTATTTTGGGGTTCATCTTGATTGGAACTCTTCCCTTCATTAGGTGACTTTTTTATTCCCTAGGTTAGGGAAATTTTCTGCCAATATTTATTCAAACCAGTTCTGTATTCCTTTCCCAGATTGTGATTCTTCTGGAACCTCTATAGTGCCAACATTGTTATGTCCCATATTGTTCCCAAACTGTTTTAGACAATCCCCCTGGTTTATTTTATTTTTTTCCATTAGAATGGGTAAAACCATGCCCCTAATTCTCTGATTCAGTCCTCAGCTTTTTGTAGTCTTCTTTTGAAACCTTCCAGGGTATTCATTATTTCAGCTATGTCATTCCTCATTTCCAATTGATTCTTATTTATTGTTTCTAGCTCTCTTTTCATGTTAGTGTTGATTTCATTAATACTCTTATTATTTTTTATTAAGTTGCTTGTAATTCTTACTGAATTGTTTGAGCATCCTTATTACCATTACTCTGAATGCTTTATCTGACAATTTAAAAAAAATTAGTCATATTCTGGCAATTCATTCTTTTCTTTCCTTTGGGATTTGCTTTTTTTCTCCCAATTTCTGTTATCTATTTGTTTTTGTTTATATATATATATCATCAACTTGCTATTCCTCCAGGATTTGTGAGGTGGTCTTATGTAGGAAGTGTTATGTGGAAACCAGTGATGCAATGTATTATATTTCCTGAGCTGGGTGTTCTAGGAAAGTCCCTTACTGAATCATTTAGGTTCTCCTATTGTAGTTGGGTTTGAATGTTATTGTCCCATTTTTGGATGGAGTCTCCTTTAATACTGGCTGAATATGTGTCTCACCCCCAACCAAGTCATGATAGTTTTTGTGGAGGTACTGACCAAACAGAAAAAATGCAGCACCACAATACACAAAATAAAAGAAACAAAATGACTGAATAGCAGAACAGCCGGTAACTATGATGCACACTGACCACCAGTAACTATGATGCACTCTGACCACCGGGGGCAGACACTCAACACAGGAGCTTCCCCATGATGGTTAGTGCACTCCTATAGGAGGAACGTTGCTCAGCCAGAAATCCTGAGCTGGGCTCACAGCTGGCGAGCACAGCAGTGGTGGAGGGAGTCTCTCCTGCCTCCATGTCAGTCTTACATCCCCTGAGAGCTCCCAGACTGGGAAAGGGTGCAGACTGCAAAAGGGTGCAGGAATCCCTCCCAAGTGAACAAATTTTGTGCACTGGACCTCTAGTAAATATATATTTGCTGCCATTTTATTGTTAATTTATTATTATTATTGTTATTGTTATTACCATATTTGCCGGCGTATAAGACGATATTTTGGCCCTGAAAAATATGTATTTGCTGGCGTATAAGAGACTGGGAGTATGAGACGACCCCCTAACATTTCCACTAAAAAATACAGAGTTTGTTATATACTCGCCGTATAAGACTACCTCTCACTTGGAGGCATATTTTTCATGGCCAAAAAGTCGTCGTCTTATACGCCGGCAAATATGGTATTATTATTATTATTAAAGACCTTTTAATATTTCATGTAATACTGATTGGATGGTGATGAACTCCCTTAGCATTTTCTTGTCAGGGAGAGTCTTTATATGTCCTTACATTCTAAATAATAGTATTGCTGGGCATAATAATCTTATTATAGGCCCTTACTTTTTTTTACTTTGATTAATTCCTGCCAATTTCTTCTGGCCTGAAAAAGTTTCTTTTTGAGAAATCAGATGAAAGTCTTATGGGAATTCCCTTACAGGTAAATTATTGTTCTTCTATTGCTTATTTTAAGATTCTCTCTTTGTCTTTAACCTTTTGCATTTTAATTATGATGTATCTTGGTGTGGGCCTCTTTGGGTTCATTGTGTCCTTTCTGAACTTGTATATCTATTTCCTTCACCAGGTTAAAGAAGTGTTCTGTAATTATTTTTTAAATAGGTTTTGAATTAGCTCTCTCTCTTTTTCTCCTGGCACCTCATGATGCAACTCTTGGTGTGCTTGACGTTTTCCCAGAGGCTCCTTATGCTGTCCTAATTTTTTTTTAGATTTTTTTGGTCATTTTGATTTGTTATTTTTACTTTCTTATTTTTAAAATTGCAGTTCTGATTCTCAGCATGTTTTATTTAACTATTGATTGCCTATAAACTATTCTTCATTTCAGTTAGTGTATCCTTCATTTCTAGCTTTTTTTTTTATGGTTTCCATGTCATTTTTTATGCTGTTGAAATTCTCTTTAAATTCATTTTCTCTTTCCCTGTGTTCATTGAGCATCTTTATAACCAGTGTTTGGAACTCTGCTTCCAGTAGGTTGCTTGTCTCCATTTTGTTATCTTTCTGGAGTTTTGTTCTATTCTTTCCTTTGGGAGATGTTTCTTTGTCTCTTTATTTTGGGAGCCTCCTAATGTTTGTTTCTCCATATTATGTAGAGCTGCTATATCTTCCAGCCTGGGTAGAGTGGCTTAGTATAGCAGATGTCCTGTGGCCTGGTGACATAGCCTCCCCATTCACCTGGGCTGGGTATTCCATGTGCAGCCCACCCTGTGGACTGTGTATATCCTCCTGTGGTAATTGAGCCTTGTTTATATTTGGCACATTAATGGGAATGTTTACCCTGAATCAGACTGGCTGCAAGAATTCACCAAGCATAATCACCTGTACAGGTCCCACTCCATGGATCATGACTTTGGCATGCCTCTGGTGTCTCTGAGTTTACTTCTTGAGTGTGTCACTTGTGGAGGTGATTGGGTGTTGCTTCAACATTGTCTGAAGCTGTCTACCAGGTACTCTGCCTCTGAGACCTCCCAGGAGGTGTATGCCAAGTTCACTGCCACCTGTGTTCTGCCCGGGGCTATCTGGCATAAGCTATAAATCAATCTACAAATGGCTGCTTCTTGTGCTGGGCTTGAGCATACCAGGAAGCCAAAGCTGTGAACTCAGGCTGGCTTCTGATAGTACCAGGCCTGGGGCCACTTAGCAAGAAGTAAGGTAGATGCTAAGGCCAGATGCTATTTATTTGAGAGATTTTAAGCAAGTCTGAAGCCTGAGCCAAGACAGGCCATTTGAATGTGGGGGGAGGGAACCACTGGAGATAGATTGAGTGGGCCAAAAAGTTTGAGAGAGTCAGGTCTCAGAGAATCACCAGGGCAGGGTGAGCAGTATGAATCAAGTTGATGGATACTCAGATATAATGCCCACCTAATAGTTCTGCAGGTATAGGGATCAGAAATGGAACAGTGACCTTTGCCAACAGTTATGGAAATTATTTTCCTGGCTCTGGAACCCTGGGCTGGAAGACATGGTGTGGGACCAGTACACCTTGCTCCACTGGGGGGACCTCCTCAGCCAAGGTATTTCTCCTGATTTTTATCTGCCACATGATGTGGGACAAGCCCATTCTGTGTTCCCACCTCTTTTCCAGTCTCTATGTGGCTTCTTCTTTATATCCTTAGTTGTAAGACTTATTCAGCTAGATTTTAGGCATTTTTTCTAAATTAAAATTGTTGTTTTGCAATTTAGTTGTATTTTTTATGTCGTTGTGGGAGGCTGTGAGTACCACATTTACCTGTGCTGCCATCTTGATTAGGTCCTCTATAACAACCAAACTTTAAGAATCATGTATGCAGCCCATAAAATTTTAAATGTAAAAAGTTAATTTGAAGAAAATTTGAAATCATGCATTTTTGGAAAAATATCTTATTGGGCTCCTTTATTAATTATTTTTTCAAGAAGATGCACATAGGTTTTTAAAAATACCTGTATATTTTTATATAAAATTAATTAATAATAAATTAAATTAATATAAAATTATTATTATTCATGTAGCTAATTTCCCATTAGTGGAAATTTAATTTATTTCCAATTATTTTGCTACCTATTATATACAATGAGCACAATTTTACATATATTTTTTTACTTACATGTATTTTTACTTACATGTAAAAAATTATTTCTCAAATAAAACCTGATACAAATAAAAATTTAAATGATCTTTTACACAATTCACTGATAATTATGTGAATGATTATATTTCTCTTACTTTTGCAAAAATGCAATATGTTCAGTGAGATTTTATCATCTATATACTAATGCATATGCATTTAGGATACATTTTTTAAATTACTTATCTTACATACAGTATATTATGTACATGAAGATGGTTTTGTTTACATATATCTATGAGAAAATTTGCAGTTATTTTTTAAATTGTTCAATTTAAGGTGCTTAAACTTGGAATTAATAAACAATTCCAACAAGTAAATACTATGTAAATACTACTTCTTAAAAAATCAAACATGATAAAATCCATGTGTCCAATAGGCAAATATTAAGCAGAGATTCTGAGTGTTGTATTACCTTTTTCATTGAGTAGTGGGTTAAAATCCACTTCAGATTATGGAGTGCAGTGGAGAGGTGCTAGTGTTATCTATGAAACACAAATTACAGTTTAGATAGCTTCTAACTTGTGATAGAAAGAAGGATAATTGCAGGAGATTATAAAGAAGTGCTTTTTTGTGCTTCAAATATGGCTTAAATAAATAAATATCAGTGATCTTGCAATCCATATGATTAATCTTAAGTGTGCCAAGCTGTCATCCCATGATATTGCCATCAGATGATCATTCAGATTGCTTCATGGCACTTTTTCTTTCCTATATTGTGGTACTTTTTCTCTTCTTTCAGTGGTCAGCTTCATTGAAAGCAATTCTCCCTGCGATTTATATTACCAAGTATTAGGTGTGACAATTTACAAAATAGTGGGGGAAAATGGTTCTTTCGTCCTCCGACCTTTGTCCTTTGTCCAGCCCCAGGATTTCAGCAAGTGCTGCTCTATCGTGACCACCTTAAACATATACCCTCATGGTTGGTTAAAGCTTTTCAGTACTATGATATTGTCCAAGTCGGATAATGCCATCCAGCATAGTTGTCCTCAACTCAATTCTATAAGGGAAGTATCAAAATGTCTAAGTGAATACTTTATTTTTAATTTATTATTATAATTATATATTTTTATTTATTTATGAGAGAAAGAGAGAGAGATAGAAACAACAATGGTGAGAGCTAATCATCGATCAAATGCCTCCTGTATGCTCCCTACTGGGGATTAAGCCCACCTGTGCCCTATTTAGGAATAAAACTGTGGTCTCCTAGTTCATAGGTCAACTACCAAACAACACAGACCAAGCTTTAATTTATTATTATTATTATCATTATTATTATTATCATCATCATCATAATCATCATTGTTTTTGCTATTGCTATTTGCTAATGGATAATTTAATATAGCTTTGATGAGTTCCAGCCATGTACCATTCCCCACCCCCCAAGGAAAAACAGAAATAGATGCATATATCACAGATAATAATGTTGCTTAACTTCTGAAGGTTTTTTTTTAATTATTTTAAAATTTTAGGAGCATGGCTGTTTAAAGAAAATGTGACTAACTCTAACTCCTTGTTCCTCTCAATCTGTGTGATGATGTAAAAACACTCATTGCCATTTATATCCTATCTAATAAAGAGGGAATATGCTAATTGACCCTCAAACCATTGCAAAGATGGTGGTGCTCACAGCCAATAGGGAAGGAATATGCTAATTGACTGCCCTGCCCTCAAAGATGGTGGCACCCATAGCCAATAAGGAGGGAATATACCAATTGACTGCCATACCCTCAAAGATGGCGGCGCCTATAGCCACAAGATGGTGGCCCTCAGGTGGGGCAGCAGGCACATGGCAAGGCCATGCCCATCCCCAGGCAGGCCTGGCTGTTCCTCTCGCCTGCCTCTGGAGTTCCCCAGCCCACTCAGCCCTCCAGCTGCCTATGGCCAGCCCAAAGCACAGGCAAGCCTCAGATGGCAGCTGTCCAGCCACTCAGGGCCGACCTGAGGTAAAGCAATTCTCAGATGGTGGCTGCCTAGTCACGCAGGGCTGCCCAAGGCTCAGGTAACAAGGGCCGGCTGAGGCTTGCACTGCCGGCAGTGGAAGCAGCACAGGTGTTATGACCTGATTGCTGAGTCATCTCTTACCCTTGAAGGCTCCCAGACTGAAAGGGGGCAGGCCAAGCTGAGGAACACCCCCTCCAATGCATTAATTTTCATGCATCAGGTCTGTAGTTTATATATAAATATATATTCCATCTATATATACACTGGAGGGATTCTACCAATACCTAGTCAGAATCACTCAACATAACAAACAAACAACAAAACAACTAGGATTCACCTGTCCTCCAAATATGATTTATGACCATTAAGGTTTTCTGCCCCAACTAACTCTATTCCCATGCATGTTTTTTTTTCTTCTTCTTCTCAGAATAGTCACCTCATTATAAAAGGTGTTATGGATTTTCAGACTTCTAGGTTAATGTTATCTCTTTTCTATTGGAACACATTAAAAAATGAAATGCCAAGACATGTTTGTCTATATGAGATAAATAAAGCAAAGAAGAAAAATGGACAAGAAATATTTGATGTGAAAGAAATACCTGAGTGTATAACTAAGTAGACAGTTACAAAAAACTTTTCTACTTAATTTAGTAAAGATTCAGACTATGTAGATTGACAACAAAAATAAATGAACCAATTCCTTTTAGGTTCATAATTGTTAAATAACTTTCCAAAGTCAAGATTCTTTATGACTTTGCTAACTCAAAAATGTCTTAAAAAGCTTATATAAGAGCAAATTTATTTTAAAAATTTTGGAATTATATGACATACTTATTTTACAATAATTTCAAGACAATTTGATGAAAAAATGACCCATTATTACATATTACTAGAGGTCCGGTGCACAAAATTAATTCATGGGGATTGTGTCCTTCAGCCCAGCCTGTATCCTCTAGAATCTGGGATCCCTCTCACAATCCAGGACTGCTGGCTCCCAAATGCTTGCCTGCCTCTTTTCCTGATTGCCCTTAACCACTTCTTCCTGCCAGCCTAATCACCCCCTAAACACTCCCTACCAGCCTGATTGATTCATAACTGCACCCCTGCCAACCTGTTTGCCCCTAACTACCCTCTCCTGTAGGCCTAGTCACCCTTAACTGCCTTCCCTTGGAGGCTTAGTCACCCCCATCTGCCACCCCTACAGGCCTGGTCCCCTTCCAACTGCCTTTTCCTGCAGGCTTGGTTGCCCCCAACTTCCCTCCTCTGCTGGCTTGGTCACCCCTAACTTCCCTCCCTGCAGGCTTGATTGCCCCCAACTGCCCTCCTTTGCAGACCTGGTCCCTCCCAACTGCCCTCCCCTGCTGGCCATCCTATGGTGGTCATCTTGTGTCCACATGGGGGCTTAATTCTTGAACTGAAAAAAATAAATTGTTTCTAAATCCACCTGTGTTAATTAACACAGATAAATACTGTGTATTTTTTTAAAAAAATTAAGCTATATTTTACAATTATTCATTGCTAGATATATGGAAATTCAATTCCTTTTTGTATGTTAACCTTTGTCCCTTGCCATGTGTACTATTAGTTCTGGTAGCTTTTGGGGGGGGATTTTAAAGTATTTCTTATGTATGCATTCATGTCATGTGTGATGAAAATCATTTTCACTTCTAAAATGTATGCCTTATATTTGTGTTTATTTCTTTGTTGCATTGGAACTCATCTTCAGTTACCTGATAAAATCTCTATCTCTCTCTCCCCTTTGGTTCTATGCTCTGTGCATTCTAACCACTTCTGTTCTTTTATTTGCAATTCCTGACATGCATTTTTAACTTTTAACTTAAAGAAATTAAATTATAGTAACCATTACCCCTGTATTTCTAGAACAGCCCCTTAGTAAGTCATGGTCTCAATGGGATTCCCTATTGAAGCACCTTAGTTTCAAAAGGACTCACCATTTTAATGATCAGTCCTTAAACATCTCCTAACCTGTGTCAGTTCTAGGAAATTCCCCTTTATTTTGAACTAGGCTCATATTTTTCCCATCCTCATGGAATTTCATGTTATACATATATGGATTATCAGTCATAAATTCATAGCAAGTTTTATCACATTCCTGGAGCTGAATCTCAATGCAGCACGCCCGTCACTAATTTTTTACGCAGTTTCCAGACACCTTAGCCATTTTGGTCTCTGGTAACTTGTCTTCTAAGTCAGTGTGAAAGCAGTGCATTGTTTGAGTTCCATCTCAATGTAACGTAATCTGGAAAAGAATTTTCAGGAAGAGAGTCTGGGCAATTGTAGAGTTCACCTGCATTGTTTTTGTTTTCTCAGGGATCACAGTTCTATGCTTCTATTGTCCACTGTTCAAATACAGTTTTCTCTTCCATTTTTTTCCAGGCTTCTAATTGTTTTTTAGGGACATTTAAACTCTCTGTCATTTGGTTTCCTTCCTTATTTTCAGAGTTTGGATACAGTTATATATCTTTAAATAAGTTATCTTTATCTCAAACTGCACTACAGACAGATAATATCAACATTATTGTCTTGTTTTCCCCTAAAAATACACTTTTCTTCAAACTACCAAACCCCTTAGGAGACATTTACAAAAGGACTATACCATGATACTAAGTGTATGGATTTGTTTTAATCATATGCTCACAGTCCTTCATTAGTCCTTCTCATACTGAGGGTCCCCTCAGCCCAGCCTGCACCCTCCCCAATCTGGAACATCCCTTTCACAATCCTGGACCGATGGCTCCTAATCACTCACCTGCCTTCCTACCTGGTTGCCAATAACCGCTCCCACCCTGCCAGCCTGATTGCTCCTCACTGCCTCTGCATGCTGGCCTGATTGCCCCTACTGGATGCCCCCTGATGGCCTCTTTGCCCTTAACTGCCCCCCGCTGCCAGCCAGGTCACCCCCAACTGCCCCTTCCTTGCTGTCCTGGTCACTCCTAACTGTCCCACTGTGCCAGCCTGGTGACCCCTTACTGCCCCCCTTCTGGCCTGGTCACCCCAACTGCCTCCCCCACCAGCCTAGTCACTCCTCACTGCCCCCCCCCAGGCTAATTGCCCCTAACTGCCTTCCTGCCATCCTGGTTTCCCCTAACTTTCCTCCCTTGCCAACCTAATCATCCCCAACTTCCCCCCTGCTGGCCTGGTTGCCCCAAATGCACCCCCCTGCCAGCCTGGTCACCCCAGGTAGCCATCTGTTCAGTCGTTTGCTTGTCCCTCACGAATCCTCCTGCCGACCTAGTCACCTAATGCAGCCTGCATGTTCAGTCATTTAGTCATCCCTCACTAACCCCCCTGCCAGCCTGGTCATAGGTAGCCATCTTGTCAGGTTGTGAGGGTTAATTTGCATATTACCTCTTTATTATATAGAATTAGTTTGTATATTTCAGTCTCACTCAATCCTCCTGTTGCATGTCCTCTTACGTGCTTTTACTGGAACATAACCTGGATTTGTCAAATTTTCAGTTTTCCTCAGTTTCTTTGCTGATTCCTTTCACCTCCTGGTATTAACTGATCTCTGGATATTTGCCTGAGGTTATTTCTTAGCCTTAGATTCCTCAGTTGGAAGCTGCTTCTTTTCAGCATCTATATTTGTGTTAGTTATGAAAACTGTAGTATCTTTCCTGTTTGCCATGTCTGTTATCCAACTATTTCTTTATTCTTTTTAACATACCTCACTCTCTTTCAAAATCATGCCATCTGTTTAGGCCACCCACAACAGTTCTTCTTGTTATCACCTACCTAACTCTTGGTTATTTCTAATAATTATATTTTAAAAATTAGCTCAATACTGCTGTAGCCCACTAACTACAAATTTGAATTATTAATATAAGCCTTCTTCAATGCAAACAATTATCTCCACAGAGCTAACAAGATCTTTATTCTTATTGAGTTGATTTGCCTTCCCCATTCTTATTATTTCCTTCATAGTGAAAGGAGTTTTAGAAAAAAATAGCCAAACGTGGGGAGATTTAGGAATAAAGAGGGTTCATGGGACAAATGGGAGAAAGAGGAAAACAGATTTTCACAGGAAGTAGATAATTCCACAATTGAAGGGGGATAGAAAAAAGGGGGCAACATGTGGGGTTTGGGATTTGAAGCTGATATTCTACCAATTAGAATCTAGAATGAAGAAACAACTGCAGTTTTTATAAACCTTAGGGAAAAAGGAGCTTACTCATCTTTGGCCCTTGCCTGTTTAATCTTCTGGTATGTTTCATATCCTCCTGTTTAGAAGGCCTGAAACTACAAATGGCCCTCCAGATGGAGGCCGCTGCAAATTTCTCCTATGGACTCCTGGATGACTCACCTCCGAGGGGACCCTAACCCCAATCGATTTCCTTGTCTAGCAGGAAGTACTCAGAAAGTTTGAAGCCCCCTGTTCCCAATAGCAGTTGGGGTTTCCTAATCAGAGGGGAGACTAAAAAGATTTTTAGGGATAAAATATGACCTGAAATTTAGGGTTATTTAGGAATAAAGAGGGTTCATGGGTGAGAAAGGCATAGGTGAGGAATTGGAGCTGTCAAAAGGTGTGCATTCACAGAGAGAAAAAAATGGGAAAGAACTGAGTAATTCTAGAAGAAAAAAATGTCAGTGTATCTACAGTCTCTATTGTATAATCAGAAAGACCTGAATTGCACTCTATGGTAAATTATCCTAATTCTAGTTCCAATTGACCTAAATTATTTTTATTCACTTTCATGAACAGGAAAATATGAATAATGTACCACCATCTACATTATATATCTAATATCTACACTAGAATTTTTTGATTGTTCTAGTTTAAATTAAATCATTATTGTAGCAGAAATTTAGCAAATTAATTCTTTACTCAATTTAAAACTTATTTTTAAGAGAGCACTAATAATTCTAAAAGTTACATTATCAAAGAAATATTTATTTATTTATTTATTTATTTATTTATTTATTTAACAGGCAGTTTTCCTCTTGCATTTTAGATTTAAAAAAATAAAATAAATAACAGCTGCTGCTGCCATGTGTTATATGAGATGCTGGCTATAAGCCATAGACAAAACAGTTTTTTTCATAACTTTTTTGTTGTTGTTGTTATTAGTCACAACAAAGTGAATTTGTAATAGCTCACTAGCATAATGAGACATTAGGAAAAAAAAAGGTGAAGTAGCACTTGAAACAAACCCAACCAATTAAAACTAAGTAGAGCTTTAAATTTTTTTTTAATTTGTTCAGGGGAAAACTATAGTGTTTTCTAGTAGCACATTCCTCTATCTCTCAAACTCACTTAACAATAATGCTATTATTGAGTTACTTATTGTGATACAAAGTGTATGTTTGTATGAATGATTTAAAAATTAATTGCCTATTAAAAATTCATACTGATTCCATAGTCTGTATATCCAAAGCAAGTATCTGTAGGAACTCATAACTTAGCCATTTTCCTTATTTAGATTATTTCTGTATCCATTTTTTTAAAATATATTTTTTATTTATTTCAGAGTGGAAGGGAGAGGGAAAGAGAGACAGAAACTTCAATGATTAGAGAGAATCATTGATTAGCTTCCTCCTACCTACCCCTATTGTGGATGGAGCCAGCAACCCTGGCATGTGCCCTGGTCAGGAATCAAACTGTGATTTTCTATGTCATAGGTAGAGACTCAACCCACACTGGTAGAGTTATTATTTTTTTATGTCATACTAGAGGCCAGGTGCAAGAAATTCATGCATGGGGGTAGGGAGGGTGGTTGTCCCTCAGCCCAGCCGGCCCCCTCTCCAATCTGGGACCCCTCGAGGGATGTCTGATTGCCTGTTTAGGCCCGATCCCATCGGGCAGTCAGACATCCCTCTCATAATCCAGGACTCCTGGCTCCTAACTACTCACATGCCTGCCTTCCTGATTGCCCCTAACTGCTTCTGCCTGCCAGCCTGATCACACCTAACCACTCTCATGCCAGCCTGATTAATGTTTAGCTGTTCCCCTGGTAGCCCGTTTGCCCCCAACTTTCCTTCTCTGCGGGCCTGGTCACCCCTAACTGCCCTTTCCTGCAGGGTTGATTGCCATACCCAATACAGGAGCTTCCAAAAACAAAAGCTTCTGGAAGATATCAAGGGAGATATCAACAGTAATACAATAATATTAGGGGATTTTAATACAACATTGGCATCACTGAATAAATCTTCTAGACAAAAATTCAACAAGGAAACAACAATCCTAAACAACTCACTAGATCACATGGAACTGATTGACATCCCAACCATAACATAATTTTTGTTGCTACTTTATAACTATAATTTTGCTACTGTTAATGGTTGTAATGTAAATGTCTGTGTTTTCTGATGATCTTAGACTCTACAGCAGCAGGGCTCAAGTGAAGTAGCAACAAAAATAATTTTATGGTTGGGGGTCATCACAACATGAGGAACTATATTAAAGGGTCACGGCATTAAAAAGGTTGAGAACCACTAGTTTAATGGGAGATTCCTTGTAGATAAGTTTCTCTCTCTTTCAACCTTTTAGGTTTTTATGTTGTCTTTAACATTTGCCATTTTAATTATGATGTGTCTTGATGTGGGTTATTTTGAGTTTATCTTATTTGGGTGTTTCTGTGTTTCTTGGATTTGTGTGACATTTTTCTTCCTCAAGTCAAGGAAGTTTTTTGTCATTATTTATTTAAACAGGTTTTCTATTCTTTGCTCAGCTTCTTCTACTTCTGCAACCCTATTATGAGGATGTTACTTTGTTTCATGTTGTCCCAAAACTCCTTTAAACACTCCTCCTGCTTTTTAGTTTTATTTACAAATGCTGCTCAGATTGGGCGATTTTTCTACCCTGCCTTGGAACTTGCTGATTAGGTCTTCATCTTCTTCTATTCTGCTGTTGAATCCTTCCAGAGTATTCTTTATTGCAGCTATATTATTATTCATTCTCTCTTGATTCTTATTCACGTTAATTTCTCATTCATCTCCTTATAATTCTCCTTGAGTTACTTGTAAATTTGTCAGAAGTTTGAACATCTTTATAACCATTACTTTGAATTCTTTATCTGAAAAATTACTTCTATTTCTCTTAGCTCCTTTTCTGATGATCTCTCCTTTTTTGTTCTTTGGGGACTATATCTTTGTCTCCCAACTTTTTTTAGTCCCTTTGTATTTGTTTCTATGTCTTAGATCAAACTTCTATTTCACCCAGTTTTGGGGGGATGTGGTCCTATATAGTTGATGTTTTGCAGGACCCATTGGTGCAGTCTCTCAGATCTCCTGAGCTGGGTGTTCTAGGAAATCCCCCAACCCCCATCCCAGCACCACTTGAATTATTTGAGTTTCTCTAATGTAGTTGGGTCTTGAATGTTATTGTTGCCTTTATGTGTGGAGTTTTTTCATAGGTTGCCTGCTTATGTGGATTACCTCTGATCTTGTTATGTAAGCTGTTATTGATGTGCTGCTTTCTGCTACAGGCAATCTACTGATTGATCAACTGATCTATCACTTGTGCCTGTCTCCACAGGCCTTGGAGTGGTCAATATGCCCTCTAAAGTAGGCTTGCTAGGAGCAAGGACTCAGGGCTGGGTCAGCATAGCTCCCCTGGTCCTTAGGTTCTGCTCTTTGCTGGCCAGCCAACTATCAATCTTAACTGAAAAGTCTGTTTCTGACAGGTCTTTCAGAGGGGGAATTGCTATTTAGCTTTCAGAGAATATGTTGGGTGTGTTTACCTGATGTACCTGATTGTTGATGTCCTGTTTATGGGAAGAACCCCCTCACCACAATTTGCTTCCAGTGAGGTTGGGACTCGTTGAATTTTGCTCTGATGTTGTTGAATCTCTTCCCTTTATGTATCTATCCTAGGTTTCCTGGAAGTTTCTCTAGTGCACGTGAATGTGAGTTGCTGCCCTTTTCTGGGCAACCTGATTGAGGTCTGAGAGGTTGAAGTCCCTAATAGTCCAGTTGTCAGAGATTCCTTAATATTAAACTGGTTCTGTCTTGAGTCTCATACCTTTATTGTCTCTCTTCTGAATTGTACCCTCTTCTCTCATGGATCTGGTCCATTAGGTGTCAGCTGCAGATGCCTGAGGTTGGCGTGTGTGTGCACAGTCCCTCTGGTGTATGACTCCCTGCAAGGCCCTAAAGCTCACTGGCATACACCTCACTGCATGGCTCCTGCACCCTCAGCAGGGTGGCTCACGAGGTCCTTTTGGCATGCACTCATTGTTCAAGGTCCGGGGCCGGCAGAGTGAAGCATGAGGTCCTGCTGGAGGCAGTCACTACGCATCCCAGAGCCTGTGGCATGCGACTAACTGCATGGAAAGTCAGAGGTCCCTTGCAATTTATGTCCGGTGATCTACTCACTGTCCAGGTTGGGTGTGATGTCTGAGGCCATTCTGGGTGTTGGTGTGGCTCTGCTCTTAGCATATGCTGCTCCTCCTTTCAAGATAGTGCGGTTTCTGTGCCAAAGTGCCTATGGCCATAGCAGGGGCTCTTTGTCAAGGAGATCCTGCTTCACCAGCCCCCAAGATTCCTGCAATATCTAACTGTTCCTCATTCTCAAAAACCACACACTCTCCTCTCACTCCTTTACTCATACCACACACTCTCTCCCTCACTGCAATCCTGCTGGTCACCATGTTGGGCTAAAATATATTTACTATTTCACAGTTATTGTGTGATGGGTATTTTAACATTTAATAATCTTTAAGAATTAATCTTAGGAATATGATATGTAAAAAGTTATATTTTGAGAGAAAAATGAAATTTAAAAGATGTAAAATAATGATTTTTTTCATGAATGTATATGCTTGTATTATTTACCTTTGTGGGAAAGCAATCAAATGTCAAGAAAATAAAAGAAGAAAGAAGCAAATTAAGGTAAAATATTTATTAAAGAAATAATTATACCCTGTAATTATTTTTTCTCTCTTCTTCTTTTAAAAAAAAATACTTTATTGATTAAGGTATCATAATTGTCCTCATCCTTCCATTCCCATCGCAAACCCCTACCCACACATGTCCCCACCTCCCTGTTGTCCGTGATCACTGGTTAGGCTCATATGCATGCATACAAGTCCTTTGGTTGATCTCTCTCCCTTATCCCCACCGTCCCTTCCTTTCCTTCTGAGGTGACACAATCTGATTGATGCTGTTCTTGTTCATTAGACTATGTTGTTCATCATTTCCCCTAGATGAGTGAGCTCATGTGATACTAGAAATTCGCTTATAAGAACCAAAAATGAGACAAGCAGTAATGGTTATGCTGAGAGGCAAATGAATCAGCCTGTAGTGAGTTTCTTTCCAGGGCAACAGTTCTTTTGAGTCCTGGTTTCTATGTCAAGCAGTTCCTTATGTGTACATGTCAGTAATGATATTTCAGTTCTGGATGGTAGATAAATGGTGGTAATGCAGGTCCGACCCTCTCTGGTTTGGTCTTGGGAAACCTGTAGTGATACACAGCTGCTGACTTCTAGTATGGCAAGGCGTTGTCAGTGTATTTCATTTCTGGACTGTTTCTCTTCTGTCTTCATGGCTGGAGCACTCCTGTCAATTCCTCTCTGTTGCAGGAATCCAGATGGTCTCAGAGTTGTTTTCTGAAAATATACAAACATTCTCAACCAAAAGTTAATAAAGGAATATTTTCTATAAACTTGGCTTGTGATCCTTTTTCATATATTTTTTTTACTTGCAGGATATTTTTCCTTACATGATATTCTTCTATTATCCCCCTTTTTAATTTAAATATTAAGAGGTTTTTGGAAATTTTATAATGTAATCTTGATAGATTTTAAATTTAATTTTTTGCATTAAAATATGACTGCTTTAGGTTCATTACATGTTATGCAATTTTGCCATGAGATGAACTACCAATAAAAATTTTAGTTAACATGTTAGGAACAGCTTTTTTGTTGAGTACAATTGATTTTTCTAGAATATTTGCTTATTTCAATTAGCCAATAAATTGAAATACCCTGTAATTCTTAAATAATAATGTATTTGATATTTATTATATGTGACATGTCAAACATTTTAAACAGTGTGTTATATTATGAGTATATTTCATTCTATTAAAAGGAAGTCAGTTTTTTTAAAAAAAACATAAAAATGGTGTTCTTAGTTCTGAAAACAAAACTAAGCAATAATTAATAAAGAACTTATATACTATTACTTTACATAAAATATGGATATGTTGTTAATTTAACAAATATCTGAGTTATGAAAAGGACCTTTAAATTTCAGGTTTAGTATTTCAAATAATATATCAATAGTTTTATATAAACCGGAAAAAGTGACTAAATATGCCAATTGGTTCTAGTTAACTTACTGACAGTTTTGTTAAAAAAAATTTATTTTTTCATTATAAAATATCCTGGATGCAAATCTAATTAGACCTATGCTTTTTAGAGCATAGCCTCCCTAAAAAGACATGCAAAATTATGGGTGACATATAGATTGCATTTACATGGGATGAGAAAGTAATGCTTCAGATGTTTCATTAGGGAGCAAAAACAAATCCTTCTGAAGACTTTTGTGGTTCCAAGTAGCCAAATAAATCAGGGTTGTGTGTTTACTAAACTGAATTATATGTATATCATGGAATAAATCTGGAATGTTGGCTGCAGTAATGAGAATACCCAAACAACATCAATATTTCATTTACTAATGGTAATATGCAGTGCAGGACGGGTGTAATGTATTTGCAGAAGCATTTGGGCAAGGAAATCAGACACATAGGCTTACTTTGCAGAGCAGCATACACTGATTATTCTAGGAGATTGTGTATCATCTCTGGTTGAGCCTATAAATCTATGTGAAAAAAACATTGAAAATGAGATTTTGATAAGGTATTATTGGAATTAATAGAGTAGCAAAGTACATAGGCTACATAAAATCCTTGAAAAATAAAATCTATTTTATTTTTCCAAACTGGAAGTAAAACATTGTTTCTCTTTTCCTCTTTATTATGGGTCTTATTTTTAAAACAGCATTTTAAATAGTATAAAATATGTTTAAAAATTAATATGTCTTAGGAAATTTAGAAAGATATATTTTAAGTAAATATATATTTATGTGGAAGCTGCACTGCATAATGTTAGGATATTTTTACTTTGGGGTAGAAATCTTTGTCCTCTTTTGGAAATTGGGAATTAACAATGTGGTCTAACTTATCACTATAAAGGTTTGAATGTTAAAAAATAGAATTGTCATTATTTTCATTGAGTCTACAGAAACAGAATTAGGTTTTATAATTCTAAGACTAGTGCATTTCATTTTGTGCCATACCTATCCTCTTTTAATGCAAAGTATTAAGATACTATTTGCCATTATAAAATTAAGCAAGGGTTGCCCAATCTCAAATAATGCATTCTTTATCTCATTTTACAACATAAAGGTGTTGGAATAAGTAATCTGAAAGGTGTTTTTCTGTTGTTTTTTTATTTTGTTTTTGCTAGTTCTAAATGTTATGAATTTATTAGTGTGGCTGTGGAAACTGGCATTCATACATTTCTGGTGCAAATTCCAATCAGTAGAATTGTCATGGAGAACAATTTGACAATATCTAACAAAACAACACACATGTTTACCTTATAATAAAAAATTGCTCTCCTAGTAATTTATGTTGTAGATACATATGCAATAATAAGAAAATAGATATACATAGAATTATTAATTGCAGCCTTGTTTGTATTTACAAGATGCTAGAAATAGTCTAAATGCTCACATAAGAAGAGTGATTAGTAAATTGTATATACATAAAATGATCATGCAGCTCTAAAATAGAATAAAATACCTATAAGAACTGATGTAGAATGATTTTCAATAAAATGGAAATGAGTATATACACATAGTAGAAACACATTTGTGAGAAAAGAAGGGATAATAAAGTATATATGTACTTGCTTATTTATTCATGAAGAGATAAAGATATATGGAAAGGACAAAGTAGAGACCAATATTAGCTACTTTCATTGGAATAGATGCATCCAGAACAGAAAGAATAGAAATAATAGAGACTGAGAATTATATTCATGTGGAATATATCTTTTTTATATACAATTCTAACTTTTCAAATTGTGTTGATGCTTCACATACCCCAAAACAATAATATCAGAAATCAAAAGGGATAAAAGGGGCACACTAGTATAAACATGAACAGGAACATACTAATTCAAGTGGATTTCAAATAGTACTATAACTAAAGTAAAGGAAAAAATGCTAACAGTATTTGGCTTATGTGCTCTTAGGCTAAACAAAAATCCTTTGCTTTAGTTGCTGTTTCAATTCCCCATTTTTACTTGTTAGGAATTCTGAAAGTACTTTCTGTGTACTCTCATTATATGAATGAGTAAATAGGTTACTATACTGTGAATATTTTGATTCAGATTTGTCACTATCAAAGGAAGGAGTTAAAAATACAGATATAGATCCTTCTTTTTTTTATTTTTATTGCTACATACTGTAGTATTCCGTGGTGTAAATGCAGACTGATCAACCTTAGGGGGAAGGTGGAGGTGGCTGGGTAGAGATTAACCAAGAATTTATATACAAATATGCAGAACTCATGGACACACACAATAGTGTGGAAAAAGCCTGGGGCAAGGGGGAGAGGGGGACTAGAAGGGGTCAATGGGGAGGGAAAGGGGTACCTCTGTATTACTTCCAACAATAAATATAAATTAAAAATAAGTAACTATAAATAAAATAATCTGTAAAAGTTCCTTCAAAAATAAAGTAAATGAGCAGAAACCGGTTTGGCTCAGTGGTAGAGCGTCATTCTGCGGGCTGAAAGGCCCCGGGTTCGATTCCGGTCAAGGGCATGTACATTGGCAGCTGGTTGGTGTTTCTCTCTCATCAACGTTTCTAGCTCTCTATCTCTCTCCCTTCCTCTCTGTAAAATATCAATAAAATAAATATATTAAAAAAATAAAGTAAATGAAAATACAGATATATAGGAAAAAATAGAATGAACTATGAGATGTTGAATTGGAATTGCAGATCCTTAAATAGAAGAGATGCTAATAGAGAAGTGTGAATGTATACAAAACATACTTTTATTTCCTAGCTCTGTACTCTGATATAGTCAAGAAGCCATGACAGCCAGTAGCACTGAGCACAATCAGTTTCTACATTTTGACTTTTATGTATACATTTCTACTAAAAGGAACTAGAAATCATTCATAAAATGGTTGTTGCCAGGACTAGATCAACTAATTCTAGATGAGCTTGGGATTTATTTTTTGTGCTAACAATTCTGAAAGTTAGCTTTAAAAATAATGGAGACATTTCAAAAACACGTATGAGTCAAAATGAAGGTGTTCTTACTGAGAAACTAGGGACAATTTAAATATCAAAGAAATAAGTAAATAATTATAATACAGAAATACAGTAAGAATCCATAAATCTAAATTGATATAAGTTAATAAATAAATGCGAACAAAAAGAAACCATGTGTTGTTGTTTTTATAGTGGAAAGACAATTGAAATATGTAAAAAGCAAGACAGAATTATAAAAATTGCAATTTTATCCCTCCTTGGTGTGGCTTAGTTGGTTGAAGGAATATCCAGTGCACTGAAGGGTCATGGGTTTGTTTCCTGGTCAGAGCACATACTCAAGGTTGTGTGCTTGATTCCTGGTTGGGGCGAGAATGGGAGGCCAACCAATTGATCTTCCTTTCTCTCTCTCTCCTCCCCCCTTTTCCTTCCTCTTTCTCTAAAGCTAATAAGAAATTTTCATTTGACAAGCATAAAAGTAATAATTAATATAGGCAAAGATTATCAATGAATGTTAAAAGTAGCATTCGAAAGTCTTATGACTAACAAGAGGCCAGTTGCACAAAGAAATTCATGCAATAGGCCTTCCTCCTCTTGGTTTCCAGCACGGGTTTTTCTCCAGCACTTGGGACGAGGGCTTCGCTCCATCCAGAGTGTGCCTTCTTCTTCTTTGCTGCAGACTCCAGATGGAATCTGCAATCTTCATCTTCACTGTAGACTCCAGAGTCTGCAGTCTTCCTCTTTGCTGTGGCCAGAGTGCAGCTCCTATAGATCCCTTCGCCCCACCCTCCCTCTCATAGCAGGCATCCTGCCTCACCCCGCCACTCTGTGCCTGGAGCAGCTGGGAAGCTGCAATATTTCTCCTTCTAATTTACATATTCCCTCCTGATTGGCTGGTGGATGTAGTGAAGTGATTGTTAATTTGCATGTTTCTCTTTTATTAGTGTAGATAGCTAATTAATAATAATCTCAAAATATATCACCACAGAATACTTATTGATTACAGTGGAGACAATAATAATTTTACAATGGAGAATCCTAGCAATAATTGCCTTAACTGAGTGATTAAAATAAGGATCTACAGAAGTAGGTTAAATAGGCATCCTGAGTCTTTTGATTCTGATGCACTGAGAAAAACAAAACATCTTGACGAGGCTATTCAACCTATAAGTGCAATCCCCAAATCAAATCATGAGGGATAAAAAACAAAAACAAACAAACAAAACTCTATTTAAAGATACTTTATGAAATAAGTGTTCTAAAATGTAAACATCATAAAAGATAAAGAGAGAAAATGACAAGTGAATGGATTACCTGGTCTGGACTTACTTTAAATATAAGGTACATTTTAGGGATACTTCCAAAATATCAATAAGATCTGTAGACTTAAGTATTTTGCCAATTTTCATTTTCGGCTTATGATAATTTTATAGCTATACATGAAGATGTCCTTAATTACTAGGAATTGCGTGCTGGTAAAATGTTAATATTTTGCCAATCTACCCGTAACTCTATTGAATTTTAAATAAAACATTAAAATACATTTTTATTGCAACATTTTTAACTGTGATAATTCTACCTATAAGAGTGCTTTTATTTTTAATTGAGCGAGTCAACCAATCCCAGTATACATATAGAAAAACTTTACTATATCACTCAGTAATAGGAAGTGTCTGATTCTTATAAATATATCTAGCACCATACTTTCCATCTATAGTACCCATAGTAACAATTAGTAAATAATTAATAGGCAATTGCTTGATATCAGAGGTGTTAACAGTTAGGGTCTGGGTTCAGAGAACTGAACTCAAATTCCCACTGTATCACTTCCTAGTTGTGTATCATGGTTAAATTATTAAACCTATTTATATTTTGGTTGTGAATTTTTAAAATGTGGATGGTAATATTATATAACTTATTGAACTGTACATTATAATCATTGCAAATTAAAATGGCACACCTTAAAAGGTACAATAGCCTGATGACTGGGACAGTTAATAAAAGGTGGGGCAAAAGTAGATTTACAATTGTTTGTATGGAAAATAATATAATAATTAATAAGTAATAATACAAAAATAAGCTCTGTTTCTCATCCTCAAAACTATAAACCTACTTTTGCTACACGCTGTGTGTGGCAGGCAGAATTTCAACATGGTTTCACTCCAAGATTCCCACTCCTTTTATGCAAATCTGCTATAATTCTCTCACTTTGAGTTTTGAGAGGAATTGTGTATATGATTGGATGTCACTCCCATAATTGACTTACAGTGTATAGCAAGAATAAAGAGATTTTTCAAAAGTAATTGAGGTTCCATATAAATTGATCTTCAGTTAATATAAAAATAGATTATCCTCAGTGGGGCTGTTTAGTCAAATGAGCCCTTAATCAGGGACTGGGCCATTTGTGAAGACAATTTTCTGCTGATTTTGAATAAGTAAACTGTCTCACTGGACTAGAACTTATGTGATGGTCATGTGGCAAGAAATGCAGGAGCCTTTAGCAGCTAAAAAAGATCACCTGCAGACCATTAGCAAGAAAATGTGGAACTTATTCCTGATCAGCATCATCACCCTGCTGTTGCAACCACTGCCAGTCACCACAGCTGCCAAGTTGTTTTCATCAACACAGACCCCAGTCCCTTCACCATGAAAAATGACAACTTTCTTTAGGCATTTTCAAGATATGTCTTTCATGGAATATAATATTTCATTCTTTTTTTCTCCTCTCACCTGAGGATATGTTCCCAATGATTTTTAGAGAGTGTGGTGTTGGGAGCTGTAAAACTTGTACCTGGGTTAGTTGTAGAGCTGAAAGTCAAAGACAAGGGTCTTGACTTGCTCTCCTCAGAAAGGAGTGAGGCCTCCTTGCCTAAAGGTGAGTTGAGGACAGTGCACCCTTCATGGAACCCTAGTACGGACGTGCTGAGAACTCCACAATAGCTTTATCAATAGCAGCTGCAAATAGCAGATGTGTTCAGTGTGCTCCAGACATTCTCAGTAAATATTTTCCTATGGATAAGAGAAAGGGTCAAGATCAGGGTGATGTTACCTTGAGAAAGAACTGTCTGGGAGTGTTGCCAAAGGCTTGGCTTGTTGCCTGGCTGTGCTGTATAAAAATGAAACTGTAAAATAAAACAGGGCTCCAGCCTCAGTATCCAGCTGGACTCCTCCTGATCCCCGCTTTTTTGTGTCTGTCTTTTCTTAGCCTCACCTCCCTACCTTCAGGATTACCTGTTGCAGTCGGCAGGTACTGACAGTGTGGAAGAAAGAGAGAGAGATAGAGATAAACATTAGTTTGAGAGGTACATTTTGATTTTTTGCCTCTTGCATGAGCCCTGACCTATAAACCCATACATGCCTTTGATCAGAATTGAACCTGGAACCTGCAGGTGGCAGGCAGAGACTCTATCCACTAAGCCAAACCAGCTAGGACAGGATATGATGTTTTTTAGCCCCTCCAGCAGTGGACCTTAGCTTTTTTCCTCCAGGAGTATGGTGGAAAAATCCTAGATCACTTTCTCGGATTCTTGTAACCCAAGTTACAAAGAACACCACAAGTGGTGGCCTACAGGAAGCTTAGCCAATGCACAGTCAGAAAAGGTATTTACGCTCTAACTGGTTTGGTTCATTGGATAGAGCATTGGCCTGCAGACTGCAGGGTCCCAGGTTTGATTCCTATTAAGGGCACATGCCGTGTTTGGAGGCACATCCCCAGTGGGGAGTGTGCAGGAGGCAGCTGATCAATGTTTCTCTCTCATTGATGTTTCTGACAGTCTATCCCTCCCCCCTCTTCTCTGTAAAATATCAGTAAAATATATTAAAGAAAAAGAAAATGTATTTCCTCTGCAGCTCATGCATAGAGGACACCCTGTGTTGTGTCCATTGGGGGGTGTGAAGACCCAGGCTATGCGGGGCCACAGCCCTGCATTGTGAGCACTGGGCCAGGGGCCATGGACCTGGGCCACCACTTGGCGCCAGAGCAGGCTCAAGTGGCCACAGGGTGGGAACATCCACTTGGCACCTATGCCTGTAGGCCTGGAATGGCTGGGGGTGTTCTGGGACCCCGGCTACTCAGGGTCTATGTGCAGTCCTACAGACTATAAGTGATTTGATCCCAAGGATGTTCTTGGAACCCGTGCTGCTAGACACTTGCATATGCAAATTAGCCCAACATCTTTGTTGGGTTATTTTTCATACTCACTCTGATTGGCTACTGAGTGTAGCAGAGTTATGGTCAATTTACATATTTCTTTTTTATTATATAGGACAAGAGGAGGAAGCTAGAATGGTATATATGGTAAGGGACTGGAAACATCAGAATAAACTCAAGTTTTGGTTAATATAAATACAGATGGTTACATATAGAAAAAATTATAGATATGTGTGTATATGCAGGTTTGAATAGTCACATATAATTTTATTCTGTTAGCAGAGAAGGCAAAACAAGCAAACACAATTGAAAGAAAATATAACAAAGAACCAAAACATCTAGTAGCTATGAACACATCTAATATTAAGATATTCTAATATATAGATATTGTTCTTATATATCATTCTTCAATAAAAAGAACCGGGGATTCTAATAGGAATGTCTGATTCTAAGAGTAGGGCAGGCTATACACAAGATGAGTCTACACCCACTTACAAAAGGTAAGAAAGCCCCCGAATACACATACTCACACTCATCCATAGTGATAGGGAGGTATGTCAAAGGAGTGCAGGAACTAACCGAATGAGTGGCCAATGTTCAGCCAAAACTGAAAAAAATCTGAGAAATCATAAAGTAATATATTTAAACTATAAAATAAATATTTATGAATTCATAAGAATATAATTTGATACATTTACAATAATAAAAGTGCAATATGCTAATTAGCCTGGATGTCCTTATGGACCACCTTCCAAAAGAAGCTGGGGCTGCAAGGGAAGCCTGGGTCCTGGGTGCCTGCTGGCATCCAGAAGGAAGCCTGGGTCCTGGGTACCAGAGGGAAGATGGTGCCAGCAGCCAGAGGAAAGAATGCCTGCTCTTGCATGAATTTTGTGCATTGGGCCTCTAGTTAATTAATACATGGGGAAGAAATGACAAGTCTAACATACAGAAGTATTCAAAATAATATATATGTACTATAGGCCTGGTGCATGGATTTGTGCATGGGTAGGGTCTCTTGGCCTGGCAGGCAATTGAGGCCTGTCAAGGAGCTTTGTGTGTCTGTCCCCTGGTGGTCAATGTGTGTCATAGTGACCGGTTAACCAGTCATTCTGGTTATTCTGGTCATTCAGTCTTAATGGTCACTTGGGCTTTTACATGTATAAATACTTTACGTCAAGGTGCAGGAGTGTAATTGCCCACCCCCTGGGAAAGGTGACTTCCAAGGTGAACATTGGGGAAAAGTAGTGAAGGAGTAATGTGGAAGGTAGTAACTTTACAGTGTAGAAATTTCAGTAAATGATTATGTCAATAACAAAATATAAAGTACTTGTTATATTGAATTATTTATTCCACCAATGTGTAATATTGATTATTGTGTCAACATGTTGGCATATCCAGTCACAAGATAAACCAGGACATTAGAACTGAGAATAAGTGTCTAAATATTACTTAGAAGTAAATAATATTACAAGGCTCTGTCTTGCTAGATACATTAGCACATTTTGGGAGAAATATAACATAATTTATGGATTTAGAAATAAAGAATTAAAATTAATAATGTAGATTTAATTCAATTTATAAGATTTTATAAAATTAATTCTGGAACAGATGAAAGAATCCACATATAACTTGTTTCTCAGTATTATGTACATTTACTTAATCATTCTAAAGTTATTAAAGTTCAGTAGTTAGTAGATTGCCTTGAATTTATAGAAATTTCAAACATAATTTTTATTTGATTTGTTTATGATTTTATAGAACAGAAAGAGTGCTTTAAAGTGATTTTCATTTTGACATGTTATTTCCTGCCCTTATAAAAAATGAAGATTTGTGTATAGGACAATTGCATAATTTTAAATATAATTATGTTGATGAAAACTCGATTCATCTTTCAAAAAAATAAAAAAGTAAAAAAGATTTTCTTTAAAAATCAAGGGAATAAGAATTTTAATAAGCCTCCTGGGATACTTGTCTTTCTATCTTTGATAAATACATGATTATGAGGACAAGTTATATGAGTAGTAATAATTTCCCAGTAATTTGATCATTAAAAGATCTCTCAAATGCAATATATCAGTATTAATTGGGGGTAGATGATCATTTTAGTGACACACTCAAGTCATTATCCATATTTCAATACTTCATTAATTCCTGAATATTTTTAATGAAGTGATTATATTTTAACAATTTTCAGTGCAATAATCTTCACAGGTTTATTTTAAAACTAGGAGGAAGTAAAGTAAATAGAATTAAGCATTGTTAATTAAAAATGTTAAAAAAAGATATTTGGGAAAGGTGAACCAAATATTAACTTTAATAATTTTTGGATATTGAAATGCTTCTGGCATTTATTATAATTATGTTGTCTATTACCAGTTTTGTTATATATGCACCATCAACCATTGGTGTGTGCTCAGAATCATTACTCCAAATTGCCTCAACAATACCAAATAATGTACACAAAAAATTCCTACAAAAATCCTGTATTTCCTAAAAATTATTTCTTCATGCTTATATACTTTATTTAATAGTTTTGTGTCTATTTCTCCGTCTATTAAATGCAAGCTACTATGTCTTTGGAAGTGATTCCAAAGAAAATTAAGTTTGCTCACATCTTTTTTCTTACAATAATGTATTGTATATTTCTTAATCTTTAATATATCAGAATCATGTTCTGTTATTAAGCTTACCAATATGTCAAAAGATCTTTTACAGACTTAGTTCCTAAGTTTCAGTTTGTCTTCTTTTTACTAATAAATAATTTATATTGCATGCTTTTAGTATAAATCCAAATTTTAACACAATATATTATATTCCTTTCCTCTCATAAAATCAATACTTTTATCCTGCATATTTCTAAGTCCAAATCTCTCTATTGACCTATCCATTCAGATTTTTTTCCTTCTTATCCTGACTACTTTTTGCTTTCCAGTTTGTTATATTTTTACTTTTTATTTGAAATTCTATAAGGTTTTTTTAGTTCATTTATCTTCTAATTTATCATCCTGCAAATAGTAAGCTTATTTTATATTCATTAATTTATGAATCTTAGACTGATGCCTTCCCTGTTTTAAGATTCTGTTTTAAAATTACAGTTCTGTTGTTGCATTTAATCTTTACAAAAACTTATTTTAAATAAGCAGACACAGGAAGGTTATGTAACATGCTCAAATTTACACAGGAGAGTGATGGAGGCAAGGTTTTAATCAAAACAATATTTACTGTCTTTCATGAATGTTTTCTGCATCCTAACTTTAACAAACATGTGATTTTTCAATGTTTATTTTGTTTTGTTTTCCACTCATTGACCCATTTTCTTAAACTGGAAAATTGTTATTCTCTTCCTTTATAATCCAGATTTATTACATTTGATCTCTTCTTATTCACACCTAACTTTCACATTTAACCTATCTACAGCAGTACTTTTGGACCTTGTCATTCTTTATTTTAGCAATTACAACAGCATCCCATCCCTGTCATCAATCTTATTTTTATCCCATTCCCATTATTAGGTCATCATGATACTTGCATTGTCTTCCCAAAGATAAATATTGGTCATGTTACTAGGTTGTCTAACTGATATTCAAAGTATGTTAGTTTGATAGCATTTTAAGTATCTTTGTGTCTTACACTAGCATCATGACAAGTGGGAGGGCATGACCAGGTTAACTATATTAGGTCCACTGTACTTTAAGAAACAAACTAAAACAAATTCAACTGTGGCACAGTGAGCAAAATCTTACATGGTAATTAGGTCCTTATTGCTGAAGGGCCAAACCTCCAGGCTAATGGTGTTCTGGCTTCCTTTGACCTGACAGACTTCTCATTCTCTAGAGACTTCCTTGGTCATTTCTGTTGGCGGCCTTCTTAAAAAATTGAGAGAGTGAAAAGTGCTTTATTGACTTGCTTATGCTTTTTAACTTGTGAGTATACTTGTATGGCCTGTTTATTTACTAAACAAGAGCAACTAAAACCATTCTTGAGTCTCTTTACTCCGCCTTATCTGCCATTGAAACTGGACCAGCTTACAAGGTTGAGAACTACTGACTTTTTAAGCCTTACCCCAGCTTAACTTATTTCTGCTATGTACTAACACGAACTTGGTAAAATTTTCTACGCTCTAGAGATGTTTTTTGTTCTTTTAATTAAAATATTCAATTCTTTGTCAAACTCTATCTCATCCTGCAAAACCTATCAAACATATTTTCTCTTCAAGCCTACTTCCCAACATTCTCAAGAAGTCATTGATCTATACTTTGTTTTTTTGTGTTTCTAATACTTTATTATAATTTATTTGTCTCCAACTCTCATACTCTTCCTTGATAATTAGAAAGTTAAGAGCAAGAATTTTGCTCATCGATTAATGTTACATGTGTTGCCTTTTTTTTTTCTATTTCTGTCTTTATTCAGTTCTGTAATTGATATCATTTGGTCTTTGGAGAGTTTCTGCTCTTTCCTCCCCTAGATGCATCTTGTTTTTGACACAATGTTTACTTACAGTGTTTTTGTTTTATTTTCCTCTGTTCACCATCCCCTATCCTCACTATTAAACTACAAAATACTGTAAAGATAAATATCTTATCTCACTAAGTGGTATTCCCTCTGAAGCTCCTAGATCATTGTTAAGTATTTAATAGGCTCAGAATAATTATGTCTAAAATAATGCTTCTAAAATCAGGCAGAAGTGGCTTAATAGATTGTTGATAATCTTCATATGTAAAGCTCTGTTGGCCTTTATTATAAACCATTCTACAATCAAAGATAATTTTAGTTATTTATCTGATGAATCCTATACTTCAAACTGTATTTTTAAATAAAATTTAATCTATGCTAAAACTTGAAAACATCAGTAGATGTGCCCATCAGTAGATGAGTGGATTAAAAAAAACTGTAGTACATCTACACGATGGAATACTACATTGTGGTAAAAAAAAAAAGAAAAAAAAAAGAAGGAATTCTTACCATTTACAACAGCATGGATAGAACCAGAGAGCATTATGCTAATCAAAATAAGGCAATCAGAAAGATAAATATTACATTATCTCACTCAGCTATGGAATATAATGAACAACATAAACTGATGAAGAAAAACAGATCCAAGGACAGAGAAGCAGTGATCAGACTGTCAAACCTCAGAGGGAAGGTAGTGGAGGGTGGGGTAAGGGGGAGAGATCAACCCAAGGACTTGTGTGCATGCATATAAGCCTACCCAGTGGACACAGACACCAGGGGGTTGAGGGCAAGAGTAGGGGATGCGGGGTGTGGGGAGGGAGGAAATGGGGTAATAAGGACACATGTAATACATTAATCAATAAAGAGAGAAATATTTAAAAGTTAAATAATAATAATAATCTGTGATTAATCAAATATAAATATAAAACTGACCATTAGAATTTGTCATTAATTAAAAAATAACAAGGGCTACCACATTGATCTAAAATAATTCCTGCTTAAAAACAAGAACAAAAAAGAAGGAAACATTGAATTGATTTAGCTTATCTTTCAAGGTAAATTTTTATTTATTAAGTACCATTTTTTTAAATAGTACTTCTGAGGTAATGTCCCAGACTCTAACGGTGCTAAAATTAGGACAAGGCACGAGAAATGTGCTAGTCATAGATAATATTTTTAATTTTTTTAGAAACAGCAGTAGATGTCTTTAGTAATAGGTTTTTATTGTTCTATTTCTACTTCCATCAGATTATTCTGATCAATGATTCTCATAATTTATGTTTCTATCTCTCCCACTCTCTCCCTTCCTCTCTGAAATCATAAAATGTATTTAAGTAAAATAAAATCTATATTTTAGAAAAGGTTTTTATTTATAGGGAATTTGACAAGATAGTACAGAAATTCTTATATACCCCATAACCAGTCTCCCCTATCATTGACAATTTATATTATTATGGCACATTTTTAATAATTATAAATCAATATTAATGTATTATGATAATTGCATCAAGTCCATAATTTGTGCAGATTGCCTCAGGTTTTACCTTATGTCCTTCCTCTGTTTTAGGATCTCATTCAGTTTATAACATTATTTTTACTTATTAAGTTTCCTTAGGCTTCTCTTTATTATAACAGGTTCTCTAACTTTCTTTGTTTTTGATGATATTGACAAGTTTGTGGAGTGCTGCTAAGTTTTTTCTTCCTCAATCAGGATTTTTCTGTCACTTTTTAAATATTAGAGTTTGGTTATGGGCCCCCTTGCAGGAGGTGTTTTTGTGTGGAATTTCTTTCAGGTAAGGGATGGGGTGTGGGTCCAATGAAAGAGTTCCAGAGGCATGGTGGCACTATTAGGGTCATTCTGGTCACATCGCATGAATTCGCTGGAGGATTCTACTTGCAGGGTCCTGGGCGGGCAACAACCCATCCCACAAACAGGTCCCATTAGATTTCAGGTCATATCACCACTAAGGAGGGAAAGATCAGGTGCTTTAAGCAGAGAACATGGAATTCTGAACAGGGTGAGAATTCAGCAGCATCAGAAGAAAGGTTTCTCAACAACCCACCTCACCAATGCCTGCTACCTTGTTGATGGCTTCCCCCTCCCCACCTCAGGCAGCAGGTGGGGAGGAGTGAAGAGCATCTGTCTACAGCTGTGGGCATGCCTGTGTCTCAACTGGGGGGAAAATGCCAGCCAGCTGGCCCCGCCCCGCACCAACCCCACCCCATTTTCCCTGTTCACCATAGGGCAATTGGAGCGTGCTGGCTAGGGGAAGAGGGAGAGTGTGAGAGGTTGGCCTTTCCCCACCTCTGGCCAGCCCTGACCCTGCCACAAGTGGCCCTCTGTGTGTGGGGCCACTGGTGGGGTGGGAGCCTTGGCCTGGCACCGCCCAGGTCCTCCACCACCCACTTCCTATTCCCTATTTCCAGACTGATAATTGGAGCCTGTTTTTTGGGGGAAGGGACTGAGTGTTTGGCCAGAAGGCCCTGATCCAGAAGATGGGGCCTGCAGGGCTGGGAAAGCTCCTTCATTGAGCTTCTGCCCTCTGGTGGTCAGTGCACGTCATAGTGACCAGTGGTTCTGACATTTTGTCGATTTGCATATCGCCCTTTTATTATATATAGGACTAGAGGCCCCTTGCAGGAAGATTCCTGCAATAGGGCTTCCTGCTGCGGTCTCCACTGCCTCGCCTGCTTCCCTCCCTTCTCCCCTGCCCAGCATTCAAATTCATAATTTTTCTTACTAACTGTCTATGGCATTTATGGCATGAATGGATACCATGGTGCATTAATCAATAATGAGAAGTTGGGCCTTTTTAATAGTTTTAATAGAAATTGCCTTTAATGCAATTTCACTGTTTATATAGAGTCTAGAAACTGAAGTTTCATTTAATGGATTTGGTAATTTATATTGGGTATGAAAGGTTTTTCCACCAAAAAGTAAATTTGCAGCAATTCCTGTAGACATTTTGGTTAAAACAGTACCACCACGACCTCTACTATAATGTACTAAAACATTATACAGATTAGGGGAGCAGCTAGACAGGTTCAAGCCTTTGACCGATGAAGGCACAGTCCTCTCATTGCCATGTGCAAGTCCCAGCTTGGAGGGCAGGGCCCTCCCAGCACAATCATAGCCAACAGATTTGGTTGTGGGCTTGAACCTATGGTCCCAACACGTGCCGAAGTGATGTTGGCTTGATAGAGTTCAGACGCATGTAGTTGGGTAGGATTGAAGCCCAGGAGAATGTTGTAAACATTGATCACGCCCTTACTTTGCCTCGTGGCATCTGCTATAAAATAAAGACATGGCTTGTGGTTGTGGTCACTGTCTCTCGGAGAAGCAGTGTCCCACCAACACCCAGTTTTCATTCTTTTATCTGTCTTTTCTAAGCCTTTCACCATCCCCACTCAGGGACACCCTTGGCTGGGCCAGCACAGCACATACAAATATGCAGATAAGTAGGATTCCTAGCAGGCAGGCCCCTGACAGCAAACTGGGGTCCCCTCTTACCTCCTGTCAGGGTCTGGTTTGAAAGCTGGCCACACCCCCTGTTGGGCCAGACAGAGTTTTACCATGTCATGACCTCCGCCTCAGCAACCCAGGTCTGACTGCCGCTGGTGCTCCTGGTGCTCTGAGGGTGGGTTCTTCTCTCAGGCCTCTCGGGAAACAGCTCAGGGAGGGCACAGCCATTGCCAAGGCGACCCAGGACCCAGTGCCTCCAAGCTCTGAGGGCCGGTTCTGCCTCAAACCCCACCTTCAGTGGGAATAGCTCCGGAGGGCTCAGCTGTTGCCAAGGCGACCCCTGCAGGACTGACTTCCTTCAGTTGGCCGAACTTCTGTCGTGACAGTGTTACACCCAGAGTTTTTATATTAATAGCCCAGGGTCCCAGTGCACAAAATTCATCCACTGGGGAAGAGTCCCTCAGCCCAGCCTGCCCCATCTCTCATACTGGGAGTCCTCAGGGGATGTCCTACTGATGTCCACTGGGAACGGACGTAAGCCACAGTCTGGCCTCCTTTTGCGGAAGGCGGCCAGGCTGATCAGGGGAAGGCCACAGGCCCATTGCCCCGCTGCTGCAGCCTGTCAGTCACCAAAGCCAATGAGATATTTTCATCAACATGGACTCCAGTCCCTTCATCATGAAAAAGTGACAACTTTATGTAAGCATTTTCAAGATGTGCCTTTCATAGAATATGACATTTCTTTCTTTATTTTTCTTTTTATCCTCACCTGAGGATGTTTCCATTGATTTTATCCCCTTTCTTCTGATCACAGGCTCGCTTGGTCAGCTGGGAGTGACCTGGGTGCCAAGGAGGTTCCCAAGACCCAGGTATGTATGCAAATTAACCACCATCTTGGTTGTATTAATTTGCATACTCACTCTGATTGGCTGTGAGCATAGCAGAAGTACAATCAATTTACATGTTTCTCTATTATTAGGTAAGATAGTCTTGAAAATAAATGTTACTGATTTATATCATGTTGCTAATAATATAGATGACAAAATTTGGGGATATTTCTAAAAATATTTGGAGATAAAACACAGTATTTGTTTCTGGAGTTAAAGGAAATCAGGAGAGGGAGAGTTGTAGATAAGCCTTTGGCTCAAGGTGGTAAAATTTACTAAAATAAAATGAGTTAAGGTTTTGGGAAATAGTGAAATCAAGACTTTGATTTTTACTACTTATTTCATATATTTATTATATAACACAGTCGGATATTTGAGTTTTGATTTCAGTAAAAGGAGTAGAGATATATATTTGGAAGTTGCAATAAAATGGATTATTGTGACCCATCATTCTTCACAATTTCAATTTCCACATGACTTAATAAAATAGGTGAATTAACCTCAATTCAATGATTTTGGATTTGTTCAATATGCCTTACTATGGCAAATGGAAAATTAAGAAGGGTAATATAAGTAGAATGTTTCCTGGTTGAAGTTGTCATCTTTCACTTCTGCAATCTTCAAAGGACATCCAACAAAGGACAATAACCATATTAGCGTTAGTTCAAGAGGAATGAAGAGATAAATGGAGCAAGCCTATGCACTGTACAGATTGAAAACAAATTAAAATGATTTCAGTAGTACTAGAGCTAACGGCACACTCATGGAAGAAATAAAAGGTTGATGAGTTGTGGGGTAGGTTTTTCTGCAGAATTATTATAGTATATACCTGGCTTATACTGAAGCAATTGGCTTATAAATAGTAGTTAAAATCAAAGTATAGAATTAGGTCATTTAGGCAAAAAGGAAACAGAAGACATGAGAATCCAGAACCAGTACTAGGGTACCAAAGCATTTTAAGTTTAGATTAATTGAAGGAGGAGCATAAAAAGGTTGAGATTGGTTAGTATTGTGTGTATATAGATGCTCAATAAAGTAAGGAAGGGAAAGTTAACTGCATTAAGTGGTGGTAAAAGGTAAACTAAGTCGATAACAAAGAAATATGTTTTTATATTAACAAACTGCATCACCAAAGAAGATAGCTGCTCACTACTTTAGTTCCCTTAATAATATAGTTCTTTTGTCTTTGAGATAAATAATTCATCAAGTAACCTTAAAATAGCTATCTTTTTTCAAGTTCTATAAATTTTATGAAGTAAAACACAGGCATAAGGAATGTTAAAGCCTGGGTAATTTTCTTTTCTCCTAATTTATCACCATATTATTTTAATTAGTGGTATTCAAAAAATTATTGCAGAACAAATGTTTATGTATGTAACTAATTTAGGCATATTTTAAGTAGTCAAATTATATTACACTTATGGAATCATATTTTTCTCAGTGTTTCTATAAATGTTTCCCTGAAGAGTAAAAGTATTTAACTCAATAGTGCTGTCTTCAATGTTTAACTATGTCTACTTGATAAGTTTCTTTTTCTTAACAGAAAGTAAATTACATATATATCTCACAATGTAAACTCATCTGAAGATAATATACTCTAAAAAGTGTGCTTAGCTCTAAAATGTATTTCAATAAAAATTACCACTATGAATTTATACATTAAGCAGGTTTTTTATTTCAACATTTTCAGTCATATACACAATTTCAAATATAATCAATTTGCTTTAGAATCCAAATGTATTCAATTTTAGTATTGTGGCTTATTAAGTCTTAATTAATACATTTCTTTATGTATATTCTTTGTTCTTTCCTAACATTTCTTTTCTCTGTCCTTATGCATCTTCTCTCTTCCTCTCTTTTATCTCTCTTTCTCTCTTCCTCTATCTGCCCTTTCTAAACCTTCTCTGTCTCTCTCTCTCTCTCTCTCTCTCTCTCTCTCTCTCTCTCTCTCTCTCTCTTTCTCTCTTTCTCTCTCTCTCCCCCCTACACACACACTTTAGAAACTTCTATACATGTTTTTTTTACAAAGTAAAAATAAAAAGGTGATTTATAGATTCTTGTGAAGTGTCACTGAATATTTTTAAAGGATAACATGAAGTTTAACCACAAACTATTCATTACTGATAAGAAATAGTTATTCTTTAAAAAAAAGCTATGAAAAATTGTTTCTGAAAATGTAATGAAGTACTCTGTTTTCTTACTACACTATCTTGAAATAGATTAAAAATAAATCACTCCAGCAAGCTTCCTTGATTTTATCATGTGTTAAAGTAATATTCTTTTAAACCTCATTGCACCTTGGGGCAGTGAAGGGGACTTATTAAGTATTTTGTGCTGTACAGGAAAGTGCGGCTTTTAAAAATTCTGCTAGACATATTCTGTTCTTTAGTTATGCTTTAAATTTGAAAAAGATTTTCAGAAAGTTCTCAGCTCAGAGTCATACTGTAGAGTTATTATTTTCTATTGTTAATGTAAGGTAAAGGAAATTATACAATTTGGTAAGCTTGTTTTTCTCTATTAATTTTGTATTGACATATCTAATTCTTAAATACATTACTAACATTTTAGTGTTTAGGAGGTAAAATAAGGAGAAGCATTTCAATTGTTAGATTTTTTATTTTATTGATCATAAGGAATTACATACCTTTTCCTTCTCCAAGTGGTTTACCAGTTATTTTAAACTCATCCATCTATTCTCATAATCACTCTTTTATTGTTATTTTGTTAAACTGGATTGGGCATAGCTGTTTTCTCAGAGTTTTGGTTTACATCTAATATTAACCCAATTTTTATGAAAAAAAGAAAGTATAATTCAGAGAGAATATATGTAAATTGTATACTCAAAGTTGACCATTCATTCATGTGCTCTGGCACACATATTGTTACTGGATTCTGAAGCTTAGTTGTGATCTACCACGCTCTATTTTTTTATTTAATGTTTTCTTAACTCTTTTCCTGCTGGTAAATTTATTTGTCTATTGAAATCAATACCAGCTGTAGATTAAGCCTTATTCCCAGCCTAAGCAATCAATTTAGATTTAACTCATTGAAAAAAAAAATATATGTGCAGAACTGTGATTTGCTGAGTCAACATTATATTAGCTTTGGTGTGTGTTCTGTCCTGACTGTGAGACCCAAGTTTCAGACATGGGGAAATCTGTACTAATGCTATGGGTACCTGATCCTTCTACCTACAGAGATTTAATGTCAGGGCTGCACCGCAAGTTTCTCTAAAATGAATGATTCATGTACATGAACTCCAATATTCTAGTAAGTCCCTCTTTTCTCTTAAAATATTTTTTGTTATTTTTCTGTTACAGATGACATACAGCAATAAATTAGTTTCAGGTGCACAACACAGTGGTCAGATAGTCACATAATTTATGAAGTAATAACTCTAAGTTTAGTACCCATCTGACATATACATAGTTATTACAATATTCTTGACTATGTACCCTGTGCTGCAGATTTTTACATTCACATGATTATTCTGTAACTAGAGGCCCAATGTATAAACTTTTTGCATGAGGGGGGCGTCCCCTCAGCCCAGCCTGCACCCTCTCCAATCTGGGACTCCTTGGGAGATGTCCAACTGCTGGTTTAGGACTGATCCCAGGGATCGGGTCTAAATGGGCAGTCGGACATCCCTCTCACAATCCAGGACCACTGGCTCCTAATTGCTAACCTGCCTGCCTGCTTGGTCACCCCTAATAGCCCCCCTTGCTAGCCTGATCACCCCTAACTGCCTCTGTTGCTGGCCTGGTCACCCCCAACTGCCCCTCCCCCACTGGCAGCCTGGTCATCTCATGCAGCCTGCTGTTGAGTAGTTTAATCATCCCTCACTAACCCCCCTGCTGGCCTTGTCACCCCAGGCAGCCTGCTGGTCATCACTGTGATTGTGATGGTGTCCTGGACAATTTGCATATTCCTCTATTATAGTATAGATTACCAATTTGTACTTCTTAATTCCTTCACCTTTTTCACTCATGCTCCTCTACCTCCTCCATATGGCAACCCTCTGTTTGTTCTCTGTATCTGTAAGTCTGTTTAATAATATATTTGTCTTTCTCTGACTTATTTCACTTAGCATATTATATTCCATATATATTAATTAAAATTATATCAATTAATATAATTTTACATTAATTAAAGTTATATTATATTAATCATATGCTAGGTGAAAGAAGAGAAAGAGAAAGATAAATATCTTTTCTCTTTTCCTAATTCATTTGGTCATCCCTCACAAATGCCCCTGCTGGCCTGGTCTGCTTTTCAGTCATCCATCCGTTTTTTTTGGTCATAACAGCCCCTGGCTTTTTACATATTAGGATTATTTCCCAACAACATATCTACCACTAATATCAAGAGAATCTAAATAATGGCATAAAAATAAGCTACATAATATTTATGTAAGCTTGTATTCTTTCTATGAAATTGAAAAAGTAGTTAAAAAGATGAAATATATAAACTAAGTATATTTTTACCCACACTTTAGTTTGAGGTTGAGATTCAATTTCATAACACAGACAACAAAAGAAACCCACAAAATCACAGTCTCCTTAAACAATTTGCTGCATTTTTGACAGATTAATTAAATAAATCAATTCTAACCAACAAATACATACTATAGTAGCCAAAATTGTCTTATATAGAGTTCATGCCTTGAATCAAAAGAGAAGGCATAGAAAATATAAAAGTGTTTAAAGAAAGGACTGTAGAGAAACAGAGAGACAAGTGATGGGAAGAAGACAATAGGTGAGGTTAGTTCTGGCATTAAAATAAATTCATTGAAAATATTGATTCAACCGAGTTGTTTGGATTCTGGTTAAATTCCCAGCCCTAGATGAAGGTTGACATCTTAAATGATTCAAGTGTTTCATCACAGGTTGTTAATACATTATCTAACTAGAAATATATGAATTCAACAAGAACTTACTTGTTCATACTAGTAAAGTAGAAGTTGCAGTCCTAAATCTTTAGAGGCTTACAGTCTGGTTGCAGATAAAGAAAAATTAGTAAAACATATATAATCTCTATACCATAATTAATGAAAGTATATAATCACATACAATTTCTGAGGATCAAACCAGAGTGGTTATAAAACTTAGATATTAGTATGATCGCCATAGTCTGGGATGCATAATAGGCTCAGTACTGGCCCCCAAAGATATCCATATCTTAAATCCTGGAACCTGTATTATCTTATACTAGAGGCCCAGTGTCCAAAATTCATGCACTGGAGTGGGGTGTTCCTCAGCCCAGCCTGTATCTTCTCCAATCAGGAACCCCCTCGGGAGATGTCCAGCTTCTGATTTAGACCTGATCTCTGACTGCCAGTTTTAAACTGGCAGTTGGACATCCCTCTCACAATCTGGGACTGCTGGCTCCTAACCACTCACCTGCCTGCCAGACTGCTCACCTCATAACTGCTCCCCTGCCAGCCTGATTGACACCTAACTTCTCACCTGCCAGCCCAATTGCCCCCAACTGCAATCCCCTGCAGGCCTGGTCCCCCCCAACTGCCCTTCCCTGCTGGCCTTCTTGTGAAAACTTGGGGGTAGCCATATTGTGTTAATGTGAGTGCAGGCATCTTTGGAAGCCATCTTGTGATGACATGGGAGTGGCCTTCTTGTGATGACATGGGGTGGCCATCTTGTGAGGGCATGAGGCTCAATTTGCATATTACCTCTTTATTATATAGGATGGTAAAAGCAACTTTGTATATAGGACTAAATTAAGGATCTTGGAATGGGTAGATTATTCTGGATTGGCTCTAAATGAAATCACAAGTGTGCTTTTAAAAGAAAGGTAGAGAGAGATTTGACCACATACATAGAAACAGGGGTTGGGGAGTGGGAGACACTGTGATGAGAATCTTTGAAGGCAGAAATAAGAACAGTGTCCAGAAACTTAAAACACACACACACACACACACACACACACACACACACACACACAAAACCACACACAAAGAAACCCACACAAAAATACAAACACAAGAAAACTAATTCTCCATAAGAATCTCCAGAGATAGTGCAACCCTGCCAACACCCTGATTTTGACCCAGTAAGCTGCGTTTGGACTTTTTTCTTAAAAACTTGAAGAGAATATGTGTGTTATTTTAAGCTATCAAGTATGTAGTTATTTATTACAGCAGCCACATTAAATAAATAGTGTACCCTTAAATTCATTTGCCTTGTATTTGTTAAGTACTAAATGTTAATATTTCTAGCAGTACTCCATCATTATAGAGACAAAGGAGTTATCTGCAGCATGAAGTGTGTATGTTTTGTGGAATGTATAGGCTGTCATTAAGTAATCCCATAGATGAAGAAGAAAAGGTCACAAACTATTACATATTATGCAAAAAGGGTGGGCAGAATTTTATAAGAGAGAATGACTTTAAAGGCAGTGAAGAACAGGTTACACACTGGAAGCAGATATTTTCATATCATATGCTCAAAAAAGTACCAACTTAGAATACATAAGGATTTTCCTCAGCACATAAAACAGAAGCCTAATATATATATATATATATATATATATATATATATATATATATATATATAGTGTATAAAAAACATATGAACAGGCTTTTCTTTTTTGAAGAAGACGCACAATGGTGAATAAGCGCCTGGGAGTAGTCAGTATTGTCAGGGTTTAAGGAAATGCAAATTGTAACCTCAACGAGATATGTATCAGAGGAGCTAAATAAAAGCATACTGTTTATTATATTTTATTTAAAATGATACCAAAAAACAAATAAGAATGTGGAACAACTTAAGTTCTCATACATTACTGGTGGGGATGAAAATGATACAGGTACTCTTAACAACTATTTAGCAATTTATTATAAACTTAAATACTGTATATGATTATTATATGATCCAACTACCCCATATTAGAATATTTATGCTTATATCATGAAAACTTTTTTTGCTTTTCTATTAATCATCACTTAAGGATATTTTTCCATCATTTTTTTAAGGATGGAAGGGAATGACCGAAATAGAGAGAACATTTGATGTGAGAGATACATTGATTGGTTGCCTGCTGCATGTGCCCCACCAGGGGCAACTGAGGTACATGCCCTTGACCGGAATTGAAACCAGGACCCTTCTCTCCGTGAGCTGATGCTCTATCCACTGAGCCAAACCAGTTAGGGCCTAGAGTCATGACAATTTTTGTTTTCACAAAAACACAGGTAAGCAAATGTTTACAGTTTTTCTATTCAATTTTGCAAAAAAAATCTCTACCTAACTTAGATATTTTTAATAAGACAAACAATATTCAAACAGTGGTTATATCAACATAATAGAATAATATTCATTAAAAAAGGGAATTTTTTTTTAATTTATTAAGGTATTACATGTGTACATAGCTTACCATTGCCCACCACTCCCATACTTGCCCTCCCTCCCTAGAGTTTTGTCTCCATTGGTTGTACTTATATGCATGTATACTAGTCCTTCGGTTGATCTCTTATCTCCCCCAGATCTCCCTATGCCCCCCCCCCTGCCAATGTCATTTGACAGTCTGCTTGTTGTTTTACTATCTCTATATCTATCTTTCTGTTCATTAGTTTATAATGTACTTTAATATCCATAAATGAGTGAAGTCATGTGGTGTTTCTCTTTCATTGACTGGCTTATTTCATTCAGCATGATGCTCTCCAATTCCATCCAGGTTACTGCAAATGAGAATCCCTTCCTTTTTATGGCAGCATAGTATTCCATTGTGTAGATGTACCATAGTTTTCTGATCCATTCATCTGCTGGTGGGCACCTAGGCTGTTTCCAAATCCTAGCTATTGTAAATCATGCTGCTATGAACATAGGGGTGCATATATCCTTTCTGATTAGTGTTTCTAGTTTCTTGGGGTATATTCCTAGTAGTGGGATTACTGGGTCAAATGGGAGTTCCATTTTCAGTTTTTTGAGGAAGCTCCGTACTGTTCTCCACAGTGGTTGCACCAACCTGCAATCCCACCAGCAGTGCACAAGGATTCCTTTTTCTCTGCAACCTCGCCAACATTTGTCGTTTGTTGTTTTGTTGATGTTGGCCATTCTGACAGGTATGAGATGGTACCGCATTGTTGTTTTGATTTGCATCTCTCAGATGATTAGTGACTTTGAGCATGTTTTCATGTGCCTCTTGGCCTTCCTTCTGTCTTCTTTTGAGAGGATTCTATTTAGGTCTATTGCCCATTTTTTAATTGGCTCATTTATTTTCCTTTTATTGAGTTGTATAAGCTGTCTGTAGATGTTGGAGATTAAACTTTTATCAGTGATATCATTTGCAAATATGTTCTCCCATACCGTGGGACTTCTTGTTGTTTTGTTGATGGTTTCTTTTGCTGTAATAAAGCTTTTTATTTTGATGTAGTCCCATTTGTTCATTTTCTCTTTAGCTTCCATTGCCCTAGGGTTAGTATCAGTGAAGAAGTTCTTTAGGCATGTCTGAGATTTTGCTGCCTGTGGATATCTCTAGCATTTTTATGGTTTCCTGTCTTATGTTTAAGTCATGTATACATTTTGAGTTTATTTTTGTGTATGGTGTAAGTTGGTGATCTAGTTTCATTCTTTTGCATGTATCTGTCCAATTTTCCCAACACCATTTACTAAAGAGACTGTCTTGACTCCATTGTATGCTCGTGCCTCCTTTGTCAAATATTAATTGAGCATATTGATTTGGGTTGATATCTGAATTCTCTAATCTATTCCATTGATCTATATGTCTGTTCTTATGCCAGTACCAGGCTGTTTTGAGAACAGTGGCTTTTTAATGCAGCTTGAAATCTGGTATTGAGATCCCTCCTACTTTACTCTTCTTTCTCAAGATTGTTGCGGCTATGCGGGGCCTTTTATTTTTCCAAATAAACTTTTGGAGAGTTCTTTCTATGTCTGTGAAGTATGTCATTGGTATTTTAATAGGGAGTGCATTGAACTTATAAATTGCTTTGGCAAGTATGGACATTTTGATGATGTTGATCCTACCAATCCATGAACATGGTATGTTCTTCCATCTGTTTACATCTTCCTCTATCTCTATAAAAGAATCTCAGGGGCATTATGCTTTGTGAAAGATACAAGTTTCAAAATGTTACATACCATTTTATTCCGTTTATATAAAACTTGTACAGATCAAACTATAGTGATGAAGAACATTTCCGTGAACGCTCATGGGTTGGAGTCAGTGAAGAGTATTACTATAAAGAAATAGTAGAAGGGAGTATTTGGGGAACTTTGGAATGTATAGTATTCTATTTTAATTGTGAGTACACATATTCAAAGGTATAAAATCCATTTAATATCATTGTAAACCGATTGTATTTTAGTTAAAAATTAAAATCTAAAAATAAAAGCTTTTGTGGCTTTTATTTTGTCCATTCAAAAATAATAACAGTAGTAGGAGTAAGAAGAAAAAACATTAGAAAAGACTCGTAAAAAAAGGTTTGGAGGCAGAAAAATCTGAGCAGAGATTCAAATGACAAGAAGAATCAAGTATATGAAGATCTAGAAGAGATCGATTCTAGGCATTCGTGGGGGGACATGCAGAGTTAAGGAAGAGTAGGTTTTGTGTGTCTAAATGAGAAAAAGGCTAATGCAGGCAGCACACAGAGGGGCTAGGATTGAAGGGAACACTAAAATAAGGTCAGAGATTAGTTGTGTGTTTTTTAAAATATATTTTATTGATTTTTTTATAGAGAGGAAGAGAGAGGGATAGAGAGTTAAAAACATCAATGAGAGAGAACCATCGATCAGCCGCCTCTTGCACACCCCCACTGGGGATATGCCTGCAACCAAGGTATATGCCCTTGACCGGAATCAAACCCAGGACCTTTCAGTCCACAGGCTGACACTCTATCCACTGAGCCAAACCAGTTTTGGCAGGTCAGAGATTAGCTGATGAAAGGTTAACCACACTTGTAGGCTGGATCAGTTGGTTAGAATTTTTTCCTGTACATCAAATGATTGTGGGTTTGATTCCTGGTGTGGACAAATACCTGGGTTATGGGTTGACCTCTGATTGGGGTGCATCATATGGGAAGAAGCCAATTGACCTCCCTCTCTCTCTCCCCCTCAAATAATAAAACAGACAAACCAACCAACCAACAAACAAAAATCCTCTGGTGAGGATTAAGGAAAACAAACAAACAAACAAAAAACCTTTACTACACAGTTGGATCTTGAACAGCTAGAACAACATAGTAGTTGAATTAAAAATAAATAAATAAATAAATAAAAATAATAAAAAGGGGACCAAAATCCAATTTGAAAAGCATACATACAATATGATTCTAACTATTAGCTATGAGGCACACTGACCACCAAAGGGCAGATACTCAATTCTGAAGCTGCCAAGCAACAGCAACTTTGCAGAGTGCTCTCCTGCACTCTGAGACCCCTAGGGGGCTGTTGGAGAGCTGGTTCAGCCCAATTCCTGCAGGCCAGGTTGAGGGACCCCACCAGTGCACGAATCCGTGCATTGGGCCTCTAGTTTGGTCATATGGCAATTAGACAGGCATGAGTAGAGCAAGGATGATGGGTACAGAAATGCAGTAGGGCAGAGAGCCCTAGATGCCTATCAAGGGGACAAAACAGGGAAAATTAGAATCTCACCCTCAGACTAACCCTTCCTCTACTAATATATTGCTGGTCATGTGGTTTAGATCCCCTAACTTAAAGATAACATCTAAGCCTCAGTTGTATGTCAGCTCCAGGCCCAGAAAAGCAGAAAAACCAGACAAGACATGGTGTGGTTTCCTCCAGACCAGATACATTGTCTAATGAGACCCTGCTCATGCACAGACCAAAAATGGAAATTTCTATAAAGTAATACTCATAAAAAGAAAAAAGGAAAAACAAAATAACAACAACCTTAGCTATCAAAGCAAATCAAATTAACTTATTTCCGCTGGTGAACATTAATTGATAGATAAGTCTTAAGTTCACCTACTTTTGGCCTTTTGTTTCAACAAAAGCAAAGTTCTTTACCAATCGTGTGATAACCATATCTCTAACCAGGTCATTTTAAGTGTGTCATTAGCAGTCATTGTTTTACTCTAATGCAATTGAAAATATGTTAATTATGTCTTTGGAAAGGTTCATGAAAAGGACTCTGACTTACTCTAAATTATAGGTTTCTAAACAGGTCATCAAAGTATTGGTAATTTGAAAATATTTTTGTTTTCCAAATATAATGATACTTATTTTTTCCCTAAAGCAATTTGGTAAACTATACCCTCATAAGCAATACTGTAGCATTTACATTTTTTTTCTTTCTACCTAATTCCTCCAGAATTTGGCAACTCTTAGTAAGTGAATATTATTTTCATGGCAATACATTTCTGTGCATGAATTCCATCAGACAAGTTTTCAATTGCAGTTTTATTAACCAAGTCTTTGACTGGAATGTCATGTCTAAGAGAGACATGCCTTAACTCTCTGGATGTCACCAGAAAACCTTCTTAAAACTGACTAAAACCAATAAAAATCCACTTGCAAAAAATGGCCTAGTACTTTCTTGGTCAGTGGTTCATGGCAGTCTTTCCAGGTAAGGAACATAGATTGCTTTCCTGAGAGATAGCAAGGAAAGAACCTCAAGACATTTTGGGAACCTCAAGAATTTGAGGAATCCACCAAAACTGGTTTGGCTCAGTGGATACAGCGTCGGTCTGCGGACTGAAGGGTCCCGGGTTCGATTCCGGTCAAGGGCATGTACCTTGGTTGCGGGCACATCCCCGGAAGGGGGTGTGCAAGAGGCAGCTGGTTGATGTTTCTCTCTCATCGATGTTTCTGGCTCTCTATCTCTCTCCCTTCCTCTCTGTAAAATATAAATAAAATATATTTTAAAAAAATAAAAAAGAATTTGAGGAATCCACACACGCAAACTAATAGGTATTACAGGTAAAGTCAGATGGAAATTGTACAGCTTGGCTTCTGGGCCCTGGCATGCTGGATAAAGCTCAGTCTGAAGATTCCTTGTGAATGAAAACTTTCAGCAAACATATTTGAAAAAAGCCTATATATAATCATTTACTATTTTTGTTGTGTTCATGCAAATGATCAGGCCAAATTAAAACTAAACTTAATAAAACAAATAAATTCAGTCTTAATTTGACTAATAGAAATGAGGGAATTTTTAGGGGAAAATGTGTTAAAATAAGACTCAATATATACAATGATAAAGGTTAGATTCTAGTTCAGTTTTTCATCTTTGAAGTCTTATATTTTACCCATGAAGCAAACTAGATCCTGAATTGTATAATATTCTTAAGTATTTGACTATAACCCTCCAAATTAATGTTTCATTTCTTTCTGTCATCCTTTGACTTGTAATTATTAAGGGCTGGGACTTTTTCCTTTTATCAGATCATTTGTCATAATTGTTGCCATTCTAGCTTTTGCCCCAATAATATTGACATTTGAAACACAGTTTGTCTCTACCAGGTGACAAACTCTACTTGTATTCAGAAGATACCACCGCTAGACATCATTATAACCTCCTTTTGTTCACAGGCCTCATCATCCCTCTGAAAGAGAGCAAACATGTGCCCTTTCAACAGGAAACAACTACAGAAGATACTGTATGCCCATCTTCTCTGAAGGAATTCAGAGCCAACATCCTTGAGGGGGAATGTTAGACAGTTAGACAGACATGAGCAGAGCAAGGATGATGGGCGGAAACTCAGCAGGGCAGAAAGCTCTGGACACCTAGCAAGGGGCAAAACTGGAAAATCAAGACCTGGCCTCCAGGGTGACCTTTCCTCCACAGCATATGGCTGGTCATGGGATTTCAACCCCTGGGTTTTCATACAGCTGGTTCAGGTTAGACCCCCTGATCTTTTCTTCCCTAAAGATAACATCTAGGCCTTAGTTGTATTTCAGCTCCAGACCCAGAAAAACAGCAAAACTCGACAAGTGATTCTGTGGCTGCCTCAGGATCACCTACATTGATTAATGACCCCCCTGCCTTGGCACTGACCATAATCAGGGATACCATGACCCTGAAAGAACACACCTGGAAAGTAGAGACCCTCCCTGAGATCTCCTCTAAAGTTTCCACCAGCGAGAGGGAGATAAATACACTCAGTATGAAGGACCCAGTAAGTGCTCTTCCCCAGGGAAGCATGCCAGCACCGTTTCCTTCCCCCTTTGTCCCTCTAAGGGACCCCACGAGACTTGCAACCAGGGAGGCAATGGACAGCAGCAGCTCATCTGGGCTAACCCCCTAAATCTGTCTCCCAGGCCCCATTTTCTCTGACTTCTCAGTGACCCCAAAGCAGTCCAGCCTGTTTTCATGTTATTTCTTCTATGCTATTGTTTTGTTTTACTGTCCTAAGTATATTTTTGCTATCACAAATATATTATTATTTACTTTTTTAACACACACACTCTCTCTCTTTTTGAATCATGTATGAGCATTTACTCAAATAATTCTGGAAGTATGGGAGAGCAGCAGATCTGTGACAACAATCTGCTCTGCATCAATCACCCTATAAACCAGCTTCCAATATTGGGGAGAAGGACAAAGATTATATGGAGAAATGGGCAAAAAGGAATGCAGGCATTGGGAAGTAGGTAAAAGGAGTAAGAATGGGTACCCTCTGTCTATTGATTGAAACCTTTCCTTCAGGAAGACAAAAGCTGAGGTCTCATCATCTCTCCGGTAACAAATTGAATGTACACCCAAGTAAACTCTAATGTAAACTATGGGCTTTGGGTGATTATTAATGTCAATATAAGTTCATAAATTATAACAAATATGTCATTTTGGTGGAGGATATTGATAGCGGGAGAGACTGTGTGTGTTGGGGCAAGTGGTAGATGGGAAATCTCTGAGTCTTCCTTCTAATTTTGTTGTAAACCTAAAACTGCGCCTCCATAAATAAAGTCTTAAAAATAAATATCTGAAACAAAACAAAATATTTAAAAAATATTTTAATACTCTATATGAACAATTCTTGCTCAGAGCTATTTTATCTCAATTGTCAAGATCACTTTCTTGCAAGAACCCTACACTGCCGTGTTCACTTATTTTGCCCTTCCACCTTCTCTCCTTTTCTCTTTCCTTTCATTCCTTTCTATTTTTGTGTGCTATTTTTGTATTTTTATTATATTTTTATTTCTTCCATGTTACTTCCATGTAAGCAAAGTACAAATACTTTAAAAGCAAGAAAGTATCTAAAACTTAATCCCAAGTTTCAGGATTATATCCTCAGCATAATAGACACTTGCTGGATATTTGTCATATTTTTGTTTGTTTGCTTCTAAACATTTTCAAAAAATGTGTCATTATATAAATAAATGAAATATAAAGTCTTCTTTAAATAAATTTTCTGATATATTAGAAAACACAAATGTTTTACTATATTCTACACTTATCTCAGTGAAGCTTTCTTCACTTTAAAATGTCTAGGAAAGTTATCATGATATTTAGAAGGGGGAAAATTGGTCCTATGAAAAAATTGTAGAACAGTAATAGATATATATTTATATTAGGGAATAGAAGGTTAAGGGGATAATTGACACCTATTTTCAAGTAATAGATGTATATTTATATTAGAAAATAGAAGGTTAAGAGGGTAATTGACACCTATTTTCAAGTTACTAGCTTGAATATAAGAATCATGACCATATCTTTCTAAATTCCTAAAGGTCATGACAAAGATAAAATAATAAGTTGCTATAATACTGTTAATTAGACATAAGAAAGGAAAAAAGATGTTCAACCATGGTGTTAATTAATTGTTCAAGCAAGTTATCATAGAGGTTTTAGAATTCTAATCCTGAAAAATGATATATGTATATATTTAGATTATTTCTATGCACATATACACGATTATTATGACCACCTGACATTTATAGGCAAATTTGCCATACACTGAATCATATGGGATATGGAAGCCAAAGGCCTGTTCGAACACCTTTGCTGTCTGCAGTTACCAAGATAAAATGACTTCAATTTGCACAGGAACACAAGGATTGGACAGTAAAGTATTAGAAAAAAGTCATGTGGTCCGATGAATCATGTTTCCAGTTGCATCATGCAGATGGCAGAGTGAGAATTTCATGGAAACAGAATGAAAGCATGCACCCACATGTATGAGTACAACCCTTCAAGCTGGTGGGGGCAGTGATATGGTTTGGGTTTGGGGCATGTTTTCCTGGCATGATTTGGGCCCTTTAATTCATGTGGAACAACGCCTGAATAGCACAAGGTACCTAAATATCATTGTTGATCAAGTTCATCCTATCTTGTTGATAGCGTATCCCAATGGAGATGGCTTCTTCCAACAAAACAATGTGCCATGCCATGGTGCTCATATTGTGCAGGAGTGGTTTCAAGAACATTAGGGAGACTTTACCTTGCTTGGGTGGCCCCCACAATCACCAGATCTCAATCCAATTGAGCATTTTGGGGACAAAGTTAAAAGAGCCATCAGGCAGCTGGTTCCACAACCATCAAATCTCACAGAACTGGACAGTACTAAAAATAAATGCTGGGTTTGTGAGAAGGTTCCTAGAGAAGAGGAAGGCATTTTTCAAAAAAAGAAGAGTTGTTTATTTAAAGGTTGATATTTATCACATATTGTACACTTTATAAATTTGATGAAACATGCTACACAGATTCTAACCCAAATATAGTTTTCAGGTTTCTATAAGAAAATTTTTATTTATTTTCTTATGTGGATGGGGTTCTAAATCTAATTGTAACTAATGTTACAAAATTCTCTTTGAAATTATTTTGTAAAGTGATAGATTTTCTATTTCTGAGTCAGGGGGCAAAGTGTAATGGGAGAAGGAGGGAAATTGGGCACAATAGCCAGTAGCAGGATACACTGATGATAAGTTGGGATAAATCTGACTATAAGCTCATCTGAGGAGCAGGCTGCAAACACCGACTGAAAAAGGGGGTAGATAAATATCAATCATTCAAGACTTGGTAACTGTAAAACATCAGTTAATCTTCATATTCAAATGGGGTATAAACAAGACAGCAATTAGAAGAGGCAAAATGCAGACCTTCCTTAGGAGATGAGTAACTGTTTTTGAAATAAAGCAGAGCAGGATCAGGCTGTCATTCCAAGGAGTAGTTTGGGAAAAAAACAGAGGTCCTGGGATCTGCCCATAGCAGTCCTGGTTGATTTAATGAGGGGAAGCACAAGTTGTTTGAAGAGAGAGGCAAACCCAGAAGAAGACTATCACAACATGAGAAAGAAGATAGGAAGCTGTTTTCCTTTTTCTTTTCTCTTCTTTTTCTGATCAGCCTCATGACCTCAGGCAAGTTATTTAATATTTACACAGACCTCAATCGACATTCCATACTTATGTGACCAGGAGGATGTAGGGCACTGGGGATGCAGAAATGAATAAGGCATAGACATAATAACATGTCACATGCCTGAAGGAAGCTGACTAGACTAGAGGATATTGTGAAATCATTTCGTGTAATTTTGTTAGATATGCAACACGATTCTTTGTTACTGATTTCTGTTTTGTTTGTGCTAAAGAGTTACATCAATGCATTGAGAGAATTTTATTTGCCAGGAGAGACACTAAGAAAAATGTATGTATGCGTATGTGCCAACTAGGAGTTTCTCTATATTTCTTTTTAAAAATAGTGTGTTTAATTTTATGACAAGGCAAAATACTCAGGTCATTTCCTAACAGAAACCAGGGTTATAGGGACCGAGAACAATATCCTAACTTTTATTTTGAGGTTTACCTGACAATATTTTTGTCAAAGTCAGAATATACCTTATGTTAGATAAAATTTAGAATAGATTTTCCCTCTCTAAATCATATTATAAAAATCCAATTTTTAAAAATGTGACTGATAAAGTCTATAAAACTGTGTATAATATTTTGTATTGATTATCTTTCTTTGTATTGAATATTTTATGTGTCAAGAATTATGCCTCTTATTTTGCTAGACTCTGGTATTATCTTTTACATATACTAAAAATACAGCAAATGTTATAAATGAATAAATGTAATGTGTGTGTGTGTGTGTGTGTATGTGTGTGTGTGTGTGTGTGTATGTGTGTGTGTGTGTGTGTGTGTGTGTGTGTGTATCCCTCTCTCAATCCATGACCCCTGGCTCCTAACCGCTCACCTGCCTGCCTACCTGATCACCCCTAACCACTCTCCCTGACTGTCTGGTCACCCCTAACTGCTCTCACCTGCCAGCCTAGTCAATATTAACTGCTTTTCCCTGCCCACCTAGTTGCCCCTAACTGCCCTCCCCTGTGACAATCATATTATGTGTCACAATGCCTAACCTTTAACATATCTCCTTGCTGGCCTTGGTTCCTGAGACTGCACCTTTCCTTCTCTTTTCACTACAGAAGAACACAGACTTCTATACTTCCATTAGGAAAACAGTGAGTGGCCATATGCCTAAAATATTTTATGTATTATCCCTTTCTTTGGATGATATGGTTTGAATGCAGGTGTTATGCATGTTTTTGATTTGCTAAATTCTGATACTCTGCCTCACATATACTAGGAATTCAACAAATGCTATAAAAATAGACAAATAAAACTTATTATTCTAAAGTTGCTCTGTCTAAACTTTTTATCCTATTTCTACCCTTAGATTAACCTCACTTAGTCCTTAAATTAGTTAGGTATATTGTATATATTTATCATTCTTATAATGGATGCATTTGTTTCAATGAATAACATGGACCTGTGAGGATTAGAAGACAGAAAGTTATGCATCCAATAGTATTTTAAACTCCACAGTTCTAATATATTGTGAAATTACTAACAGTTTTTAATGCAATAACTTCTAGCTAGCTATTTGAAAGACAAAAGTGAAAATGAATTTAAATAATTTCATGAGAGAGAGAGAGAGAGAAGAGAGAGAGAGATTGAGGGAAGGAGAAAGTAAAATCAAAATATTACTTTAAGTAAAGGAAGCATGACACCACATACTTTTTTCATTCAAAACATTTTATGGCATAAATCAGTTTCCACACAATATGTTCAGTAGTTCTCATTCCAAACTAAAGCACATTAACTTTTAATCATACATAAAATGTCATTTGTTAGCCAAAGAACAGAAATTCTTCACAAATTTACCCTGATAAATTAAAACCTAATGTTAGCTCTGCCAAATCTTTTAGCAGAATTACTTTAATGAATTTCCACATATTTCCACATATTACTCAAAGAAAGAAACTGTAGCTCAAAAAATTGCTAAAGAAGCCTTTTACTTTGAGCCCCTCTCTCTCTCTCTCTCTCTCTCTCTCTCTCTCTCTCTCTCTCTCTCTCTCCCTCCCTCTTTCTCTCTAACTTAAAAAAGAGTTGGGAGAGAGGGATTCTATAAAAGGCATTGATCTTACATGAACTAATTTGAATCTTATTTATCACATATTTATGGTAATTATACCTTCACTTATTTTTTTTTATGCAACTTCTCAAATTTAGACAAAGACCTTAACTGTTCATGCAAAAATAGGAATGATGTTAATATCTTTGTTATCCAATATCATACTTTGGAGGAACATTATCTGGCTTTTTTACTACCTATGAGAAAGAAATTAAATGTGTCTTGTCTTGGGAAATCTCAGGTCTAACAGCAGTCACCTAATCCACATTTATACATTTTGTCAAAACTTATGATCTAGAGTAATCAATCAATCATAGCATTGTATGGTCTTTAAGTTTGAATTTGAAGAGCACTCTCTCAAATGTGATCTCTAAGGGAATTTACAGTATCTGAGTTTCTTAATTAAGATCCTACATACTTGATTATGCAAGGGTCTGATTTAACATTACCCATCTGATTCACAAACTATCTTTCCCATATTAAACACATTCATACTATACACAAAAAGAGAAAACATATAGTGTACACATTTATAAATTGGCTTAGATTCTGAGAACATTTGTGCTTTATAATTTTAAAATTATTCCAAATAATAATTTACATTGCACAATTTAGAAAGTAGAAAGGTTCTTACTTGTTCTTATTGAAGGCAATAAATAAGAATCAGAATTTTATACATATATTTTTATACATATAAGATGCTTTGTCCATTTTTAGCTCTTTTCCCATTTTCATAATTGTTATAATATAAATGTTCTGCAACTCTGCATTATCTTTCAGATATTTTTAGCCTAATGTTTAATAACTCACAGCATTTGATTTTATAAGATTCCAATCTTAAAGTCTTATTATGACCAATACTTTCTATTAATTTCATCCAAAGACAAATAAAATTTTAATTTTTTGCTGTTCTTTAAACATGCCTTTGAAACATACTCATACTCTTGTGCTCAATCTAATTCATTAACCTCAATTAATGAGGTTAATTCATTAACCTCAATCTAATTCATTAACTATTAAGAATAAAAATTTCTGCGGAGGACTGAGAAGGTGGGGCAGTTCGGTACCGTGCTGCCTTCCACTGGTTAAGACCTCCAAGAGCAAAGGCCTACCAAGGTGAGGATGCCCCTACTGTCACCTGTAGAGGGGCAGCACTGAGCTGGCCAATATTTGTGGTGGTACTGCTTGTCCTGGCTCAGGGGAAGCGTTCCACTAAGTCTGAAAGACTAAGACATCGCGGGGACTCTCCATCACCGCCCACGGCCTGCTCTGCCAGGCCTTCACGCGTGCTGTGCTGGCGCTGCACCTTCCATCGGCAGACCCGGAGAATCCTCTCTCCGCTGCCACATGGCCAGGCCAAAGCATCAGACACTACCACCATGTGGATTTTAAAACTACAGGGGAAATTGAGCCACAGGAGCTACCATCGCTGCCACACCCACCTCCGCCCCCAAGAATGGGAATCCACCGAAATCAGAGCTCACTACGCACCGGGCTCATAGAGAGTATGGCTTCAGAAATTAGCCTCTGCATCCACAGCAGCTCCACATCCGCAACAAAGAGGACACCATTGAGGGCGGACTCTCCCCATGCAGCCATCACAGCCCGCCCACAATCTTCCCAGCACACCCACCATGCTGGGAGGGAGATGGAGCGCGCTGGTGAGGAAATGGCACGGTGCCTTCCATTACCCACCCAGGCGAGCCCATCCTCCGATGCCACATGGCCAAGCCGAAGCTCTCACCACCACCGCCATGTGAACTTTAAAACTACAGTGGTAATTGAACCACAGGAGCGACCGTCAATATTGCACCTGGCACCGCCACCCGCCACTGCCGCCGAGAATAAAGAAAATCCACCAAGAACAGAGCTCACCACGCCTTGGGCTCAGGGAGTGGGCGACCTCAGAACTTAGCCTCCATGTCTGCAGCTGCTCCGCTCCCACACCGAACGAGACACCTTTGAAGGGGGTCCCCCCGCCTGCAACCATCTCAGCCCAACTGCAGCTGTCCCAGCCTGCCCGCCATGCTAGCAAGGAGCTAGCGCGGCGCCTCCAATATGCGACCCCAACACCCTAGAGGGGCCATGTGCCCCGGGTGATCCAAGTGTCCCAGGGGACCGAGTGCCCCGGGTGAACCGTACCCCCCAAAGGGGAAGGGGATCCCGGGTGAGCCGAGTGTCCCATGGGCCCGTGTGCCCCGGGTGAGCCGAGTGTCCCATGGGGCCGAGTGCCCCGGGTGAGCCGAGTGTCCCAGGGGGCCGAGTGCCCCGGGTGAGCCGAGTGTCCCAGGGGGCCGAGTGCCCCGGGTGAGCCGAGTGTCCCAGGGGGCCTAGTGCCCCGGGTGAGCCGAGTGTCCCAGGGGGCCGAGTGCCCCGGGTGAGCCGAGTGTCCCAGGGGGCCGAGTGCCCCGGGTGAGCCGAGTGTCCCAGGGGGCCGAGTGCCCCGGGTGAGCCGAGTGTCCCAGGGGGCCGAGTGCCCCGGGTGAGCCGAGTGTCCCATGGGGCCGAGTGCCCCGGGTGAGCCGAGTGTCCCAGGGGGCCGAGTGCCCCGGGTGAGCCGAGTGTCCCAGGGGGCCGAGTGCCCCGGGTGAGCCGAGTGTCCCAGGGGGCCATGTGCCCCGGGTAAGCCATACCCCCCAAAGGGGAAGGGTGTCCCGGGTGAGCCGTGTGTCCCAGGGGGCCGAGTGCCCCGGGTGAGCCGAGTGTCCCAGGGGGCCGAGTGCCCCGGGTTAGCCGAGTGTCCCAGGGGGCCATGTGCCCCGGGTAAGCCATACCCCCCAAAGGGGAAGGGTGTCCCGGGTGAGCCGTGTGTCCCAGGGGGCCGAGTGCCCCGGGTGAGCCGAGTGTCCCAGGGGGCCGAGTGCCCCGGGTGAGCCGAGTGTCCCAGGGGGCCGAGTGCCCCGGGTGAGCCGAGTGTCCCAGGGGGCCGAGTGCCCTGGGCGAGCCGTGTGTTCCAGGGGAAGCAGTGGGACCCAGGGGAAGGGGCGGTGAAAACCAGTGGAGGAGCGGAATCTATTCATATGGTCCTGAGATAGTCACCATAAAACAAGCAGACTGCCAAATGACAGTGGGGAGGGGAAGGAGACCTGGGGGGAGATAGGAGAACAACCGAGGGACTGGTATGCATGAACATAAGTACAACCAATGAACACAGAACTCTGGGGAGGGAGGGCATAAATGGGAGGTGGGGGGGGGGGCAATGGTAAACTATTTACACAGAAAATACCTTAATAAAATAAAATGTATTAAAAAAATAAATAAAATAAATAAATACACTAAAAAAAAAAAGAATAAAAATTTCTGACATTTTAAAAACCTATTCCAAGTCATAGTAATCTACTTTCCTGAAATCTTATGCTTTATATTGCATCCCATTTTTTGGAATTTTAAAGCATTTTTATTCCCAAACCTGATGTAAGTAAGCAGCACAAGAACAGAAAGGTTTGTGTTTTGTTTCGTTTTTGTTTTTTTGTCTTTGTGCTACAATTAGCATAGTGCCTTATATAATATAATTGGCCAATAATCTTTTAGAAAGAGATACCAATAAAATAGGAGCTGGCATTGTAACTCAGAACACCATATTTAACTAAGACATCCTGTAAATCAAAATATAAAAGGAGCACAGCCAGTTGTAATGCTTTCTTAATCTAATAAAAAGCAGGTAAATACATTTATAAGGAGAAAGAAAATAAACTTTTTCTGGCCCTACATATAAAGAGAAAATCATTATGTAAATGGTTCTTTGGACAACTTAGTGGACAGGTCTTTAACAACGGAGTCACAAGATGTTAGACTAATTGTCATCTAGTTGTTCCTTATAGACAATAAAAACAATAAGCATAATGAAGAATCAAATTTTATGAGGGGATCTCTGTGGAATGAAATAATATAGAATAGTGTGCCATGCCAGCACAGCCAAGGGTTTGGCAAGCCTGAGCAGGGGTGACGAAGGATGGAGAAATTATAGACAAAGAGACAAATCTGGGTTGATGGATCTTCTGTGCCTGTCTGAGGCCACAGAACAGATCCAGACTGCAAAGCTGAGGCTTTATTTATAGTCAGGGACAAACAAGGTAATTTACAATGTTGTTGTAAATTTCACTTGTTTTGGCAGCACTAGCTGCCCCTCCCACAGCCCACTGGCTACCCAGGAAAGATCTAGGGAGCAGTCACAAGATCAAGCTTAATTATGCTTAGAGGACTGTGCCCTCCAAGCTGGGACTTGATTGCGACTTTGCCAGCAAATCAGTCCGAGGCTTAACACTATAACAGCTCCCTACAAAATAGGTTTGAAGAGTTGTGAGAAAGAACTATTGGATATTTTCACGTTCCTGAAAGGGTTAAATTGTATGGAAGAGATGGAAGTGTTAGAAATATAGATTAGAGGTAGGTAATGAAGAAGTAAAGGTATTTTGATTTAACTATGTGGGGGAAATGAAGAACTTTAATGTGGGAGAAACATACTAGTAATGAGACTTGAATTTTAGAATGACAGTTCAGATTGTGTCACCACCTCAAGTTCTGTGGATTTATGCTACTGAAATAACCACACTTATTAAAATAAAAAGAAATAACCACACAGATATATTTCCAAAGGCTTCTATAGAGCAATGCTTGATTGAAAAGCAGAATAATTTGTGACCATTAGCTAAGAATTGACTATATAGCATAGTATAACTCCATATTAAGAAAAAAATTGTAAAATACTGCAAAAATGAAGGACAGTTAGGATAACAGAGAAAGATTTATACTATATGCTAAGGAAAGAAATAAGTTCAGTCTCAAGCAATTGCCCTATAGTATAGATTGCAAGAAAGGTCTTTCCCATCTTGACAAGAAGGAGCCAGATTAACTTTGAATTCACAACTTTCCCCAACCTTTTGGAAACCTAGGTTTGCAAAGTAACCTACTGGCCCACCTTCTGAATTGTGATGGTGCCTCAGAGACTAGACCAGGGTTGAGCTAAAAAAGCTGACACACTGGTGAAGACTGAGTGTAGGCTACCAGAGCAGTATACAACCTTTGCTGTGGCAGAAACTAGGGGAATCTATAACCTCTTGAAGGCTTTTCCTCCATGAACCATGTTGGGATGTAGAAAAACTTGGAAATAGCCCAACAATGGACATTTTTCCTCCATGAACCATGTTGGGATGTAGAAAAACTTGGAAATAGCCCAACAATGGCCATTGTGGTGCAGACTTGGCGAGGAAAGCAGCAGCCATTGAGGAGGGAACAAACACTCCAAAACAGAAGAGAAAGCTGAGTGTGTAGGGAAAGGGTAATGAGTGCTACTGCCCTTCGGGGACTGATGAAAACTCATGGCAGGCCCATGAAGGGAAAGGAAAAACATAAAAGGAAAACAAATGAACACACTAAAAACACGAAAAGTGTCATTATACACTAAGCTCATAACCTGCTAGACTAAGTGTTTATAGTCAATCAGCAAGGGTTTTGGGAAAGATTTTAAATGACAAATTCAACTTAATTATTAAATCTAGGCTTATCCTGCCTATGCATTTAATTTTGAGTAAATTGTGATTATTGTGGCGTGTTTCTTTTTTTTTTTTTTAAGAATTAGTGTACGTCATAGACTTTTAATGTCTGCAGAATCTGCAGTAATATTATATTTTTTATTTCTCATATTTTTAATTTGTCTTTCGACTTTTGTTTTCCATTTTGCTGGAGGTTCATTCATTTTATTGATTTTTTTTCCAGTTAACCAACTTTAAGTTTCTTTGATTGTTTTATTTTCTTTTATTTTTCCCCTCTCATCTTCATTATTTCCTTCATACTTGAATTTTTTGTTTTGTTTTTGTCTTGTCCTTCCTACTATTTCTGTGAGGAAGAAGCTTAGATTATTGATCTGAGACCTTTATTCTTTTTAAATATAAGCACTTAATTATATATTTTCCTTTAAGTGCTGCTTTAAGCATTGCTTTAACTGTATCCCATAATTTTTATATGCTATAATTCTATTTTTCTTCAGTGAAAATATTTTCAAATTATTCAAAGTGACATGAATTTTTGGAAGTATGTGTTTTATTTCAAAGTGTTTGAAGATTTTGATATTATCTTATTGTAAATTTTATATAACCAGAGAATAATTTTGCATTATTTGAATTTTAAATTTGTTTTTAATTTGTATTACTATGCATAACATGGTCTATTTTGGTGAATACATAGAAAAAAATGAATTTTATTATGGTTTTACGTTATGTTGTGTATAGTTTTTAATATTTTTTGCATTATGGTTTTATGTTATAAGATTCTGATCATGTTTAATTCCTATGGAAGACAATTATTTTTTGTTTTGTTTTAGCAGACAATTGATCTGGTGGCAATTAGGCCTCAAGTTTCTCTTAGATTTTCAAGAGTTTAAATTTCAAAAATTTCAATGGTCATTCCATTTTTAAAGTCTTTGCAATACTATTCTGATCTTTTGGGAATTTGCTTGCCCTGTGGCCAGTTTGTAATTAAAGTAATGGTCTAACTCTAGTTCAGTGTTCACAGTGTGTTGTATGCTATATAATATCAAATCCATTCATGCACACCTCAGGGCTGAACCCACAAGTCTACTAAAAATATTTCATGCATCACTGTCAGGAGCTTTTCCCTCTCCAATGTATCTCTAGTATTTTCTGGTTCCCGGGGGCTCCTCTTATTTTCTGCCAGTCTGAAATAAGGAACTTTATTTACCCTTCTCTCCCATGCACTCCTGCATTTGTACCTGCATCAGGGCTAAGATTCAAAAAGTCAGAAAAGGGGAAAAAGCCCAACAGGGGTTGGCTACACAATTTAGGGACCATAACTTGTTCAATCAGAGAGGAAGACACCCCTTGCTCAGAGTTGAAGTAACCTACATTGCTTCTACTGCCACTGAGCACTGGCAAGCAATCCCTTTACAACTCCAAGAGTTCTCTCTGCCCCTGACAATGATCGCTACTGGCAGAAAAAGGGGATTACTGCCAGTAATTACTGGTTTTCCCTAATCAGTCTGATATTAGCTACTTTAAAAATCATTAAGTGCTACCTCTTGTCTACTGTCCTTGTTTTTACCTGCATTCTATAGAAGAGAGAAAAGGTAGAGTATACTTATATTATTTTACCTCAAATCAGAAATTATCAACACTTATTATAAAGTTAAATATGCACCTATGACTCATCAAGCCACTCCTAAGTATTCACCCAAGAAAAATGTAAAATGTTATTTTCATACAAATATACACTGAATGGCCAGATTATTATGATCTCTGAATGCATAATAATCTGGCCACTCAGTGTACATACATTATAGTAAAAGGCTAATATGCAAATTGTCCCCTCTACCAGGAGTTTGGCCAGCAGGCAGGCCAGCCAATCACCCATGTCCCCTCCACCTGGCTGGCTGGACCCCACTCATGCACAAATTCATGCACCAGGCCTCTAATAATAATAATAATATATATTTCTCTCTCTCTCTCTCTCTCTATCTATCTATCTAGAGAGAGAGAGAGAGAGAAAGAGATAGGGAGAGAGAGAGGCCAGATTATCATGGATTCAGAGATCATAATAATCTGGCCACTCAGTGTATATTTCTCTTAGTTGTCTGAAGCTGCCATACAAAATACCATGGACTAGATAGCATAAACAGCAAGGATTTGTTTTCTCATAGTCCTGGAGGCTAGGAAGTCCCAGAGGTTCTGGCAGCTCTCTTTCTGGTTTATAGGCAGCCGCCTTTTGACTGTGTCCTCACATGGTGTGATGGTGGAGAGGGAGAGAGAGAAGAGAGAGATCTCCTTGTCAATCCAAAATCCTATTGGAATAGGGTCACACCTTTAAGATCTCATCTAACCTTAATTACCTCTTAAAGATCCTATCTCCAGACATTGTCACAATGATAATTAGGGCTCCAATATATGTATTTTGGAGAGACAAAGTTTAGTGCACAGCACACACATATAAATAATAAATCACACACACATACACATATGCCTCTCTTAAGAACAATTAATATTAACCTATTGTTTGTAATTTTTCCCTTTTCACATTTAACATTTTTAGTAATTGCTTGTTTAGCAGTTCTTTCAGGATAATTTTCCAGAACCACTGGGCTCTTTGTAGAGGTTTGCTTTTCATATCCCCCACTGCATTTCTTTTTAAAAGGTCATAAACATATTTATAAGTAATTTAGGTATGTTAGAATTCCAATTATTTGTTCTCCCTGCACAGGAGATATAAATTTAGAAAAGTTAAAGGGAAAACTTCAGCTTTTGACTTGCAGCTCGGACTAGTTAAGTCCAACAAGTAAATAGCTTAGAGTTCTTCATTCCTGGTCTTACAACAAGAAAATTGAAAAAAACAGAAAGACTTCCCTGGACCCACTAGTAAACTGATGTTACAGGGAAAATTGCTATTTTAAAATCTGTAGTAACAGGGACATCAAGAGAGATCCAGGAACTGAGGTTTAGTTACCCAAAAAAGTCACTGGAGCCATTACCTGAGAGGAACACTTACATGGTAATTGTAATGAAACTCAGAATATCTTCAGGATTTCCACATCTCTGGTTCTCACAAAGTGAAGGATAATTTTTGTTACATTCAGAGCCTTCGTTATTAAAATTATTTTCCAGGGTCAGTTATTACCAGAGATTACCTTTTCTTGGAAAAGAAATTCCTATGTGTCCAGCCCATTCCAACTTTCCTATCTAATCTATGGGGGGAAAATACTTTATCAACAGGGGTTAGGGTTTTGAGGAAATTGATTGGAAGCTCTGAAGCCAGGGATGGGAGTGGAGGAAATGATACTATGCCACCAGAGAAACACCTGTGAGTGTTACACACCCAAGGCAGCCCTATATCTTATTTTACCACCACAACAATGGGACTCTAGTATATTAAAAATGCATGACAAAGATTTTCTTGGAGGAGGAATACATGGGAAGGCCATAGTCAAGTGAGGACAAGAATAGGAGGAATTTGAAACTTCTTGTACCTATAACTACCTAATAAATTTTTTTTCATATGAATCTGATAAATGGAATGGAAATATAAAATTGTTCTTGAAAGTAATGATCGTATATAATAAAAGTCTAATATACCAAGTGTCTGGTATCAGCCGTTCAACCAATCAAAGTGTAATATGCTAATGGTATGCAAATGCAGCTCAACTGCTTCCTATGACATGCACTGACCACCAGGAAGCAGACACTCAGATGGGTAGGTTAGCTTTCTGCTGGGATCCAGCCAATCATTGGAACTGAGAAAGATGGGCTGAACATGTTCTGGAGTTGTCCCACAGTCCCTCCCTGGCTGGGCAACCTCCCACATTCCTCCCTGGTCCCGATCATGCATCAGTGGGGTCCCCCGGCCTGGCCTGCACCCTCTTGCAATCTGGGACCCCTCAGGGGATATCAGAGAGCCAGTTTTGGCCAGATGCTACAGGCTAGGCTGAGGACCCCACTGGTGCATGAAGCATGAATTTGTTCACTGGACCTCTAGTACCCTTAGATAGGTCTTCAGAATTATATTCAAAGATAATTTTAATTTTGTTTCTAACACTAGTTTGTTTCTATTGTTAATTACCTGGTCTCTAAATTCATAGTTTTTACAATATACTGGTATTTAAAGAATGGTGATTTTTAGCAGGTAGTTTTCAGCATATTGCAGACACTTAAGAGACAAGGCCACCTGAATACTTAATTCCAAACTGACTCACAAGTCTTTGTGACAACCAAAATTAGCCCTTCTATTTTTCAAATGCTTTTTGGAAGGAAAGTCCACTTGGGTTGAGAAACACTAATAAGTTATCTGAGTTTTATATCCAGTACTAATGCAGTTTTGGTTAACACCAATTGCCTGAAAGAATGATATTCAATTATATTTCTCCATTTTTATGTTTATGAAAATATATTTTTTAAGAGAGAGGAGAATTGAGGAGAGACAGAGAGAGAGAATTATTGATGTGAGAGAGACACATTAGTTAGTTGCCGCTTCCAAGCACCCCAACTGGAGCTGAGGATGAAGCCTGCAACCAAGGTAAATGCCCTTGACTGGGATTCAAACCAGCAACCCTTCAGTGCATGGGATGATGCTGTAAGCCAGGGGTGGACAAACTTTATGATTTGAGGTCCACAATGGATTCTTAAACTGGACTGGAGGGCCAGAACAAAAGCAACCTGACCATGCTGGCACTCTTATCTTGGGCTGCTGGTGAAGGAGTGGAGGGGAGAGCAAGAGAACTCTCCGCTCTTTCGGCTCCACAGGCCAGAGAGAACAGCCGAACGGGCCAGATCCGGCCTGTGGGCCATAGTTTGCCCACGGCTGGACTAGAGTCCATGTTTATAAAAACACCTTGGTGGCTGCAGTGGCTACAGCAGTGGGGTAATGCTGCCTCCCCTTGATTGGCTTGGTTCCTGAATCCCTTGAGGGGTCCCCAGATTGGGTAGGCTGTAGGATGGGCTGAGGGACAACCTCCCACCCACCCACCCCCATGCACGAATTTTGTACACTGGGCATCTAGTACTAGAATATTATGAAAGACTATATGCCACCAAACTCAATAACCTAGAAGAAATTGATAACTTTCCTAGAATTATATAACCTTCCTAGACAAAATCATGAAGAATTGGAAAATCTAAATAGTCCCAATAGCAGTGAGGAAATTGAAACAACCATAAAAAAAACTCCCCCAAAAATAAAAGTTTGGAATCAGTTGGCTTCACCAGTGAATTCTACCAAACATTCAAAGAAGATTTAAAAATCTAGTCTTCTCAAATTTTTCCGAAAAATTAAAGAAGAGACAATACTTTCTAGCAGATTCTATGATGCCAATATGACCCTGATACCAAGTCCTGGCAAAGGTAACACAAAAAAGAAAACTATAAACCAATATCTCTGATTATTACAGATCCTAAACAAAATACTTGCAAATAGAGTACAACAGTACATCCAAAAAAATAATACATCCTGATGAAGTGGGTTCATTCCAGGGGCACAAGGATGATTCAACCTATGCAAATCAATCAATGTAATGCACCACACCACATTAATAAAAGAAAGAATAAATATAATGTGATCTTACCAATAGGTACAGAGAAAGTACCTGATGATATACAACATCCATTTATGATTAAGACATTCAATAAAATAGGTATAGAAGAAAAGTACCTCAAGATAATAAAGGCATTTATGATAAACTTTCAGCTAATGTCACACTCAATGGTAAAAAACTGAAAGCTTTTCCTCTAAGGTCAGGAACAAGACAAGGATTTAATATTGTGCTAACCAGAGCAATAAGGTAAGAGAAAGAAATAAAATGCATCCATATAGGGAAAAAAGTTGTAAAACTGTCACTTTTTTGCAGATTACATGATTGTATATATAGAAAACCCTAAAGACTCCACACACACACACACACACACACACACACACACACACACACACACACAATGTATTAGAAACAATAAACAAATAAAATCAAGTTTCAGAATACAAAGTCAATGTGCAAAAATCCATTGCCATCCTGTATATTAATAAAACTTCAAAAAAATAAATGAAAAAGCATTCCTTTTACAATTTTAACCAAAAGAATAAAATACTTAGGAATAAACTTAACAGAGAACATGAAAAACCAATATACTAAAAATTACAAAGCATTATTAAAAGAGATTGAAAAAAACACAACAAAATTGAAAAAAATATTCTGCATTCATGGATTGGAAGAATAAACATACCATATTTGCTGGCGTATAAGACGATTTTTTGGCCCTGAAAAATACGTATTTGCCGGCGTATAAGACGACTGGGCGTATAAGACGACCCCCTAACATTTCCACTAAAAATACAGAGTTTGTTATATACTCACCGTATAAGACTACCCCCCACTTGGAGGCATATTTTTCAGGGCCAAAAAATCGTCTTATACGCCGGCAAATACGGTAGTTAAAATGGTCATATTACTCAAAGCAATATGCAGATTTTTTAAAATATTTTTTTCTTTATTGATTAAAGTATTACAACTGTCTGCAATATACAGATTTAATGCAACCAAAATCCCAATCTGTTTTTTTAAAGAAATAGAACGAGAAATAATAAGATTTGTATGGAACCACAAAAGATTCTGAATAACCAAAACAATCCCAAGAAAATAGAATGAAGCTTGAGATATCATGCTACTTAACTTCAACTGGCATAGAGATAAATGGAACAGAATAGAGAGTAGAGCTATAAAACCACATATAAATGGACAGATATTTTTCAATAAAGGAGCCAGAAACACTCAATGGAATAAAGAGAGTTTCTTCAATAAATGATGCTGGAAAAACTGGGAAGCCACATGTAAGGGAATGAAACTGGATTACAGTTTGTTCCCATGTACAAAAATTAACTCAAAATGGATCCAAGACCTAAAGATAAGACCTCAATAAGTTATATAGAAGAAAATATAGGTAACAAATGTATGACCTTGGTTGTAGAGAATATCTTTTGAACTTGATCTCAAAGGGCAAAGGAAGTAAAAACAAACAAACAAACAAAAAATGAATGGGACTACATCAAACTAAAAAACTTGTGCACAGCCAAAGAAACAGGCAACAAAACAAAGAGGCAGCAGACCAGGCAGGAGACACTTGAAAACAGTAGCTCCTGAAAGGTTTAATTTTCAAAATATATAAAGAACTCAAAACTCAACATCAAACAAACAACCCAATAAAATAGTTGGCAAGAACCTGGAAATACACCTCTCTCAAGAAGACAAAAAATAGCCAATAGATATATGAAACAATGTTCAACCTCATTGGCAACTAGGGAAATGCAAATCAACCTAGAATGAAATATCACCTCACAGGTGTTAGAGTGGCTTTTATAAAGAAGTAATAACAAGTGTTACAGAGGTTGTGGGAGAAAAAGAAACCTTCATTCACTGCTGGTGGAAATGTAAACTGGGACAGCCTCTCTGGAAAACAGTCTGGCAATTCCTCAAAAAATGAGAATAGAGCTTCCATATAATCCAGTAATCCCTCTCTTGGATACATACCCATAAAACTCAAAATCATGTATTTTCAAAGATATATGAATCCCAAGTTCATTTCAGCAGTATTCATGGTGGCCAAGACATTGGAGTAAACAAAGTATCCTGCAATAGAGAACTGGATAAAGAAGATGTGGTACATATACAAAATGGAATACTACTCAGCCATTAGAAAGGATGAAATGATGCCATTTGCAACAACATGGATGGACCTTGCGGACATTATGCTAAGTGAAATGAGTCAGACAGAAACAGCTAAGAACCATATGATTTTGCTCAAACCTATATAATAAATAGGTAATATATAAATTGACCCTCATGCCCTTCCAAAAGATGGCCTCCCCCATGTGATCACAGATGGCTGCCATAAGATGGCTGCTGGGGAGGGTAGTTGTGAATGATCAGGCCAGCAAGGAAGGGCAGTTAGGGACAACCATGCCTGCAAGGAGACCAGTTAGTGGTGATCAGATTGGCAAGTAGAGGCAGTTAGGGCTGATCAGTCAGGCAAGTCGAGTGTTTAGTGGCAATCAGGCAGGCAGGCAGGTAAGTGGTTAGGAGCCACTGGTCCCAGATTGTGAGAAGGATGTCTGACTGCTGGTTGGGTGTAAACTGGCAGTCAGACATTCCCTGACACATCCTGGATTGGAGAGGATGCAGGCCAGGCTGAGAGACACCCCCTAGCCATTCACAAATTTTGTGCACCAGGCTTCTAATATTGTAATAAATATGAATGATGTCTGATAGGTACAAGATTTATTGATCACTTTGTGAGGTATACAATTGTCTAGTCATAATGTTGTACACCTGAAAGTAAAGTAATGTTTTATTTCAACTATAACTGAAAAATAAAATAAAAAAGAGTATATAGCAATGGAATATGACTAACACTGGATAATGAGTTTGGAGGAGAAAAGCCAAGAATTTATTAAATCATAGGAGACAAGAGAGGATTAGTTTTCCCACTGGAAGAATAAAACATCTGTGGTTCCTGCCTCCAGAGCTGCAAACATGAGGACAGACAGTGAACAGTATGAATGCCATTGGTAATGTTAACAAGAGTGCTGTAAGTCAAAGATTGATATCAATGCAATAAATATAAGCAGAAGATAGATTAAAATTGATTGACAAGTGAATTGGACATGAAGAATTGAAGACTGCATGTTATGTTTGATTTTGAAAAACAACAAAGAATAGAAGTAAAATTGAAATGTTGAGAATTTAAAAGTTGTTCTTATGAAACAAAATATGTAAGATGCTTAACAATGTGCCTGACTCATATTAGTGCCTTAAAACTGTGAGATCATTCCTTATCTTGCATATATATTTTTATAACATGTTTACAATTATGACACTAGATTTTTCTCTCTTTTTAATAGGAAATATTAGTGTGAAAATATCCAAATTGAATGCTACTTGAAATAAACCTATTCCACCCAAATGTTCACTCTACATTGCTTCCTATGACAAAAGAGTAGACAAGTACATGACATTATCAAAGCAACATGTTGTGGTTTAACAATTTTAAAACTACACAACTTGTTAAAGACGCAGCACTAAAAAAGCATATTTCCTGGATATATTCCCTCTTTATGTTACCTATGTTACATAGAATTCATTTACACATGTGTTTGGGTGCAGTCCTCTAATCCCAAGAGTTCTACTTGCATTAACTTTAATTCTAAGAAAATCACTTAAGTTATTTGGATCTCAGGGTACTTATGTGAAAGATGTAGAATGCAATCTGAATATTTAAGTTTATTCAAGTTTTCAAATTGCTGAGTTTTACTTTTTGAAGTGCCATCTGCTAGAAGAAATACTTTTATAGCAAGAGCATATATCAATTTTTATTTTACTCTGTTCACTGCTTGTAGAACATTATTATATGTAAGAAATGAAAGATTTACCTTCAGGAAAGTAAAATAAGTTATGATTTTATAAAGAGATTAAATCAAATATTAATTCATATTGGAAATTGTAGCTCAGCATTATTTTAATAAGAGACACTACTTATTTAAAATCCACCTAATTTCACTTCTGGAATAAATGAAGACACTTTACTTAAACTTGGCTAAAACAATGAAAGCCATCTTAGAATAAGGCAAAGAATAAAGTTGATCAGAGAGTTAGGTTCTCTTCCAATAAAATAAATATTTGGTACCTTACTATCATTTAAGTTATTATTGAATTAGTTTCTGATAGTTGGTAATTTATTTGAAGGAAAAAACTAAATTTTATGAAAGTACTCAAGTATTTTAATAGATAAAGTTATAAATTGATATGAAAATGGATAGAGAATGTACTTTTAGATTAAGGAAACATCTGAGGTTACTGAATTATTACAGAATCTGATCAACTTAATAACAGGTTTCTTAGAAATTAATATGATTCATGTACACGTTCAATGAAAGGAGTTTATTTCTAAAATAAATTCTTATATATATATTAATGTATTTTTAAACAATATTATATTAGTGAAAATATATCAACTTTTATTATATAAAGTCACTGAAATGTGAACACTCGCTTGATCGTAGTACTGGCTTTACTGAGGAAGCCAGGAACTGAACCCATCTCTCTGAGGTAGGCCTGCATACATATGGTTGTTGGATACCTACCATCAGCAGGCAATAAAATTTAAGACAGATCAACTTGTACACTTAAGATTGCTATTTTCACTATATTTTAATTTATACTGATATAAAACCATCAAGGGAGAATGGCAAATGATCATTTGGTATTCATGGACAGGGGAACCTTTCATTTAAAAATCTTTCCCCATCGCAGCCACATCACTGATGACCAGTCAGGGTTGCCACTGCTGGCTGTTCCAGGTGGAATGTTGGGGTGTCATCCATCTGTTGTGGCCAGAGGCTCCATGGTGACCAGGCAGTCCCTGGGCAGAGGGTCCATGGAGGCGCTGTGGTCCTCTGCTGACCTGGGCTTCTGGCCCATCCTTGGGAAGCTGGGCAAGGAGGCCGTGGATCTGCTGCCACGTGGCCTGGGCTCACGCCTCCCTGTCCCTCTCCTCCTCTGGGAGTCAGTGGCATGCCCACCTGCCATTGGCCTCTTGGTGGGTCTCACATTTATGGTCAGACTGTTTCAGTCTGTTCAGCGTCGACTTTATGTAAGACATGAAGTGCAACTGGCAGAAGCACTGGCCACACAGGTTGAGGAGAGATGCCAGCTCATTGACCAGTCGAACGCTGCTGAAGAGGAGTGCAGGGAGATCCAGTCACCCTTAGAGGATGGTAGGAGTGAGAAACAGACATTGAGTATACCCAGCCTTGCTGATGCTTGCAGAAAGGTCACCACGACCTACAGGACGCTGGAGCAGGACATAAAGTACCTGGTTCATGAAATGAACGAAGAGAGATCCAAATGTTCCAGGCAAAAGGAGGAGATGGAGGAAATGCTAAAGATGCTGAGGTCCCTGGAAGAGGTAATGAATATCTCCACTTCACAAGCTACTTTCCAAACCTTCCGGATGCTGGAGCCACGTCTTGATGGTCCCCTCCTCAGGAGTGGACCTGGATCTTAAAGCAGCTGTCCCCTCATCTCCATGTGGCCTCTCCAGCTGCCACTGTGCCTCCTTCTTCCACCTGAGCATTCCTGAGACCAGCGGGCATGCCCCTGGGCTGGATTCTTCCTCCTCCACATGCTCCCACATAGAGGAGCCTTCCACATGTAAAGTACATAAGACTTGGTGTAACACACCAAGAAATGTTTGGATTTTCTCTTAATAGCAATGAAAGAAATGCTGTTCTATTTAAGTGATGCATCTTGGACACAAAATTAATCTTCATCAAACAATATTTCTTAGTGTTTTATGATTTTTATGCAGTATATATAGTAATCTTGTAAGTCAACATTTATATTTTATTCTCTTAAATATTCTATTTAAAATTTAAAATATATTTAGCATTTCAATAAAAGATTTCAATTGTCAAAAAATGTCAATAAAATGTTGGAGGTTTGTATAACATGTAGTACTTACTGTCTTATTGTATTTTTAAAAATGGTATATATATTATAGACTTTTCTAAGCTTAATTTATATAAGGTAATATTTTTATTATTTTATTTTATTGTTTAAAGTGTTACAAATAGTAGTACATATGTATCTTTCTTTTCCCCATTGATCTTCCTCCGGAGTCCCCTACCCATCCCCCTGTAAATGCCCTTCCCCTCCCCCCAGTGTATTGTGTACATTGCTTAGGCTTATATGCAAGCATACAAGTCCTTTAGTTAATCTCTTACTCCCCTCCCTAACCCTCTCTTGTCCACCCCCCAACCCTCCCCTGCCTTCTTGCCCCATGATCTCACTCATTAGTGGAATATAAAGAATATTATAAACTGATGAACAAAAATAGATATAGAGACAAAGAAGCATGGAACTACAGGAAATAGATTTTTAAGAAGAGACCATATTCCTTTAAAAAGTAAAGTTTATTTTGATTAGAGTCCTTTTGTTTATAAATATCAATCATTAATAAAACAAATGCATTAAACTCTCTATGTATTTTAATTTACATGAATAATATGTACATATATTAAATTTGCCTAGATTTTGAATGACTTGTCTCTCTAAATAACCAGCTCATTTTTGCTTTAATCTTATTGAGAAAGAAATATCAGTTAAAATTTAGAACTCTCAGGAAGGTTTATTTCTAGTTCCCAAATCATGCATATTTTTGCTGCTTCTGTACTAGCTGAAGGTACAAATTCTCCTGGACTGTGATCCAAATCATTTTCACATGTAATGGAACCCCTGTTCTCACCAGTCTATAGTTGAGCTTCTGCATTATATTGTGCCTTTCTGGGTCAGGCCATGTAGAGAAGTTTTCCTTTTTTTTTGTTTTTGTTTTTTTGCCTGATCAAATGTGAGAGATGATGAAGTGATGCAGAATGTCTCCAAGAGCTTAATACTATTAGGCCTTGGAACAGACATGTCAAAAGATTGACATGAGGTCATATAAGGAATTCTATCTAATATGACAGGGTACTGAAAAAAATAAGTCAGGAGACCTTCTGTTCTGATGTTACATCTAATATGCTTTTTATGTTTGTTTGTTTTTCTTTATAGAATTTTGCTTAGATTTAAACTACCTTACATGACACTGTTTATATTCCATAAGAACTTTCCACATTTGGTATAGAATTCAATGATTTTTTAATAAATTTACTACTTGTTCAACCATCACCATAATTCACTTCAGAAAATTTCATCACCCTAATAATATCTCTAATGTTCACTTAACAAATGTGTTTTTTATCCTTCAAAATTGTTCTGCTGACCATAATTTTAATTCCTAGTACTGGAAAAATAAATCATTTCATTTTAAAAGTTGGAAAAGACTGACGTATGCTCCATTTTATTATACATACCCTCCTTTTTACTGAAGATCACTCATATAGAAGTATGTTTCATTTCTGAGCTATTTATTTATTTATATAATCCAAATGATTAAGACATATATCTCATTTAGTTTCTTCAAAGGAACAACTTGATCCAAGGACATAGGCAGATTAATTCTTTGGTTGGTGATCCTCTAAAGAGGTGAAATTGAAAATGTGAGAAAGTTAGTAAGGATGTGTTGTTGAGCTAGGCTCCTTTGTGGTCACTGAGATTTACTACTGCTTGGTATCCTTGGATAAATTTGTACAATGTGCCTCAGGATTATCTCTGAAAAATAAATGAAAACATTGAGATTGTCCTCATTTATTGAGGGTTTTTCCCAAGGTGGAAATTCATTTTATACATTTAAGGCTGCCCTTTCAATTGTAGGACTCTGCTCTCCTCACTTCAGAAAAAGTCCCTGAAAGAAAAGTGGAAGATTCAGAAGGCATTGAGGTGAAATATGAGCAGCAGGCAGAGAAATTGTCCACCAAATGGCAAGTATTGTTATATCTAAGCAACAAGGAGGTTTCCCATTATCCTTAAAGCATCATCTTTAGATTAATTGCAAAGTGTCATTGCTAAAAATTTTAATACTGAGTTCCTGAATGCTCTAAATCAAAAACGTTTCCTGTGATATTTTCACCCCAATCTTTGTTCTATATCCTTGAAATTTGATCCTAGTTATATTTTCCCATTTCCTCCTGGGACACTTTCTATAATTCTATTAGTGAGTAAAATAGTTCCTTTAATATCAAGTACCACAGTGTTCAACTTGAGCTACACTGAGCCCTGACCAAAGTTGTTTTTAGAAGTCATAAAGGAAGATAACAGTGAATTTGAGAAGACAGCATGTCAATTTTGCAAGTCATTCCTCTCAGTTGAAGTCTTAGCATTGTCTCAGAAAAACAGAGCCTCATATTATTTAGAAGAGTGAGGGAACTGCTTTTAGCAGGCTGGAGGATTTAAGAGTATTTCACTCACATGCTTCAATCTCAGCTCTCAGCATGCCATTCCTTTCCTGCCTTGTCCTCCACAGTAGGGTCCTGTCATATGAGGTGAGTTTTCTAGTTTCAGTCTCCCACTTGGAGGGTCTGTTTTCTAGGGCCACTGTTAGTAGAAACTGTCCTTATTTGGGTTCCCTAAAAAAGAGGGGGGGGTGCTGAAACAAGAACTTGTGGGTAATGATTGCTTTGGGCAAATTTTCCAATAGACCAGAAAAAAATAAGACTGCATTATTGATTTGTTTACTGCTCTTTGTTCCTGTAGCTCAATCCACATAGAAATACCATAAAGAACCTTTATAATGCACCTCACAATTTTCCTTCTGAAAGGCAGAGTCTATGGCATTTATACATTGCCTCTGGGAAATTCAGTGATCATAGTCTTCTATCTTCTAAGTTATGCAAGCTCATGGGTTTGAAGAAAGTCCACATAAGAACAGCAGCAGAGAAAAGAGAGGGGAGGAATGAGAGGAAGGGAGGGGGGACTTGGAAAGGAAGATTGTACAGTGTGCTTTTCTTTTTGAAAATAGATAAATGGAGGATACGGGAATGTGGTTCAGGCCCATCTGCTAAAATATGGATTTGAAGAAAGGTGAAACTGGACACATCTTATGTAAAAGTTTCCCAAATGAGGTTTTATTTTGTTTTGAAAGAAGCAGTGACCTACTCAGAAATGGCTACTGAGACCAAATGAAAACAAGGGTTATCCCATTGGTTGACTCTGTAGATAGGATTTAACCAAAAGTTATTTATTTGCTGCTTAAACCTGGAGAAAGTTATTAGAGATAAGAAGATTGTTTGGCAAAGATTACCTGGAATTATTTTTTGGCCACTCACTATAACTGTAGCTACCATAAAAAGAAAGTTTTTTTTTTCTTTTTAAATGAGAAAGAAAGAGGGAGTACATTCTTAACATACAATGACAGGCATAGCCACTTCACTTAATTGGGTCCTTCTGCAATTTTAAATAATTATTTTATAGAACATAACTGAAACAGTGGTGATTTAAAAACCTAGTACTTGAATATGAGGCAATTGACCTTGAAACAAGAGCTATAACCCTGTAAAAAAAGGTGATGTGCATGGATGAGGTGCACTCTCAGAAGTTACTGGTTTTAAGAATATCAGTATATTGCTATGAGGCTGTTTGATAGAGCTCTATATAAATTTTAAACTGTTTTGTAAATTCAGTGGGCCTATAAAGGGAAAGAAAAGTTACATTCAAATTTGTTAATTTATTGAGATATTTAAATAATCTGAGGTCTAGAGATCCCAAGCAAGAATGGGAGAAATGAAAGATTCAATATTTAAACTCACTCTGCTATAGAGCCTATATGTTGTGCTTCCCCCCTCCAATTAATAGATTGAAACCTATCCCCAGTGTGACAGTTTTAGATTGTGGGGTCTTTGGAAGGTACTTGGGTCATTGAAGATGGAGCCATTATGAATGAGGGTAGTGATTTTATAAAGAGGTCCCCCTGCTCCTTCCACCTTGGGAAGATACTGCAGAAAAATAATCTGCTATAAATCAGAGAGCTGGATCCCAGCAGACACTTACTCTTCTACTGCCTAGATTTTGGATTTATAAATCCTTTGAAGTATCAGAAATACATTTCTGTTGTATATAAGCCACCTAGTCTGTGGTATTTTGTTATTGCAACCTGGAAATACTGAAATACACCATAAAAAAACCTGAAATTTTTTAAGAACTTAGGTTCTCACCATAGGTAATGCTCTGAGCACCTGGTCAAATTACCAAGGCAGAACAATTCATACACCACCATGTTGTGACCTTTCTTGATGGGTTACATTTCAGTATGAAATAGATATGTTGGTCAAAGACAGCGATTTTCAACCTTTTTATATCATGGCACAGATAAACTAATTACTAAAATTCTGTAGTACACAAAAATACATTTTTGAAGAGCTGACAAAAAATAGACATAAAATTGATTCATTAATATCAGAGGGCTGTTGACTTTTTTTTTCTTAATTTGACAATCTAAAGGATAATAGATCACTATCCTTGACCAAAACGTCAGGTATTGCATGTTTAAAATAATTGTTGCAGCACACCATTGTGCTTCTTGTGGCATACCAGTTGAAAATCCTGTAAGTAGGAGCCTTATAGAATAGCACATATTTTAAGGGACACTGTAGTAGAAGAGGTTATTGCACTACCTAGATCCCATTTGCTGGCATTTGCAGTCTATGGCCTGCTACTGTATTGTTCCCTTCTCTTGAGAATCACCTAAGATCAGGTATATGAGGTAAGACAAGTCCTACCCTCTTTTCCCAAGATTTTACTAACAAAAAAAAGTTGAACTCCAGAGTTTTCCCTGTGAAACTAGCCATTGCTTAGCTGTTCTTATTACACATTGTTATTTTTTTTCAGTTACCTTTTTTTAAAGACACTTGTCATTAGATCACTTAAATATGATTTATAATCTCAGGCTCTTAGGAAACCCAATCTATGACATACCTACACAGCTGGCTACATGTGCACATAGCTGTTCAGTCTCATACAGTCCCATGTTTAACTTAATGTTTTGCTGTTGTCCTGACATTTGGAATTGCTGAAGAAGGAGTCCTTAATATCCATTTTTACTCAAATATGTTGACATCAAACTTTAAGGTCCTGAAATACCAGTTTTTACACATAAAACAAATCAAACTATTATCTAAGAATGAGGACATTCCATAGTTTATTTTTTTTATCTTGATTTGATCAAAACAGAAAAAACAAATAGCTCAAAACAGGGCGTTTCTATAAATAAAGCCCATAAGTTATATGAAAAGGGTATAAATTCAGTATCAGGACACCTCAGGAATCTGAGGAGATACTATGAGGTCACAAGGGTCAAGTTTTCCCTGGCATCATTATGCCAGCTCAATAGAAAAATACAAATTTTAGAAGTGCTAAGGAGAAAAATGCCATAGTTTGACAGCTTGGTTGGGGTCCCAATACTAAGTTTTGATTGCCTCCCAATACTAAGACAAAGACAGAAGTGCACTATTTGTTCTTTAATAAGACTACCCTGTATATACCCCTCATTCCAGGCCAGCGTGGGTCCAGTAATGAAAGACATACTTTTTTTCAAGAGATGTAAGCAGAATTAAGTTAACCTTTATATTCCTGGAAGACAAAATAACAAATTTCCGTAGAAAATCAGACATTTAACCATTAATCAGAATTAACAAATATTACCTCACAGAAATTTGGAAACAGGGCACATTCATAATTAATGCATTATATGAAAATGGGAGTTGGCACTTCAGAGTACCCAAATAAAACCAGTACCATGGCTGGCCCTTTCTTTCTTGGAGACTGGTGCAGAGAGTAAAGAAGTTCAGTGAATTTGGTAAAGAAACAGACTCACAGATTTATCAGGAAGTCAGGTTGGGGAGAAACGTAGGAAGATGCTATTTTGGTCTATGAACTATTTATCACACTTTCATTCTTTTTCTCTCTGACCTTACCTGTAGTCCAGGGAGTTAGCAAATATTCTATTTTCATTGTTCCATGAATAAGGAAAAGACTTTTGAAGACCTGCAAAATATGGTGGAAAGTACTTAGTCATTTTAAAATAAGATGTTAAGTAGTCATTTTTTAAAAAGAATAATTTTATAAAAATGTGTTTAATTTTATTTCTGAAACACACAGGATAGTCTATATCATGATATGCTGCAAAATATTTGAGTAAGATAATAGATGTAAAGATTAAAAGGAACATCTGAGGCTACTGAATCTGACCCACAGGCTTATTAGGTTTCTTACTAATTAATGTGACTTGTGTACACATTCAGCGAAAGGAATTTATTTCTAAAATTAATTCTTATATGTTGGTATATTATTTAATATTATATTAGCAAGAAGAGGAAGTTGATAATACATAATATAAATATCTAAGATGGTACATAGCATTTTACAAAATGACAAGTACATGGTTTTGTATAAAATTTTTTCTATAAAACTGATAATGATTAAAAAATAAGGAAATAGTTAATAATCGTATATCTTGCAACATAAGCTGAACTTAACAGATAATATCTCTACCTATTAATTATCAATGATATTGTTACCAACAAGAACATTATATCCTTATTCTTGTTTCCCTGAAAAAAAAATGTGGACAATAAAAACCATGCCACTGAACAGAATTTTGAGTGTTTGATATGACTATCCACTTTATCCTATGGAGGTGGCCAATACTATAGATATATGATGACTAATGAAAATCTCTTATAATTTTACCGGATTAAGGACTACGAAAAAAAAGCTGGAGGACCTATGACAAAAATGCCTGATAAAGAAGAATGTGGATACTTCTCTGCAAAGAACACATAGTTGAGACTTTTGTGTCACACATAAATGCTCACCAGAGGAATCCACTACAAAAAAAAATTCTTAGTAATCATGTGGACATCTTTTCCATTTACCATCCAGCCTCTTTTTACCAGACACTATAGAGTTTGGTCAACAGGTTGATTTAAATGTTAATCTGACAGGGAGAAAGTATGTGTCTATCCTAGAATATGGCCCTTCAGAAGGTTCCAGAAGTGCTGAATACCCAAACCACCAATGGCAGAGTCTACTACTGAACCAGTAATATTGCACCACTACCTGTGCAAACAGATGGAATATTTTTATCAAGAAGAAGGCTTCAATGGATCCTCAATGTAATAAACGGTAATTTAGGATATGAATTTATCTTCCTTTCATGCAATGTATTTTCCCTCCTTCCTCAGTGAAGTACTTAAATTCTTTATTCATGATCATAGTAAAAAGAATGTATAGTTGTTCTTATTAAAAAATTCATTTTATAGCCAAAAAGTGCATGCAGAGAGTACAACTGATGGAATTTTTGGTCTTAACATGTGCTCTATCCATCAAGCAAAAACAGTTGGCCTGATAAACACACTGGTATCACCCACTGATAATTTATTATGGTTGCTAGGTCAATTTAATTTTGTGCTGTCAACAAAGCCAAAATATATTGGTCCAGGAGACAACAAGATTTATTTAAAACTTTTTTTCCAATTAGACCAAATTTCACCAAGTTTGGGTTTTGAATAATCATTTCCGTGAACTGTAAGGTAAGACTTCCACTTGGCCATTTTAGTATATTTATAATATTAAATTCCATGTGAAGGAGAGAATCTACATTAATAAAAGATAAAGATGTACATTGACCATACATCTGTGATGCCCATTAGCCAATCAGGAGTGTGTATGCAAATTAACCTGACAAAGCTGTTAGCGGCCCCACCCCCAGCTACTTGGGGCCTGTGGGAGTTGGAGAAGTTGGGGGAGATGAAGAAACTGGATGTCAGTGCCTTAAGCTGACTGCGGCCCAGGAGACGAAGAAGCCACCTGCCCCGTGATCCCAGGCTGTAGCCAGCCACAGAAGCCACTGACCCCACGTCCTCCTGCCCTGCATTCTCCAGGAGACAAAGAAACTGGGTGTCAGCGCCTGAAGCTGGCTGAAGCCCAAGAGATAGAAAAGCTGCCTGCCCCATGATCCCAGGCTGGAGAAGCCACCCACACTGCATCCCAGGGAAGATGGAGAAGCTGCGCGCCTTCAGTCCAGACCATTTTCTGGAGGTTTCTCTTAAAACTTTAATTTTAATAATAACAAGTAAAAGAAACTTATAACAACCGAATAAATCATTCAACTTGTAACAACTGGATCACTAAGCATTCAAATTAATTACTCCACTGGCTGAAGAAACCCTACTAGCTGAAGTGCTGACTGAGGGAAAAATATACATGAGTTGGTTAATAAAAAATAAATTGATTTGTATACATTAAGGTGTCGTGATCAGTCACCTATACAAGTATGTAAGCAAATATGTGTATATTTTGGTTGTTAATTACATTTTTGAATATGATCACTTTGTCATATTTCATTCCCCCCCCCTTTTTTTTAATCCTTATCAGAGAATTATTTTTCCATTGACTTTTAGGGAGAGTGAAAGAGAGAGGAAAAAACCAGAAACATCGATGTGAGAGAAACACATCAATTGGTTGCCTCCTGCACAAGCCCCGACCAGGGCCAGGGCCCTAGAAGCCTGAAACCAAGGTACATACCCTTGGCTAGATCAAACCCGGGACCCTTTGGTCCACAGGCCACACCAGCTAGGGTCCCCCTGTCTATTACTGAGCCACACCAGCTAGGATCCCCCCTTATTTCCACTGAAAATATTGGTTGTGATCAACCTAGGATGTCATTTCTAGGTTATACATTTTATAGGTAATAATTCTCAAACTTTAATAAAATATAAAAAAAATACATTCCGTGGAGAAAAATATCTTATTAACTCCTCTATATCTCTGTGCCAGATAAAGTTTTCAAGGACAAGCTGATCTCAACATAGCTTATTTTATTCTTATTTCCCACTGATCCCATGATGTTGCATATATATATATATATATATATATATATATATATATATATATATATATATATGACTAACAAAGGCATGATGATAGATTGCATTACTCTACTCCATAAAAAACAGAGCTTTTGGTTTTTCACAATTGCCTATCTGTGGGAACCATGCCAGGGTCCTCTGTTAGTCAAGTCCAATGGGAACACAGGGGCCTTATTGTCAATATGCCAGAATGGCCAAGGCTACTCTGAACATGAGTCTAATTGGAGTGCCCAAGGTGAAGACACCATGAGTGGGTACAAGGACACACAGTACGCTGTGCACTTCAGTAACCCAAATGATTGATGTCACTGTCGGCAGCTCGCCTTCTTCGTCTCTGGCGTAACATACAGGTTACTGCCCAAGAGTGTGTGAAGAAGTCTGCTATTGAGAGCAGCTGAGCAGAGTAGAAGTTGGAGAGCTCAGAGAGGTTGGAGATTCTACTGAGATGAGATGGAAGCTCTAAGGGAGAGCTCAGATATAGCTACCATGTTAACCAGCCAGTGTGCTGGGCAGGGGAGATAGGAGAAGCTGCTGAACAGGACAACTTAGGTACTGCTACGATGTGAGGCAGTGAGTCTAGGGGGCTCAGATAATAGCTGTAGATATAGAGACCAGTGCTGCTTTGTGAGAAAGATGTACATACATGCTAACCAGCCAGTGTCCGGCTGCCTGCCTGTATGGAGTTTGTTGTAAAGGACTGTTTTGCCTGCTGGCTATATAGCCACTGGCTTTTGCAATAAAGACTCATTTTTAAAAAATATATTGTTATTTAATTCAGAGATGAAGAGAGAGGGAGATAGAGAGAAACATCAATGATGATAGAGAATCATTGATCAGCTACCTCCCGTATACCCCCCATTGCAGATGGAGCCTGCAACCTGAGCATGTGCCCCTGACTGGAATTTAACTCAAGACCCTCTAGTCTGCAGGCTGATGCTTTTTCCACAGAGACAAACCAGCTAGCACAAGACTCATTCTTATATACCCACAACCTCGCATGGCTTCTCCATCTCGGACCCAACACCTGTAATTAGTGAGCAGAGGATAAAGGAGGTACTTGGACTAAGTACATTGGGCAGGGTTTGAGAAGGACCTGCCCTGGTGTAGTCAGGAATAATTAAGAAGAATACATGGACTCATAGAAACTCAGAGCAGCAGAGCCGTGCAGAGCTCTTGCTGTCTCTGGCACTATCACATACAATTTACTGTCACCTATCATAGCTGAAATGTTTTGCACAACTTTGCCGCAGTCTTCCTTTCTATAGTTATTCTCATCACACACCTTCTCACTGTATACAGCAACATCACAGCACAACTATTCATTATTCAAACACACCATGTACTGTTGGTCTCCGGTCCATACTGACACCCTCCCATTGCCTGAACTGCCAATTATCACCACGTTCATAGTTTCACTCGTGAAATCCATGACATAAAATTCCAACAATCTCCTGTATCTCAGAGGAGAACCTCCTGACTCCTTTAGCAGAATAAATCAATACTTTCTTTGTGTATCCATAGCACATTTATTTCTACATAGCAGGAATTACAAAATATAATGACTGAAAAGATGAACACACATCTATTTCAGGAATTATTATTTATCTATCATTTTATTCCCATTGTTTACCACACATATAACATAGACTGGCTGAATCAATGAATTAAATGATTGTAGTAAGGAAGTATTATAGCATAATTAATGATCTGAACATAGATAAACATCTTAACAGTAAAGCAAAGAGTAGTGGTTAAGGGCATGCAGAAATTATATAATCTCTATAATCCTCAATTTTCTAAACTATAAAATAAGTGTAACAGAATCTACTTCAGGAATCTATAGTGAGTTTGAAGTGAGAAAATCAGTACATATTTTTTATAATCATCATTCTATATGATAATTTCCAAGCAAACATTAGCTATAAAAACAATTACAATAATTATCAGGTTTATCATATGCTCTTTTTATTAACTGCATGGATCCTGGAGCCACCTACCTAGATGGAAGTCCCACTCTATTCTTTATTAGTCAAATAACCTTTAATAAACTTAATCTCAGCTCTTTATCTCTATTCTATATAATAAAAGGATAATATGCTAAATGTCTAGTCATCTGGTTATCTCTTCAACCAATCAAAGTGTAATATGCTAATGAATGCTAACACCATTCAACCAGTTGCTATGATGTGCACTGACCACCTGGGACAGAAGCTCTGACCAGTACATTAGCTTGCTGCTGGGATCTAGCAGATTGGGACTGAGCAAGATGGTCCTTCCCTGGCTGACCAACCTCCTGCGTCTCTCCCAGGTCCTGATCGTGCATTGGTGAGGTCCCTTGGCCTGGTCTGCACCCTCTTACAATCCAGGAGATGTTGGTGAGCCGGTTTTGGCTCGATCCCGCAGGCCAGGCTGAGGGACGCCAGTGGTGCATGAATTCATGCACCAGGCCTCTAGTAAAAGCTTAATAGTTCCCACTTTCATCAGATTTTTTAACAAGAATGATGCTTAAAAAATCTCTGAAAGCAATAGATCCTAAATGATTAGCTCTTATGACTAAACTTAGAGCAATAAAAAAATAATAGTATAATTTACTACCAGTCTCCACTTAAATGATCTTTATAGTTAGGTGATGGTATATTTTCTAATTTACACCAAATGTTAAAATGAAGAGTCTGCAGTTTTTCATGGATCATTTCATTATGCTAATTAGACTTTAAACTTTTAAAACATAATTACCATGCATACAATCTATTAAGATTTCATTAGAACTGTGATTAATAGAAAACCTGGTGTTAATACTCACAAACAACAATCTGAAAGGATGTCCCCAAATCAGACACACTTGTTATGAAGGCAGCCAGACCATATTTAGTCAACATTTCAAACAAGCGATTGCAACAAGATGGCGGCAGAGGTAAAAGCCTAACTGCAGCCGCACTCAAACAGGCAAAGTTGAACTGGCAGCTTCCTGACTGTTTCCCAAGTACATCAGTCAGTAATAATACTCACAGCCTCTTTAGACCAAAGTCTTTATATATTAATTTCTTTAATTTGTTCTCTCTCTTTCTAAAGAGTTACATGAAGTCTTTTGAGGCCACACTGCCTAAGACACTTTAACTTGTTACATTAAACAAAGGATCTAATATTTTTAGCTGAATAGTGCAAAGATTAACTTTAGGAGATAGCATTCACTTTAAATATGAGATATTTTTGTGATTATTAAGGTAACTGATATATAAAGAACCTTCGTAATTAGTAACATCTGACCCATAACTATTATCTTATATGGGACAAACACAGATAGAAACTATCATTATGAAACAAATGGACTATGATTTTCTTTGAGATGATAAACTAAACAATCACAACTGCCTTTTCATTCTTACTGCTTTTACATTTCCTACTTTAAAATAATTATTTAAATGTTATGATTTACAATGTGATGATTGAAGTATTGGAAGGAAGAATTAGGTCAATTGCAGTGAGACTTGAGAAAGCCAAGAATGATTGATGCTTCTAAAATCAACAGGGTGTTTTACATTCTATAAATCATTTTTATATTCAATTTTACTTGCCAATGTGATTTTGCTCTAATACCTTTCTACAACATCCCTTTTTCTAGTGTGTCTACTCTTCCAAATGTGGAAAAAGAAGTCAAGAAGCATTAGTAAAATTTGACTTGATACACAGCAATACATCACTCTGACCTAGAGGCATGTTCTTGTTGAGCATCAAGGCATCTGAAGATGTATTAAGTAATTCACCCTCGAGGTCATTTTCCCTTGTCACTCACACAGCAGGTAACCTCTGCTTCACATGATGAAGGTAAATTATATACAGCATGCATAGGAAGGATATGATGAGGGAAAATGGCATTTCTTTTTTTTTTTTTTTTGGAAGGGGAAGAATTTATTTTTTTTATTTTTTTTTTTTTTAAATAAATCTTTATTGCTCAGATTATTACAATTGTTTCTCCTTTTTCTCCCCCATAGCTCCCTTCCACCTGATTCCCACTCCACCCTCTGCCCTTACCCCCTCCCCCCACTATTGTCCTCATCCATAGGTTATACAATTTTAATCCAGTCTCTGCACCCCACACCCCTTTCACCCTGATAATTATCTATCCACTCCCTTTCTTTGCCCCTAATTCTATTATATTCACCAGTTTATTCTATTCCTGAGATTTTTAATTCACTTGACCTTCTTCCTCTTCTTAAGTAATACCTTTCAGCATTTCATATAATACTGGTTTGGTGGTGATGAACTCCTTTAGCTTTTTCTTATCTGTGAAGCTCTTTATCTGCCCTTCAATTCTGAATGATAACTTTGCTGGATACAGTAATCTTGGTTGTAGGTTCTCCCTATTCATCACTTTGAATATTTCTTGCCATTCCCTTCTGGCCTGCATGGTTTCTGTTGAGAAATCAGCTGATAGTCGTATGGGTGCTCCCTTATAGGTAACCAACTGCTTTTCTCTTGCTGCTTGTAAGATCCTCTTTTTGTCTTTTACCCTTGGCATATTGATGATGATGTGTCGAGAAGAATTTTTCTTTGGATTCCTCTTGTTTGGGGTTCTGTAGGCTTCCTGTACTTGTAAGTCTATTTCTTTCACCAGGTGAGGGAAGTTTTCTGATATTATTTCTTCAAATATGTTTTCAGTATTTTGCACTCCCTCTTCTTCTGGCACCCCTATAATTCTGATGTTGGTGCGCTTGCAGTTGTCCCAGAGGCTCCTTACACTATCTTCAACTTTCTGGATCCTCTTTTCTTCTTCCTTCTCCAGCGGAGTGTCTTTTGGCTCTTTGACCTGATTCTTGTGTTCTTCCATTCTGCTGTTGGATCTCTGCATAATATTTTCCAATTTAGTCAGTTTATCTATACTTTTTAGTTGGGTCTCATGAAGTTTATCGAGCTTTTCTAGGATATTGTTGCATAACCTTAGAACCGTAGTTCTGAACTCTATATCCTCCATCTCTTTTGTTTGAGATCTATTTCCTTGTCTCGGCATTATCACTCTATTTCAGAGTTGGTAGGATGGCTTTGTGTGTTTGGTGTCCTATATGGCCCAGTGGGTCAGCCTCCTCAGTTACCTGAGGTAGACACTCTTGGTGATCCCCTTTGTGGACTGCGTGCACAGCCTTGTTGTAGCTAAGTCTCTATTGTTGTGAATTGACCTTCATGCCAATTGGATGTGGGTATCAGCTGTGTCTACTCTGGGATAACTTCTGTATTGGAGGCAGTCTTATAGGATCAGACTTGAAAAACTGCAGAAGCCTCTGCTCAGCTTGGATGGGGCGGAGTCTCAGGGCTGAACTGACAGTCTTGGCTTCTGCCCTGCCCTTGTGCACTCGCCTGAGTTTCCGCCTGACCGGCCCAGTTTCCCCCTGCAAGAGCGTGGGTGCCCCAGGGGCTCACCCAGACTTGGGCTGGTCTCTGTAGTCTGGAGCTTCTGACTCCTTCCGCTACAGAGAGGCCGCCCCCTTGTACAGAGAGGCGGCGGCAGCCTCCGTGGCCAGACCTGGAGCTTCTGACTCCTTCCGCTACAGAGAGGCCGCCACCTTGTACAGAGAGGCAGCGGCAGCCTCCGCGGTCAGACCTGGAGCTTCTGGCTCCTTCCGCTCCGGAGAGGCGGCGGTCAGACCTCAGCACGTACTTGCTCGTGCGCGCGCGAGTCTGTAGACCCTGCAGACTACGGCTCTGGTCCCAGGTCTCCCAGTCTCTGAGTCTCTGAGTCTCTGGGTGCCTTTCTCCACAGTCCAGACCACCCGTATGAGCCTGGGACCACGGAATTTCAGCCGGGGCTGGGGTTCAGTACAGTCGGAAAGGGTTCCGTGCAATCGGGGATTCCTCCCCTCCCGCCAGGCAGGTATTCGGCGGCCGCGTGCGCGAGCGTCTCCTACCTCAGTGCTTTTCGGCTCCCAGTCCGATCCGTGAGCCTCTCTCTTTCTTTCTAGTTGTAGCTATTCCACTCCGCCAGCTTTCCTGACGTTTTGGTGAAGTCCTTTTTTATTTTAGTTGTTTTTTAAATTAAATTGTTGATGAGGCGGCAGCTTAGGAGACTGCCTAGGCCGCCATCTTGGATGTTCTCGGAAAATGGCATTTCTGTCTTCAAGTCTGGCATGTATCTCCAACAGCTCAGCCCCTCTTTATATGCTGATAAGCTTTTATCAGCATATAAAACTTTGGGAAATGAAGGACAATATACAGAGGAATGTCAACTGAAAAGAGTAACTATAAACTGACCATTTGCCTCTCATAATAAAATATGTTTCATCTTTAAACTCTCCAAATCATGAACTTTTATACATGAATATATGTACAAACTCATTTCATAATCTATACTAATAGTTAGGGTAATATAATAATTAGGGTGGACGTCTTCCAGACATCTTCTGGACAAAGTTTCAGAGGTTTCAAGGGCCAAGGCTCAGGCAGCCACATGCAGCTGCAAAGAGCTGAGGCATAACAGGGAAGGGCCCAGGCTCAGCCTGGCAGTGACAGCAGCAGTGAGGTAATGAAGGTGGCATCTTCCCTTGACCAATTAGGTCACTTCCCACAGAGGGAGACCATACTGCAGTTTAGGCTGGGAGGCTAAGGCAGAGGCAGTTAGGGTAAGTCAGACTGGCAGGGAGGCAAGGTAAGGGTGATCAGGCAGAGCAGTTAGGGTGGTCAGGCAGGCAAGCAGAGGGGTTAGGAGTGATCAGGCAGGCAGGCAGGTGAGCAGTTAGGAGCTAGCAGTCCAAGATAGTGATAGGGATGTCCAACTGCTGGTACAGGGATTGGACTAAACCAGTAGTCAGATATCCCCCAAGGGGTCCCAGATTGGAGAGGGTGCAGGCCTGGCTGAGGGACCCTTCTCCCAGTGCACAAATTTCGTGCACCAGGCCTCTAGTACGTAATAATACAAAAATGTAGAGAATAACACAATTGTTTCATAATTAACTTTAACTCTTTAAATTTGAAACAACTATAGATTCACGGAAAAATGCAAAAAAAAAAAAATGCAGGGAAGTACTATGTGCCTATCATCCACGTGTCTCCTAAGAGTAAACAGAATATGACTACAGTACATTATCAAAACAAAAAAAATAATGATTGACCTCTTAAGACATTATAATTACAAAGACAATTTAGAGATTAAAATTTTAGGCTCTGTTTTATATTATAAGTAAGTAGTAAACAGTTTAGCCTATTCATTTTCATTTCAAAGAATTAAGTACTGATGCACTAAAAAGATTATAAGCACCTGGAACTACAAAACAAATCTGTCTGTATTGTTTAGTACCAATAATTTGTTTTGAATTTGTTGAACACGAAGATGGTGTAAATTTGCATATAATAAATGTGAATGAATAAATTTAATTTTATTAACACTTTTTACATTTATACAATCACTGTTTCATATAGCTTAGACTACTGATCAATGCTCCAGAAATTATCAGACATTCTTATATTATATCCACCATAAACTGAATAAAATATTGAAGTTTATCATTAAATTAATTATGCAAAGGGGTTGTTAGACTAAGGTGGCTTTAATGATGTGGCAGCATAATAAGCAACTCAAAATCTAAGTGTGTAAATACCTCACAGTTATGAAATAAAGACGCGTAGGACAATCAATCACAAACAGACAAGTAGGCTTTAATTTAGAGCCAATCCAATAATTTTCTTTCTTTGCTTCCTCATCTTCCTATTTAAGGATTTCCCTAGCCCCTAACCTCATATAGTATTTTTAACATTTATTTTCTTTTATTTATTTTTCCCTTGACTAGTTTTTGGATTTATTTTTATCTTTATTTTATTTTATTTACAATATACAAAATACATCTATTATCAGATTGTAGATACAAAATAATTAGCCATTTACATGCAACAAACATTAATATTTCAAGAAAACTGAATTTTAAAATATAATTTATTGATATTTTACAGAGAGGAAGGAAGAAGGATAGAGTTAGAAATATCAATCAGCTGTCTTCTGCACACCCCTACTAGGGATGTGCCAGAAACCAAGGTACATGCCCTTGACCAGAATCGAACCACAGACCCTTCATTTCACAGATTAACGCTTTATCCACTGAGCCAAACCACTTAGGGCAAGAAAACTGATTTTAAATATTATAATGTTACATGCAATAAACATTAATGTTTCAAGAAAAACAATTTAAAAAATATTATATGCAATAAACATTAATATTTATAGAAAAAAGGTTCTAAATATAATAAGGTTACAAAAATTGTACAACAGAGTATAATATTACAAAAGTTGTAGGAAATATTGAAAATCCTATATAATAAATATGTAATATGCAAATTGACCCTCACACCGTCTTATTACAAGATGGCCACCCCCATGTAATCACAAGATAGCCACCCTACACCGTCACAAGTTGGCTGCCACAAGATTGCCACCCCAACATTGTCACAAGATGGCTTCCCTCATGTTGTCACAAGATGGCCACCACAAGATGGCTGTCACCACATTGCCACAAGATAGCTGGCAGGAGAGAGCAATTAGTGGCTAATAGGCCTGCAGGGGAGGGCAGTTGGGGGTGATCGGGCCAGCAGGGGAGCAGTTAGGTGTCAATCATGCCAGAAAGGAGTGGTTAGGTATCAATCAGTCTGGCAGGTGAGCATTTAGGGGGCTATCAGGCTGGAAGGCAGAGTGGTTAGAGACAATCAGGCAGCCTGGCAGGCAAGTGGTTTGGAGCCATTGGTCCCGGATTGTGAGAAGGATGTCCAACTGCTGGTTTAGGCCCGATCCCAACTGGCAGTCAGACATCTCCCGTGGGGTCCCAGATTAGAAAGGATGCAGGCTAGGCTGAGGGACACTCCTCCAGTGCATAAATTTTGTGCACTGGGCCTCTAGTCTATAAATAACAGGATTACTTCTATTTTATTCTAAAATACATTTATTTTCCTCTGGCTCTATTTTTTTTCATTATTTCATTATATTCTACAAATGAATAATATCATATGATATTTATCTTTCTGTGACTGCCTTATTTTGCTTAGTATAGTGTTCTCTAGGTCCATCATGCTGTTGCACATGGTAAGAATTCCTTCTTTTTTAAAGCAGCATAGTATTCCATTGTGTAGATGTACCAAAGTGTTTTAATCCGCTAATCTTCTGATGAGCATTTAGGCAGTTTCCAAATCTTAGCTTTGTAAATGGTGCTGCTATGAACATAGGGGTGTACATATCCTTTCTGATTGGCGTTTCTGATTCCTTGGGATATATTCCTAGCAGTGGAATCACTGGGTCAATTGCGAGTTCCATCTTTAATGTTTTGAGAAAAGTCTATACTAATTCCCACAATGGTTGTACCAGTCTGTATTTCACCAGCAGTGCATGAAGGTTCCTTTCTCTCTGCATCCTTTCTAGTACTTGTTTGTTAATTTGTTGATGATAGCCATTCTCACAGGTGTGAGATGGTACCTCATTGTCATTTTGATTTGCATCTCTCTGATAATTGGTGATGTTGAGCATTTTTTATATGTATCTTGACCTTTGTCAGTTCTCTTTGGAGAAGTGTCTCTTTAGGTCCTCTGCCCATTTTTTTAACTGGGTTGTCTTCCTTTTTTGATTGTATGAGTACTTTATATATTTTGGAGATTAATGCATTATCAGCTGTATCATTGGCAAGGATACTCTTGCATGCAGTGTGTTTCCTTTTTAATTTGATGCTGGTTTCTTTTGCTATACAGAATATTTTTAATTTGATGTAGTCCCATTTGTTTATTTTTCCTTTGTTCCTCTTGACCAAGGAGATGTATTGTGAAAATTTTGCTACCTGAGATGTATGATATTTGTTACCTACATTTTCCTCTTGGATTTTTATTGTTTCATGACTTACATTTAAGTCTTTTATCCATTTTGAGTTTATTCTTGTGTATGTTGTAATTTTGTGGTCTATTTTTATCTATTTGCATAAACCTGTCCAATTATCTCGGCTCCATTTATTGAAAAGACTGTTTTTAGTTCCTTTTATGCTCTTCCATCCATTGTCAAATATTAACTGAGCACAAAAATGAAAGTAAAATTGGGTATGCACAAAAATGAATATAAACCTAAAGATACACAAAATCCAAGGAGCTCATAAAATTTTTGTCACTGAAACATATTAAAAGTTATTATAAAAAAAGGTAGGTTAGGTGAGAAAAAAAAGAGGTAAATTTAGATGTGTTTAGTTAGATTAAGGACTCATGATAGTGACAGTTGAAGTGTCCAGAGGGAGAGATGATGGCTGATGTAATGTGGTTGTAATTAGGAACTTTAGCAAAGAATAGAGATTCATTTAAATTACTTCAAATCATGTGTCTTCCCTATAAAGATTGACAGCCAAAAAAGCAACTAAATTTTTTCAATAAAGAATTTGCAGAATAATTATCAGGTGTCCATTGTAGACTCAAGGAGCTCTAGGGTCTTTAATAGTAGGAATCTCTGTGTAGGTAGTCCTGTCCAGTCAGGTGTGGCTAGGAGGAAGAGTGTGCTGTACTCTTCTGAACATGTTCTAGAATTTTCACCTGTAGGATTCTCTAAGTAGGTTAATGACCCATAGGGTGGGATGCATAACTTAATAAGCTATGGTAGAGAAGATTCAATGTGATTACCAAATCTATTTTATTTTGTTCCTGGGTACACAGCTGAACTATGTTTTTCTGCCTCTTCTGCAATTAGGACCTTGTGACTCAGTTCAGAGCAATGGAGCTGGTATTGTGGAGACAGATGCGTGCCATTTCTAGTATTGAGGCCTTAAATGTCTTTTGTGGTCCTCTTTAATATATCTTCTTTTCATCTGTTAGCAGGATGATGCCAGGGAAATCTTAAAAGTTTTGGCTAGAAAGGATCTCAAATTCCAGGAAGTTCTTCCTACATGCTATTTTTGCTAAATGTTAAAATGTAGGAACACAGGGCCTCAAATGCTGGGTAGTCTGGATGTGGCAATGTAGCCTCCCAAGGGGGTGTTTAGGGAGATTGCACAGACGGTGTTGCTATTGGACAAGATGAGGATTTGTCCATCACTTACAGTTCTCCGGGTTAGCCAGGGAAGAAGCCTGATGGCATGTGATGACAGTGGATTGCAGAGACTAAATAAAGTGACTCCCCTGCTACACTTGATGGTGCCAGCTGTAACGGATCATGTAGATCGCCTTGCATTGGCACTGGGCAATGCCCCTATGTGACGGACTTGGCTGGTGCCTTCTCCATGGACAGGGCTACAGAGAGTCAAGGAGAATTTGATTTTACATGGGAAGGTCGACAATGGACTTTGGGATGTTTTTATGGCCCAACCATTTGTCATGGTTTGATGGCATGAGATTTGGCTGCCTGCCTCCCATAATACCAATGTCTCATTGTATTAATAATGTGTTAACCTCTGACTCCCTTGCAGATTTGAATGCAGCTGTCAGCATTGTTGATACCAAATGGGGAATGAACACTTTCCAATATCCTTGTTGGTCTACAGACCTATGTTGGTCTATAAGCCTATGTTGGTCTATTAGGGTATTGGCGAATGCCCAGTTCCTACTTGGTACCATTGTTATAGCCATATGTCAGTTGTCCTGGAAGGGGGAAATAAGGGGTTGAACCCCAGAATCAGAGGATACCCAGCTGCCAAGAGGGCAGTCATCCAAGTGGGTGGAGAGGGATCCCATCAGGTTTTGGTGGAAGTTATGAAATAAAACTGGGAGTCAATACTCTCTTGGTGAGGTTCTGCCTCACAGGCCTAGGTGACAACACACATGTCGAGAGTGACACAAACACCAACTTTAGTAAAGTAGGCAGGGGGTGGAGGAGGGAGGGCGCTATTTAGAACAAAGGGCAGTGGTGAGTACCAGCTTTTTCTCACAGGAATTGCAAACCCTGTTGGGTCCTGTGACTTACGAGACCTTGTCAAGTGATGAAACTCCTATGAAGTTACTCCCTAGTCCATTCCAAGAGTTTATGCCACACCTCCCAGAGACCATGTAGCATGAGGACAGGTCTAATAGGGGAGAACCCTGCTACAGAGACAGCTGTGACTGTCCATTTGGATAATGACAAGTATGTAGTCCAATTCAGGTACTGGACAAAGCAGCCCTTTGGCCATAAGAACAGACAGATGGGCTGTCGTTATAGGCTTACGTATGTAATTGCCACAATGGCACAAGCAATAGTGGCTAATAGGCCATCACCCCATGTGGCAGCAGGAAAAGTGAGTTTCGCTTAGGGGTGGACCTACCTAGCCTAAAAGATTGGGCGAGATGAGTATACACAGAGGTATCCTCGGACACCGAATACACAGGTGAAAGCAACAGATGACTAGCTGTAATCCAAGGCCTCCCCCTTGGCGGAGGGGGAACAGGAAGTATGGACCTAGACATGGTTCATTACAAGAGAAGGGCCATGGATAACCCTCCTATTCCCTTACAGTCGCACCCCTTGATCCAGCCCTGACAATGTAACTAGTACCCTGCAATAGATAGAGAAATACAGGCCATACAAGCCCTATCTCATGACCCTATCCAAGCTTGGTAGGATGGACTGTCAGGAGCATGGTACTGGGCACTTATGAGTGTTGCTATTGGTGCTAGAGCTCTAGTCATAACATTTTGTAGTCTGCATTACTGTTGTGGACTCTGTGCTCAAGGTACTGGGATAGAGGCCAGAGTATCCCTAGAAGACCACCCAGCATAAAGGATAGAGTATGGCATGCTGGATATATAAGGCCAATTTGTCATATGCAAGTGCAAAAGCAAGGACACAGCAATCTTATTGTAGGCACTGTGTAGGTGTACCTTTCTATAACCTAAATGTTGATGTCACTATTTGCCAGGAGCCTCTCCTGTTTGAGTTGGTATAAAGAGATGTTACTGACCATCTGATGCGAGGCTGCTTAGGCAGCCTGTTTTGATAGCAATGGCTGCTATGTTTACAAGGGTTCCTGTGTTTGCTATTGCATTAGCAAGGACCGCTTTGTAAGGTTACTTTGTAAGGCTACTTTGAAGAACTATTTTGTCTGATGATTCATTGTTAACAATGGCTACTAGGTCTGCAAAATTAAAAAAACCTTATCTTCCTATGACTTCTCATATCTCCATCTAACATCCCACGTCTATGAAGGTCCAGTTCCTGGCAAGGGAACTGAGGCCCCACAGTAGCCAGTATTTTGCTGACAAAAGCTGTAAATAAAATGAAATTGACAGGAACCCAACCAATAAGTATCGTCTATCACGAAAAAGAAGTCAACATTTAATTGACCAAATAATTTATATAAGTAATGGCTAGGCCTCCCTTAGAGGGAGACAGAGCTTGGATGGGAATCCATTGTCTCCCTTACTTGTTGAAAGTAAATAAAACTGTGGAAGCCACATTTCCTTCTTGAGTAGAATAAACCAAGAGGCAAACCCCTTGAGATAGGGAACAAAGCCACATGTTGAAGTGGCATGAAACTAATATGTACCTCAAAATCATGATTTGGGTTAAAGCAACTGGGACCAATAAGTAAAAATAATAATAATAATAATGATAATAATAATAATTTTTACTACTAGCATGAAAAGTCACTGAAATGTGAACACTGGCTTGATCATAATACTGGCTTTACTGAGGAGGCCAGGATCTGAACCCATCTCTGTGAGGTAGGCCTGCATACATAGGGTTTGGATACCTACCATTGGCAGGCAATAACGTTTAAGAAATAGATCAACTTGTACACTTAAGATTGCTATTTTCACTATATTTTAATTTATACTGATACAAAACTGTACATGGAGAATGGCAAATGATCATTTGGTATTCATGAACAGGGGAACCTTTCATTTAAAAATATTTCCCCATCTCAGCCACATCACTGATGACCAGTCAGGGTTGCCACTGCTGGCTGTTCCAGGTGGAATGTTGGGGTGTCATCCATCTGTTGTGGCCAGAGGCTCCATGGTGACCAGACAGTCCCTGGGCGGAGGGTCCATGGAGGCGCTGTGGTCCTCTGCAGACCTGGGCTTCTGGCCCATCCTTGGGAAGCTGGGTAAGGAGGCCATGGATCTGCTGCCACGTGGCCTGGGCTCACGCCTCCCTGTCCCTCTCCTCCTCTGGGAGTCAGTGGCATGCCCACCTGCCATCGACCTCTTGGTGGGTCTCATATTTATGGTCAGACTGTTTCAGTCTGCTCAGCGTCGACTTTATGTAAGACGTGAAGCGCAGCTGGCAGAAGCACTGGCCGCACAGGTTGAGGAGAGATGCCAGCTCATTGACCAGTTGAGCGCTGCTGAAGAGTAGTGCAGGGAGATCCAGTCACCCTTAGAGGATGGCAGGAGTGAGAAACAGACATTGAGTATACCCAGCCTTGCTGACACTTGCAGAAAGGTCACCACGACCTACAGGACGCTGGAGCAGGACATAAAGTACCTGGTTCATGAACTGAACGAAGAGAGATCTAAATGTTCCAGGCAAGGGGAGGAGATGGAGGAAATGCTAAAGATGCTGAGGTCCCTGGAAGAGGTAATGAAAATCTCCACAAGCTACTTTCCAAACCTTCCAGATGCCAGAGCCAATCCTGATGGTCGCCTCCTCAGGAGTAGACTTGGTTCTTAAAGCAGCTGTCCCCACATCTCCATGTGGCCTCTCCAGCTGCCCCTGTGCTCCTGCCTCCACCTCCGCCTGAGGGTCCCTGGGCTGGATTCTTCATCCTCCACATGCTCCTACATACTCATAGAATAGCTTTCACATGTAAAGTACATAAGACCTGGTGTAACACACCAAGAAATGGGGCTTCTCTATAGTGATGGAATGTTTGGATTCTCCATTAACAATGATGATAGAAATGCTGTACTACTTCAGAGATGCATCTTGACTCAAATTGAATCTTCATCAAACTACATTTGTCTAACTTTTTTTGAAGATAATATATAGTAATCTAAGTTAACATTCATTTTTTATTCTCTTCTTAAATATTATATTTTAATTTAAAATCTATGAACTTTGCAATAAAGACTTTTAGTTGTACAAAAAGTCACTGAAATTTGGAGGTGTGTACAGCATGTAGTTTTTGTTTATTTATTTTTAACATTTCAGAGGAGAAAGGAAGAGGGAGAGAGAGATAGAAACATTAATGATGAGAGAAAATCATTGATCGGCTGACTAGGATTCAAACCATGACCTCCTGGTTCTAAGGTCAAAGCTCAACCTCTGAGCCATACTGGCTTGGCTCTACAGCACGTACATTTAACTAACTTATCATATTTATAAAATGGCATAAATAATATAGTATTTTCCAAACTTAAGTGATATAAGGATATTTATTAGGAAAAGACTATGTACCCTAAAAATACATTTTTATTAGAGTCCTTTTGTTTATAAATTTCAATCACTTATAAAACAAATGCATTACATCTCCATACAATAAAGTTTTAATGCACATGAATTTTATGTGCCTATATGGTATTTGCCTCAGGTTGAGATGACTTTTAATCTGGATCCCAGCTCATTTGATGCTTTAAGCATATTGACAAAGAAATGTCAGAGAGCTAAAATGTAGAACTCTCAAGGTTTTTTCTAGTTTCTATATCATACACGGTTCTATACACGGGTAAACTTGGTTCTATACACAGGTAAACTTGGAAAGGTACAAAGTGTCCAGGGCTGGGATCCAAATCAGTTCCTCTGTCAGAAAACCAGTGTTGCCACTTATCTGTAGTTGAGCTTCTGCATTATATTGTGCTTGTCTGGTTTAGGTCATGAAGAGTTTTTTCTTTTCTCCTTTTATCTCTCTCTCTCTTTTTTTTTCCCTGCCTGATCAAATGAAGATTCTTTCACAGAACTTAAATTTATCAGGCCTTGGAACAGATATGTCAAAAGATTACTGAGGCTCTCTGATCTCAATTTAAAGAATTCTGTCTAATATGACAAGGTCATGAAAAAAATAAAATCAGGAGACCTGTTCTGATGTTAATCTAATATGCTTTTTATGTTTTGTGTGTGTTTTTTTCTTTATGGGATTTTGCTTAGGTTTGAACTACCTTATCATTACACAATTTATATTATATAAAGGTCTTCTACTTTTAGTGTAGAATTCAATGATTCTTTTTTAGTAAATTTACTAATTTGTTCAGTCATCACCATAATTCAGGCTCAGGAAATTTCATCACCCCAATAAGATCTCCAATCTACACTTGATATGCTTTTGATCCTTCAAAATTGCTCTTCTCCTGACCACAATATTGATTTTTACTATGTGAAAAATAAATCAATTCACTTTAAAAATTAGAAAAGACTTGTCTGCTACATGTTATAATAGATATCCCATCTTCTTTATACTGAACATCACTCACATAAGTTTTATTTCTTAGATATTTATTTATTTACTTATTTACATCATGGAAATTATTAAGACATATCTTCATTTAGTTTCTCTCAAGGCACAACCTGATTTAAGGACCTAGGCACAGATATGTTCTTTGGATGATGACCCCCTAAAGAAGGAAATAAAATTGGAAATGAGAGAAATTAGCAAGGATGTATTGTGGAGCTAGTCACTTTTGCAGACTCTCTGAGGTTTAATACTGGTTAGACCCTCTGAGTGATTTTTACAATGTGCCTCAGAATTTTTCTCGAGGACCCTCCCCCTCATTTATTGAAGGTTTCTCGCAAGATGGGAATTCATTTACACATTGAGGCTGCCTTTAATTGTTTGGAGTCAGTTTCCATGACTTCAGAGAAAATCCCTGAGAGAGAAAAGTGGGAGAAGATGTTTGAGGTGAAACATGAACAACAGGCAAAGAAATAGTTAATCAAATGTCAAGCATTATCATCTCCAAGCTTCAAGGAGCTTTCCCATTATTCTAGGAGCATTCTTCCAATTAATTGCAAAGTACCTTTGCTAAAATTTTTAATTCTAATGATGTTTGTAGGTCAATAACATTCCTTGTTGTATTTTTTCCTCATCTTGGTTCTATATTCTTAAGATCTGATCCTAATTATATTTTTCCAGTTCCTACTGGGACATTTTTTTGTAATTCTGTTAACAAACAAAATAGTTCCTCTAATATAAAGGACCACAGTACTCAACTTGGGCTATACGGATCACTTACCAAAGCTGTTTTTAGAAGTTATAAAGGGAGATAATAGTGAATTTGAGAACACAGCATGTCATCTTACAAGTCATTCCACTCAATTGAAGTCTTAGCATGAACTCAGAACAAACAAACAAACAAACAAACAAAAACCAGAAACAAACCATAGCCTTATATTATTTTAGAAGAGGAGGGAAGTGCTTTTATCAGGCTGAAGGATTCAAATGTATTTCACCCAAATACTGCAATCTCAGCTCTTAGCATCTCACTCTATTTATGCCTCCATGTCAGTATTAGGGTTCTTGTCATATGAGGTGAGTCTTAGTCTCCCACTCAGAGGGTCTGTTTTCTAGGGCTACTGTTAGTAGGAATTGTATTTATGTGGGTTCTCTTTTAAAAAGTTCTAAAACAATAACTTGTGCCGAAACCGGTTTGGCTCAGTGGTAGAGCGTCGGTCTGCGGACTGAGAGGTCCCGGGTTTGATTCCGGTCAGGGGCATGTACATTGGTTGCAGGCACATCCCCTGTGGGGGGTGTGCAGGAGGCAGTTGGTCGATGTTTCTCTCTCATCGAGGTTTCTAGCTCTCTATCTCTCTCCCTTCCTCTCTGTAAAATATCAATAAAACATATTTAAAAAAAATAAAACAATAACTTGTGTATAAGTGATTGTTTTGGAAAAAGATTCTAAGAAACACAAGTAATGAAGTAGGAAGAATAAGACTATTTTTGATTTGTTTACTCATCTTTGTACCTGTAACACAAGCTACATAGAAATGCCCTATAGAAGTTTACAATGGCACCTCACAATTTCCCTTCTGAAAGTCTAGAACCTATAGCATTTATACATTGACCCCCTGATCCCATTTTTGCTCCTGGGAAATTCAGTGATCATGGTCTTTAATCTTCTAGGTTGTGCAAACCCATGGCTTTGAAGAAAGTCCACATAAAAATAGCAGAGAAAAGAGAGAGGATGAATGAGAGGTAGGGAGAGGGAACTTGGAAAGGAAGTTTGTACAGTGTGCTTCTTTTTTTGAAAATAGATAAGTGGAGGATAAGGGAATATGGTTTGGGTCATCTACTAAAATAAGGATTTGAGGAAAGGTGAAACTGGAAAGATCTCAAGTTTCTCAAATGAGGTCTTTTGTTTTGGAAAAAAAGCAGATGCAGCAGTGACCTACTTGGCTACTGAGACCAACTGAAAACAAGGGCTATCCCATGGGTTGACTCTATAGACAGGACTTAACCAAAGGTTATTTATTTGCTGCTCCGCTCTATCTGGGATAAGTTGTTAGAAGCAGGAAAATTGCTTTGGCAAAGACTACCTGGAATTACCTGAAATTATTCTTAGCTACTCAATGTAACTCCCTATAGAAACAGTTTTTTCCCTCTTGGAAATATAAAAAGGGAGAGAGAGAGAGAGAGAGAGAGAGAGAGAGAGATAGTGGCTACTTAAAAGTTCAGTACTATACTTGAATGAAAGGAAATTGACCTTGAAACAAGGGCTATAACCTGGTAAAAATGTTGATGTACAAGGGGTGAGCTGCACTCTCAGAAGTTATTAGTGATTTTAAGGATACCAGTAGACTGTGATGAGGAATATTTCAAGGTTTTGTGTCTGTTTGTTTTTTACATAAAACAGAAGAAACAACAGTTTGAAATATCCATAAATAAAGCCTATAAATTATAAGACAAAAGTATGAAGTAAATATTGGGACACCTCAGGGCACTGAGGACATACTGTGGGGCCACAAGTGTCATTTCCGCTGGCATTATTTTCCTATATCAATAGAGACATACACATTTTAGAAGGAGGAATTTTAGGAGGAAATAGCCATAGTTGAACAGTTTGGTTGAGATCTTATTCTTAATTTCCTCCCACCTCTAAGACAAAGAGAGTGGTGTACTCTCTTTGAGTTATTAAGTAGGGCTATATTCTCATTCCAGATCAGGAAAGTTTCCATAATAAAATATAAACCTTTTTAAGAAATGTATGCAGAATTCAGTTAACTTAGATCTTCCTGGAAGAAAATGTAGCAAACTTAGTTAGAAGATCAGACCTTTAACCATTAAATAGAATTAACAAACATTACCTCAGAATTTTGGAGAAAGGGCACACTCATAGATAATGGTTTATCATGGCTGCCCATTTCTTTCTTGGGGATGGGTATATTGAGTAAAGAAGTCCAGTTAACTTGATAAAGAAACAGATGCCTGGATTTATCAAGAAGGCAGGGGGAAGAAATTAGGAAGATGATATTTTGGATTATGAACTCTACCCCACTTTCATTCTTTGTCTCTCTGATCTTACCTGCTACTCAGAAAGTGGTAGGCAGCAGCTCTATCTGGTCTTAGCTCTGAGTCCTACTCTGGTAACTCAATTTCCAGCTTGGATTAGGCCTCCCTCTCTACGGGGCCCTCCCTAACCAGCCAAGGAGGATAACATATCAGTAATCTCTCCTTCTCCATTGCTGACCCTCCATCCCACACCAGCCAATCTTCTATAGGTAAGTGATGTTCCACAATTCCCCTTGTCTTGAGTCTTCTGCCCACTCTCTCTCACAGACTTCTCAAAAGTCTTTCATCTCAAAAGTCCTACCATTAGGCCTGAAAACTCCTAAGCCATTCAGCTGTGGGTCCTTCTGGATTGGGATACATTTCTCATTGTGATTCTTTAGTAACAGGGACACCTACCCTAAAGAGCCATCTTTGGATTTGTGGTCTGTTACCCTTCCTCTCACGTGGGCCACACTACACTCCCTCTGCACTCATAGAGGAGATAATGTCCAAACACCTCATTTTTTTTGAAACACTGTTTGGTCACAATATAAACTAGATAATAAGTCTCAATGGCCTGAAAATATCACCTTATAATTTCAATTTGTATATGTAGATAATTTTTCTGACCACAATAAAAAATGGTCAGAGATTACCTACCAGGCCTTTTCACTCTCCAGTCTCAATGCTCTCTCTGTCAATCTTGTTCTACCTGTCAGATCCTTCTCCTTCAGGCAAAAAAAAAAAATCATAACCTTAACACTTCTGTTTGTGAATTTACTTTTGGCACAGCAGACCACTGACTTCCACACCCTTATAAGTCCCCTCCCTCATATGCTGTACATTCCCCCAAACCACACCCTCCTAACCAGCAACCACCTTCTCCTCTGGCTCCTGAGGGCTCAAATCCCGAGAACACACGCTCCAAAACAGCCTTTTCCCACTTAACATCGCTCTGGGACCACTCAAAGACCGCCTTACTCAACAACCACTTCTGTCTTGATGGAGGGAGCAGAAACTGAAGGTATTTTCTGGGTACACATTCCATTTTCCACATATGATCTTACATAGATTGAGAGAAATCTCAGATCTTTCTTTTTCCACAGGCCTGACCACCTTTACTAGGAATTTGACCCAGTTCTATGACCTGACCTGGCATGGCATTTATGCCATCTGTCTTCCTCTCTTGCCGAGCTGACCAGCAGACCCTGAGTAACGGATGAACAGAGGGCTAAGGGACTGTTTTACTTTAGGAACAAATAGCAGTCCTGTTCTCCTGCCTTCTTAGGCTTTTGTCACAACAGCTTGAACTAAAATTAACCTTTAGATACAATCAGCAGGGTACATATCTTTGAGAATGTATACGCTTCTACAAGGTTGGGTCTAAAAGACTAAACAGAGATTCTAGCAAAACACCCAGGGGGATCAGGCTTGTTTGGAAATTCAAGATAGAGACTGCTGCCTTGGCAAAGTCCCCTCAGGTGCCCTTGACCTTTCAAAGAATTTTCCTTATAGACATTCCAACTAAGTCCCATGCTCCCCCACATATCTCCCCTCAGCCCCCAACCTGCTTTTGTTTTGCTGGCTGCAGAAGACAGAAGAAGGCAGCGTACTTTCTGCTTTGGAAAGTCATGGCCTAAAAAAAAAAAAAAAATGCATTCACTGCTCCAGTTCTGACTTGTAGACTATAAGAAAAACAAAGAGAATTACAATGACAGCAATAGTTAGTCCGATCAGGTACCAATTGATTTTTGGAAACCATATGATGGGGTCCATCCACTTCAAAAGTCCCTTTATTGTATTCCAAGCAGTAGTCTGATTTTAATGTTTATTGATAGCAAGTAAGGACTCTTTCATTTGCCTTTCCAACATGTTTATTTCTTCAGCAAGGTTATCATGAAAGACTCCCAATAGATGCTTTTTAACATCAATCCAAAGGTGGGGACTACTGTTCCATTTTACTTTTTTATTTTATTTTTTAAATACATATTTTATTGATATTTTACAGAGAGGAAGGGAGAGAAATAGAGAGCTAGAAATATCAATGAGAGAGAAACATTGACCAGCTGCCTCTTGCACACCCCCTACCAGGGATGTGCCCGCAACCAATGTACATGCTCTTGACCAGAATTGAACCCAGGACCTTTCGGTCCGCAGACCGACGCTCTACCACTGAGCCAAACCGGATTCAGCTACTGTTCCATTTTAAAGGAGTGACACATTTGTGCTTATGCTCCAAATTGCAATTAAGCACTTGCCTGTATGCTATAGTGTCCTATATTTCCCCCAGATATTCAATGGTTGCCTCTATTGCCTATAGTTTAGATAATACTTTTTAAAAAAATATATATGCTGCTGTATAATGAATTCCCTAGTTACATTATAGGTCATATTGTCTACAAACATTACCTTCTGCACAGACTCAGAAAGGGCCGCCACAGCAATGTTGGAAGTAATAAGAATAACAACAGCTGAAATAATGCCTCAATGAGCATTCCCAAACATATTTCAGGTCATAATTGGCTCAATGTTCTTTCTAAGACTTTGATAGCCTTGCCATTTCCTGGTGATATTAACAGGTATCAGGATTTCTGCTTGTTTCTTAGTACCATAATTGTGCTGATGTTCAATAAGGTAATATTCTGGATGCAATTCAGATGAAAAATAAGATCTCTCTCCAGTCTATACTAGAAAACATGAACTATGGCTTATTAGTAGATTTGGACCAATAACAAAGACATAGTGTGAGTGGTGTAAATCAGGCCATTGTCAGTAAGATATTAGTAAAATTATACTATAGTGGCCAGAGGAGTTCTGGAACTTATCATGGTATAATTTCAAAGGGCCGAAAACATGTCCCAATCTCTATAAAGTTTCCTTAACTGGAAATCTTAGTACTTAAGGTGGTGGGAACTCTTCCCTCTCCTAGTCCAAACCCTAGGCATGCCTGCATAACTGGTATAACTAGAATTAGATGCATGGTGTACAAGAATGTCAGTGTGGTTGGCTCGCAAATGACCATGTGGGCTTTAATCTATTACCTGCTGGTCCCTTAGGACCGTCAAATGATCGTGATTTCCTGGACAAACCTCCCAATGGAGTGCCTCAGTGGAGGGGTCCCACCACTTACTTTGCTTACACTGAGGAATGGGAAGCACAGTAACATTAGTCAGATAACTGCAGGCCAGACTACCTGCTGAGAAACATTTAATTTACCAAATTGTTTTAAAAATGCTTCTAATATCTGAAAAACAAAAAGTTTCAGAATTAGTAATACTTTAAACAAAAGACACAAAAATTATATAATTATTTAATAATCATAATAAATTGTTGCTTTAATAATAAAATTGTTGCTTTTTCTGATTTTTCTGCTAGTATTTTTATAAATTCAGATATTTTATAGAGTAATGCAAATGACATGAAATCTTATCCTTTCCGTAGATCATAATATTCCACAATATTATAACTTATAACAATTATTTATTTATGACAGCATGTTAGAATTTATTTAATATGCATGTATAAATAGATTGTTTTTATTGACAGAGCTTACCATATATCTTTTTTTTAATACAAAGTCTCTGCCTTTATTTTTTTAAATATATTTTATAGATATTTTACAGAGAGGAAGGGAGAGAGATGGAGAGCTAGAAACATCGATGAGAGAGAAACATCGACCAGCTGCCTCTTGCACATTTCTGGAAAGATGTGCCCGCAACCAATGTACATGCCCTTGACCAGAATCGAACCCGGGACCTTTAAGTCCGCAGACCGAAGGTCTACCACTGAGCCAAACCGGTTTCGGCGACCATATATCTTAAGTATAAATTTTTTTTTATAAGGAGAAAAAGAAAAATCTTAAAATTTCAACCCTGACAAGGGAGTCAAATATACTTTGTATTTTTATTAAACAGTATTAAGTAATTTAATCATTTAATCAAGTTTCTGATTAACATAATATAATTATTTTAGGCAAATATAGGAAAATTCTTTCTCTCTTTACTTTTAGAAATAGGCTATGTTTCCCCTGGAAAATATACTTACATTCTTAAGAAGCGTAATAGAGATAATATGACCTTGCCAGCTCTCAGGAGTCTGGAGAAAGGGTGGGGGTGCATGTGGGGAGATGGCATGTCCTGGGGTTTGTTCCCAGGACTGCAGTAACATCTGGGTCCCTAATGACTTTAGTGTAAAAGTACCATTTTTTTTATAAGGAGACCCTCCCCCCAACTTCGCTGCTGTCACTTCTGCAGCCTATTTAAGGGTATTTCTGTAGCTCCAAGCCTTAAGGATAAATATTTGGAGAACTTAAATAATTATTTCCCATATTTTTTCTTTTGTTTAAGTAGACTAATTAAATGAAATGTTGTGTATAAGAAGAGACCTTAAAAACAGAAACAAACAAACAAACAAACAAAAAAACACCTTAAAGTAAATGAATGAGTACTCATAAAAGGTGGACTGGGACATTAGCCTTAGAATTTTATTTCACACTAGTGGCCTGATGTACGAAATTCATGCAAGGGCCTTGGCCCCAGCTCCCACCGGCCACAGCAGCCAGCCAGGGGCCTCTGCCACCTCTGCCTCTGTGGCTTTGTCAGGAAGGAAGGACATCTGGAAGGATGTCTGGTCTAATTAGCATATTACATTTTTATTATTATAAATTAATTCAGTATAGCAAATAGGTTTTGAGTGGCATAAAGCCCAACTAGTAGACAGACAATTCCCTATATTTATAAAATGATGAAGTGCAAACTAAGTCCCCCAAAGATAAGAAAATAAGGACATTAATTAGTAACCAAGTTACATTAGAGACAGACAAGAACTTCTACTAGCTAAGAGTTTCTAGTGGCTGATGCCTTGAGAGGGAGAGCCAGAAGGTCCCCAATAATAAGAGTTCTTTGCAGTTCCTGGAATTTCCTGCAATTCCTGCTACAAGTAGCCGGGAAATGACATATGTACTGTTTAAACAAATTAAACTAAACAACAAAGACACAAATCAACAATTAACAGAGACACTTTACTTATAATATTTATAGGTATGTACAACCTACAGACTTGACTTAATAAGCCAGAGTCTTTTCATTGGATTTTCAGAAAATGTCTTATAGTGCCCGGGATTTACAGCTAGAATGCGGCTCAGAGGGCTCGTGGGTGGGGTAGCAAGTGAATACCTACAAACAGCCTATTGCTCACAGTTCTCATTATATTCTGCTCTCCATAATAGATATTGACTGCCATCCAGAGTTGGCTTGGCTAAATCTGCCAGTCCCAGGTGCCATGTGATAATTTTCAGACAAGGAATTAGGCAGTGGTTCTCAAACTTTCTAATGTCACAACTATTTAATACAGTTCCTCATGTTGTGGTGACCCCGACCATAAAATTATTTTAATTGCTATTTCATAACTGTAATTTTGTTACTGTTATGAATTGTAATGAAAGTATCTGTGTTTTCTGATGATAATGCCATATATAGTATAAAATGCTAAAATATCAGTGCTCAATAAAAATTGCCACTCCTGAATTTTATATTTATCTGAATTATTAAAATGCTGCTTTTTCCTTCATTAAGGAGCACATTGAAAACTACTAGGCATTCTTGAATGGTTTGTTGAACTGACAACTCATATTAAGAGAGCATTTTTATAATTTGTCTTCAGTGGAAGTTATTTGTATTACCTTTAGGGCAGTTCAATAAAAAAAAAATGTGTTAAAAAAAAAAGAGGTTACATTTTCCAAGGAGATTTTAAAATTATTTGTGGATTTTTTCTCCTCCCATAGTTTTTATTATCTGAAGTATTTATTATTACATGATAATTATTTATATTCTTAGTTTTAGAGCTATATCATAATATCATCATTTTAATAAACATTAATATGCTTAATGTTTACTTGGCTATTATAGCAGACTTATTCAAGCCATTTAAATGATGTCCTAAAATAAATAATGCTATGCCTATGATAGTGTCATACTGTGTTATTTTTTCTGTTTTAAATGAGTCAAATACTTTGTTAATGATAAGGAGGCAACATTTCTAAGATTTTGCACCTTATAAAGAATCAAAATGCTCTTAATTTTCTTTATGTTCCCTTGCAATTTTATAAAATCATCTGTGTAAGTGCATTAAAATAATAATTTTGTAACTCTAGTTAAATACAGAACATTAGGAAAGCCTGATAGAAAATATCTCATAAGATTTCAGGAAATATGATAAAAAATAAATTTGAAATTAAATATTCTTCAAATGTAAATCCAAATATGAAATTGATGTTTAATTATAATGAATAATTCGTAGAGCATCCCCAATTGCCATATTCATAGTACTAAATAAAGCTTCTCATTCTGTACTTGTCATCCATTCCCTCCCTAGCTCACAGCCTAGAATACAGGCATTTTGAAAAGAATGTGTCATTTAAATATTAAATGTGGTTTAGATTTTTGGTGTTGGAATGGTATAATCTGCTTTAAAGAAATCATTTAAATTTAGTTATGATGATTTTGCAAGGACAATTTTTACTTGAAAAGTACTATACCAAAATATCCATTGTTCTCTTTATTAATGAGCTCCATTATTATAAGAACTAAACAGTATGCTGTCATGTATTCCCCCTTTTCATGGCATATTTTAAAAGAGAAATAAAAATCACAGATAAAAATCATGTCCCTTATGTTTTTGAAGGAACTAATAACACCCTTTGGAGTTGCTAATTGGCAAAAATCTGCAACCACGGGCTTTAGAGGTACGGTTACCATGACAGATTTCCTTTGAAGTTGGCGCATGTGAATATCTGACTTAATTTTCTTTCTTAGTCTAAGACTAGATGAAAAACATTGTCATTCCACAGAAAAGTAATTTTTCAAAGTCCAATAAATAATTGCCATCACAGTAGATTTTGCTCTTTGTATGTTGGGTAAGTGTTCTTGTCACAAATAGGCTTTCCTAATGTTTTGTATTTATTTTCAGTCTCTATTCTTCTTACACTAACTGTGGTCCATAAAAAAGATAGAAATATTTTTTTTAGAAAAGGGGAAATTTGTAAAGTCATTCTCTACCTTGTAGAAGTTCTAGCAATAAGGCAATTCAAATTTTTGTAAAGTAGAAATTATAAATATCTAATTAAAAATAGTGTTTAATTGTTAAGTCGTATAAATGAAAACTATTTGCCAAAGTTTGTGATCATGTAATAAGATTTATTTAAACATATTGATCTCTTGCTTTCTGAAATTATCAAAAAGCAAACAATATGGATTATGAATACATATTAAGAATTTTAAACTTATAAAGAAGATAATATATATTTAATTTAACAATAAAATTAAAGTTGGATTTCTTTCTTTTAATTTGTGCTTATAGAGTATATTATTTAAAATATGTAAAAAATGATGTTCAAATCATGTTGATTCATGAGAAAGCAGATATAAAGAGAGGTTTGGCAAAAAGAGAATTTAAGAAAATAGTAAGTACAGAAACATTTAAGGGAGAATAAAAGGCTGTAATATGGTAAGTTTCATGCAATCATACAGTAAGGCAAGTGCATTGAGATACACTTCTGAGTGTTCTATCTTCTCCTTTTTAATTATTTGCTCAGTAGCACATTTTTTGTTATTTTTTAATAGTAGCAGCCAAAATAAAATTTTACACAAAGCCTGGCTAAATGAGCCAGATTAAAATAATACCAAATCTGTAAAAGGGCTTATTAAAAGGCCACATTTGCTTTAATATATTTATTTGCTTTAAAAATGTATATGCATCTGATTTTAAGATGCTTTGTATCACTAGGTATGAATGTAGATTTCTTAATATTTATCAATTGTCTGGGATGTCTGAATCACCTATATTAATGAAACAGGCATTATTTAATTACTTTTATAGCATTTTTTTCTTGATTTCAGTTTTGTCAAAATAACTCACATAAAGAAGTAGAATCTAATACCCATTATTATGGTTAACTTATTACTTTATTTAATTTATTGATTATTTTAGAGAGAGGAAGGGAGAGAGAAAGAAAAAGAAAGAGAGACCAACTTGTTTCACTTATCTGTGCATTAATGCATCAATTGGTTGCTTCCTGCATGTGCCCTTAGCTGGGATAGAACCTGTAACCTGGGCAAATAGGATCATGCTCTAACTAACTGAGCTACCGGGCCTGGGCTTACTTACTTTTATTTTTTGATAGTTTTTGTTTTGAAGTAATTACAGAACCAAAAGAAGTTTCATAAATAGTGCAAAGGTGCCTTCCACCCATCACAGAGCTTCCTAGAACAGCACTTATTTCCCCCTTTACCTTCTTCTACCTCCCCCCCCCCCCCACCCCTTCCCTCTGGTAATCACCATACTGTTGAATGTGTCTATGTGTTTTTTACTTTTTTTTTTTTTTGCCTAATCCCTTCACCTTTTACACCTAGTCCTACAACCTCCCTTCCCTTCTCACAACTGTCAGTCTGTCTCTGTATCAGTGTTTCTTTTTTATTTTCCTTTTTTCATTTTGTTCATTAGATTCTACATATAAGTAAGATCATTTAGTATTTGTCTTTCTCTGACTGGTTTATTTCATAATGCTCTCCAGGTCCATCTATGCTGTCACAAAAGGTAAGCCTTCCTTTTATCATGGCGGAGTAGTATCATGTAAATGTATCACAGCTTTTATATCTATTCATCTACTGATAGGTTCTTGGGCTGCTTTCAACTTTGGGCTGTTGTAAAAAAAAACAACTGCAGGGGACATAGCAGTGCATATATTCTTTCAAATTAGAGTTTCAGATTACTTTGAATATATTCACAGAAGTAAAATCATTATGTCATAAGGCAATTCCATTTTTAATATTTTGAGGGAACTCCATACTGCTTTTCATAGTGGCTGCTCCAATCTGCATTCCCTCCAATATTGCAAAAGTGTTTCCTTTTCTCCACATTATTATCATCACTTATTGTTTTTTGACTTATCAGTGAAAGCCATTCTGAGATGTGAGGACATATTAGAGTTAACTTTTAAAAAGGCAAAGATAAATGATTTCCTCTTAACTTTTCTTAATTTTTCATATACATATATGTGTACATATCTACATGAATAAAAGATAAATATGCAAATTGACCATACCTCCATGATGCTCACCAGCCAATCAGGAGTGAGTATGCAAATTAACCCAACAAACATGGCTCAAACCTAACAGGTTTGACTCAGTGAATAATGCCTTGCCCTGCTGACTGCAAGGTCTGGGTTTGATTCTGATTGAAGGCATGTATCTAGGTTGCAGGCTCCTCCCTGGCCGAGGCCCAGGTCAGAGGCAACCAATCAAAGTGTCCCTCTCACACTGATGTTTCTCTCTGTCTTTCCCTCTCTCTTCAACACTCTGTAAAAATCAATGGAAACATATCTTCAGGTGAGGATTAAAAAAAAGAAAGAGAGAAATGTCATATCTTATGAAAGACACATCTTGAAAATGCCTAAAGAAAGTTGTCATTTTTTCATGGTTGAAGGGACTGGAGTCCCTATTGATGAAAATACCTTGGTGGCTGTGGTGGCTGGTGGCTGTGGTGGCTGTGGTGGCTGCACAGCAGGGTGATGGGGCTGGCACCTCCCCCTGATCAGCCCTGTCACCTCCCGCAGAGGGAGCCCAGACTGCATCTTAGGCCCACTCCCCAACAGGAGCGGGCCTAAAGTATCAGTAGGACATTCCCTGAGGGCTCCCAGTCTGTGAGAGGGGACAGGCTGGACTGAGGAATCACCCCCAGTGCACAAATTTCATGCCTTATATAACAAATTGACCCTAATGGCAAAATGATCAGAATGACCACTCAACCAGTCACTATGAAGTTCACTGACCACCTCTTGGTCCCTCCCCATAGCTGGCAGGATCCACTCGCCTGAGGGTAAACAGGAAACTGAGGATGGGTGGCAGCAGGGGGGTGGGGTCGGCCTCTGACAGCCAGTGAAGATGGTCCTGATTGCAGGCCAGGCCTAGCGACCATACCTACATATAAATTTCATGCACTGGACCTCTAGTGTGTATATATGTACTTATATATGTTTTAATTTGTTTCAGAGAGAGGAAGGGAGATAGAGAGAGAGAGAAATATCCATTGGCTGCCTCCTGCATACCCTCTACTGAGGATGGAGCCTGAAAATGGGGTACATGCCCTGAGTGGAAATTGAACTGTGACCTTCTGTTTCATGTAACAATGCTCTGCCAACTGAGCAACACTGATTGTGATCATACATTTTTTATGTTCAGACTCAATTATATTGTTTCCAAAAATGACATTCATTAATTTACATGTCGTTTTTAGAAAAAAAAATATTTTAAATGATTGAATAATAGAGTCTTATTCTTTTTACATCAGACTTTATAATCAGCAAAATTCTTATATAAATTTATTGAAGGTATATTATAAATTAGTGGGGAAAAATAATTACAAAAAGGGATGAAGGGTTAGTTAAGTGCTTTCCTGAGTAGATCCTTAAAATAATAAGAAATAGTAATATAAAGTATCACTCTAAAGGCTTTGGGAAATCAACAAATTGTCCTGAATAAAAGTAGCAATGATGACCAGGTTGAATACCTTCAAAGAACATGGACTGTTGTGCCTTCCTAGTATGTTCTTAAATATATATATAATTACAGTTTCTTAATAAACAGTAGGTTGGGCAATAACTTAGAGTTTATTTTTAAAGAAATAAACTCTAACTATTTTAGTGTATTTAAAAGTCATATTTCTATTATGAAAAATTAATTTCTCCTTCATTGACTTTCATAATGTTTAAGAAAATAGGTGTGATTAAATCTGTGTGCTGATAATTTCTGAAAATAATAAACTGGGCATCTGTTTGTTGCAAACTCTTTGTAGCTTAGCTTTCTCATTTATAATCTGAAGGGATACACTGTATTTTTAACACTGGTTTGTTGTGAGGATTAAATGAGTTAATAAGTCTGAAAAGTTTAATGTAATGGTGGCATATAATTGGCATTCAGTGAATGTATTTGTCCGTCACATATCCAATATGAATAATGCATAGTACATAGAAATGTGCACTGAAAAATCCTACTGTTCTTAATTTATTGGTATTCAAAGTAGTTAAGCAAGATACCCAAAGAAAACATCCAAGAAACAGTAAAGGCTGAGAATTCAGGTTTCTCATTTGCATTCATTATTACCACAGTAAAGATGAAAAGGATTGCATGTCTGGCAATCAATACAGACTGCAATGTAATTCCTGGAGCTCGAGTGCATGCAATTTACTCTTATTTTTCCTATAACAGTTCTTGAGAGTATACATTTAACACAGTTCTTATAAAGAAAATTTGTTTCATAATAAAATTCCTAACCTAATGAAACTGAATTTTAAAATAAATTAATACATAAGTATTTTCATTAAAACTGCACTTCTAAATCCATTGAAAGATAAAATCATCAAAATTCTGGAACTGTTCAAATAAAACATAATTACTCCTTATTTTGCTAAAATATTGTCCAGCAAATGAATTAATTGATAGTTCCTTGACTTTGCCAATCATTCTGAAATCTGGCTTTCAAAACCTTAAATATATAAAATTATTTTTTGTGTAGTTATCAATGTCAAAATTGCATTTCATAAAAGTTGATTTAAAATTAAAATAATTTTCATGGTTATCTTTTTATTATTTTATAATTTCAAAGTTCATTGGAATAGTAGATAATAACTGTATCCATATGGTTTCCCCAAACAGAGTATACATCTTAAGTTATAACTATCTTTTTGGTCTATGCATCATTTAGGCTTGTCTTTTTTAAAAATACAAGTCTAGCATTCTTCTTAAGCCCCAAATATAATATGAACATTTAAAAACTAAATCAGAGAAGATAAAATACTTGAATGTATCACTTGACTTTCCTTAGAAAATGTAATGTGGATATATATGACAATATATTGAAATGTCAGTTTTCAGTAAAGTCAATGATTTTGCTTAAGCCTCCAATATGTCTTAAAAGTAGTGTTAGAGTTACATTGTGACTTTTTAAAAATTGATTTCAGAGAAAGGAAGGGAGAGAGAAATAGAAGCACCAATGATGAGATAGAATCATTGATTGGCTGCCTCTTGCATGCCTCCTACTGGGGATTGAGTTCGAAACTCAGGAATGTGCCTGACCTGGAATTGAAACCTGACCTCTGGGTTAATGGGCCAGTGCTCAGTCACTGAGCCACACCCGCCAGACATGACATTCTTTTGAGTTAATACTATTGTAATAGCCATAACCTCATGTCTTTTTCTCCCCATATGAACAACTATAAATCTACTTTTGCCTGCCCCTGGAATATTGTACATTAAGTGAAGTACTTGATTATATTAAAAATGTTGACTTTTTGGTACTTTATGTACATATAATTCTATTTTTTAGTGATTATCTATATAATGTGTTCTAATAATAGCATGTGACCTTTAATGACACATTCTGGGCTGACGGACAAGTCCTGCTTTAGTTCTTCATGGCTCTGCCTCTTGATCAATTTTTCTGGGCATGGATACCCATGTGCCAGTTTCTCAGGTAACTTACTCAGTGATGAACTGCTGTCCTTCTCTTCATATACACATCAGCTCACAGGAGCCCAAACGTATGTGCTTCTTAAAAAACATTGGTTTGAATAATAATATAGGTTTTATTTCTAAAGAAATATTCTCTTAAATTACTATTGTAGTGAATTTCAAAGCCATATGTCTATAACAATAGCACTGAGAGCTCAGTTCCTTGTTTAAATTTATCTTATAATATTGAGAACATAAGGTGATTTTCTTTTCCTGTTTCCTGAAAATAAACTTTTTCTCTTACTTGAGTCTAGGCATGTTTTCTTTTTCTTTTTTTTTAAATATATTTTATTGATATTTTACAGAGAGGAAGGGAGAGAGATAGAGAGCTAGAAATGTCGATGCCAGAGAAACATCAACCAGCTGCCTCTTGCACACCCCCTACTGGGGATGTGCCCGCAAGCAATGTACGTGCCCTTGACCGGAATCGAACCTGGGACCTTTCAGTCCGCAGATCAACGCTCTACCACTGAGCCAAACCGGTTTCGGCTAGGCATGTTTTCAATACATTATACTCAGAAGCTTTACTCCTCTCTCTTTCTCAGTACTAAGAACTTACTTTATAAATTATGCTACAAATTCTTGTTGTTTTTTCCCCCTTAGAATAAGTCCTATATAATAAAGAGGTAATATGAGAATTGGCTCTCATGCCCTACAAACAGGCCAGCAGGGGGGGGTAGTGAGGGACAACCAAACTGACTAAACAGCAGGCTGCATGGGTGATCAGGCTAGCAGGAGGGGGGGGGGCAGTTTGGGGGACTAGGCAGGTAGGGAGGGCAATTGGGGGCAGCTAGGCTGGCAGGGAGGGTCAGTAAGGGGTAACCAGGCTGGCCTAAACTGGCAGTCGGACATCTCCCATGGGGTCCTGGATTGTAGAGATTGCAAGCTGGGCTGATGACACCTCCCCACCCCCATGCATGAATTTTATGCACCAGGCCTCTAGTAATTTTTATAATAGACTAGAGGCTTAGTACACAACCTTCATGTACTTGGGGCAGTCCCTCAGCCCAGCTGTGCCTCTCACAGTCTGGGAGCCCTTGGGGGATGTCTGACAGCCGTCTTAGGCCCACTTCCCACAGGCAGTGGGCCCAAGCTGGCAGTCAGACACCTTTAGTGTTTTCTCAGAGGCAGGAGAGGCTCCCGCCACCACAGCTGTGCTCGCCTGCCTTGAGCCCAGTTTCTGGCTCAGTGATGCTTCCCCTGTGGGAGCACACTGACCACCAGGGGGCAGCTCCTGCATTGAGCATCTGCCCTCTGATGGTCAGTGCTTGTCATAGTCACTGGTTGTTCTGCTGTTTGGTCAATTTCTATATTAGCCTTTTATTATATAGGATAAGTTCTTGGTTCCATATCAATTAATTTCTTTAGGGGTAAATTCCACGGAATATGTCCAGCAATGTCTAAAACTTAAAATATGCAATTTGAATTCTCTTTCAGAAGGGCCCTCAGTTTCCATACAGGTATACTAATGGTTGGGCCCATGACACAAATTTACAATGTCTGTCCATGCTTATTCATTCATTCATTTATTTATTTATTTATTTATTTATTTATTTATTTATTTATTTTAATGTATCATTATTGTTGAAAGTATTACAGGTACCGTATTTGCCGGCATATAAGACGACTTTTTGGCCCTGAAAAATATGCCTCCAAGTGGGGGGTAGTCTTATACGGCTAGTATATAACAAACTCTGTATTTTTAGTGGAAATTTTAGGGGGTCGTCTTATACGCCCAGTCGTCTTATACGCCAGCAAATACGTATTTTTCAGGGCCAAAAAATCGTCTTATACGCCTGCAAATACGGTATCTCTTTTTTTAAATATCATTGGTCCCCGTATTCCCCCACCACCACCCAGGCCTTCATCACACTATTGTCTAGGCTTATTTAAATTTCACTTTAAATTGGGACTGAGTTAATAAAAGACTTAATGATAAATGTTTTAATGATACATCAAAACCAACTTTCTACCACTTAGTACTGTGCTTATATAAAATAGAACACTATTTTTCACCTTTATCATTTATTTGTTGAAGAAATCTATATATTTAAAACTTATTAACTTTGTCAATGTGAGTGAATCTATGACAAATGATGGGCCAAACACCTTCACCTTTCTAGATGGCTGCACTATAACTCTAAGCTGCTAATAGCAATGGATCAAATTGAATTTAGTGTTCAAGAAACACAGCCACAAAACCACATCAAGCACTATTGATTTTCCTTAAGTGCTGAAGCTTTTAAAGGGATCTTACAAAGAAGTGCCTTGTATAGACTTTGCAACATCTATTTTGCTGAATTTTGAAAGTTGGATATAGTTTGGGGAAACTAAATAAATGGAGAGACCTTTGGGGTTAATAAAAGTGAAGTCAAGTTCCCAAACAATTGTTTGGTGGGAAATTGGAAAGATATCACAACTATTCAGCTTTACTGTCGGGGAATGGTAGAAACCAGAGGTGCTATTAGATCTGTCATCAAGGATAACAGAAAAAGGCTAAGATAGCATATGGATTGTCATGCTTCACTACTCTCCAAACACAAGGGACATGCCTGGCTCACAAATCATGCTCATGTGCTCCAGAGCAGCCTTAGACATGTGCATGACAAAACATCATATACAAGGATCTGCGTTTACAAATACTGTCACCGTGCTAAATGATCTGTTTCAATTTGCCATTATATAATCTTGATTACTGCGAGTTTATGCATATCATCAAATGCATTGCAAGGACTATCTGTTTTCAAGGCAAATTACTAAATCTTCTAAATATAAATTCAAGATGCTTAAACTGTTACCTGATGATGCCTTAAATTAAACTATTTATTTTCTATTTCAAGAATTCAGTCTAGGGAAAATATTCAAAATAATCAAAGTAAGGTTTGTTGCTTCTTAGATTTGACTTATGCTTATGGTACCAAGATATAAAATGATAAATGCCGCTAACATTAAATCAGATAAACAAAGAATGAAAGCAAACTACTTTTTCTTGGGTGAGGAGGGATATAATGTTTATCATTGTAGCTGAACTTCTGTCTATTTAATTTCCATGTATGGATGATAGTTGAAGACTTAACTTTTTATAGATATACTGTTTGTATTGCAATATATTTTATATTTAAAAATTCAGGATTTATGGCTGTTTTCTCCATAAAGTAATTTTAAAATTTGTCTCCTTGATTATATTCACTAAACATAAGAATTAGTTTTATATTTATATAAAGAAATATTTTTTTGTTATAGTAGGAAGGCAGTTTTGATTAGAAAAATAGCATTCCATATAAAATAAAATATTTGAAGATAAATCCATTATTTAGAGGGTTATCCACACAGTTTCTTATACAGGAAACATAGATGCTCGTATCAATTTTAAATGTCCATTAATGATAAATGTTGTGTATAAGTAGAATAGAAATTTAAGAACAAATAAAACCATCAATCAAAGGGCTCAAATACATTTCACTAATATTTTCTCATATAAGATAGTTATAGTCCGTGTAATCATTAATCTGAACTGCTGCAATAGGTTAGAAAACTTAGAATCTATTTCCAGTGAAAACATTGTAATGTTAAAGGATGGAATATAAGAATTTTGTCCATTTATTTAAGACATAACAGCTTACAGAAGAAGACAAAATTACTGAGAAAAACAACCTGAGTGTTGCTCAAACAAATTATTTTCTACAAGAGTGTAGCAGATATCTACAGTTGATTTGTATTGTGTAGTAGTAAAAAAAACAATTGTCATTTTACAGGAAACATTTTATTAATATTTAAATTGATTTCTTTTTTCAACTATCTACATAGTTGTAAAATAGTATTGCTTTGTTTTATGCCCCATGTCTAAAACCATAGAAGTGAATAAGTAATAAAGGTGACCATCTTATTATTAATTTTACTTTAATATGGGTTCATTCAATGTCCTAAAAGAAGTGAAGGGTTATATTGTTAAAGTGTTATTAGAATTGTTTTTGAAAAGACTGGCATTTGGCAGCCAGAGATAACTGAACTTATATGTATGTGTGAAGTCACAAGATAACATAGTAAAGCTGAAACAGTAACTTCATCATCTTTTAAGTAAGACTTTAAAAAACAGAAAAATCACTTACTTAATATTGAATCAGAAAAAAATGCACTAAGATATTTCAAACAAAATTTAGAGCTATTACACAAAGTAAAAATGAGATTCAGCATTTTTAGTGAAAATGTGATGTTTATCCAACCAGAAATACACACTGTTATAAAGCAATATGTACCGGTTAGAGCATTCTGTAAGCTTCATTTTGGAAAAATAATGAAAATAAAATGAGAATTCAGCTTTTTAAATTATTAGTAGAGTAAATATCTCAATTATTACGGAAATGTTCTTGTTTTTAAATAGTTATTGACGAATGAAAAAACCTCTGAATGATAAGATGATCTAGGAGAAAAGTCACTTTCTCCAGTAAACAAAAATTGCAGCTCTCTCAAAAATAGAGTTAATTTTATATCAAAGTGGGACAATTGACAGCAGGAAGAGAAAGGAACTATTTACTGAGTAGTCCTCTTGATAAAGTGCACTTCTCTATGAAATATCAGAGAGCTAAAGGAAAAAAAAGTTGATATTTCCATTGCATTTAAAATATCTTGTGTGTTGCAAATTACTGCATAGTTATTATGGTGAAGATCATTTACTGTCGTAGATAGGAAACTTGATTTCACAGTACAGAGTTTAGAATTAAAGCCTCAGTGAAAAACAAACAAATTTTATCTTTTCTTAATTTAATACCATCATTTGTCAAGTCAATTCATGATTTAATATACAGCTGCAGGGCTTAGTAACACTCCATTTCAGCTTTCCACAGATGATTCATCGTCTTAAAGCTCAAATGTCCTCCACTTATGGAAGTTTTGAGGGGTTTATTTAGGCGACTATGTCTTATATATCATAGGAAGAGAACAGTATACTTTTCCTCTGATGGTGCTTGGCACTAAATAGGAGTTTCACAATAATTTAGACTATAGGCACACATTTGTTTTCTGTGCACATAGGCTTTTTAGCTTCTTGGTCTATCTTCTAACTGATCATACCGTGACTCTAGCTCAGCCGTGGGCAAACTACGGCCCACGGTCCCAATCCGGCCGTTGGGCTGTTTTATCCGCCCTGTGGAGCTGAAAGAGCGGAGGGTTCTCTTGTTCTCCCCTCCACTCCTTCACCAGCAGCCCAAGATGAAAGTGCCAGCATGGTCAGGTTGCTTTTGTTCTGGCCCTCTGGTCCAGTTTAAGAACCCACGTGGCCCTCGAGTCAAAAAGTTTGCCCACCCCTGCTCTAGCTACTTCCATCTGCTATGTGTTTTCAAACACAGCTCAGTAATGTCACCCTGGCAAGCACTCCAGCTCTGCTTCTCAACTAAACTGTGACCAGGGCAAATGGAAAGTGTTAGGTTTCCTAGATCTTCACAAAGGAGGCCTGGTAAGGTTTGTGGATGGTCAGCAACACCTCTCAATATATCCCATAGAAGGGTCTCTTTTACTTTCTCAGTATCAACTGAGAGGACCATATGGGTCTATAATTTTTAAATGTCCTTAATGGCTAGAGATTCAATGTTCACCCTCAAATCAATTTCATTATAAATAAACCTATTTTGTTGTTCTTATGTATTTAAAATTTCTATAAATTATCTTTATTTTTGTCAAAGTTAATGCTCTTTATGATCTTTTATTAGTTCACATATACTTTCAAAACTTTAGTAAAGTGTTTTATAATATGTCAACTAAGAATCTGGATCATTGTCTATATGATCTATTAATATATGAAAACAATGGGCAATAATATACAATGGGGTAAAGACAGTCTATTAAATAAATGGTGCTAGGAAAATTGGACAGAAACATGCAAAAAAAAAATGATACCAGACAACCTTTTTAAACCATATACAAAAATAAACTAAAAATGCAGTAAAGACTCGCCAAAACCGGTTTGGCTCAGTGGTAGAGCGTCGGTCTGCAGACTGAAAGGTCCCGGATTCGATTCCGGTCAATGGCATGTACATTGGTTGCATGTACATTGGTAGGGGGTGTGCAAGAGGCAGCTGGTCGATGTTTCTCTCTCATCGACGTTTCTAACTCTCTATCTCTCTCCCTTCCTCTCTGTAAAAAATCAACAAAATATATATTTAAAAAAATGCAGTAAAGACTCAAAACCATAAAACACTTAGGAGAAAACAAGGAAGTAAACTCTTTGACATATCTCTTAGCAATACTTTTTCTGATATATTACCTTAGACAAGGTAAACATAGAAAAAATAAATGTGACTACGTCAAAGTAACATGTTTTTGCTCAGCAAAACAAAACTTCAACAATAACAACAAAAAAGGCAACCTACTGAATGGGAGAAGACATTTGCCAATGGTACATTTGATTGGAGCTAATATCCAAAATTGTCAAAGAACTCAGATAACTCAACACCAAATTAAATTAAAAAGTGGGAAGAGAAATTTTTCTAAAAAGGACTATACAGATAGCCAAAAGACATATGAAAAGATGTTCAAAATAACTAACCAGAGAAATGCAAATTAAAACTATAATGTGTTATCATCCCACAACTATCAGAAAGGTTAACATCAATAAATAAAAAAATCAAGAAGTTTTGGTGAGGATGTAAAGAAAAGGGAACCCTTGTGCACTGTTGGTGGGGATGCACACTGGTGCAGCCAATATAGAAAACAGTACGGAGATGCCTCAAAAATTAAAAATTAAACTCCCTTCTGACCCAGGAATTGCACTTCTGGGAATATATTCCCCAAAATACAAAGCACCGAGGATATATGCATCACCTGCATTTATTGCAATGTTATTTACAATAGCCAAGATATGGAAACAACCCTATTGCCCATCAATAGATGAGTGGTGGTGCATATATACAATGGGATATTACTCAGTCAGTAAAATGTTGCAATATGGATAGACCTGGAGCATATTATGCTAAGTGAAATAAGTCAATCAAAGAAAGAGAAATACCCCCATGTGATTTCACTAAAGAACAAATAAACTGAACGAACAAAATAGAAACAGAGACATAAATACAGAGAACAGACTGACAGCTGTCAGAGGGGAGAATATTGAAGGCTGGGTACAAAATAATTCATGGGATATAAAGGACAGCATAGGGAGTATAGTCAATCTATATAATAAAAGCCCAGTAACCATTATGGCACAATGACCAGAATGACCTGTTGCTATGACACACACTGACCACCAGGGGCAGACACACAATGCAGGAGCTGCCCCCTAGTGGTCAGTGAGCTCCCACAGCAGGAGCACGGCTCAATCAGAAGCCAGGCTCACAGCTGGTGAGAGCAGTGGCAGTGTCAGGAGTCTCTCCCACCTCCACAGCAGCGCTAAGGAGGAGCAAGCCAAGCAATAAGGAGCCTGCCACAAAGGAGCAGTGAGTCAAGCTGTGAGGAGTTAGCAGGCAGGTGGTAAGGAACAAAGGATGCCAAATTGTGAGAGGGATGTCTGACTGCTGGCTTAGGCCTAATTCCAACCCCCTCCCCACCCCATCCCCACCTCCAGACTGCAAGAGGGTGCAGGCTGGGCTGAAGGATACCCATCTGGTGCATGAATTTTGTGCACCAGGTCTCTACTATTGTAACAACTCTGTATGGTGCCAGATGGGTACTGAAATATTGGGTGAGGGGTCACTTTGTAAAGCATATGATTACTAAGGACTATGCTATACACCTGAAACTGAAATAAAATAATTTTGAATGAAAACTATAATTGAAAAATTATTTTTTTAAAAAGTGGATCTTTTACTTTTCGTTATTCATTAAAGGGGTGTTCAAGGAAACTTGAGGAGAATAAAATGCATTTTTTTTACTTTTGCATATTATTTATCTGTTAAATATCAATATTCCTCATAAAAAAAACCTAATCTTATTCACTGTCTGCAGGCTTTGTAAGTCTTAAATCTTAAACTGTTTTATAAATAGGGTTGTCACACACATGCAATAGTTGGGATATATTGTTTTTGTGAAATTCAAATTTAACTGGGCATCCTATATATGTTTGTTTTCTTTTACTTGCTAAAACGAATGTCCTTTACAATGGGGGAAAAGGAGACTTATGTAATACTTTAAACAATAAGAATCTATATCTATATATAAAAGTCTAAGTGACTGAGTGAGTGAACAACTAAACAACCAGTCAACTGGTTGCTATGATATGCACTGACCACCAGGAGGCAGATGCTCAGTGTAGGAGCTGCCCCCTGGTAGTCAGTGAGCTTCCACAGTGGGAGTCCCGCTCAGCTGACTGCCCATCCCAATGGCCCAGCAGGCCGGTGGCAGCTACTCACTCCTTCAGTAGTCCTACAGGTCCAATCTCAGAGAACAGGCCAGGCACCAATGGACCGGTGCTGGCAGGACAACCCCAACAGCACCACCAGCCTTCTGTAAGTCAGCCTCAGGCACTGCAACCGCTTCCCCCTCTCTAGATGTTCCACAAAGAAGAAACAATACAAAAGCGACCACCAGGTGGTTTCCGACAGCTGGATGGATCAGGATCCTGGGCTGGCAGGAGGGCCAATCATGTCCCAAACTCTATTTCCCTCAGGACAGGTGCAAGACGCAGGGGAACAGCTGGCGAGTGCAGCTGTGGTGGTGTGAGTTCCTTCCAATCAGGACTGACTGGGCATGAGACCTCAGGAGCAGCAGGGCCAGAATGAGCGGGATCGGCAGGCAGGAGTGGCAGGTGGCATTGGACTGCCAATTTCAACCCAATCCCCAGAGGCCATACCGAGGGACCTTACCTGTGGGCGAATTCATGCACTGAGCCTCTAGTTAAAATAATAATAATAATAATAATAATAATAAAACACGAATGCCCTTTATATTAGTTTCCTAGAGCTACTGTCTTAGCCCATTCAGGCTTATTTAAAAAATGCCATAGCTTGAGTAGCTTATAAACAACAGAATTTCCTCAGAGTTCTGAAGCCTGCAAAGTCAAGATCAGGTACTGAGTTCTGTGTCTGGTGAGGACCTGTTACTTGGTTCAGCTTCTGGGTTTTGCCAGGTATCCTTGAATTTTTTTTTTTTTTTTTTTTTTGCTTGTAGCTGTAGCATTTCAGTCTCTGCTGCCTTCATACATGGTGTTCTACCTTGGTATGTCTGTCTCTGTATTTCCTCTCCTCTTCTCATAAGGATACCACTTTTCTCCAGTGTAACTCCACCTTAAATAATTACACCTGTAATTACTACATTCCAAATGTAGTTACATTCTGAGGTATGAGGAGTTGAGACTTTAACCTATCTTCTGGGGAGACACAATTCAATCCATAACAACCCTATTTATAAAGCTATTTCTTTTTATAGAAAGAAAATGAGTTTATTTTGTAATTAAGCAAATAACAATTACCTGTGTTAGAAACAGCTCATTCTCTACCTACACACCAAGATCTAAAAAAAAAAAACCAAAAAACAAAAAAACAGACAAAAGTGTTTCATTTTTATAAAATTACTTATAAAAATAAAATTACTTATGCATGCTATTTAAATTAGTGAACATCACTATTAAGGAATGTATTCACAGTAGTTATTTTTTTTTAAATAAAAGCAACAAGCAAAGCTTTCTGACTTACTAGCCCAAAGTTATGAAGAATCCTAGATTTCCATGCCGTTTATTTAAATAACTTCCATTTCTTAAACAGTTATTGAGAGTTTGCTATATGTCAGATATTATGCTTAATAAAAAGAATGATGTTGTGGACACTATCTCTCAGTAACTTCTAGTTTGATTGGCAATATAAATGGATAAAAATGTGATCAATCAAATATCATCACAAATATATTAGTACATATCAACACAATCAGAAGGAAAACAGCAACTAATTGCCCCCTTTTTATTTTTGCAATTATTCCTTTCTATACCACAGCTCCCATCAAGTCTTACTTATGAAAATCAACTCTTAGTAAATAATTTAAAATACGTGGAAAAGTTATAGGAAAAAATACATTTATTTTGGAGTTATACAGAACAAAACAGAAACTATCTAAAATAAGGATACATTTAAGTAAATATGACATTCTTAGTTTATTTTGCATATAAAACATATATAATAGGCATATATAAAATTTGAAGAAGTAATACACATAACTACAATTTTGGATTTTACTTTAAAATTATAGACTTTTTAAACTTTTTCAAATTTTCTGTACCATTGGATTGCTACTTATGTGATTAAAAATTAAATTAATCTAGAAATTTTACAGGTGAATATAATTGTATAGCTGAAAAATTGTGGAAATGCAATTTCAGTTTAAATATTTGTTGTAAATAATATCTACACTAATAAAAGAGAAAGATGCAAATTGACTGTACATCCACTTCACCCACCAGCCAATCAGGAGTGAGTATGCAAATTAACCTGACAAAGATGGTGGCCGCCCTGCCCCAGTGCCTTTCTGGGCCTGTGGGAGTGAGAGAAGTTGGGCACTAGTGCCTGAGACTGGCTGGGGCCTGGGAGACAAAGAAGCTGCCTGCCCGGTGATCTCAGATTACAGCCAGCTGCAGAAGCCTCACATCCAGCTGCAGAAGCCTCATGTCCTCCTGTCCCACATCCTGGGGGAGATGGAGAAACCGGGCCCCAGTGCCTGAGGCTGGCTGCAGCCTTGTAGATGGAGAAGCTGCCAACCCTGCAGTCCCTGGTGCCAGCACTTGTGGTGCAGCCTAGGTGAAGCCACCTGCCCACCATCCCATGTGGCTGCAGCTGGCCCAGGCATCTATGGCTGACCAGAAGGAGGGAAACCTGGGTCCCGGGTGCCTGTGATCAGCCGGAGGAGGGAATCCTGAGTCCTGGATGTGGGGCCAAGGCATAGGTAGTTAGGGGCAATCAAGCCACTAGGGGAGTGGTTAGGAGGCAGCAGTTCTAGATTGTGAGAAGGATGTGGGACTGCCAATTATCCGCCGAGGGGTCCCAGATTGGAGAGGGTGGAGCCAAGCTGAGGGACACCCCCCCCATACACAAATTTCATGCACTGGGCCAATAGTATCTAAATAAAGTCCTATAGGCTTCAGAGAAATAATACTGTATCTTTTTTTATGTCTTACTCTGGAACTCTAGTTTTTTTAGGATAGCCCAGTGGTACATTTAATTAAACAAACTGGGTCCTGGATAAAGACAAGCTTTCTTTAATAGCAAAAGCACAATAAATGCTGGGTATCAGTGCAAAATAATCCAATAATAAAAATTTACCCATTAGAATGTGAAAATTTTTATGTTATTTCTCCTTAATCTTTAAATTAATTGAATAGCATTTAGATATTCTCACCTGATGTTTCTTTCCTTTTGAATACAACTGAAGAGATAAAGGTGAACCATGATGTCAACATGATAAATGTTTGAGGTTGACATGTCACTTTGTATATTTATCCTTATCATTCTTGATCTTTTGTCCGTGATTCATTGTGTTGATATCTCACTGTCTTGAAATACCACTGCTCTCATTCTCCTTATAATGCCATTGCAAGAATAGCATTACAGTTATTCTTGAGCATAGCATTAAGTATTCTTGAGCATAGCAAGAATACTTAATAATATCCTTTCATGTGATACCATTAAAATATGCTAACTAAAGTAAATTTGAGGAAGAACACAGAAACATTTTGAAAGTTTTTGATCTATGACAATTCACAGCTTTAGAGTTGGTTAAATTGAATTAAGAAGAACCTGAGGAACAAAGATCACGATGACAACATTTTCATGAAAAAATGTTTGACCTTTTCAATAGTAGTTCATTGACTGGCAGATTATTCTATTTCTCCCACAACAAAATAATTTTATAAGAGAAAGGTACAGGGACTAGTAGAGTGATAGAAAATCTTTGCAAAAATGAAACTCCAACATATGATAGAAATCAGAAAGAATTAATAGCATATACATTTTATGTGACTTGTTATAACAATAAAAATTCTTATGTATTTATCCATCTTTTTACACTAGGGATGTTAAATTATATTAAATTACATTACATTGTTTATTTATATTAATTAATTTACTTTAAGAATATCAGATAATAGTTTAAATTTATTTGATGATATCACTGGTCTAAACCCAGACCATTTTTTTCTTTATGTTTTGCAGTTCTATGTAACTATTTTATGAATTTATATTTTAACTCAATTACCTTAATCTATGTCATCAGCAAACACATTCCCTAGAAAATCATAAGGCAGAAATCAAACTGCACTGCGTGAAAGGTGACAACAGGATATTCAGGGGAAAGATTTATTTAAACTGAGCAGAACATGTAAGGCTGCACAAAAGTGGTAATAAGATAAGTTGATTTGCTTTTAATTCCAAAAACACATTATATATTTTTGTGCCTCCTGAACTTGATAAATAACTTACATGTTTGAATTTCTAAACTCCAGTGTTTTATATTCTGGTCAAAATCACACTCCTCTTTGAAAGGAATAGCTGTCACCTTCTCTGTGAAGTGTTTTCTAACCTTTTCATATCAGATGAGTCATTTCTTCTTTGAATTTTCTGTTACCAGCTATACACAATAGCCACAAATTAAAATTTACCATGCTTTGTAGTAATATTTTATACCTGCCTCCATGACAGAATGGGGTGTTTGGTCAGGGTTTATACTCTCTAACATTACATTTTTTAGGGGTATAGAATTGACATTCAAATAAAATTGAATAATGAAGGCAGATATTCACTTAAGATTAAAGAGAGTATTTGATCCTTGTTTTTCTCTACATTTACAAGAAATAACATAGATCACTTGTATAATGGTCATTTTTGTTCTGAAAAATATCTTTTAAATATTTAAGTTAAATTAAGTGATTTGGTTCAACAACAGTGAAAGGGAAATCTATAACACAGTATATTAGTCCCAAAGTATTCCCAAACATGCAACCACTTTGTTGTAAAAATATAGGAGAGCATGCAGGGCTATAACTGGATGCTTTAAGGTGAATCTCAATTATTAATATGGATTCTAATTCACCTTAAATGCAAACTAATAGGTAAATCCTGATTTGGAAATGACACAGACAGTTACTGGAGATGCAGTCAAAATCTATATGGCATTTGGAATTTCCAACTAATGTTGATACTTTGTTCCTAAATGATATTGTTGTCAGATATAACAATTGTAAAGAGTAAAAAGAAATATATAGCTTTTGGGGGGGTATCCCATATTTAATAGTCTTTAACAATCAGATGTTCATAAAGTAAGATGTTCTTATTTATATAGAAGTCATTTTTTTCTTAGCACTAGAGGAGTGGTCGCATTTTTTTCTTAGCACATAAGAAGTGGTCGCATGTTTTGAGAGAGACTGAACCCCTCTTGAATGGGTGGAAAGGCTCTTCAGTTATTTTTTTAAGTATCTCCTAGATAAGTTAAAGTTTCTCTTTTTACAAAACCTTTATTGTTGAAACTTTACATATGTCCCCTTTTTCTCCCATTGACCCCTTCTAGCCAGCTACCCTGCCCCCCCCTCCCCTGCCCAGACCTTCATCACCCTATTGTCTGAATTTCTAAACTCCAGTGTCTTATATTCTGGTCAAAAATCATACTCCTCTTTCATATGGGCTGTGCATATATACATACAAGTTCTTTGGTTGATCTCCACACACCCCATCCCCACTCTCCCTCTGAGATTTGACAGTCTGTTCCATGTTTCAATTTTGTGCATCAGTTCATTTTATTCATTAATTCCTCATATGAGTGAGATCGTGTAATACTTGTCTTTCTCTGACTGACTTATTTCACTTAGTGTAACACTTACTCTACAGGCACTCCTCAAAGAGCTCTGCTCTGCGCCTGCTCTGGCACACACCGGCCGATAGCAAGAACCTGGAAAGCAAAGAGCTTCGCCGTGCCTTTGCAAGTGGACACCACCTACAGGGAACTTAGAAAGCAAAGAGCTGGTCTCCGCGTGGATGCCAGTTCACCACAGGAACCTGGGAAGCCAAGAATCTCCTTCACACCTGTGTACATTCACAACCCCATATAGGCCGGACTCCAGGCATCAGTGGGGAGCGATGCTTGCTTAGTGTGTGCTCCCTTGATATATCAAGTTCCTTCCCTTTCTCTTTTTCCTCCATCTCGTTTTCACTAAACCTCTTCTTTTTAATCTGTTTAGCTCTCCTGATTTCTGTGTTGGGGTAAAGGACAGGTCAAGAACCCTTTTGCTGGTGACATTTTGATATAATTAATTGGTTATTTGATCAATATTTTGACTAAAGACTATTTGAGTATTAACCTCATAAAGACCACTTGTCATTTTTTTAGCGATGGGATGGAAAAATATTAGGGAGAAGATGAAATAAGATATTCCATATATTAAAGAATGAATACATATATATGCAAAAAAAGAGGTAAATAAGGAAAAAAAACACTCTAATATTGCAGAGCAGATATGGCATGGTAGATATCATAATTCTCAAGAGTTCAAGGTTCTGAGTATCATGCATCCAGATGCTTTTCTATAACTTCTTTAGATATAAAACATTATTACCAATAACAGAATATATCAATGTGGAAATTTGGGAGGATTGTTAGAAGCTTTAAAGATAAATTCACTTTTTAAATGCAAGTCAGCTTTTACATTGCTCTTTATTAGAATGGTCTGATTAGTGGGTATTAACAATGACCTTACCTATAATACGTATATATATTCAAGATCAGGTATTTAACTCCTTAAAAATAATAATTTGTTTGTTTTTCTCATCTCTATTTTTCCAATTTCTGACCAGTTGTCAGTTGTCATTCCCTTTCTCTATAAGAGTTTAATGAGCATCTATTCTATTTCAGATGTATTGTGCAGAAGTTATAGATAAAGAATAAAAATATATCCAATTTCCTCAGGGAGTTTACAACTTAAGAAATGTGCATAACATGAATTACTGCATATTGTGGTAATTGTAAATCAGAATAGCTTTTTCTTTCCTTGGCTATTTTAAGACATCGTTTTCTTTTTATTAACACAAAGAACTAAAACTGACAAAATAATTTAGTTGAAAAGTTGATGAGTTTATTTAGTACCTATTAATTTTTTTAAATATATTTTTTTGATTTTACACAGAGAAGAATTGAGAGGGATAGAGAGTTAGAAACGTCAATGAGAGAGAAACATCGACCAGCTTCCTCTTGGACCTCCCCACTGGGGATGTGCCCACAACCAAGGTACCTGCCCCTGACCAGAATGGAACCTGGGACCTTTCAGTCCGCAGGCCGACGCTCTATCCACTGAGCCAAACTGGTTTCAGCAGTACCTATTAATTTAAAAAAATGTTTAAAACACTTTCACTTAATAACATATTATTTATTTCATTTTGTTTTTAAATGACAACATTTAAATTAGAACTAGCTCTGTCTCAGAATGAAAATTAATTTACCTTAAACTGGTTGCTAGGGCTGCCTCGACTGGCGTCTAGCAACCAGTGACATTACGCGGAGTCCTGACATCACTGCTGTGTGAATGGAGAGAAATCAGCGTGGAAACTTTGTGAAACCTAAACTGCAAGAAGTTGTGACTTGGGTGAAGAATTCATGTGGGAAAATCACTGACAGTTGCACTGACAGGCTACCTTGACAAGAAGTACTCATTTAAAGACAGTGCTATTGCTAAACATGAGAGATTTGGTCCACTGATTCTGAAAGAAATGGAGTCACAAGAAATTCACCAGGAAATTCAGGAATTGGATTGTTATGATGTTCCAGAAGATGATGACATGATTGTCATTGAATAAATGAGTAAATTCTTGATACTCTAGGATTCACAATTTGTCTGATTTGTGTTGACAACTACCGTACTACTGTACCGTACACAGGTAATACATTTCCTTTATTTTCATTTAACAATAAATGTGTACTGTATTCTTCTTCATGGAAAAATAAGACATCCCCTGAAAATAAGACCTAGCGCATCTTTGGGAGCAAAAATTAATATAAGACACTGTCTTATTTTGGGGGAAACAGGGTATCTGTTGGTCATTTTCATTGATTTCTCGTTGTGTTAGAGTTATTAACTACCACACTGAGTTTTTGTAAGAATTAAGTAAGATCATAAGAAAATGCAAATAATATTGCTCTTGTAGTTGAGTTTGAAAACACTTGAAATATTAGTTCTGGGTATGAATTTTGGTAGGACATTCTTGCTTTTATCTAAAGTTATTCTAAAATAAATAATCTCAGTCCCAGGCCATGCCACAATAAAGTGACACTTTTGAGAATGTTTTTAAATTACAACCTTCAAATTATAAAGGAAAAATGCCTTTCTTGCCTACAATATAAGATGGGTCCTCGTGAAATTTCTGAATATTGATGAGAAAATTGTGTGTTAGGAATTGTTAACTACTTTACCACCATTGTCTTAATCCTCATTATATAATTTCATTTTTATTAAAAATGTAAAAAGCAAACAGGCAAAATCAGTTTTAAAGTATATTTTATATATAAACCTATAATCCAAATTATTTTAATATTTCATCAATAAAATCTTATTACTGTAATATTTTACATCATTATTATACTTACTTTTTGAAATATAGTGCGTATTTTGTAATTATAACATATCTCAATTAGGAAACTAAATTTCCATAGAAAAATAAATAACCTGTATTTAGATTTCATAAAATTTAATTAAAATATTAGATACATATATTCCAGGTATTCCAAATTTACTTAAAATTTTTCTCATAACTAAATAGAAGATGTTTTCAATTTTATTTAATTTACTTAAAATTAAATACAGTTTGGATATGCTAGTCATTTTTCAAGTGCTCAATCATCATACCTGACTCGTGGCTATCACACTGCAAAGTGCAGATCTATGGTATCAAAATAAAAGGCAGCAACTAAAAACAGGGTGTTTAAAATACATATTATGAAGAAATAAATATATGACATTTTAAAATAGGTTTCAAGTATAAAATTCCATAATTTACCATCTTTATATTGCATTGTGTGTTCACAAACCCAATCAAGTCTCCTTCCATCACCATATATCCCTCCATTACCCTCTTCAATTTCCTCCACCCCCTTTTCCTGCTAGTAATCACCACAATGTTGCTTGTGATTATAAGGTTTTCTTTCTTTATCCCTTCTTCCTTCTCTCCCTACCTCCTTCCTTTCCTCTCTCCCTCTTCTTTCCTTCCTTCCCTCCCTCCCTCTTTCTTTCTTTCTTTCTTTCTTTCTTTCTTTCTTTCTTTCTTTCTTTCTTTCTTTCTTTCTTTCTCTTCTTCTTCTTCTTCTTCTTCTTCTTCTTCTTCTTCTTCTTCTTCTTCTTCCTCTCTCTCTCTCTCTCTCTCTCTCTCTCTCTCTCTCTCTTCTTTTTACTTAATCCTTTCATCTTTTAAACTCAGGCCCCCCCCACACCTGCTCCTCTGACAGCTGTCAGTGTGTGGTCTGTATCTATGAGTCTATTTCTATCTTGTTTGTTAGCTTATTTTTTCACTAGATATAATATTTATGAGAAAATATATGGTATTTATGCTTCTCTTACTGCCTTATTGTACTTAGCATAATACTTTTCAGGTCCATCCATGCTGTTGCAAAGGGTAAGATTTACTTCTATATATATATATAATTTTTTGGGGTAAAGTTTTTTACTTTTTTAAAAATTGATTTCAGAAAGAAAGGGAAAAGGAGAGAGAGATATAAATATCTATAATGACAGAAATTCATTGAATGGCCGCCTCCTGTATGGCCCCTATTGGGGATCATACCAGAATGGAACCTGGGACCCCGTCAGGCTGACACTCTATCCACTAAGCCAAGCCATCTAGGGCTACTTCTTTATGCCCAAATAATATTCCATTGTTTAAATGCATCACATGGTTCCTTTTTAATCTTCACCAAAGGATATGTTCTTTTTATTAATGAAAGAGAAAGAGAGAGGGAGGGAGGGAGGGAGAGAAAGAGAGAGAGGTGAGGAGAAGCACCTATCAGTTGCCTCACTTACATGTTCTTACCAAGGGTGAATCTACAACTTTTTGGTCTATGGGAGGATGCTCCAATCAACTGAGCCCCAGACCAGGGCAATGTTACAGCTTTTCTATCCACTCATCAACTAGTAAGCACTTGGGCTGCTCCCAAATCTTGGCTATTGTTAATAACGTTGAAGTGGCATAGGGGTGCATATGTTCTGCTAAGTTAATGTTTTGAGTTTCTTCCGTTATATTCCCAGAAGTGGAATTGCTGGGTCATAAAGCAGTTCAATTTTTAATTTTTTGAGGCCACTCCATATTGCTTTATACTGTGGCTACACAAATCTACATTGCCACCAACAGTGCACAAAGGTTCTTTTTTCTCCTTATCCTTGCCAACACTTGTTGCTTTTTGATGTATTGACAATAGCCATTCTGACAGGTATCAGGTGCCATTTCATTGTAGTTTTAATTTGCATTTCTCTGATGATTAGTGAAGTTAAGCATCTTTTCATATGTCTGTTGGCCATCTGTATATTCTCTTTGAGAAGTTTCTATTCAGGTCTTTGGACCATTTTTTATTGGATAGTTTTTTTAGTGTTGAGTTTTATAAGTTCTTTATAAATTTTGCATATTTAACCTTCATTAGATGTATCATTGGCGAATACATTCTCCCATTCAGTGGGTTGTCTTTTCATTTTGTTGATGGTTTACTTTTCTATTCAAATACCTTAGTTTTATGTAGACTCATTTGTTTATTTTGTTTGTTTGTTTCTCTTGACTGAGGAGGTATATCAGAAAAAAAATATTGCTATGAGAAATGTACAAGATTTTACTGCCTGTTTTCTTGTAGAATTTTTATGGATTCAAGCATAACATTTAAATATTTATCCACTTTGACTTTATTCTTTTGTATTGTGAAAGAAGGTGACTTAAAAAGATATCTGTAACTTAATGAAACTAGAAATATGAAACTTTATAAAACTTAATGAAACTTTTCTGCCTTCTCATGTAAGTGAAGTTAACATGTTGTACAAGAAAATATAGATTCATGTTTTATAATGTAATTTTCCAAATTAAGGATTATATATCTCTTCAATAGATTAGTAAAAATACTATAATCTCTCTATATAAAAGGCTAATATGCAGTGTCCCCTCTGCAGTTCGCCTGGATATCAGGAGTTCCATCACTTGCTATGAGGTGTGCTGACCACCAGGGGGCAGCATGGAACAAAGGAAGGCCTAGGCCTTAGCCAGAGGGTCCCAATTGGCCCTGATAGCCAGCCAGGCCTAGGGACCCTACCCATGCATGCATTTCATTTATCAGGCCTCTAATAATTTATGAACATGAAAAAATAAGCAGTTTTTTAACCTGTCAAAAAGAAAAATTGTGAAAGTTAATCTAGGAAACAAAACCAATTCACATTAGTTATTTTAGACTTGACCATTATTGATTATTGTGTTTGTAGTATTTTTGAATCTAGCACTCAATTGCAATAGTGTCAGATTTGACACTGAGCCAAGTTTGATCTCATTCTTTCTGGCTTTACGTCTTCAATAAGAAATTCATCTGTTTTAGCATCAGAAACATAGATGATGAATTTTGAAATTTGAGTGAGTAGAATATATAGTTATTGTTGATTGACAAGTGGAGGTTAAAATGATAAATTCTTTTTGTAATTTTGTAAAGTTGTTGAAAGATCACCATCCGCCGAAACCTGTTTGGCTCAGTGGTAGAGCGTCAGCCTGGGAACTGAAAGGTCCCGGGTTCGATTCCGGTCAAGGGCATGTACATTGGTTGCGGGCACATCCCCGGTAGGGGGTGAGCAGGAGGCAGCTGGTCGATGTTTCTCTCTCATCGACATTTCTAGCTCTCTATCTCTCTCCCTTTCTCTCTGTAAAATATCAATAAAAACATATTTAAAAAAAAAAAAAGAAAGAAAGATCACCATCCGTTTTTGCTGGGAAACCAAGAATAATCTCTTGACTACAAATTGATTCTGCTCGGTCACTCAGCTGGTGGAACAAGGAGGTAATTTTCAGAGAAGTGATTGTTCATTTATTTACAGAGTTTCTCATTCTCTGGTGTATGAGCATTTCAAAGACAATGCCCACAACTCTATAAACTCTGATATGTCTAAAATAATTCAAAATGGAATTGTCTCTGCAGCTAGTGACATTTAGTAGATCCAATTACACACCTTTCACTTTTTATAAAAGGCTGAGTGAGACTATAAAGATTACTATACCTCTTATGCAAAACAAAAGGAGGAGGGAATTGTGTTGTTGTTGGATTTTTTAAAACAAAGGTACAATCGTGAAAATATTTACTTAAAATGTATAATGATCAGCAACTACTGCGATTAATTCTGATGCTTGAAATGTAGCCCATGCTTTGCTTATTTATTTTTAACCCCTCCTTAAACAGACTGTCAAAGAATCTTTCTTGGGTTTTTAAAAACTACCTAAACACAGAACACAGTCTATAATTAAAATTCATATTATTTTATTTAAAAGACAAGATAATATTATTTGGAATGGTTGAATTAATTAAACAAGGAGTCCATTAGACTGAGGGGCTTCTAAGGCCTTAGCAGCCCACAGAAGCAAACCCAAACAAAAGCCTGTGAATGCCTTATGGTAAAACCATCAAAACATAAGGGCAGCGCCCAGTCACAAGCAGCCAACGAGGCTTTCCCAGATGAGGGTACTGTTTAAAGCACAGCCGTGAGCAAATTACGGCCTGCGGGCCAATGCTCTATCCGGTCCCGCGGAGCCAAAAGAGAGGAGGTTTCTCTTGCTCTCTCCTCCGCTCCTTCACCAGCAGCCCAAGATGAAAGTGCCAGCATGGTCAGGTTGCTTTTGTTCCGGCCCTCCGGTCCAGTTTAAGAACCCATTGTGGCCCTCGAGTGAAAAAGTTTGCCCACCCCGGGATAGCCAAAGACATAATTTCCTTCCTTTGCTTCCGCATCTTCTGTTAAAAGCCCTGGCTCTTGTTGGTGGAGTTTGCTTCTAACCACTTCTCCTTTGGTGCTGCCTTATTGGAATCAATTTTTACTCAAATAAACTATTTAAATGTTTGAGATGCCTCGGTTTATTTATAATAGAACTAAAATTCTTTGATAAAGATAATAATGTATTAATTTAATCTCCAAAATAGACACTTTCATATGTTGTTGAAGGAGATGAAAAAATAAATTGAATTGAGTGGGTTATCCATAAACACAAAACTTCTTTGTATCAGTAAGCTTTTAAATAAAATAAAAAGTGAGAAATAAAACACATTTTCAATGTATATTAAATAATTTTATTTTTATATTTGAATATGGCTTTGAAATCAATATGAAAAAATCAACTTTAGTTTTAAAAAAGACAAAAAATGGGCACAAAGAAAGTTTATGGATTATATACAAATGATAAAATATTTTTTTTATTTTCATTAATAACCAAAAGAAAGAACAAAGTAGAAGAATGCAATATATACATGGTTTCAATTAGTGTATTGTGCAATAAATTTACAATTTTTTTCTTTTATTCTTTGTAATCTACCTTTTTTCCCCTCTCCTGCCAAGGGCAAGTTGTGATCTGTTTCTTCTACAGATTAAATTGTGTTATAATTTTTATAACAATGGTACCAAACAGCATATTTTCTTTGGCTGTCAGCCTTCTTTCACAAAGTTTAATAATTTTGAGGCTCATTTATGTTAAAGATTCATATTTCTTAGCAAGTATATTTATACAGTTCTTTATATTATGTATAAATATTCATGTTTAAAAAACTGTTGGACATGACAATATGTATAATTTTTATTTAATATAAAATCTATATTTTTTTTATATTTACCTAAACATATTAAATTATATATTCTTATTATCTGTCATTCCCACTAGAGTATAATCTCATTGGAGTTACAGATTTGGTTAGTGCCATTCACTGTTTTAATTCCAGTGACTAATGTAGTTTTGGGTGCAAGTAGAAAATAAACATCTGTTAAAAATTCATCAACATTTTATTTATAAAACACTGTATCCATATTTATTTGTTTTCTTGAAATACATTTTAACATGTGAAATTACAGATTTAGCAAGGCAGGACAAACTCTCACTAAGAGATGAATAGATAAACAAATGTGGTATATCCCTACATGATGACTTTTATATAAAGTTTGAAGTTTAAATAGATAAGTAACATGACATACACATTTAAGATATTTTAATTTGCTTTGAAGAAGTTGTGAATAGATTGCGTTGGAGAGAGTAACTATTTTCTACTTCTTGTTATCTATTTTCTACCTATCATCTATCTATCTATCTATCTATCTATCTATCTATCTATCATCTATCATCTATCTATTTATTTATCTATTCATTTTTGCTTCAAGAAACAAGGATACGTAATTGAACATACCGTATATATATAAAACAACAGTCATACAACAGCCATTATTATTATCATCATCAAAAGATGACAATAGTAGAAGATTCCTGTGCTTTATGACTTTCTTTTTTACTATGCATTATGTTCTTTTAATTTTCAGTAGTGAAAATTAATTACATTTATAATAGAAAAATGCAGAACATCTAAATTACTTTTACTCTAATATATAGTTGTATTTGAATTTATTTTCTTGGATGCTGAAGGTGTGAGTGGTAATTATTCGAGTCTGATTGGAACTGAGGCTCTCCATAAGAAAACAAATGGCCAATAAATAAGAAAAATGTTTTGTTTCCCTAATAATCTCAGAAGCACAACATTAAATATGAATGAGCTACCATTTTAACTTACCAATTGTAAAATTAAAATTAATGTAATTATTTGTTTTGTTATTATTATTGTGATAATTATGATATTCAGAATTATTAGAATGCAGTCAGAAATTCAGACAAGTCATTTGCTAGAAATGTTTACATTGTTTAGTGAAAAAAGGGAACAAATCTATGTGTATTTGTAAGAAAATATTAAGAGTACTGATTAGCTCATTTTCTAATGCTTACTTTTATTATTTTTTCAGTCTTAAAAAACGTAATCTGTGCTAAATTAAAAAACAAAACAAAACTCCTCTAATTATTTTAATAATGGTGTGCTTTACATATTGCACAGACGAAAGCCTATCCAACATAACTGCCATTTTTGTTTCATGGCTCAGTGTCACCAAAAACTGACCCCATTTGAGAAACTTCCCTCTTACCTAACAATATTTGTCCAGGTCACAGATGTTGTTAGACATTGTTCAATCTATCTACAAAATATTTAATCTTCTATTTACTAATTTTAATAACAAATCATCCCCAATTTTGTGATTTACTTCAAGTCATTTACCTTCTATAAGTCTCTTTTCTGTTATGTCTAAAATAAAGCCAGTGCTAATCCTATTAAATGTCATGGTCTGTATATATATATATATATATATAAAAAACTAAACAATACAAAACTTGCACTAGTTTTAATCATAGCTAGTGTTGATTAAATATATACTAAATGTCAGAAAAATGGTTAAAACTTTGCAAGAATTATTTTATTGTATTCTAATAAATTATTTTAGCAAGAAATCCCATTTCACAGGTGAAAATAACTACTAAATCAAAAAGTTTTGTATTTTCCCAAAGTAAAAGTGATTAAAAGGAAAAGAAAATACAAACAAGCAAAAACAAAAGACAGGATGTAACCTTACATAGACTAATTTACTTCCTTGCTGTAAGCCTCTCATTATAGCTCCAACCAAAGCTTGGTTCTCAATGTGAAGTGTGCACTTGTTCATCCTGGGTGTTATGTCTAATGCTTCTTGAAGCTCTTGTCTTGAATTTTATTTGTTTATTTAATCCAGTGATTTTCAACAAGTCTACCACAAGAATTTTTAAAACATGCAGTCCCTGACTATTTAGTCACTGGTACCGACTTCTTTTCCTTCTGAATGTCAAATAAAATAAAATAAATCACAACAGCCAACACAACCAGGGCCATCCAATGTGGATGAAAATTATATCTATTTCTTTTTTGTCAGAACTGCACAAATATAGGAGGTGTCTCAAAAAAAGGTATAGATGCTTTAACAGCTGATAGCTCAATTTTGAAAATGAAATGTATTTTAGTAAACAGTGACTTTATAATTTATTCAAAGTGTGTGTATACATTTTAGGGAGACTTTTTTTGGGGGGGCGTTGGTTTTTTTGTTTGTTTGTTTGTTTTTGTTTTTTGTTTTTGCTGTGCTTCAGAAATTTAGTAATTAGTTTATGTGTGCTATGAGATGAAAAAAGGTTGAAAATCTCTGATTTAATCCATTATCATTGACTTGGTGAAAAAATAATATGAATGGTATTTTTACATAGGAAATAATGACCCTTGCTGCAATTCTTTCTGCCTCATCCACTGAGGGCAAAGAATTTATACTGGGTACTCACAAATATTATAAACCCCAATAAACAACAAGAGGATAGTTTTATAAGGGTTTAACATCACTGAGCATCTTGTTTTTCTTCACTTTATAAATAGTTTCATTTTCCCTTTAATTATTATGATTATTAATTTTATGTGTCTACTTTACTAAGCAATGTTGGCCATTTTTTTTTTCAAACAACAGTGTAGATGTGAATTTAAATCAAGCAGATTATCCTCATAATGTGGGAAAGCCTCACTCCGCTTAAGGACTTAAGAGCAAAAACTGAACATTCCTGTAGAAGAATGAATTCTGCTTCAAAATTATAACTTCAAAATTCTGTCTGAAATTTCAGCCTTGTAGCCTATCCTAAGAATTTTGCACTTTCTATCTTCACTATGGGGTCACCCTATCCTATATAATAAAAGGGTAATATTCAAATTGACCCTAATGGCAGAATGACTGAGAGCAACCTGTCACTATGATGTGCACTGACCACTGGGGGGCAGATGCTCAATGCAGGAGCTGCCCTTTGGTGGTCAGTGCTCTCCCACAAGAGTGCTGCTCAGCCAGAAGCTGGCTCATAGTCAGACACTAAGGAAGTCCAACTAGGGGGAGTGGGCCTAACCCATTAGTTGGACATCCCCCAAGGGTTCCCATGATGTCCAGCAGGTGGACATCCCCTGAGGGGTGCTACACTGTGAGAGATTGCAGGATGGGATGAGGGACACCCCCTCCTGAGTGCACTGGACATCTGATTTCAAATCTCTCTCTCTCTCTCTCTCTCTCTCTCTCTCTCTCTCTCTCTCTCTCCCTCTCTCTCTCCTTCATCTCCAGCTATCTCCATTTCTCTGTATTTCCATATACCTATGCATCCTATTGTTTATCTTTTCCTAGAGAGTCTTAACTAGTACTATTATATAAAGACTCTTCATATACAAAATAGTAATAGTAATAATGAATCTAGTCAAACAGCTGGCCAATTTTTTATTGAGGCAAAATGGTGTTAATAAAATTAATATGAAATAAAAGGAAAAAATAAATTGGAAAGTGCTCATCATTTCTGTATTTGACTTGTGAGATGAATGCTTATAAATCTTATAGGATAATAACTTATTTTATATACTAGTACATAAAAACCCTGGGTCAGCCAAAACCGGTTTGGCTCAGTGGATAGAGCGTAGGTCTGCAGACTGAAAGGTCCCATGTTCGATTCCAGTCAAGGGCATGTACATTGGTTGCGGGCACATCCCCAGTAGGGGGTGTGCAGGAGGCAGCTGGTCAATGTTTCTCTCTCATTGATGTTTCTAGCTCTCTATCCCTCTCTCTTCATCTCTGTGAAATATCAATAAAATATATTTTTTTAAATAAATAAATAAATAAATAAATACCGGTAAATAAAATAAAATAAAAACCCTGGGTCATAATGACCAATAGCGACTGAGGCTTAACCAACTAACTGCTTCCTCTGCAGGCCCAGTGCCCCAGCACTGATTGCTGAGAGGGTGCAAATCAGGGTCAGAGAGAGGCCTGAAGAGAGAAGCAGGAACTGATCCATTGCCTCTGTGGCAGCTATTGATTAGCACTTGCCTCTCTCTTTCTCTCCTAGTCTGACCATCAGCTGCACCTTCATTTCTCTCCAAGCCTCCACCAGGGCTGCGTATCAGCCCCACCTTTCTGATCAGGCCTGGTTGATAGGCCCAGAGACACTGACTGGTATAGGAACTAACCAATCAGAATCAAATGTGGGTGCTGTGAAGAACCAATGGCTGCCTAGGAGGCAGAGCTTCTGATGCTGACTGGAATAGAAACCAACTAATCAGAACCAAATCTGGGTACTATGGAGAGCCAATAGCTGCCTGGGAAGTGAAGCTTTTGGTGCTGACTAGCATAGAAACCAGCCAATCAGAACCAAAATGGTCAGCAGAGGAAAGCAGTTGGCAGTGAGATCAGGCCTGCTGGAGAGGGCTGTTGGGGGCAAGATCAGACCACCAGGGAAGAGCAGCTGGGGGCAACCAGGCTAGGAGGGAAGAAGGACAGTTGGGGGCGAGATCGAGTCAGCCGGGGAGGGCCATTGGGGTGAGATCAGGCCAGCAGGGGAGGTCAGATGGGGGCAATGAGGCCAGCAGGGGAGGGCAGTTTTGTGATCAGGTTGTCAGGCAGAGGCAGTTAGGGGCAATCAGGCAAGCAGGCAGTTGAGCAGTTAGGAGACAGCTGTACCAGATTGAGAGAGGGATGTCAGACTGCCGATTTAGGCTTGATCAGGATTGGGCCTAAACCAGCAATCAGATATCCCCCAAGGGGTCCCCAATTGGAGAGGGTGCAGGCTGGGCTGAGGAAATCCCTCTCTGTGTATGAATTTCATGCACCAGTCTCTAGTGAGTTTCTAAAGTTATGTAATGTGATCTCTATGGCTTTTGTTTGTTTTTTTCATTCTTTGTTGTGAAATTTCAAGGACAATTTGTCTAAAGTACATTAGCTCTATGATCTTTGAATATAAACCTTCACTTCTGAACCACATTTTCCTTACCTTTAAAGTGAGAACAGTTGCCCTAGGTATCTCCCAGTACTCTAATCCTATGTATCTAGCCCAGCCCTACTAGTAGTGTTAAATATATATAAATGCTTGCTTTGTGGAGATCTAATATATATATTCTTCCTTAGAAAAATTAATTTAGAGGAAATTATTAAATTTCTCTTTAAGCTCAAGCCAGAAAATATGAGCTCATACTTTTTTATCAATAGTTGACTGTTTCTATCATGAGTGAATTTTATTATTATTCATATTCTTTTAAAATATATTTATTGTGTTTCCCTCATTGTCCTCTCCCCAGCCATTCTCACTCCCCTGCCCATGCCCTCTTTCCTTCCCCCAGTCTGTGTCCATTGGTTATGCTCATATGCATGCATACAAGTCCTTTGGTTGATCTTTTACCCCCTCATCCCCACCTTCCCTCATAGTTCGGACAGTCTTTTTTATGCTTCAATAACTCTGGTCCTATTTTTTCTCATCATTTTTTGTTGTTCATTATATTTTGTTGTTCACTAATGAGTGAGATCACATGATATTTATCTTTCTCTGATTGGTTTATTTTGGTTAACACATGCTCTCCAGTTCCATCCATGCTGTTGCAAATGGTAGGAGTTCCTTCCTTTTTACAGTTGCATAGTATTCCATTGTGTAGTTTTCTAATCCACTCATCTGCTGACAGGCACTTAGGCTGTTTCTAAAACTTAGCTATTGTAAATTGTGTTGCTGTGAGCATACAGAAGCATAAACCCTGTATGATTGGTGATTCTTTTTCTTGGGATAGATTCTTAGAAGTAGGATCACTGGATCAAATGGAAGTTTCATTAATAGTTTTTAGAGGAAACACCATATTGTTTTCCATAGTGGCTGCACTAGTCTGCATTCCCACCAGCAGTTTATAAAGGTTCCTTTCATTCCACATCCTTACTAGGACTTGTAGTTTGTTGAAGATAGCCATTCTGACAGGTGTGAGATGTTATCTCATTGTTGTTTTGATTTGCATCTCTCAGATGATTAGTGACTTTGAGCATATTATCATATATCTCTTGGCCTTCCTAATGTCCTCTTTCAAAAAGTGTCTATTTAGGTCATTTTAAAATTTTTATTTGTTATTTAAAATATTATAGATATCCTCCAAACCATCTGTGGCCCCTTGCCCTGGCTGGACCCACCCCTCAGGGGGTATCCCCACCCCGATTAGGAGCCCCCCTCAGGGCAGGCCAGCTGGTGGCTAATGGGGAATTGGGTGGTGGCAGCGGGGGACAGGGCCAGCTGCTGGCGGTCGGGGAAGATGGCCCTGATAGCAGGCCAGGACCAGGGACCATACCTGCACAAGAATTTGGTGTGAAGGGCCTCTAGTATGCATATAAGTTCTTTGGTTAATCTCTTCCCACCCACACCTGCTCCCCAACTCCTGCCTTTCCTCTGAGATTCATCAGTCTGTTCCATGCTTCTATGTTTCTGGATCTATTTAAATTGAATCCATGAAAAGTTACTTCATAAATCCATATTCATATTTATTAATACCAAGAATATAAATGCCATAGAATTAATAAAAATGAATTATTTTTTATATTTCTATTAATAATCATATTTCAGTGCCATAGTCTGAAAATTTCCAACAATTTTTTATTTTATTTTTTTCAAAACATTATTACTAAGATTTTAATAACTAGGTACAAAATATGGATAGAAATGCTTTAAATGCTAGTAGTACTCCCAAACACCTTATTGTCCATTTGACATCAAAGATTCACATCTACCAAAGTACAAATCTACCAAAACAATAGTGTTATAAAAAATTTATTAAATGAGAAAATTAGCACACATTAAAAACCCAACATTATATTTTGAATTTTCTTTTAATGGCTGTTATACTTAATGGTCTATCATCATTTCATTAAAAATCTAATAACTGTGATGTATATAACTAATTTTAACTATCCGTAAGTTGAAACTTATTATACTGGTTTAAGATATCTTCCAGATAGATGCAGAAACTTCTATCTCCTTGAGAAACAATGCATTAAAGTTTTTTTTTTTTTTAATTTAAAGTTTCCTATGATAATTTAGCGATTTTCTAGAGGTTTTAAAGAACAAATAGAAAATATTTGTAAAAACAAGACTAGCCTGATATTTGTTAGGTCAAGTGAACTTGTATAAAATACTAATGAGGAATAATTATGCATTTTCAGAAAAATTATCTAAAAGCAAATATTGTGGACTGTAGACAGTTAATAGAAAACTGCTTGTCTGCCTTGAGAAGGTATAAATTCATTGAAAATATGCAGTTACATTGTCAGCAAAAAATTAAAAAACAAAACCGACTGGTGGAAACCATAAAGAAGCAAACTGTTGTTTTGGTAGATGTGTACTTTAAAAAGAAGACACTATTTTAAAGATATATTAAATCCAAGACTTCTGAATAAAGATCTCTCTTAAGAAGAGTATAGATTCATTGGCTCTCATAAAAATATTAGACTGTCCACTTAGAATAAAAATGCCTTTACCAATCTCTGTTTTATATAATGAAATTATCTCTTGATCTAGCTAGGTCTTCAGAAATACATTGAAGGTTTATTTTATAAATCTTAAATAATTATCATAAATTATCCAATTGTAAAATTTTCTTGAGGTTAATATTATAAACCATGAAAAATATAAGTTAGTGAAAGGAGTTTTATGGGTAAAATAGTGTAAGGAGTTTTATGGGTAAAAAAGCTCTCCACAGGATAAGGGGAGAGGAAGACACCCATCACAGAAGACAGGGGAAAGCCACAGCAGGTAGAGAAACAAAAGAGAGAAAGAGAAAAACAGATTTCCACAGTGGGTAGAGAATTCTGTCTCTGAAGGGGGAGAAAAAAGGTGGTCCCTATATGGGGTGTGAGCTTTGAAGCTGAGCAGAAGGGAATATTGGGACACAAAGAACTGCAGCCTTTATAAATCTTAGAAAGAGAGGCTTAGTGGACTCTCCCCTTTGGGACCCTCTCCCTATGTGGGAGTCTGTACTTGTTTCCAATAAATTTCCACCTTTTTATATATCACCTTTTGTCAGTGGCTTCATTCTTCAAATCCACCTGGACAGGAACCTGAGAAAGAAATCACCTGTGCGTGTGGCCCAGAAAAAAACCATGAGTTTCAGTTTTGTTCCGTGTTTTATTAGCAGGTAAACTCTACTTAATATATATATATATATATATATATATATATATATATATATATATAGTGATCAAACTAACTGAACAAGTTTCAATATAATTTTCTCACAGTTAAGATGCTTCACAAATACTCAATAATCTCTGTTTTTTTTGCATGATTTTATCAACTAAACCAACAGCCAATATCTTACGGTAACCATTAGCAAACATGTCACTTTTTCCTTTTATTAGTTATTTTGAGTCCTAGCAGAAAGGAGCAGATCCTGCCTTGACTTTTCTAAACAACTCTGAGCTCCCAGGTATTTTACTGGATTTTTATGTTTAGATTTCAAAATATCCTTGTTTAAAAGACACTACAGATACCTATGTTTTCTCAAGGATACTTACCTTGCTAATAGTAGCTAATAGTTAATTTTAGTTCAAGCTGTTGTTACAAATAAAGCCTAAGGAGACAGGTGAATGGGGCTGTCTGATTCCTTTAGGCAGGCAGTTCCTTAGCCCTCTCTTTCACAAAAACACATGTCTGGGTAATCATTAATCTGTCAATCAAGGTCTGTCTGTCAGCCCCAGCATCTCTCTTCTTCTCTCTCTCTAAAATCAATTTAGAAAAAAAAAAAAGAATGAATGTGAAATTAATCCAAGTGCATGGAAAAAGACAATAAGAAAACCTGACTCTCTTGTTCAAAATAATAAAACCATGGCCTGTGTGTTCAGTGGGTTGAACCATCATTCTGTACACCAAAAGGTGGAAAGTTCAATTACAGGTCAGAGCACATACCCAGGTTGTGGGTTCGATCCTTAGTCAGGTCATGTACAAAATACAATCAATTTGATGTATGTCACATCATTATTTATATATTTCTCTCCCCCTCCACCCTCCTCTCTCTAAAATCAATAATAATAATTAAAAAAGACACGGGTAGAGGAAAAATATACATATATACATTGAAGGATCATATCCACCATATGGCTTTATCCTCCATTATTGCAGTATATTTAAAACAAAAATATGAAATTCAAAACAAAGCAAGAATGACTTCCATTTCAAGTCACCATTGAAATTAAGTATGAAAAGAAAATATACTCTTTTCTTTCATAAAGGTAGGAAAGAAAAAAGTAAAACTGCCTTATTTGCAGAAAAAAGACTATTAGTAAATCTTTTTAAAATTATTTTTTAAAATTTATTAAGGTATTATCTGTGTACATAGCTTACCATTGCCCCCCCCCATAGATGCCCTCCCTCCCCAGAGTTTTGTGTCCATTGGTTGTTCTTATATGCATGCATACCAGTCCTTCAGTTGATCTCTTATCTCCCCCAGATCTCCCTACCCTCCCTCCTGCCCCTGCTGTCATTTGACAGTCTGCTTGTTGTTTTACTGTCACTATATCTATCTTTCTGTTTATTCGTTTATAATGTTCTTTAATATCCATAAATGAGTGAGGTCATGTAGTGTTTCTCTTTCATTGACTGGCTTATTTCACTCAGCATGATGCTCTCCAATTCCAGCCAGGTTACTGCAAATGATGAGAATTCCTTCCTTTTTATGGCAGCATAGTATTCCATTGTGTAGATGTACCATAGTTTTCTGATCCATTCATCTGCTGATGGGCACCTAGGCTGTTTCCAAATCCTAGCTATTGTAAATTGTGCTGCTATGAACATAGGGGTGCATATATCCTTTCTGATTGGGGTTTCTCGCTTCTTGGGGTATATTCCTAGTAGTGGGATTACTGGGTCAAATAGGAATCTTTAAAAGACCAACTCAATTTAATAAGTCAATATAGCAAGATTGTAGGATAACCAGTCAACATAGTAAAATAACTTGCATTTCTGTATGCTCTCAACAAATACTTAGAAAATAAAATCTATTAAATAAAGAACAACTTAGGAATTAATTTAATGAAAGATGTTACAATTATATTTAAAGTCAAGATTTTGTATAAGCAGTGTTTATTTTTTCTCTCTTCTTTTTAGTGTATCACAGTTGTTTCATAATAAAAAGAAATTTTAATATGTGGGAAACTTCATCCATTTATTACTAGACTAGAGGCCCAGTGCATGAAATCTGTGCATGGGGGGAGGGGAGTCCCTCAACCTGGTCTGTGCCCTCTCTAATCCGGGACCCCTTGAGGGATGTCCAACTGCCTCCCACATTCTGGGACCACTGGCTCTTAACCGTTCACCTTCTTGCCTGCCTAATCACCCCTAAACACCTCTGCCTGCCTGCTTGATCATCTCTAACTGCTCCCCTACCAGCCTGATTACCCCTAACTGCTCCTTTGCTGTCCTGCCTCGCACCTCACCCAGAACCCAGGATTTCCTCCTCAGATCAGTCACAGGCACCCAGGATCCAGGCCAGCTTCACCCGGGCCAGCCACAGCCTTAGGGGACCATGAAAAGGCAGCTTTGCCTGAGCTGCAGCCACAGGCACTGGTTCCTGGGACCACACAGTGAGCGGCTTGTCCCTCTCCTGGGCCACAGCCCCAACTGCTGACACCTGGTACCACAGGGCAGGTGGCTTTTCCCTCTCCCAGGATGCAGCCTGGCTAGTCCCCATTCCTTTCTCCTCAGTGTTGAGTGTCTGAACCATTATAGTGTTAATTTGTGAGGGCGTCAAGACATTTGCATATTATCTCTTTATTATATAGGATTATAATGCAAAGCTTGTTGGTCTCAATATTTAGATCTAAGTTTAAATGTTACTTTCTGTTTGAAAGCTTTCATGGCTATTAAAGTTGGTGGATATTCCCAACCACCCCAAACAAACTCTTACACATATACACAGGCATACCAGTAACTCCCTAAGGAGGTTGTTACATTAGTGGCCGTTGATGAACACAGTACCCAATAATCATGCCTTTGCATAGCCCTCATCCATATTGACTGAGCTTTTCCATATGAATTGCATAGGCTAAAGGAACATCAGCAAATTTAACATAAGGAGAGATTTAATAAGTACTGAACATTGGAGCTTGTATTCTTTTTTTCTTTTTTTTTCTTTTTTGCATTTTGACCATCATATAAAAAATCCCTTGTAGCCGAAACCGGTTTGGCTCAGTGGATAGAGCGTCGGCCTGCAGACTGAAAGATCCCAGGTTCAATTGTGGTCAAGGGCATGTACATTGGTTGTGGGCACATCCCCAGTAGGGGGTGTGCAAGAGCCAGCTGATAGATTCTTCTCTCTCATCAATGTTTCTCTCTATCCCTCTCTCTTCCTCTCTATAAAAAAATGAATAAAATATTAAAAAAAAAGAATCCCTTGTGAAACTATTAGAAAGACCCATTAAAAAACCACCTGGAGAGTATTATGCTAAGTAAAATAAGCTAGTCAGAGAAATACAAATATCACATGAGCTCGCTTGTATAAAAATTATAATGAACAAAATAAACTGACAAACAAAATAGATCCAGAGAGATAGAGACATGGTATATAGATTGACAAATATCTGAGGGAAGAGGGGAGGGGAGACAGAAAAAATATTAACCAAAGGAATTATATGTATATTTGTATAAACCATGGACACAGACAATAAATAGTACAGAAGCCATGGGGCAGGTGGTGCAGGATGGAAGGGGGCAATAGGAGGATGTAATACTTTGAATAATAAAGATACATATAAAAATTAAATGAAAAATTAAAATAAAAAGCCAGAAGCTAACTAACTTCTAGACATGCTAATAAATCCTCTTCAATCTTTCAGCCTCATTCAAGCAATTAGATGAGTATAGCTACAGAAGTGACCATAGATGAGACTAAACAAACAACCTAGCCTAAATTGGCAATACAATAAATAATGAGAATTAGACAAAAGTACTTTGTTTTTTTTACTTTATTTTTATTTTTTTATATTAAATTGTATTGGAATGACATTGGTCAAAGCGAACATACTAGAAGCCTAATGCACGAAGATTCATGAAAGAATGAGCCTTCCTTTCCCTGGCTGCCAGCACTGCCTTTCACTCCAGCCCTGGAGCCACCTTCCCACCTTCCCACCTTTCCACTTTGCCCAAAGTCCCTGAGCAGCTGGGGTGGTACAGAATGCCTGTGTCATTGCCATGGCAACAACACAAGTGTCTTGCCCCACCCCCAGCCACTTGGTGCCTGTGTATGCAAATTGACCAGTCATCCTTGTTGGGTTAATTTGCATACTCACTCCTGATTGGCTGGCGGGCATTGCAAAGGTACGGTTAATTTGCACCTTTCTCTTTTATTAGTGTAGATAGGTTTAATGTGTGGATTTCTAAGTTACAAAGTCTGTATATAGCACCATGTGTCTACCGCTCAAAAACAAGTCTTCTCCTGTCACTTCATCACCCAACAACCACCACACTGCTATTTGTGTTCATAAGTTTCAGTTTCATATCCCACATATGAGTGAAATTGTGCCAGTATGGTTCTTAGCTTTTTCTGCCTGATTTATTGCACTTAGCATAATGTTCTCAAGATCCATCTATATTGTTGTAAATTATGCTATTTCTTTTAAACCACTAATTTTTATGTGGTTTGATGCACAGCATTATAGAACTGTTAAACTTTATATGACAGTGCAGTTTTATTTTACTCATGGGAATAGTTCCTACTGAGAAACATCAAATTTATTAATGAATTTAGTTATTTTACAATTTATTGACTGTTTCTCCTCAGTATAATACAAGATCTGTAATATGAAAAGCCTTGTCTATTTGTATCATTATTATATCCCATGACCTAGAATATTTGGGGTATATATTAGATATTAAACCAATATTTTAACTTATTTTGATTTAATAAATTAATGAATATAAGTTTCTTTATTTGTAGGAATTCTGGGTAATTTATTTCCATGAAATAGAGATTTTATTGGCATATTATCCCCTCTCTCAACTTCAGTGAACACTGAAAATATAGAATAGGCATAATGTCCAGTAACTCTTTTTAACAGAACTTTAATAAAAGAAATGTACACAGCCGAGTCCATCCCCACTGGCTAAGTGTGAGGGATGCTTAACTCACAAGGGCCACTCACAGTGTCTCACCACAGAAACACAGTTGCCATTCGATCCCTCGGAACTCTTGCTAACCAGGTGGTGCACCAGACTCACAGCTCTATCTCCCAGACTTCCATAGTGGGTTCACATTCACAGGGAACTCAAAGCAGTTAGGAGTAAAAGTGACTTGACAAAGCTCTTTGCAATTTCCTAAGTTTCTCTACGGTCTCAGGGTCTGTTGTAGTAATATATAGAAATATTTTAAAATGTCTAAAAATATTTAAAAGGTTTTAAAATGTTTGAGTTAACGTTTCTGAAACCTAAAGCATATTAAGAACACATACCCTACTGCCTTAAACATGTATATCCCATAGATAAGGATTTGAACTTCGATCACTGACTTAGAGTGACTTGCTATGATAGCCATATGTGTGAGTGACGTACTTTCCCCCAGATATGCACCCATGAGTGCACACCCTGATTGATAACACGTAATTCATGGATAGCCACTTGAACTGCTGGGGGTATGAACAATCTTTAAAAACTGGTCCTGACCAGTCAACAGTGCTCTCCTATCAAGACATCCACAAAGTCACATCCTTCTGCCAGTCTGACAGACGACACCACACTGTGCCTCTCCACCCTCTGCTCCCAGAAAAAGGACAGAAGAACAGCTAGTACCTCCTGATGGGCATGTGACGCCAGGCCCCTGCATCTGGATCAGACCAGACCAGCTGCTGGACCCCACAGGACAGCACCACCAGGATTCCGTTAAGCCTATATCCACAGCATCAGGAACTTTTGTGAGTAATGAAATGCTGTGTGATTTGCAAAACTAAAATAATAAAATAAAATAAAAAGAAATATAAAATATTATGTACATGACATGGCATATAGCCTGAGTTACATGTTAGGTAACATTACATAACTCATGTTGATTTTTTAAAATGGCATAAGAAGTGAATAAACAAGATACTACCAAATAACATTTTAAAGGTCTTTAACTCACTTATGTTAGGACCCCTTTCCCTTACATCACCCAGATAAGGTAGAGGAGAAATCTGAGTATATTTTTCTTATTGAATTTTGTGGCTAAATCTCTGATTGACTATATTTGCCTCCCTCTAAGTCCCAAAATTATCAAAGATTGTTAAAAGGCTTTGGTCGAAGTTCCAATAAATGACACCATTCTAAGTGAGTTTTTATTAAATTAAGGAATTGTTGTAGCAGGTGGAGGCCAAATTAGCAGCTTACTGATAAAGACCATCTTTAAGGATTTAACTTTTATATGAGCAAAAAAGGATTTCTTTATACAACAGAAGTGATAAAATTGAGCTTAGTTACCTATGCTGCACAACCATCACACACACACACACATAATGCATGTATTTTGTCAAATAAAATTTATGGTCTGAAATAACAGAAGAGAAACTGCTCCAAATAGTCACTCCCAATAGGAAAAACAAAACAAAACACAAAACTGAGTAAAGCATATTCAATTTATCATATTGAACACAGGATTTCACCTAAAATACTTTGGAAAGAAAGGAGCAGAGAGAGGACAGTAACCTCAAATTATTTTATCTACCTTCATTTGGGGGGGGGGGATCAGGAGTAAAAAGAAGAGATCCATCTCATATTAGTTGGTTATTTTTATTTGGAAATAATTTTGTTTATTACCTTATAGAAATAGAGTGATGCCAACTATCTATGAGGACAATTTGTTTCTGCCTTCATAAAGTTAAATAATGCATTAGCTAAACTAAGATCAAAGGACTCTTTGCACACAAGACTGAAAATTCAACCATTTTTTACTTAATACAAGTCCTCCCTTTTATTACACTTTTATAAAAAGATGTAAACTCTCAAATGTCATTGCAAACTATAATCCAATTATGTTAATTTTCTAAAGAATTATAATCCAAAACAAAAGTATATGACTTTCACTTGCATTCCAAATTAATCACATTTTAAAACTCATCCTCACCTATTCACTTATACTTTTGAATCTGAGCTGAGGAGTTTGTGATGGATAGGGTTATGCAGTTGAAGATAGAGAGCTCTCTCAAGAGAATAGCAATCATTTCTCAGGATCTCAGAAACTGTATAATATCAATATCTAACCCTTGAGTCTCACTGTTAAGGATTGTAATGAGTAATTCATATACACAAAATTATCAAAGCCTAAATTTTTATGCCTACATTTAAAATGGAAAACAATCTCCAGGTTTTAGAGCAAATATCTCAGGGGAAATTATATTCTGTGAATCCAGGCATAACCTTAATTGAAGTTTCCTCAGGATGCTGAATCATCTTTTTGTTTACCTAGAATCCATGACCTAACCTGTGTACTTAAACTTAATTGGGAGAAATCTCTCAGCAAATTTTGTCATTGTGCATTTACCAGAGCTTGCTTGGGAAAGATGTATTTCATGGTTGAATATCTTTTTCTAAATTTCGTACATTATTACCTTTTCCAAAATTTAGAAATTTGAAACACTGGAAGGTCCAGCCACCTATTGTGTGTATTAAAATCTTTATATGGCCTTTGTTGAGGTCTTCATTGTTTTCATTGAAACATCATTTTTCTAGTGAGTCCTGTCCAGTGAATATGGCCACCATGTCTTGGCTGAAGACAATTCTAGTCCTGTGCCACAATTTCTTCATAGTTTTTACAGATTTTACATATTCACGAGCAATTAATGAGATTGCTTATTTCCCCAGAGCTTTGCTATGTCATCACACATTGATTTTTTAAAATAATTAGACACGATTAGATTAGTTTTAAATTGCATTTAACTTATGAGTAAGGATGGACATATTTTTATATATTAAAGGGTCTTTTGGGTTTCTATTTTTCATGAAATATATATTTACAGTTTTTGTTCAATTATTTTCTCCTATTTTCTTTTCTAGTTTTAGAAGTACTTTATACTATAAAGACAAAAATAGGACCATAGCAAACTAAAAGGTTCTGCACAGAAAATGCCAACACAACAAAAAGGCAACCAATCTAGTGGGAGAAGATATTTGCAAGCAACAGCTCTGACAAGGAGTGCATATTCAAAGTATACAAAGAACCCATATAACTCAACACCAAACAAAGGAACCATCCAAGTAAGAAATGGGCAGAGGAACTGAACAGACGTATGAAGATGTATAAATGGCCAACAGATATATGAAAAGGTGATCAACTTCACTAGCTTTGTGAGAAATGCAATTCAAACTACAATTAACAGGTGTCAGAATATTATTATCAACAAGACAAGTAATAACAAGTGTTGGGGATGTTGGGGATAAAAAGGAACCCTCATTCACTACTGATTGAAATGTAAACTGGTATAGCACTATGGAAAACAAAATATGAGCCTTTTGTGACTTCAATTGCAAATTCTTTGCCTATGTTTTCCATTTACTTTGTTATTGTTGTTATTATTATTGCCAAAGTTTTTGTAAAATATTTTATTAAAATATAATTTATGAAAAATTAAATTAACTCTTTTTAGTGTAACATTCTGTAAATTTTGAGAAGCATATACAGACATGTGACCAATACCACAATCAAGGTATAGAAGAGTTTTATAATACCTTGCATGGGCCTTTAAAGTGTCTTATGCAATTTAGATAAGATTTCATGTGTGGGCTATTATTATATGACTAGAAGCCTGGTGCACGAAATTTGTGCATCTGGGGGAGGGGCACCCTCAGTCTGGCCTGAACTCTTTCACAGTCTGGAAGCCCATGGGGGGTGGGCCTAACACATCAGTTGGACATCCTTAGCGCTGCTGCGGAGGCAGAAGAGGTTTCCACCACTGCTGCTGCACTTGCCAGCTTTGAGCCTGGCTTCTGGCTGAGCAGCCTTCCCCCTGTGGGTGGGCACTGACTACCAGGGGGCAGCTCCTGCATTGAACATCTGCCCCCTCATGGTCAGTGTGTTTCAAAGCAACCGGTCATTCCAACTTTTGGCATATTTGCATATTAGCCTTTTATTACATAGGACTAGGGGCCCAATGAACTAATTCTTGCACCTTGAAAGAAACTATGGGCTCTGAGGTTGTGGTGGCCACAGGGGTGGGTCTTGGCCCATCCTCTGCATCTTTGCCCAGCCCCTCCCATCACAGCCCTGGTCCCCTGACTGCTGGAAGCCCCACTCCTGCCACTGCTGATCCCCTATGTCGATGGTGCCAGCTCATAAGGCTGAAGCAATTAGGGCTGGCGCCAGTAGCTGGTGCAAGCAGGACTGGTGCCATCAGTGGGTGTGTGTGGCAGCAGGGGGAAGTGGAGAAGCCCTCAGGGGCAATCAGGGCTGGCAGCCTCCAATTGCACCCACTGATGGCACCAAACAATTGGGACTGGTTCTGGGGACCATCAGCAGGTGCAAGTGGTGGCTCCAGTGCTGGCAGCAGGTGCAAACAGGGCTAGTGCCCACAGCAGAGAAGCTGCAAGAGCTGAGTGAGACTGCAAAGAGCAGGAGGAAAGAATTTTCAGTAACCATCAGAGATTTTCCCTAATGACAGTGACCAGCACCCCACCTTGGTCTGCTCCCTCCCCCATTCACCTCTCCACCATCTGCTACAGCCAACACCCGCCATGTTCCACACTATGCTGCCTGCTTCCAACACCTGCCATGTTCTAAACATGCCCCCTGCCATTTGGTCTATTTGCATATTAGGGTATGTGGTTGAGGGCATACATATAGTAAATGTATGCATATTAATAAAGTATTAACAGTGTACATGTTTATGTACACACATAGAGTTAATTGTTTTAAATATTAATAAAGTAGTAACAGTGTACATGTTTATGTACACACATAAAGAGTTAATTGTTTTAAATATAAATTAGCATACTCTGTCTAAATTTGGATTCACTTTCAACATTTGATTTCTTTTTTATTTTAATGTTGTATAGTATCTCAAGATTGCATTTAATGTGAATTTTTTTTGATGCCACTTCCTCTGGGATATCTTTATCCTTTCCATCACAACTGCTTTCCTCATCTGGTTCTATAAATTCTCCTTCTCCAAGTTTCTCTGTGTCCATGTTTAGAGTACTTCGAATGACTGCAGTGTGGACATTTTAATGGTTAACTATGTCCTCCTTATCTCCATTTACATTTAATTCAAATCTTGCTACTAGAACTTATTGCTTTTTGTTTTTATTTTTTGTCTATTTTCCTTTCATGATTATTCATTTTTATACAATACCACATGTGTTTATTACTGAGAGAAGAGAAAGCACCGCAACAATATGCTTTATGTTAATGCATAAACTGAATAACTAACTGATGTGTGGACTTTGAGAGATGTGATGTATCTATCATGATGCACATTTGTTTTTACATAATGACTTTTTGACTGAATAACTGGCAACAAAATGTGCACACTCTTTTTGGTGACCTGGTGCTATTTAACTAAACCATTAAATCATGGTAACAAAAATGCATGTGGTGGGACTGAAATGTGAGGTCTTATGCTAAGCTTTTGGCATATTTTTCTGCAGTTGTGCTCTGCTTATTTTCTCTTAGCAACTTCCCAAAAGCATACATTTTTCCAAATTTCCCTCTTGAAAGGCTTTACATTTTAATGTTTTCATTAATTCTATTATTATTATTATTATTATTATTATTTATTTTAGAGAGGGAGGAAGGCAGAGGGAGAGACAGAAACATCAATGAGAGAGGCATTGATCAACTGCCTACTGGTGAATGAGCCCACTACCCCAGCATGTGTCCTTACCGGGAATGGAAGCAGTGACATATGAGAAATTCCCCTCTTCCTCCAAATTCATTCACTTATTAGGCACATAATATTTAGCTCCATTTATATTAAATAAAAGTTTAAACTTACTGAGAAAACACAATCCACAAAAATATTCAATATATTCCAGCTGAGATAAATACATTTATTTCTTTGTTTTTATATATATATAACAATGTTTACCTTACATTTTAAAAACTTGTATTTTAATTGATTTGATTGTTATGTAACACTGACACAACAAATATTTGAACTTGCATACTTATATGTCTTTTAAATTAAAACTCCTCTTCTGAAGGTATCACTAATTCCTTTTCTGACATTAAAATTATTTTTTTATCTTTAACATGTTCTCAACGTGTATTCTTTCCCAGAATAAAGACAATGAGAAATATTTTCTTTCTGCCTGCAATACACATTTAAACAAAGTGGATGATGTGAAAATCACAAAATATTGTAGAGTAGTAGCTTCCATTTAAAAGGTATCAATGTATGAGGTGCTGTTATAAGTGCTTCATTCATTATTATTAGTTTATTTTCTACAAGAGTGGAAAGCATCTGTATTATCCTTGTGAGTAAACTAAGGCACAAAAAATTTATTGTAACCAGAGTTTTATACCACTAAGCATGAGCATATGCATTTAAATCTAGGCAGCCTTACCCCAGAGTCTGAGCATTACAATTTCTTGTCATTCTTATGTATTCTCACAATTTCTATTCTATTCTATTCTATTCTATTCTATTCTATTCTATTCTATTCTATTCTATTCTACTCTACTCTGTTCTGTTCTGTTCTGTTCTATTCTTCTATAAAATATATTCTAATCTATTGATATCTATTGCATCAAAATACTCACTAGTATAGAGCCCAGTCTGGATCCTGTCCAGAGGAAAGTAAACAATTCAAAATAGATTGAGTCCTGGCTGGGTGGCCTAGGCCCTAGTTGATTGGAGCATCATCCTATATACCAAAAAGGTTGTAGGTTTGATTCCCGCTCAGGCCACATATCAGGCTGTGGGTTTGATCCCAGGTTGGGGCACTTATGAGAGGCAACAGATCAATGTTTCACTCTCACATTCTCCCCTTTCTCTTTCTTCCTCATTTTCTAAAATCAATAAAAATATATCTTCAGGAGAGGATTCAAAAGTAATGGATTGATATACCCTGCTGATTTGAAAGAAAATATGAAATACTACTCTCCATTAGATATTCCACTTTTCTTCTATCATATTATTGTCTAAGTTGCCTAAGATACTTGGTATTCATAGATTGAAATATATAGACAGTAATACTCAAACTAAAGTCAGTAAACCATGTGAGCTGTTTGATGTTAAGCAAATGTTAATTGTATGTCTGTAAATTTGTTATCTATGCAGATTTCATTTCACTATTTAAGAGCATTGTTTAGTGGATTTTAATTTAAATAATTCTTTTGTTATGTTTAACTATTCTAAACAGTTTGTTAGAAATCTTCTGAACCATTCAAAAGGAATTGACTGTATAGTGATTTTAGTTGCATTCCAATATATTCACATATTTAAAACATTTGGCTAACAAGTCCCTTAACGGTTATTGAAACAAGAGGTGTTATAGTTGCTAAAATTAACTAGGAAAAAAAGTTGTGTTTAATTAATCACTTTCAATATTCTAAATGATATATTCAATGCTTGTTAAAATATGGGAAGTGTGTGTAAAGAAAAATACTATAAATCAGGAGAGCACAGTGATTACAGAGGAGCACACTTAGAATGTTGATGGAATCAGAATGTGTCTTAGGATATATAGTGAATATTCATTCACCCAAGAAAAACTAATTTAATCTCCATCTAATAATTCAGCATTCCAATTACATGGCTGGATTTTAATTAATATGTTTACCAAGGATGTGCATTTTAATTTTACTTAACCTCATCATAATTTGATCCAAAATATGAATGCTTTTATTCTTCTGCTGAACACTTGGCACTTTCTGCATTTACACAAATAAAAACATAGTTGCTGGAAATTGAATTTGGTTTTAATATCATGTCTAGTGTCTTTGTATTGCTGTTAAATATTTATATACTAGTATTAACTAGTGTCCAGTGCATGGATTTATGCACATCAAGAGGTAATTAATTAGAAGAAATATTTTAATATCACTATTCACCCCTTCTCTATAACAGAAGTGTCCACTAAATTCATGATAGACAATGACAGATGGAAACACAACCATGTGATTGGCACCAGTGAGAACTTAATATGAATAGCGCATGTGTGAGTCATGCCTTTTATATATATAGAACAAACTTGCTTAATTAGACCTGCTTTCTGATTTAGCTAAACTTTTTCCAGCCCAGTGAAATATCCCAACTTCTCTTTCAAGTAATTATCAGCAACACAGCAGTAAATATCAACCTGAAGCAGATTGGACTTCTGTAAGTAACAAATGAGATGAAGCAAGTGAAAATGCTTCACAAACACTTGTTTAAAGTATAAAATATTTGCAGCTGGCTATAAAGCAAGTCATTTTCCTGGGCTGAAGAAACTCCAAGGAGGATAGTCACTAGAGATAGGAAGCCTACATGACATCATTACCCAGCACCCACAGTGACAGTTTCTGGGGTGGGTTGTGCTCTGTGACACATTTTGCACCATGGGGTCTTGGCAGCATTGACTGCAAATTGGTAGGGTGTTGCTCTGGGTGGTGACGGGTCCTGTATACCATTTGGGAGAAGCCAAGTGTTGCTTTGTTGGTGCCAGGTATGTGGTACCATTTATTTTTAAATGACTAGTGCATTCATGGAAGCTCCTGCATTGAGTGTCTGCCCCCTGGTGGTCAGTGTGCATCATAGCTACCAGTCAGAAGGTAAAATGGTCAGAAGGTCGCTTAGGCTTTTATATATATCCTATCTAACAAAAGAGTAATATGCAAATTGACCATCACTCCAACACACAAGATGGCTGCCCCCATGATGGCCACCATAAGATGGCCAGCAGAGAAGGACAGTTGGGAGGGACCAGGCCTGCAGGGAAGGGTAGTTAGGGGCAAACAGGCTTGCAGGGGAGCAGTTCAGCATCAATCAGGCTGGCAGGGGAGTGGTTAGGGAATGATCAGCCTGGCAGGCAGAAGCAGTTAGGGGCAATCAGGAAGGCAGGCAGGCGAGCAGTTGGGAGCCAGAAGTCCTGGATTGTGAGAGGGATCAGGCTTAAATGGTCATTTGGACATCCCTTGAGGGGTCCCAGATTGGAGAGCTTGCAGGTTCGGGCACCAGACCTCTAGTGTAGATATAAAAGGTTAAGTGTCTGTCCATCTAACTGGTAGCTGTGATGCACATTGACCACCAGGGTGAAATGCTCTGACCAGTAGCTATGATTTGTTCTGACCAACAGGAGGTAGATGCTCAATGCAGGAGCTGCTGAGCTGTAGTGATTTACCAGCTGCAGTTCTCAGTTGATGAACCTGGGACAAGAAAGAAGAGAGCTGGATTCTGGGGTGCGCCACCCAAGAACCACCCTCTCACAATCCAGAACCTGGGCTAGTGGCTACTGTAGTGAGCAGGCTATAGACTAGAGAATCTAGAGCATTAGTAACTAAGTGGAATAGAGTCAGAGTGTGAAATAGGACGTGTGTTTGGGTAGAAAAATGATTGAGTGAATTATCAGTAGTTGAAGATTTAGAACTGATCCTCTTTAAAATGTCAAAACACAGGGGATAGTTTTTAAACTGTAGTAAGGTGGGGAAGTCATTCATTGTGAAGAGACAGAAAAGCTCATCCTGGTGTTAGCAGAGGGAAAATGGCACCAGGGATTAACCTGGGTCCGGCAACCTCTGCTCTTGAATTCTGTTTAGGAAAATAATTCAGAGAGAAGACTCCAATTATAAGAGAAAGTTTATTTAGAAAGTCACAGAGGTAGAAGAAGTGAGCCAAAGAAGGGCCCTTGGAGGAGAGACGGGATGGGGGTGGGGGGGCCTTGAGAGAGAAAGAAACAAAAGAGGGAGGAGAGGTTCTGGCATGCTTCAGAGAGAGAGACAGGTCACTCCATTGGGATTAGGCCTAAACTGATGGTCGGACTTCCCCCTGTTTGGAGTGGGTGCAGACTGGGCTGAGAGAGCCCCCACTCTGTGCATGAATTTATTTCACTGGGCCTCTAGTGTATGTATAAAATGTTACAGGAAAAACATGGTATCCTTTCTGTCTCTAATCTTGAAACAGATGCTGCTGGTGACAGGAGCAAAGTAGAGGAATTCAATTTTATTAAGACTGTTGTGATTCTATTGTATCTTCCAGATAGGGGCAGCCAGACCATTTAGATTATGTAGGCATTTTCAGTTTCAATAATTTAACAAAGCTATAGATTTAAAATCAATTATAAATTCAAGTTATATTCTAGAAACATATCCTCTGCAATTAAGGAAAGTGTCAGTTCTCTACAAAGATTTTATATCTGTTATGACAATTTTATTCTGGATTACCTATTGGGTAAACTATGTTGTCAGAGCCTAGTTTACATTGGAGACCTGAACATGGTTATACAAGTAACATAATGAGATGCCAGTTGATTACATTTTCATTCATAACCCATCCCAAATGCTGTGCTCATTACTCTAGGTTACAAGAGGCTTTAGATGAAGAAGCTCTTCATTTACTCACATGAAATTAGATCTAACCTCCATTAACTCATTCTTAAACTTACCCAGTAGTGATATATAAATCGTTTAAAACTCAGCAACATCCAATATATACTCACCAAAGTATGTAAATAAACATATTTATGCATTTGAGATTTTACATGGTAACAGTATTTTTTAAGATGTTGTATCTTTATTTTTTTTATCTGCAAGGGAAAATACTTTTAATAACTAAGCACAAGTAACAACAAATTCTATTTCTTTCACTAACTACACATTTTTTAAAGTAAGGTAAAGGGTATGTTATTTTTTTTTTCCTTTTTTTTATATATGTTTTTATTTATTCCAGGAGGAAAAGAGAGGTAGAGAGAGATAGAAACATCAATGATGAGAGAGAACCATCTGTTTGCTGCCAGCTGCATGTCCCCTACTGGGGATCAAGCCTGCAACCAGTACATGTGCTGTGAACAGGAATCAAACCATGGCCTCCTGGTGCATGTATTCATGCTCAACCACTGAGCCACACCAGCTGGGCCACTGCCTGTCTCTTATCTTTCTAAAGGATCTCATGTCACCACAGTGACTTAATTACAAACACTTTTACAAGGATTTGTTTATCTTTGGGGGGGGGGTATTTCACTCTAAAAAATGTTATATTATATTTAAACTAGATGCTTGGTGCACAAAATTCATGCATGGGTAGAGTTCCTAGGTCTGGTTGGTGATCAGGGCCAATCAGGTTCCCCTACCTCCCCTCTTCACCTCCTATTTTCCTCACCACCTGTGCTCGCCACCATTGTGCAGTTCTCCCCCGCTTCCCACCTCCCCACCTCTCCACCTCCTCCTTCCCTTGCTCTCTCAGCATCTCACTGCTGCTGTTGGTTTCCCACCATGTTCTGTGATGCCCCTTGGTGGTCAGCACACATAGTGAGTGATAAAACTCCCATTCTCCCAGTCCAATTCCTGAGGGGGGGGGATATTAGCCATATATATATATATATATATATATATATATATATATATATATATATATCAGGTTAACTACATTCCTTAGAAGATTTTCAAATCATGTATATATATGATTTGAAAAAAAAAATATATATATATGATTTGAAAATCTTCTAAGGAATGCAGTTAACCTGATTCTACAATTCTTTATACATTGTTCATACAATATGTGAATGTAAACATGCTATTTTAGGTATTATGGGAGGAAAAGTCACTTGTCATTTTGGTTTGTAAATAAATACCAAGGTCAGTACTTTTAGTGATCTTAATTACTTGACTAAATTTCAACTTGTATAATTACTATTTGCCTATGCAAACCACCTCTTTAATTAAAATTTCATAATATCACTTTAATTGTACAACCTACATTATGCTATTTTTGAGGCATTAAACTTTATTCAGAATCAACCATATTTCTGATACTAGTCTTATAGATTTATTTCTAAATCATAGACACAAAGAAGCAACTTTGCCCAAATGCTCCTATAAAAATATGAAAACATGCTATTTTATAATCAAGTATTAGAGACAAGAGGCATCTTTCATCTACATCCCTATCCTCACCTAAATTAAGACACTTTTTTTCTGAATGCCTATTATTTAATTTTTCTAAGAATATATATCCTATATAATAAAGAGGTAATATGCAAATTGACAATCACTCCAACACACATGATGACCACCCTCATGTGGTCAAAGATGACTGCCACTATGTGGACACAAACTGGCCACCACAAGATGGCTGGCAGGGGAGGATAGTTGGGAGGGACCAGGCCTGCAAGGAAGGGAAGTTGGGGGTGATCATGCCTGCAGGAGAGGGCAGTTAGGGGTGACCAGGCCAGCAGAGGAGGGCAGCTAGAGGCAACCAGGCCAGCTGGGAAGAGCAGTTAAGGGTGACCAAGCTGGCAGGGAAGAGCACTTGGGGGTGACTGGGCTGACAAGGAAGGGCATTTAGGGGCAACCAGGCTGGCAAGGGAGGGTAGTTAGTAGTGATCAGGCCAACAATTGAGAGAAATCGGACCAACAGGGGAGCAGTTAGGCATCAATCAGGCGGACAGGGGAGTGGTTAGGGAGTGATCAGGTTGGTAGGCAGAAGCAGTTAGAGGCAATCAGACAGGGAGGCAGGTGAGTGGTTGGGAGCCAAAAGTCCTGGATTGTGCAAGGGAACCCAGATTGGAGAGGGTGCAGGCTGGGCTGAGGGACACCCCCACCCATGCACGAATTTTGTGCATCTGGCCTTTAGTATGCTAATGATACTCCAAGGCCATTCAACCACTTGCCATCATGTGCACTGACCATCAGGGAGCAGACGCTCCTACTAGTAGGTTAGCTTACTGCTGGGGTCCAGCCAATTGGGACTGAGTGAGACAGGCTGGACATGCTCTGGATCTCTCTCGTGGTCCCTCCTTGGCTGGTCAGTCTCCTGTGTACCTTCCTGGTTCCAATCATGCACTGGTATGGTACATTGGTCTGGCTTGCACCCTCTCACAATCCAGGACCCCTTGGAGGATGTTGGAGAGGCAGTTTCAGCTCAACTCCACAGGCCAGGCTAAGGAACCCTTGCTGGTGCATGAATTCATGCACTGGGCCTCTAGTAACTAATAATAGACAAACATGTAAATTGACTGTACCTCCACTATCCCCACAGCCAATCAGAGTCGGTATGCAAATTAACCCAACAAATATGGGGATTAATTTGCATACAGCAGCACCCAGAAACCTGGGTCCTGGGAATTTTCTCAGCATCCAGGTCACTGCATGGTAGGCCACGCGCAGGCCCTGAGCAACCTGGGAAGGACCTGAGCCAGGGCGCTCCTGGGCAGGGGCTGAGCCAGTGATGGGAGGGAGCTTGGGGACCCCAGCCCAGGGCCCAAGGCCATTTAAGGGTGGGAGTCAGCTATCAGAGGGAGCTGGGCGGGGGGGCTGCCCTGTTCCCAAGGTTTTACACCTTGGCAGTGGCAGAACTGGCAATCAAAGGCAATTGGCGATCAGTGTGAACTACAGAGGAAGCACCTTTTCTGACAGCTCATTGGCAAACCTCCCTGCATGCCTCTGGTAATATTCTTGGTAACTTGGGTATAAGAATCCAAAAAGGTGATCTAGGGTTTTCCCACCACATTCCTAGAGGAAAAAATAAATGAAGATCTGCTGCTGGAGGGCTAAGAAATGTCAGATCCTGCCCTAGCCGATGTGACTCAGTGGATAATGCCTAGGCCTGCTGACCACAACATCTGTGTTTCTCCCTGGCAGGGGCCCAGGTCAGGGCTTATGTAGGAGGCAACCAATCAAAGTGTTCCTCTCACTTTAGTGTTTCTCTCTGTCTTTCCCTTTTTCTTCCACATTCTCTAAAAGTCAATGGAAACATATCCTCAGGTGAGGATTAAAAAAAAAAAAAGAATTAAAGAAATGTCATATCCTATAAAAGAGATCTTGAAAATGCCTAAAGAAGTTGTCATTTTTTCATGGTGAAGGGATTGGAATCCGTGGAATCCTTGGTGGCTCTGGTGACTGGCAGTGGCTGCAGTAGAGGGGTGATGGGGCTGGTGCCTTCCCCTGATCAGCCCAGTCACCTCCCTCAAAGGAAGGCCAGACTGTGCCTTCCGTGGGGAGCGGGCGTAAGCCATCAGTAGGACATTCCCTGAGGGCTCCTAGTATGTGAGAGGCATCAGGCGGAGCTGTGGGACGCCCCCATTAGTGCATGAATTTCATGCACAGGGCCCATAATGTTTTTATATAGGATGTGAAATGAAATAAGCAGTTAGTTCTTACAGTAGGATCTATAATATGGCTAATATATTCTATTTGTATTAAATATTAAATGAGTAGGACATAATTCTAGAAGAGTAAACAATAAAGTATTTATAATAATCATAAAAATAAGGGATTATTGAAGATGATGATATGTTTTCACGATATTGAAACTTCCATTTCAAGAAGAAAATGAAATTGAATCTATGCACTTTAGGTGGGAAGGGAGAAATTAAAACTAAAAGAAAATAACTAGCAAGGCACAAGGTAAGGACAGTGAGTATAGAAACTATATTGGACAAAAAACATTATTGGGGCTTGGGATGGTAAAAAGTAAGATTTTCTAGACAGTGATATCCTTTGTTATAATTTTGTTTTAAAATAAAAATAAAACCAAATAAAGATAAAACTGAGAGTGGCAAATATTATTTTACTTTTTCATTTTAAAATTCATTTTATAAATTGAAAGCATGGGCTTATTAACATATACTCAGAGGACAGAACCAATAGCATCGGTGCAATTAAAAATATGAATGAGAAAATGTGATCATTAAAAAAAGATCCCAGAGAAAAAGTAGGAAGAAATGATCATGCACTCTAATAGAAAATTGTCTTTAGGAAGGAGACAATGTATGATATTAATTTTATCATAGAAAGAAAGAGGAGAAACCAATGTGAGATATTTTTTTTTACTAAAGTATAGTTGGCATACAATATTCTAACAGTTTCAGATGTACAACAAGCATAAATTATGTTTTTATCTTCTTAGGGAGATAGAGAGGTGGGTGATCTATTAGAAATAAAGAGAGTAGTAGACTTTTATTGATTTGCAAAGAATAAAATAAACCATTGAAATATATATATATATATATATATATATATAAACTCAAATACAAATTAATAAAATTATTGCTAAGATGCAATGAGGGTTCATATATTTGATGGTTCAATCTGTCTTGAGGAAACTGAATATACGTTATTATCCTTTTAATTAAGATTACATTGATGGCTTTAGTTTCATGATTACAATTATGCTCTATCCCCTTACAGTAAAAGGCACAATTCTACATAATAAAAGGCTAATATGAAAATCAACCAAATGGCAAAGTGACCAGTCACTATGATGCATACTGACCACCAGGGAGCAGATGCTCAATGCAGGAGCTACCCCCTGGTGGTCAATGCATCTCCACAGGGGATTGTTGCTCAGCCAGAAGTTGGGTTCACAGCTGGTGACTGCAGCAATGGTGATGGGAGCCTTTTCCAACCTCCACAGAAGTGCTAAGGATTTCTGACTGATGGCTGAGGCCCACTCCCCATGGGCCATCAGTTGGACATCCCCCAAGAGCTCCCAGACTGTGAGAGAGCACAGGCCAGGCTGAATTTTGTGCACTGGCCCTCTAGCAAAAAATAGCTGATATTCTTGTGTACACAAAATAGTAAGATAAGTAAAGTCAGGGAGGATTATAGCCTGTAAGCTTAGAAAGAAGGTGGGTGTGGGCACCAAAAACAGCATAGTTGTCAAAGATGAGTCCTAATATATGTGGGAAAATATTTTATTTTATATTTTATTTTATTTTTAAACATTTATTGTTGAGAATATTACAGATGGTCCCCTTTTTCCCCCATTGACTCCTCCACCTGGTTTTCACCCCTCTCCAGGCCTTCTCAACCCCCTATTATCTATGTCCATAGGGTAGACATATACATTCTTTGCTTACTCTCTTCCTGGCCTTCCTCCCTGCATCCTCTGAGATTTGTCAGTCTGTTCCATGTTTCTATGACTCCAGTTCTATTTTATTCATAATTTTACTTTTTTTCATTCTATTCCTTGTTAATTTATTCTGATTTTTGGATTAAATTGTTGATAAATATGCATTTATTATCATTTTATTGTTCTTACTTTTGCTTCTATTTCTTTTAAACAGTGTTTCCCAAAGTGTGGTACTCATACCCCCAGGGATACGGGAAGAGTTTGATGGGGGTACACGTTGCACTAGAGTTTGGTGAAGATATGCACTGCACCATGCTTAGCTGGGCCTAATTCTACATTCTCATGTGTCAAGTCAATTTCATCCTTCTCATCCAAATAAATGTTATTTATAATATAACTTTTATTTATATTTTATTATGAATAATTTTATTTTTAGTTTATCATTATTTTGTGTATGTACCAAAAAAATAAATATATTTTGATTGTTATAAAAATACATCCATTTTTTTTGATGAGGGGTACTCAGCATTACGAAAATTATAGAGGGGTACACATATGTCAAAAGTTTGAGAAACACTGCTTTTAAAGAAGACCCTTTAATATTTCATGTAACACTGGTTTTGTGGTGAACTCCTTTAGCTCTTCCTTGTCTGGAAAGCTCTTTATCTGACCTTCAATTCCAAACAACAGCTTTTCTAGGAGGAGTAATCTTAGTTGTAGGTCCTTGCTTTTCATCACTTTAAATATTTATTGCCACTCCCTTCTGGTCTGCACAGTTTTTGTTGAGAAGTAGGTAACTAACAGCTTTTCTCATGCTGCTTTTGATTATGTCTTTGTCTTTAACCTTTATTATTTTAATTATGATGTGTCTTGATGTGGGACTCTTTTGGAGAGTTTGTTCTAGATCTGTCAAATTTGCCCTTGCTATTCTAATGAGGATTGCATTAAATCTATAGATTGCTTTGGGTGGTATGGACATTTTAATGATGTTGATTCTACCAATCCATGAACATGGTATGTTATTCCATCTGTTACATCTTCCTCTATTTTTTTTTTTAGTGTTCTGTAGTTTTCTGCATATAGGTCTTTTACCTCCTTAGTCAAGATTATTCCTAGGTATCTTAATTTTTTTTGTGCAATTGTAAGTGGAATTGCTTTTTAAGTTATCTTTCTGTAAATTCACTATTGGTGTATAGAAATGTCATAGATTTCTTGGTGTTAATTTTGTATCCTGTTACATTGCCAATTTCATTTATTAAGTCTATTAGTTTTTTGATGGAGTCTTTCTGATTTTTTATGTACAATATCATGTCATATGCAAATAAGGACAGTTTTATTTCTTCTTTACCAATTTGGATGCCTTTTATTTCTTCTTCTTGTCTAATTGCAATGGCTAATACTTCCTTTCAGTACTATGTCAAATAGGAGTGGTGAGAGTGGGCATCCCTATTTTGTTCCTGTTCTTAAGGGAAATGGTTTTAGTTTTTTCCTATTGGGTATGATGCTAGCCGTGGATTTGTCGTATATGGCTTTTATTATGTTGAGGTATGGTCCTTCTATTCCCACCTTGTTGAGAGTTTTTATCAAGAAAGGGTGTTAGAATTTATCAAATGCTTTTTCTGCATCAATTAATATAACTATATGATTTTTATCTCTCAATTTATTTATATGATGTATCATATTTATTGATTTGTAGATATTATACCATCAATGCATTTCTGGGATAAATCCTACTTGGCCATAGTGTATGATCTTTCTGATGTACTGCTGGATCTGATTTGCTAGAATTTTGTTGAGGATTTTGACATCTATGTTCATGAGGAATATTGGCCTGTAATTCTCTTTCCTTGTGTTGTCTTTATCATGTTTTGGTATTAGGGTGATGCTGGCTTCATAGAAGGAGTTTAGAAGTGTTCCTTCCTCTTGATTTTTTTAATAGTTTGAGGAGGATAGGTTTTAGTTCTTCCTTGAATGTTGGTTAAAACTCCCTCTAGAAGTCATCTGACCCAGGCTTTTATTTCCTGGGAGATTTTTGATGACTGCTTCAATTTCTTCCATAGTTATTGGCCTATTGAGATTTTTAGATTCTTTCTGATTGAGTTTTGGAAGGTTATTTATTTCTGGGAATATGTCAGTTTCCTCCAGGTTGTCCAGTTTGTTGGAATAGAGTTGTTTATAGTATTTTTTAATAATATTTTGTATTTCTGTGGGATCTGTTGTTATTTCACCTCTCTCACTTCTGATTTTGTTTATTTGGGTCCTCTCTTTTTGCTTCTTGGTTAACCTGGCTAGAGATCCATCAATCTTGTTTATCCTTTCAAAGATCCAGCTCTTGGTTTATTTTATCTTTTGTATTGTTTCTTTGGTCTCTATGTCGTTTATCTCCACTCTGATTTTATTAAAATTCTGAAGTCAAAAGATTGGAGGTTGATAAAGAGAAATATTCTCTGTAAAAGATTAATACCTGTGCATTGTATCCCCTAGTGCTCTTTCTTGTGCTGTGTGCTGTTCTCTAAATCACTGATGTCTGTCAATCAGGAAATCATAAGTGAGGCTAAAACACCTTGTGGTAAAAACAGCAGCAATAGAAACAGCAGGGAAGAGGAATTGCTGAAAAATCAAAAATGTAAAAATAAAGAAAAAGTACAGACTTTCATTTATATTTTTTGCAATTCTTCCTCAAGCATTCCTTACTAATTTATTTTCGATAGAAAATATATTTTGTTTATCCATTGAAACTCCTGTTTTCCTTGTCTCTCAACATGTTATTAAGAACTATTCCTAGGTTTATAATCAGAAACTATAATAGTAATATTTTATGTCATGGTCATTTTCAACTCTTTCTGTGATCCTGGTCTTCTCATTCACTGTATAGTTGTAATAACTGAAACAAAGTAGTTAAAGAAAAATGTTCAGCTTTAAAATTGATTTATATTTAAAAACTATTACATAATATAAACACAACTTATAACATAAGTTAAAATGTCCAGATTTCAAAATCTTTTCTGTTGACCGATTGTTTATAAAACACTTGATTAATGTTCATGTGGCAGTTTTACTTATTTATATTTCCCATTGAGCATAAACAACTGCTGAAAATTTTGCAAAAATATCAGAGTTCTGATTACTGCTGCTTTTGAATAAAGATAAATATGAAATTGTGTGACTATTTTTCTAACATTGTAACTGATTTTACTGTTTTAATTATGTTTAAATAATAGTTTATTGTATTTTGTACCCAGGCACAATATAAAAAGTAAAGATCAGTCTTATTAACTTGTGCAAATTTAGTATGTTTAAACTTGAGTTTAGATATGTAAATAATTTTACCAATTTTCTTATAAAAGGTAAATTTACATTTAAAATAATTCTAAATTGGCAGTATCTGTGATTTATGTTTCAGACATGAAAAGACAGCAGTAACCAACAACAACAACAAAATATTTACATTTAAGCATAATTATTTTAAGTTTCTCATAGTTGTTTTAGTCGGTAGGACTACAAAAAATTGTTGTCTTACATTTTGGATTTTAAATAAATGTTCATTTCTGAAAAGTTTTCAAGATTCATAGAAACAGGCACAAATAATGCCTATAAGACATGACTTTCAGAAGAGGAATTGCATTCTCTGTAACTAGTTGAGTTCTTGAATGGAATAAATGTGGTCACAGAACAACTGTTGGCTAACACAACAAATACTGAACCTGGTGTCAAAATCACTGCTCTGGTCATGGCTTTGCTATTTCATCTCTCCAAATCCTGTCATCAGCAGTAAAAGCTAATAAGTAGAGTGAAGGTGGGTTTTACATCCTGTCAATATTATATGCATTTATTTCCCTCAACTTGCTCTTTTCAAATCATTTCCTATCATGTCTGTTCAACACAAGCCCACAGATAATACACAGAGAGCCATGTTGGTCTACTAAGCCATAAATAAATCATCAATCATAAATCAGAATCACAGAATATCAAAAACTGCCAAGATTTTTGAAAACTAATCGATCAGGAATGGGAACAAACTCTATTGAACTATGGCTTAAGTCGATGATGGGCTGACAATTATGCAATATTATTGGGTAGCATCCCAGTTTAAAGTCATGAGTACATTGGATTATTACATGACCCGCTTTCTAACCAACTCTGTTCTTCTCCATCCCAATTTACACTCCAGGATCTGTGCTAGTTTCCTCAATTCTGTCAGAGACATCATTTATTAAGTTCTGATATAAAACTTAACTCGCACAATCAAGGAGGGAAACATGGGTTGCATGTACCCCTATTGAACTATTGTAATTGTTAGTCAGTGAATTGACATGATGGCATGTCTAGTTTGATCCTGATTATGAATGCTTCACCTGACACAAAACAATTCCATGAAGTGTAAAATGATGTTATGGAAAGAACAGAGGGAATGGAGTGGCCTTTTATCACCGTTCATATTTTTCCACTTTAACTTGAATTTGCAAAATGCAAGTCCAAACACTTCCAGCTATTTGTTTCTTCATGAGTTTAGGACTGTGGCAATGTCTTATTCTCTTGGCAAATCCTTATGTTGGAAAATAAAAACAAATAATGATATAACATTGCATATGTATAGACTCTTTGCCTGACTTTTAGAAAACCTCCAATCCTTACATGAATCTTTCAAAGTAAATGATATTAAGTCATTTGAGGATCAGAAAAATAACTTAAATAGCCCTTAGCTACAAAGCAACATATTGGCTAAGCTGACTTTATAGCCTGTATCTTCTTGTCTATACAATTTGTGTTGTTTTCAACTACCTATTTTCTACCCATTGTGCTTTTAAAACAGTAATTACTTTCTCTAGATAACAGCAGCTGAAATAATCTACCACAAATCTTTTTTAATATGTTTTTATTGATTTCAGAGAGGAAGAAAGAGGGAGAGAGAGATAGAAACATCCATGATGAGAGAGATCATGGATCAGCTGCCTCCTGCAAATCTCCCACTGGGGATTGAGCCCACAGCCCGGGCAGTTGCCCTTGACTGGAATCGAACCTGGGACCTTTCAGTTAGCAGGTCAAACTGGCTAGGGCAAAATATATACATATATATATATATATATATATATATATATATATATATATATTTTAATGGTAGCTGTATGCTTTTACTAACTCTCCCTAGGTCCTGATATTATGGAGTTTTTTATTATTATTTGAAAGCCTATGGCTTGTTTCTTTTTTACCCTACTCATTTTGGTGAGACAAGATCTTGACTACAACAGTCTTTTTTAAGACAGACTCATGAGGGAACATGCCTGCAGCAGGGCCTTGATCCTACTGCCTTCTCACAATCATATGAAGCAGTTCCACAAACTCTCACCCATCAGTCTGACCAGAGCTCTTCTACCTGCTTGCTCATCTTCAATTTCTGACATCCTGCTTTCCTTCCCAGGACAGAAATGGGTTACATTAGTTAATCTTCCACTTATACTTGATCTACTTATCTCTCTGGGCTTTCTTTCATATATTGCTGTGATATTTCCTTTATAGCACCATAAAAAGTGATCAAGAAACACCATTTGAGTGCCTCCTTACATCTCTCCCATCCTATGTCTTTGTTCCTTCTAAAGTGTCCTCTCTAGGATCTATAGCTTCAGGATCTATTAGAAACATTTTGTTTTCTGATTGTTTACAATTGCTTTCAGAGTATATTATTTTATATTCTATTATTTCAGAGTATAAAATAATATTTGAATTAACATGCAAAATTATAGAAGAAATTGGGAATAGCAATGAAAGAAGCTTTTGCACAGTCAGAAATAGTTTTAAATATTTACTTTTTATTAAATTTTGCAACAGGCCAGACTACAAGTTTTAGCTGAGGGAGATTAGACAGTACAAAGATTTTATTAAAATAATAGATTAGGAAATTAAAGGTCCACAAGGTTTTTGTTTGTTTGTTTTTTAGAACTGTGGGTTTTGTTGTTGGTGGTGGTGGTGGTGGTGAAGACTGAGGCATATATAACATCAACAATCACATTTGTAATTTAACATTTCATTCTTGTCTCTTCTGGGCTGTCTGGTTTGTATTTTGGATTAAAGGCTATATTATATGTAACAATTCATTTTATTGATTTCTTTGGAAAGACAACATTCTAGGTATGTAGGGAAATAATTATGTATATACTTGGCTAGATAGGTAAATTAATTGCAACCAGTGGCATTTATGTGACATTTTGAAATTATTTCTTTATCTATAATAATAAACTAGTAATATGCTAATAAGACTGGACAGCTTGACCGACCTTCTAGGCGACCTTATGGATGAAGCCAGGGCTGCAAGGACTGAGGCAAGCTGCCACGGCTATGAGGGCTGAGCCCCTTGCATAAATTTCATGCATGGGGCCTCTGGTTTATTTATAATTAGATCACCTGCATTACCAATGTCTCACTGATGAAATATGTGATAAATAGAGCACTTTAAACTTCATGAACACACCATTATAACCAAAAAATATGGGCAATGTTATTCCACGCTAAGGGTATGTACATACAGACTTGTAAGTCAGAGTTTAATTCATTTTACTGTGAAGAGATTCCCAAGTTAGAGTAGCATAGGAATTTGGTAAGCATGCATGCAATTCTTCTTCTACTAAATTTTTGAGAAGTTCTTCATGTATTCTCAGTAGAGAAAGCTACAAACAAGAAGAGCATGGAACCAAGAACCTAATGGGTGCTTATTTGGGAATCCCTCTGTGAGCAGGAAAAATAAGATTTATGGCCTCTGCAGGATAGACTAGACAGTTGCATCTCCATAGAATCAATGTTGCAACTGCATATTCAAACCAGTAGGGGAACAGTGAGGGGGTGATCTGGCTGGCAGGCTGAAGCGGTTAGGGGCAATCAGGCAGGCAGTCAGGCAAGTGGTCAGAAGCCAGCGGTCCAGGGTTGTGAGAGGGATGTCCAACTGTCAGTTTAGGGATTGGGCCTAAATTGGCAGTTGGACATCCCCTGTGGGATGCCAGATTGGAGAGTGTACAGGCCAGGCTGAGGGACACTCCCCCTCATGCATTACATTTGTTTACTGGGCCACTAGTAAATAAATCTACACTAATAAAAGAGAAACATGCAAATTAACCATCACTCCACTACACCCACCAGCCAATCAGGAGCAAATATGCAAATTAACCCATCAAAGATGGTGGCAGCCACAGAGCTGGAGCTAGCAGGCTTGGGTTGCCCCTGGTGATGGAGGAAGCCAAGCTACCTGCCCACTATGGCCAGCCCTGGCCTCTGCTCAAGGAGGTACTGAAAAAAAAAATTAAAAAAAATAAGGAGGTGCTTGGAACTTGGGTAACCAGGGGGCATGGCCAGCCTGAAAACAGCTATCAGCCCCTCACCCAGGCTGGCTAGGCACCTCAGCGGGACATACCTCCTCTCCCTTCACTCCTCCCCCAAAAGGGACAGTGGCCAGCCTGCAAACAGCCCTCAGCCCCTCACCCAGGCTGGCTAGGCACCTCAGCGGGACAACCTCCTCTCCCTTCCCTCCTCCCCCAAAAGGGACAGTGGCCAGCCTGCAAACAGCCCTCAGCCCCTCACCCAGGCTGGCTAGGCACCCCAGCAGGACCCCCACCCTGATCTAAGACACCTTTCAGGGCAAACCAGTCAGCCCCTACCTGTGCACCAGGCTTCTTTCTATACTAATAAAAGGGTAATATGCTAATTAGACTGGGAGACATTCTAGGAGACCTTCCAGACTTTCTTCTGGACAAAGCCATGGTGGTGGGGTGATTAGAGGTGATTAGAGGCCAAGAGGGGAGGGCAGTTTTGGGTGATCAGGCCAGGATGGGACAGCAGTTGAGGGTGATCAGATTGGTGGTGAGGCTGTTGGGGGTGATCAGGCCAACAGGGGGGTGCAGTTGGGGGCAAGCAGGCCATCAGTGGGGGTCATTTGGGGGTTATCAGGAGAGTGTGGGGGGGTCATTTTGGGGTGAGCAGGCCAGCAGGAGGACAGTTGGGAGCACCTTTCTCAGTTCTGGTGTTCTGGGCTCATGATCCCAGCTTGGGATTTAGATCCCAGCGTTCTCAGTGGGAATTCCCCTCAGCTCAGCTATATCTCCAGAAGCTCAGCTACTATCTGTCAGAGCCCAGCAAGCCCTTTAGGGCCTCTGTGTATCCTACCAGTTTCTATGGGATCTCCACTTGCCATCCTTGGTTATTCTCTCCAGCTAGTATTCAGTTGATTTTTCAGGGTGGTTCTTCTGCTTTTTAGTTGTATTTCCAGTTTGGTCCTGGGAGAGTGTCAGTGAAGCTTCCACTAATTCCTTCACCATTTTTAATTGTTCTCATTTTAAATCTCTTCCTGATATAGCTTCCTAAAACCATCTAATCTGACACTACAAGTATGTGTTTAGGAGGAGTAAGTACTAATAATATGGCACTATTTTGCACAGAGTAATGCATAAACCATATACTTAAAAAAGACTTGACATAAGTAAAACACTCAAGGGTATTTTGGGATTCATGAAGCTCTCATATTTTTATGTGATTCATTTGCCCATGAATAGTTCCACAACTATTCACAGGATTCTTTCAATATTAAAATATTTTAGTAAAATAATGTATATTTGCTTCTCACTAGTAAAGAGTGATAATTATTCAATTGCAGTTTAATGTTTTATTAACATGAATTTAATACAGCAGTATGGCTGACTAACTTCATGAAAAATGTTTTATTGATGTTTGTGATGTCATTGACAAATATGCTGAAATTTCTTTTATAAATAACTAGAGGCCCAGTGCATAAAATTCATGCATGCGGGGAAGGAATGTGTGTCCCTCAGCACAGCCTGCACCCTCTTCAATCTGGGACAGCCCTCTCACAATCAAAAACTGCTGGCTCCTAATTGTTTGCCTGTCTGCTGAATTGCCCTTAACTGCTTCTGATTGCCAACCTGATAACCCCTAAACACTCCCCTGCCAGCCTGATCAATGCCTAACTGCTCCCCTAGTGGCCCAATTGGTCCTAACTGCCCTCCTCTACCAGTCTGGTCACCTTAACTGCCCTCCCCTGTCAGCCTGATTCCCCTTAATTGTCCTCCCCTGCAGGCCTAGTAACCCCTAACTGCACTCATTGCCAGCCTGGGTGTCCCTAACTGCCCTCCCCAGCTGGCCTGATCACCCCCACCTGTCCTCCCATGCAGGCCTGGTTGCCCCTAACTGTCTTTCCCTGTAGGCCTGCCCCTCCCCCCCACACACACACTCATACACCAACTGCCCTCCTCTGCAGGCCTGGGTCCCCCCCCGACCTGTCCTCCCCTGCAGGACTTATCACCCCAACTGCCCTTCTCTGCTGGCCTGATCACTCCTAATTGCCCTCCTCCATTGGCCTTATTACAACTGCCCTGCCCTGCTGGCCATCCTTGTGGTAGCCATCTTGTTTCCACATGGGACAGCCATTTTTAACTATATGAGTGTGGCCATCTTGTGCATTGGAGTGATAGTCAATTTGCATATTACCTCTTTATCATATAGGATACATAAAAAAATAAGTATACATGCTTACCTTAGTTTATTCATTAGTAAAGGTAAATATAGTATTTGAAATGCATTTATATTTACACTTAACAAGCATAGATATTATTTGCTGCTAATTAATGATCAAATGTTGACTTCATTTAACAATACCTACTTCTAGTTAAAAAACAATTTCAATCACTAATTTGAAAATAATAAGATTTCTAGAGAAATTAAACATGATATGAAAGTTAAAATAAGAGCTATGTCTCTCTCACTTTTGGAAAGACTGGAGTTGGATGATAGAAAGGGGTTAAAGTTCAGATAATTCATGAAAAGGATTTTGCCTAGACACTGTGCTTCATGTTACCCAGTTGCTTCCCAGTTGTAACTGAAGCCAAAAACAGATAAAATGTATATATATATATATATATATATATATATATATATATATGATAAATAGTAAACCCATATATTAATGTTTGAAGACAAAAATTAACCTTTATACTCAGTGCATATATTAATGGTATGAAATTTATGAATTAAATGCCCCTCTTGTATATTTCTTTGGGGAGGGATGCTATATAGTTTCTTGGTTTTGTTTGTTTTGTTTTGTGGGTTTTGTTGTGTTTTTGTTTGTTTGTTTGTTTGTTTGTTTTACCTTATCAGAATTAACATCCTGCCTTTTCTGAGTGTTCTGAAGACAAAAGGTATTTGTTTGATCATTCAATGATAAAAGAGTAATGTAGTATTTGTGATGGGTGAGTTTAAGACAAATTTATTTATATTGTCTTTTCTTATTTACTAGCCATGTTCCTCCAGCTTCTCCCCTATTTTCACTATAAATATTAGCAGAAAGGGGAAAATTAGCTAGTCTTGTCATCATCCATTTTAAGAATAATAGTTATTTTGTTAGAATAAAATCTCTAAAGGTAAAAGTAAAATGTAGGGTGATGATTATATAAATGTAGGGTGATGATTATATTGGCATATTGGAAGGTTATGAGAATAGAAGCTCTGTGGATAGTTTGTGACATAGAAGAGGAAGTGGAGAACCATTCTGATCTCACAGCTTTCTCAGGGGATAATGCACAGCTGTTAGAAGACTTGAAATTTTAGTTCCTAGGCAACCATAAATGTATTATGAGTAATTTAATTAGTAACACTTTTAAAATAATTGTACATGTTTTTTAATTTATATAATTTTATATATACTCTGAATATAATTTGGTTTCCAATGTTTTATTAATAATTATTAATTAATAATTCTTAATGCTCATTTATTGAATAGCATTTAATTAGGGAGCAGTTTTCTATCTCAATACATTACTCAAGTAAGTTCTGCTGCCCCAGGTGAAGTACATAATCTAGATTGTTTTACTGAAATTAATATGGTAATCAGAGCAAAATTGAACTAAGTAGAAACTAGGAACAGAGACCAGTTAATAAGGGTAGTTTGAGAGTTAAGAAGTCTAGAAATTGGGAGAATCAAATGGTTAGGTAAAGGATGAATTAAGAATGAGAGCACACAGACAGTTTATAATACAGAACAACACGTAGAAGAGTAATTGAAGGAGGAAAATAGTGTCTTACTTTGTTTTGATATTAGGTTTGGGTATCAACAGACTGAAAAGAGGGGAAAAGAAGTATTGTATAGATATATTCTCATGCCAAACTTTAAAAAAATGTTATATATCTTCTATTAGATTTTTAAATTAAGATTACTGAAAAGAAACATTTTTATATTTTATCTACAGCAAAAATAAAGAGATCCAAATTATTTTGGCTCTTTCATGCTTGATCTACTGCTTTACTGAAATAATTATTTTTCATATAAAAATCATCACAGTGTTTTCAGAAATAGACTTTTTTTTTCAAATGTAAAGCAAGAATGGTGGTGAGCTACTAATTATTTTAAATAACTGAATAATTTTAGAGTATTAATTTCGTATAATTCCTTTTCAGTATATCTTTAATTAAGTGATTACAATCTAAGGCAATTGGTATTTAATTAACTGCTCATTTATTTTTCTCTCAGGGGATACTCTGACTACATATATAAATCTCTCTTACTTTTTTGATTTGTTTAATTAAATATCAGGTTTTAATTCTACTTTTCTGTGTAGCATGTAACTGCATAGAGAAACTAAAACTGTTGACAGTCACCAATTACTTCATCAGACTCAAAGTTAATTTTATTTTCTATTTTCTCACCAAATTATAAGTATAACTTGACTCAAATGGAGCAATACGAATATACTTGTCACATTAATTCAGAAATTATGTCTTCAGAAAGACTAATGTTAGAGAATAATATGGCTTCATTTTAAGATTGTACTAGTTCAAAATATTAACCTACATACATGTACACCATATAAACAAATTAATCATTTTTCTTTTCTATGTACCATTTTATTTTTCTGGGTATTGGCTAAAAATTAGAGTCAAATCTGTGATTTTATTCAAAAAATAACAATATTCTGAAATGCGAGGACGTTGACTACAATATGGAATGAATGAAAAATGGGGTAGGAAAAGGAAAGGAGTGGTGTTGCATATAATAAAGTCAGTGCAGACAAAGTGATAGGTAAAACTGATTAACTTTAAATTGAGAAACAACTATACCATACAATATACAATACGCACCAAAAAACTCCCAGTTTTCCAGATATTAAGACATTCATTCTGCAGAAGGAAATATCCAAACATCATTTGGGGTGGAGGTAAGAAGCTTCAATTGCTAATGTTTAAGAACAATCATTCTATGTATAGTAAAAAAAATCCAAATTTCATAAATCCCAAACATGAAGGAAAACATAATTGCAATACATTTTGAATATAAAAATGAAGCACTAAAAGCCATATAACTATTTAACTATTACATAAAACTTATAAAGATATGTCATAAAGGGCAGAAAAATTATATATCTATATATATATGTATATATATATTCACATATGCATACATAAATGTGAAAATTAATATATAATACATATAAAATTGTCTACATGTATGCATATATGTAATATAAATATAACATGTAATTTATTAATGCAATATAATTAATGCAAATGTAATATGCATATAATTATCTACTTATGTTAACATTTTATATCTATTATAACATAAATTATATTATACACACACACACACACACACACACAGGATAGGGCAAAATTAAGTTTACAACTGTGAGTATACAAAACATAATTTATTCTTATTTATTATTTATTATATTATTTTCCATAGAAACAACTGTAAACCTAATCTTACCCCACTCTGTATATAAAACAAAATTCAAAAAATATGAATCCTCAACTTTAGCAGTATTCTCTCTAATACCACACAGAATTAGAGAAAGTGTGACAGAGTGGAAATTAGAGTGTGAAGAAGCAATCCTAACTGATTGCAATTATTCTCTCAGTTTTGCAAAGCTTATGAAAATATATGAGCGTGAGAGTACATTGCGGGGCCCTCCCTCTGAACATAGAAAGGGGCCAGCATGAGTAAGATTAAGCTTCATCAGCTCCAGAGTAAATATACTTCCGAGCAGCAACGCGGAATAGCTACAGCGCTGAAGCAAACAGGGAGGGATGGGGACATGGAGATCACAGCCGCTGGAAGAGCCTCTAAGAGGGCAGCTTTAAGAAGCTGAACCAGAGTCTGGAGCAGAGTCTGAGCACGAACATCACAGCTTCGGCACTTCAATTTTTGCTCCTCTACAAAAGGCTTGGGAGACCTTGACATCTGAATTACAGACATATATTTTACAGTTATTTATTGAGTGCCTATTCTGTTCAGTGTACTCTCTATTTTCTAAATCTATATAGCAGTTTAGAATAATGGGATTTCACAGATTATAAATAACAAAGGCCTCTGATATGAGATCCACCAAATTTAAAGTCAGTATGACAAAGTTGATATAATGGAAGAAATTATTTCATCTATTGGGGGATCAATTTTCAAGTACTATACAGAGTTTGAGGGGGGTCTTGAAAATTAATAGGTTTAAGAAGAAAATCCAATGAGAATAGCAGAGACTAGCATTAGTAAATTTGTTTTGAAGGTTAAAATTCACAGGGATATAAACCAGCATGCAACTCCCCCCCCCCCCCCCCCCCAATATCTGGACTGAAAGGTCCCAGATTCGATTCCAGTCAAGGGCATGTACCTTGGTTGTGGGCACATCCCCAGTAGGGCATGTGCAAGAGGCAGCTGATTGATAATTCTCTTTCGTTGATGTTTCTAATTCTCTACCCCTCTCTCTTCCTCTCTGTAAAAAAAATCAATAAAATATATATATTTTTAAAAAGCATTACAATTAAGTACGTAGGACGCTATATTATTGTCATTATTGCAAGTGAAAATTCTTTGAGCAATAATCCAAATGTTCATGAAACCATTTTTACACTTACTTGGTAAGCTGCACCATTAATTTGTGAAAAATTTCTGATCAGATTTTGCTCTTTCCACATATTAGACTTTAGAGAATTTATTTCTAAACTTTCCCTAATTATCATTGTAATGCCAGTAACAGGATGTCATGTTTTTCAGCCTCAGTTTTCTCATTGAAGACTCACTCTCAAAGTGAGTGACCTGTGTTTGTGTTACTTTCACATTGTCTAGTACCCTTGAAAAAATGCCAGTCTTCTGGTGGCCATAATTACTGACCTCTGTCTTATCAGAGCTCTAGTTTTCTAGGATAGTATCCAGGCCCACCTGTGCCAGATCAGGGCAATGGAATAAATGGTCCTGTTCCCAACTCTTCTATCAGCATTCAAACCAACAATGCTTGTGCCCATAGTTTCAAATGTACTCATCTTATATTCACAAGTTCACTCATTAAAGCAGCTGCCCTACTTCAAACCTCTATAATGTGCCTCAAAAATTATTCAGATAAAAATTTGCAGAAACACCCTGTTTTTCACTGTCCTTCTCTCCACATCTTTCTGTTCAGACTTCTGTGCACACACACATGAACACAGGCACACACATGAACACATATATAGTGTTCAAATGGGGGGGAAGCACACTCTTACACACCTAAATACATTTTTAAAATCTTCCTTTTTAAAAAATCCAATAAAATTTTTATACCTGTCAATACATGTAAATGATTGTTTGAAAATTGCTTGCTTGTAAATTTACAACCAGCTTAACCTTGAATACAGTTAAATATAGAGGGTGTCACAAAAATGTTTACCTACTTTAACAGCTGGTAGCTCAATTTTGAAAATAAATGTATTTAATAAACTCTGCCTTTATAATTATTCAGAGTGTAGACAGACATTTGGGGACACCCTATATATGCATGTACACAAATTTCTCATGTGGTATACTGGGCACCAAAAGGCAAAACCTTAGCAGAATTGATACATATCATTTGTTATTTTTAACAGTTTTGAGATGTTTTTTTTTAATATAAATTAGCAAAATAGTAATTGAATTAGTAGATGCAAGAGATAAAAAAAATCAGCCTTGTTCAGATCCATATTTATAACAACTACAACATAGGATTTCTAAAAGGATTAAATGACATAATAATCACCAGTAGCTATAAAAAGTATCTGGCCATAGCAAATGTTAGATAGATGATAGATATAGCAATAGTTTGATTTATGTTTATAGAAATGTCCCCGGAAGGAAATTGATATAAGAAAAAAAAAAGAAAAGGCTAAAAAAGAACCTGAAAAGCAGCAGAAATCTTGAGAAAGAAGAACAAAGCTGGACAGGTCATAATACCAGATATCTAGTTATACTACAAAGCCACTGTAATCAAAACAGCTTGGTACTAGCACAGGACAGACATACAGACTAATGGAACAGAAAAGAGAACCCATAAATTGACCCAAACAATTACACTCAGTTAATATTTGACAAAGGAGGCAAGAACACACAATGGAGTCAAGATAGTAACTTCAATAAATGGTGCTTGGAAAATTAGACAGGTAGATGCAAAAAAAAAAAAAAATTAAACTGGACCAGCAACTTACACCATTTACAAGAGTAAACTCTAAATGGGTAAAACACTTAAATGTAAGTCTTGAAACCATAAAAATCCAGGAAGAAACCATAGGCAGAAAAATCTTAGTCATATCTCATAGCAATATGTTTGTAGATTCATCACATAGGGCAAAGGAAACAAAGGAGAAAAATAAACAAATGGGAGTACATAAAATAAAAAGCTTTTGCAGAGCAAAATAAACCACCAAGAAGATGAAAATGCAGCCTATTGTATGGAAGAACAAATTTGCCAATGGTACATCTGATAAAGATTTAGTATCCAAAATATATAAGGAACTCATACAACTTAATAAAAGGAAGACAAGCAATCCAATTAAAAAATGGGCAAAGGACATAAATAGACACTTCTCCAAAGCAAACATACATATGGCCAAAAAGACATATGAAAAAATGCTCAAAGTCACTGATCATCAGAGACTTTTTCTCAAAAAGTTAAATATAGAACTGCCATATGACCCAGTGATCCCACTTCTAGGAATATATCATAAGAGACCCAAAACACCAATCAGAAAGAATATATGCACCCCTATTTTCATAGCAGCACATTTACAATAGCTAAGATCTAAAAACAGCCCAAGTGTCCATCAGTAGATGAGTGGATAGAAAAGCTGTGATACATTTATACTAAGGAATACTATGCAGCTGTAAAAAAGAAGGATATCTTACCCCTTGAGAAAGCATGGAGGGACCTGGAGAGTATTATGCTAAGTGAAACTAGCCAGTCAGATAAAGACAAGTATCCCATGATTTCACTCATATGTGCACTCTAATAAAATAATCTGATGAAAAAAAAATAGATCCAGAGACAAAGAAGCATAGAACAGAATCTCAGAGCAAAGGGAGGGAAGATGGTGGGTGGGAAAAGGTCAACCAAAGAACTTGTATGCATATATTCACGACCCATGGACACAGACAATAAGGTGGTGAAGGCCTGGGGTGGGTGCAGGGGTGGGCTAGAAGAGGTCTTTGAGGGAGGGGAGGGACATTTGTAATACTTTCAACAATATATTTTTAAAAAGTGACTACATTTCCTAGCCTAATTTGTTTTATTTCACTTTATCTATTCTTCAGAATCACTCCTCCTGAGAAGGACTTTGAGGTTGCTCTGAGACTCCCCTCCCAAATTCCCATTCAGGCTTAAGATAATTGCATCAGGATGATATTTGGAATACTGTTTATGCGGCTGTAGTAGCAGAGTTGTGCTTCTTTCAATTCTTCACCTTCCTATTCCAATTATGACATTTTGCCTCTGGAGTTTTCATAATTCTCTCACATAGCAGATGGTTAACCATTTTTTGCTAATTTTTATTTGTTTTATTTCTTTTTCAAAACATACCACTTCCTCTCCAGCCTCTGGCTTCAAGGAGGTGATCTGAGTTACACGCAAATATTTTTATTTTTACGTTATTGTACCATTTTACAATTTCATAAGCAATTTAAGAGTTTCAGTTGTTCCACATCTTTTATATGGATAATTTGATGTAGTGTTTTTTAATTTAATTTTTTTTTTATTTTTAATCACAATATTATATAGCATACATAATTTCTGAGAGTTTGAAGCAGATGTGAAAACTCAAATTATAACCTTAAACAAAAGCTAAGTCAAGGTCAATGTCCGTTGCTGGCTGCTCTTACTCTCCAAGGAGACGGAGCAGCCTCCACAGCAGAGACAGAGTCTGCTCTTTGTGAAGATGGGACTGGCAAGCAAAGTGCTGTGCACCTGTCATCAAACCCGAGGCAGGATACATATTTCTGCCCATTACATTTTGGTGTTGAGGTTGACCAAGAAAAACACAATATAGTCAAGCACTAGATGGAAAAAATACTTTACTACCATAGAGAAGAGACAGATCAAGATCAGATTCAATAGTGTGTGTGGGTCACCCATGGCCAACAGGTCCCTCCTAGCACCCATCATCAATTGTAGGGCAATTTGTGGAAGAACCTAGTCTACCCCCAGCTGAGGCCAGATATAACAGTGAAGTTATCCAGGGGGTTGCTTCAAACAGAGACAATAGAACATTCAATAAGCCTGATATATATAGAAATATTTTTTCCTATTCTGTTTTTCTCAATCACTTTCTCTAAAAATAAATTCATCACTAAGTCACATGCAACAGAATATCTGTCCTGGGCTATTTTAGGAATTCCAACCTGAGAGAGTAAGTGGTTCTAAATTATGGCTCTCATCTAAACTTCATTACTCCCTGCCTCATTATGAAAGGAAGTGAGACAGTATAGGGACTTGAGTCCAGGAATAGAGGAATACCAGATGACCAGAAAGCCAAGTTAAGACCAGGTGGCCAGAAGGTATGCCCAATAAATTGACCACAGGAATATCACCACACCTCCACTTTCTGTTTTGGAAAAAAAAAAAGCAAAATGTTATATCCCATTCAAACAATGCATTTTATATACTGATAAGGAAGGTTCCAATGGCCCACCTTTTTTTTTTTTTCTTTAAAAAAGCCTATCTTTGCATGCAAACCCACTTTCCCCCAGTTTAGAAAAGCAGCCAAGCAGAACTGTAACTGAGTTTCCTGGCTACATGGCACCATGAAAGCCAAACTTATGAGACAGGTGCTGGTGAAGAGAAGGAGGTTTATTCAGATGCCAGCTACATGGAAGATATGGGGGATTCTTTTCCAATGTAAGTGGATTAAATGCTCTAGTCCAAAGGCATAGGGTAGCTGAATGGATACAAAAACATGACCCAAGTATATGCTGTCTACAAGAGACCCACCTCAGAACAAAGGAGACACACAGGATGAGAGTGAAAGGATGGAAAAACATTTTCCATGCAAATGGAAAAGAAAAATAAGCTGGAGTAGCAATACTTATTTTCAACAAAATAGACTTTAAAATAAAGGCCATCACAAGAGACAACAAAGGTCACTACATAATACTAAAAGGATTGATCCAACAAGAGGATATAATCTTGATAAACATATGTGTTCTCAATATAGGAGCAATATATATATATACATACATATATATATATATATATATATACACTATATATAGTATATATGTGTGTGTATAGTGTGTGTGTATATATATATACTTATAGATGACTTTACATACATACACTATATATAGTATATATATGTGTGTATAGTGTGTGTGTGTGTGTATATATATATATATATATATATATATATATATACTTATAGATGACTTTAATGGAGAGATTGACAATAATACAATTATAGTAGAGGACTTTAACACCCCACTGAGTTCACTGGTTTGATCTTCCAGACAAAACTTAACAAGGAAACAGTGTCTCTATAGAACACACTGGATTTAATTGACATTTATAGAACATTTCACTCCAAAGCAGCAGATTATATATACATTCTTTTCAAGTGCATATGGATCATTCACAAAGATAGACCACATGTTAGGACACAAAACAATCTTTACAAGTTCAAGAAGATTGAAATCATATCAAACATCTTCTCAGATCACAGTGTAATGAAACCAACTACCATAAAAACACCCAAAAATAACTGTCATAAACTGGAATCCATCTAATTCCAATATTTATTATATAGGTACAGTAATCAAGAAAGACATAGGTACATAGAAACCTAGACACAAGTGTTTATAACAACTATACCCATAATAGTAAAAAAATAGGGGGGGAAAGCCAATATCCTTCAATAGATGAAGAGGTTAAAAAACAAAACATTGGAAATCCCTATCATGGAATACTACTCAGCTATAAAAAAAAAAGATACTGACTACTAACAAAACCACCAACCTGAAGAAATTCCCAGAAAATTATTCTGAGTACAAAAAGCTTTCCCTTACAAGCCCCATACTATATGGTATTATTTATATAACATTCTTGAAAGACAAAATTAGAGAGAGGGGGGAGTTGGAAGAGAATCAGGTGAGAGTATAAAAGGGCAATGTGAAGAATTCTTATGATAAAAATGTTCTATATATTTTATCAATGCCAATACTCAGGTTGTGATATTGCAGTATCATTTTGTAATATGTTATCCCTGGGTGACAAGTAAAGGGTATACAGAAAATAATTCTGCATTATTTATTACAACTGCATGTGAATCTATAATTATCTCAAAATGTTTCATTTTTAAAAAGAATATATGATATGTCTCATTGATCAAGGAGTCTGTGTAAATGAAATTGCTTGGAAGAATACTCAGATATAGCTTGTTATATTTAGGCAAAACAGTTCTTGTTTAGGTGGGCAGAAAATTATTCATAGCCTCTTACTTAGTTCTTGGACAGTTCACAGAGAGCTCACAGTTCCTTTGAGGAAGGATTCTATATCTCAGGTATGGCAGTATACCATTAATATTAGTCCATGATTACTCTAGAGGAACTTAACACCACTTACCAGACTATTTTGCAAATAAACGGAATAACTAGAATTTCTAAGTTTTTTAAGATACTGGCTTTGACTCTAATTCATGTTGCCCTGAGAAATCACAGAGGTCCACTAAAATAGATCTTGTACACAGGTTGTAAAGGGGGTGTAGACCAAATCTGTCTCCTCCTCTATTCCTGGGAGCACAGATTTATCTGAGGGTTATTTTCCATTCAGAGAATACATAATGAAATAAATATACTTAGAATGCCTACATCAATTCCCTAACCCCAGGTATGGCAGAAAGGGACACTGAAAGCCAAAGAAAAGCCCCTCTCAATCTTGATAATAAAACAAATTCTGCATCCATGGAGGTGATGGCAGAGTTCAGTCCTATCATGCAATTCTTGAACATTGTAAGAGTGATCAACACTACTAAATAACTAGTCAACATTGCCAGTTAACCCAAAAAATAGGTAAGTTGTGAAGAAAATCTAATTATTGATTATCTATCACCAAAACTCCTTATTTGGTATTACTATTTTAACCTGCAGTAATGGATGTGGTATAACAAAGCTAAGTACACTTTGTAACCTGAAATGCAGTTATTAATCTATTTTTATCACTATTACCAAAGAAAACCAGAAGTGCTTTGTTTCAACACAGTCAGGACAATACTATACCAGCACGTATTTGCCCCAGGGTATGTCAACTCTGTTCCCTGTGCTTCTCAGTCCAAAGGCATCTTGATTATCATGATATTCCTTATAAAATGATGCAAGCCTATTTCATTGCTGATATTATGTTAGATCCTAGTGAACTAAAAGTGGAGAAACACTTTAACTGCTTAAAATACGAGTCTGACAGCAGATCAGAGATAATCCCCAGGAAACTACAGCAACTTGACACATTGATTAAGTTGCCAAGGCCCCGGTGGTTTGTAGTATGTTGCAATATTACTTCTAAGGTGAGAGACAAGTGATGAATCTCACACTGCCTACCATGAAAAAGAGGCCCTATTTGGATTGTGATGGCAATATATATCTTATTTTGAATAACCTGCAAGGCTGTCAGCTCTAAAAGATTTTTAAAAAATGCTTTTCACCTGTTTAGCCAAAGACAGAAATCTACATTTTATATGCAGGTGTCACAGATATACTCTTTAGTGTGCCAGATGCCAATATTATCTACTTGTGAATATTTATCAGCCACAGTTTTTGGTGTTCATATGCATTGTTTCGATAGATTGCTCCCCGTGGGGTAATAATAACTACAACTCATGGGTTTAAGAGAACTTTTAATGCTGTGCCTTCAAAATGAACCACACATCATGATTCTAACATTGCAAATGTTGGAAAATAGATTGTCCTCTCCAAAACTTTATGACTTTACACAAACTTTTTGACTCTGGATCAAATTAAATCTAAGTCAGATTATCATCAAATGATTTAGTTTATACTCATATGAAAGCCACTTCATCCCCTTCATCATTCCGGCTGCCCTTTTCTGACCCTTCTCAACTCTATTACTTCTGCCTGGTGATATGGTGTTAGTTCATAGCTTGATTGAGGGGTTTATTGATTCTAGCCACTGCTATTTACTATATATGTATAGGTCTGAAAGTGAGAAAGTTTAAATTCGGTGATGGAAGAGAAAGTACATGCATGACACCCACAAGATTTCTTTGATGGTTTATCTGATGGGCTGTCAAAAGGCAGTTGTACCGAGGAAAACCGAGCAAGGAAATGATACAGCCAGTAAACTCCAGAGATATAAGTCTAGGAATTTTATAATCATTAATGGGGAATAGAAGAGTTTTTGACTCAAATGGAATTTTCATTCCTTCCATATAAGAGCAAATATTTGACAGATAAAAAGCTTGTAATAAGTACATAGTTGAATGCGAATTTTTTCTTACATATTTATATTCTTTTTCAGTAAAAGCTGAATCCAAAACACAGGGTATTTTGAAGATAGTTTACTTGGAAATTGATCCAAAGGAGCATGAGTGGCAAGCATGGAAAAGCAAAGAAAAACATAAAGCAAAAAAAAAAAAAAAGGAAGAAAAAAAAGGCAAGGGAGGAGGATATGTTCCCCATTGAGGATGCCACATATGACTGGTGCTTGGTATGATTTGACAGTTTGAGAAGACTTATAAAATGGATTTCAGAAGCATTAGCGTGGGAGGCAAAAAATGAAAAGACTTCATCTCTTGGCTTCAACCGATTGACAAAAGCAGCTCCTTGCACTTTAGTACTGGCCATTTCGGTTGTATAAGCAAGAGTACTCAGCTTATTTTCTTGATGTTTAGTACCACAGAGTTATAGCATATTTGGATTGAAGCTTTACTTTATCTGACTGGCTTATTTCACTCAGTATAATGCTCTCCAGATCCATTTATGCCCTCACTAATGGTAAGATTTCTATCTCTTTCTACCGTTCTCTTACTCTGAGAGAATCATTGATCAGCTGCCTCCTCCATGCTCCCCACTGGGGATTGAACAGGCAACCCTGGCGTGTACCCTGACCAACAATCAAAACATGATCTCCTATTCATAGGTCAACACTCAACCACTGAGCAACATTGACTGGGAAATATTTCTCATGACTAAGTAGTATTCCATTGTGTAAATGTACCACAACTATTTCTGTAGACTCATCTACTGATGAGACATGTACTATATTACTTCATTCATATGTGAAATATAATGAACAAAATAAACTAACACCAAAATCATGACAGATGCATAGATAGAAGGCTGGCTGTTGTCTGGGAGGTGGGGATGGGGGCGCTGTAAAGATTGAGCAAAGTTGTATAAAAAGAAATAGAAAAAAACTTATGGACATGGACAACAGTGTGGTGATTGCCTGGGACTGGAGTTTGGGTTGGAGGGAGCTGGAGAAAGGTATAGCAGGGGATACATGTTGATGGACTGAGACCTGACTTAGGGTGGAGAACACACAGTACAATGTACAGTGTACAAATAATGCATTGTAGAATTGTAAACCTGAAATTTGAGTAATTTTGTTAAGATGAATAAAAAGGTGAAAAAAGGAATGAAACTATATTCTGCATTAAGTAAGAGCTACCTTTGTGCTATGCTGGTTAGAGCCTGGTTGGTATTCTTTTTCTGTAATCATAGCTGGGCCAAGAGTTGGACCAAAATGATTTTATAAGCAATACTAGTGGCCCAGTGCATAAATTTGTGCACAGGGCAGGGTTTGTCTCTCAGCCTGGCCTGCACCCTCTTTAATCTGCGACCTCTCAGGGGATGTCTGACTAGCAGATTATGAGAGGACATCCCTCTCATAATCCAAGATGGCTGGCTCCTAGCCACTTACTTTCGTGCCTGCCTGATTGCCCCTAACCATTCTGCATGCTGGCCTCCTCTCCCCCAACTTTCCACCCTCTCTGCTGGCCTTCTCACCCCCAATTGGCCCCCTTTGCCAGCCTGATCACCCCCAACTGTCCCATCACCAGCTTGCTCGCCACCAACTGCCCACCCCTGCCACATGATTACCCCAAACTGCCTCCCCCCTGCTGGACTGCTTGCCCCCAACTCCCCTCCCACTGGCTTGCTTGCTCCCAACTGCCCTCCCCTCCTGGCCTGATCACCCCTAACTGCCTCTGCCTTGGCCCCACCACTATAGCTTTGTCCAGAAGGGTGTCCAGATTTCCCAGAAGGTCTCCCAGTCTAAATAACATATTATCCTTTTATTAGTACAAATTGTATGTGTCTAATAGAGTTTCCTTCTGTTAAATTAAATATAGATTTTAGTGTTTCTCAATGTTTGACTTTGATTTTCTAAAGAATCATCTTTATACTTGACTAGAGACCCGGTGCACAAAATTTGTGCATGGAGTGGGGCGGGGGAGGGTTGTCCTTCAGCCCAGCCTGCACCCTCTCCAATTTGGGACCCCTCAAGGGCAGTTGGACATCCCTCTCATAATCCAGGACTGTTGGCTCCCAACTGCTCACCTGCCTGCCTTACTGATTGCCCCTAACCACTTCTGCCTCCCAGCCTGATCACTCCCTAACCACTCCCATGGCATCCTGATTGATGTCTAACTGCTCCCCTGCCAGCCTGTTTGCCCCCAACTTCCCTTCTCTGCCAGCCTGGCCACCCATAATTGCCCTCCCCTGCAGGGTTGATTGCCCCCAACTGCCCTCTCTTGCATGTCTGGTCCCTCCCAACTGCCCTTCCCTGCTGGCCATCTTGTGTCCACATAGGGGCAGCCATATTGTATGCTGGAGTAATGGTCAATCTGCATATTACTCTTTTATTAGATAGGATACAGGCCTGTTGCACAGGTGGGGGCTGGCTGGTTTTCCCTGAAGGGTGTCCTGGATTAGGGTGGGCTTTCCCTTGGAGTGTGGAGTAATCTGAGTGAGGCATCTGTGGTGGTTCACAGGCTGGACGCCACCCCACCTCCCCACCACCCCACCCCCACCCCGGCAACCCAAACAAAAGCCCTGGTAACTGGGGTTTATTTTTTACCTTCTATGGGAGGGGGGGGGGGGAGAGCAATGGTAAGCTATGTACACAGATACCTTAATAAATTTTAAAAAAAAATAAAGAAAAAAAATAAAAGAAACTTTGTGGACTAGAGCAGGGCCAAGCCTACTGCTCCCTCAGTGGTGTCAGGGGATTTATTTACCTTCTATAAGTGAAATTTTGTAGCCTTAAGGGAGGCCTGGGCAGGTCAGGGTGTGCAAAAAGTTTGGCTTCTTCTATCGCCTTGGAAACCTAAGCCTCCCTCCTGCTTTCTCGGTGGCTGCAGCCATCTTGGTTGGGTTAATTTGCATATTTGCTCTGATTGGCTTATGGGTGTGGCTTGTGGGTATAGTGGAATGATGGTTAATTTGGATATTACTCGTTTATTAGATAGAATGACTGTTGATGATCTGAAAAGAAATTTAAGAGATTTTAACACCTTTATTAAATAATCTGTAAAGTAAACTTTAAATTAGTTGAATTAAGCTAAAATATTTTATACTCAGGAAAGTATTAGTGAGTAGATACTTTATTCTATATCTAGAATACATAAGTGGTGATCTTTTTCAACTTATAAATGCTGATGGAATATTTATAAAAAGATTGACAATGTAATATATGATAGTCAATGAGGTATTAATAGTAGCTAATAATCATCAAAATTCATAGATTGAAATTTTTCAGTATTAGGTAAATAACTGGAAACTCATTTAAAGTAATTTTATTTGAAGGGGATAACATATTAAAATAAAAGTCATCCTAATGACTCTGTTCAGCAGAGCTGAGCATATAAATTACATAATTATATCACCCAACTCAATAAAGTGGGATAATGAAGTGTTAATCTGTGATTAGAGAAAGAATGTCAGTGCATTTATTATTGTTAAACATGCCCCCCCTTTTTTTCCTATCAAACTCTGCCCATATCTCTCTAACATGGATATCTCGTCTCTCTCTCTCTCTCTCTCTCTCTCTCTCTCTCTCTTTCTTTCTCTTCCTCTCTCTAAGCATGTCCTTGAGTGAAGATTAAAAAAAATGAACAAAACAAAACACACGCACACACACACAAAACTCTACACTATATCCCCTGAGAGATGTAATACTAATTTCAAGTGATTTGTTGGATCAATTAATTAGTTAATTGATATCTCTCTCTCTCTCTCTCTCTCTCTCTCTCTCTCTATATATATATATATATATATATATATATATAATCTATATCTATCTATATTTAATCTATATCTATCTATATCTATCTGTATATATGCCTAATATTCAAATTGTCTCCTCAGGAGTTCCACTGGGTGACCAAGAGTTCAATTGCTCACTATGACATGTACTGACCACCAGGGGGCTGTGAGAATGAAGGAAGGCCCCAGCTGGCAGCCAGCAGCCGGGGAAGGGAGTTCCCAGATAGCCCTGATCGCCAGCCAAGTCTACCTGTGCACGAATTTCATGCACTGGGCCTCTAGTAGGGATATAAAATAAAAGGGATAGAACCTTAGTTTGGAGAACTTGAATTTTGTTGGGACATAATGTGAAACTGGTAACAATTTTTTAAGGTAGAAGAAATGACAACTGTTTCAGGAATCCATAGGGGAAATCTCACTTTCCAGATGGATGAGAAAAAACTTGTGGAGCTGATGACACCTGAGCTACCTTGGAGGGTCAGCAACTTATATGGAGGTACATAGGGAAGGCATCCCATGCAGAAGGAATACCAGGAACAAAGCAAGGAGGCTGAAAAGAGTAGGGTGTGTTGGGAAAGGAAAAGTTTATTCTGTTATTAAGGGGCCTCATGAGAGAACAGGGTGGGTTTAGGGTAGTTAAGGCTAGCTAGAGAATGACCACACATGCCAAGCAGGAAGATAAAACTATCCTGGTTGCATGAAATCTATTGAAGAGTTTTGAAAGACTGGAAAAATCGAGGGTATCTTCTATATATATAGCAGGGGCTGAGTTAAATTCATGCACCTTGAAAGGAACTGTGGGCTGTAAGAGTGTGGTAGGCACAGGGGCTGCCCCAACCATCCCTCAGGAGCAGGGGAGATGGCGAAGCTCTCAGGGGCAATCAGGGTAGGCAGCTGCCACTTACATCTTTTGCTGGAACCGCATGATTGAGACTGGCACCAGGCACCAGTAACAGGTTCTAGCGGCAGCTGCGGTGCTGGCAGCAAGTGCAAATGCCGGGTGGAACCATGGTGCATGGGAGCAAAGAATTCTCAGTAACCACTAAAGGCTCACCCTGATGACACTGACCAGTATATTGCTTGGTCTAGTGCCCCGCTCACCTGCTCCACCATCCCGCCATGGCTAAACCCGTCATATTCTGCACATATCTCCTGGTAGTTAGCATACGTCATAGCGAATGATTGTACAGTTGTTCTGATTGTTCCACCGTTTGGTCTATTTGCATATTAGCCTTTTATTACATACTAGAAGCCAGGTGCATGAAATTCGTGCTTGGGGGGTCTCCTTAGCCTATACTGCACCCTTTCTAATCTGGGACCCCTTGGGGTCCCTCTCATAATCCTAGACCACTGGCTCATAATTGCTCACCTACCTACCTGACTGGTTGCCCCCAACTGCCAACCCTGCCAGGCTGATCACCTCCAGCAGCCTCCCTGCTGGCTTGGTTGCCCCTCATGGCCCCCTTCTGGCCTGGTTGCCCCATACAGCCTGCTGTTCAGTCATTTGGTTGTCCCTCCTGCCGGCCTGAGGGTGTGACATTCAATTTGCATATTACCTCTTTTGTTATATATATATTTTTTAATTACTACCTGGTTTACTGCACACTTGTGTTGCGTTCCACACCCTGAATGACAGCAATTTTGCAAAGTGCCCTCTTGCACTCCTGGACCCTTGGGGGATGTCAAAGAGTTGGTTTCAGCCCAATCCCTGCAGGCCGGACTGAGGGACCCCACTTGCCAAAGGGACCCTGCTCACTTCGCAGATGCCCTTTGAGCTGCAGTCTGCCCCATGTGTAGCTGGCTGGGGAGGAACCATGGGAGGTTGGCTCCAGGGCATGTCTGGACCATCTTGCCCAGTCCTGCCCCACCAGCCACCTTCTATTAGTTTCCTTTCAATGTGGCCGAATACATGCACTGGGTCACTAGTCTATTTACATAAAATTCTAAGCGACCTTTAGGACCAAAGGACCAGAATGACCAGTCAACCAGTCACTATGATGCACACTGACCACCAGGGGGCACATGTGCAAAGAAGGAGCTTCCCACAGGTGGTCGGTCAGTGCTCTCTCACAGCCAACCTTCTCCCACCCAGCAAACCTCCCACGGTCCCTCCCCTGATACCTCCCCCTGGCTGGCACGCCTCATCTGGCAAACCCCAGCCAGCCTGGTCCTGATCTGGACTGGGCAAGACAACCTCATAGGCCCTGATCACTGGCCAGGCCTAGGGACCACACCCGTTTCATGCACTGGATCTGCAGTTCAAATACAAAAGTGAATATGTTTTTATCATAATGAACTTTACCAATTCTAATACACAAACTACATAATTGGTGCCTTCTAAACTTTAATTTTCATACAAATCACTTGTTGGTCTTGTTTTAAACACTTGATCTCACATTTTGGTTGAGAACTAGCCCTATGTTTAAAGCTTTGGTCTTTTGCCCTGATATTTAAAGTCCTTCATACATTAGACATATCTTTCCATCACTACATACCCAGGGTGTGATCCCTCATGACTGCTATATAAACCTTATACTTTTAAACATGTTTCAAAAGCTAGATTAAGAGTTCATAACACTCATTCTACTACAATGATAATTATATTTTACTCTATGTCCCTTTATTGACATTTATAGTTTAATATTCTCAATTTCTGATAAGATTTTTTAAGAGATTACATCTTAAACAAAAGGAAAAGGATCAGAAATTATCAATATGCCTGCTAATTCTAATATACACCATGCTTTTTGCTTACTTTCATTAATGTACTCTGGTAGTTGTAACACCATGACTGAAATGAATAAACATAATAATATAGTTATTTATAATTGAAAGATTACTTTATAATCAGTCTTACATAAACTGTGAGTCAAATCAACAATCTGATCATTAAATTATGGAAAATTTTATTATGAGTTTTAGAAAAATATCTAAATATATAAATTCACTGAAAAAAATCAGTGCCCTACAATTGTAAAAAGTATACTAGTAATTTTGTCCCAGATTTAAAAAAATTTATAATAATTAATTTTTATGGCAAGTTTTACTTTCATTTTTTAACTATCAAAACAAACATACTAACAAGTAAAAAACTAAAAAGAAAAACCCACAAGCTGAAAAGCACTAAATCTTCCAAAAACTATAACATCTTTCAGTGTTGAAAATACATTCAAGTAAAACTTGTCATTTTGTCACAGATGATTGTGGAAGAAAATTAGTTATAATATTAAAATAGTAATGAGCTCACAGTCTTTTTCAGAATTCAATGTCTAAATTTAATAAGTGGGCCTCCAAAAAATGTTTTAGATAGATGGTAGTGGTGAGATATAAATTTTCATGTTAGAACTGTTGTACCATTAAAAGGAAGATTGCCCCTTTCTTGTCTTTCAGTTACTTAAGATCAAATTGTTGGCTCAGAGTCTCTGGTGGCTGCATGCCAGATTAGCAATATAGGAAACCTGAATCTATCAGCTCAAGGTAGCATTGCTGGCATGGGCCTCTGCAGCACTTAATTTAATTAGATGAAGCTCCCATTGTTGAAACTGCTGAGCACAGTATTTTTGACTGAGCCAAGGAAGAATCTAATTTATTAGACCTTTGAAACTGTGCTGTAAAAGTGTTATTGTGGTGTCTCAGAGCAACTGCAATTGTTTTGAATATAAATTCTGAATCCCAAGGAAAGCAGTATTTCAAGGATATATTCTGTCTTTATTGCTGATGTGCTAGGTGTTTTTCTTTCAAGCTATTCACTTTATTTTGATGTTGGTTATTTTTGGCCTGAAAGTTAGAATACAGTTTCCCATTAATATTCCACAAAGAAATGTGGTGCCATGATGGGAATAGTGTACCAAGATTAAGGAGGTCTGTATTTTATTTTATCTTTGTTTTACTGCATGATATCGAACCTGCCATTTCATTCCATCAGGCTTTTATGAAAATATACAGAAAAGGCATTTATCTAGAAACAAGTGTAGTTAGAAAGCTTATACAATAAATTCTGAAAGGATACTTGAGATACATAGGAGAAATGAAATTAATTTTTATTGAGCAATTGCTAAATGCTTGCTATGAAATGGCAAGCAATCAAACAAAGTAAAAAGTAACTATCAAAAAAACTCATCCTTTTCCCCAAAGAAATTGTACTTAGAGAAGACCTAAAATTACCAATATGCCTGCTAAGAATATATCTGTTTTATAAACGAAAATAAGAAAAATTTGTAGATTATACTCAATGTTGGCAAAAGAAGAAACACTTAAATTTTAGGCTAAACACAAAGAAGAATAAAATTGAAATTAAGAAGCACGAGAGGCCCAGTGAATAAATGTGTGCACCAGTCTGGGGTCCCCCAGCCTGGCCTGTGGGATCAGGCTGAAACCAGCTCTCTGACATCCCCTGAGGAGTTCCAGATTGCAAGAGGTTGCAAGCCAGGCTGAGGGACCCCCTTTGGTGCACAATTGGGGCTGGGGAAGGATGCAGGTGTTTGGCCAGCCAGGGAGGGACTGTAGGAGGCTTCAGGGCATGTCCAGACTGTTTCACTCAGTCCTGATTGGCCAGACCCCAGCAGCAAGCTAACCTACCAGTTAGAGTATTAGCCTCCAGGTGGTCAATGCACATAATAGTGAGTGGTTGAGGGGCCTTAGCATGTCATTAGCATATTATGCTTTGATTGGTTGAATGGCTGACCGGTCAACCAGACACTTAGCATATTAGGCTTTTATTTTATAGGATATTTTAGACTCTTCTTTTAAAATCAACTAAATGTATTTGATTCTGAAAATCAATGTTCTTTTCACAGGACAACAGATAAACATGTTAAAAATATCAGGAATGAGTAAGAATATTTATTGATATCACACTGCATGTTTACTGAGAAAATATCTTTGATTGAGTCATCTGTGACTTAATCAGTGTCCTAGAGCATGAGGATGCTAAAGAAAATGAGAAACATTCTATTCTAAATTCCCAATGGGATTCACAATTTAGCAGTGACATATGCAAAAATAATATCAAGCCAGCCTTAATCGGTTTGGCTCAGTAGATAGAGTGTTGGCCTGCAGAGTGAAAGGTCCCAGGTTCAATTCTGGTCAAGAGCATATACCTTGGTTTTGAGCACATCCCCAGCAGGAGGTGTGCAAGAGGCAGCTGAATTGGTGTCTCTCTCATCGATGTTTCTAACTCTCTATCCCTCTTTCTTCCTTCTGTAAAAAATAAATAAAATATATATATATATATATTTTAAAAAATACTAATAATATCAAGCTAATGCAAGGATCTATCCTTAGCTGATGAATTCAAATTAGAATTTCCTAAGGAAATTATATTTAAGCTATTATGTGATAGATAGAAATTAGCAGGTGAGCTTTGACATGACTAAATTGTAATGCCTTCTGTTCTTATTAAAACTTACTAGAGGCCAGGTACATGAATTCATGCACAGGCAGGTTCTGGCTGGCTGCCCTGATGGGGTCTGATTAGGGCCAGGCTAGTGGGGGGAAGTGATGTAGGAGGTTGGCTGGAGGATGGCTGGGAGGGGCTGTAGGAGGGTTGAGAAAGGTTGACTGAGAAGTTGGGGGGTGCTGATTAGGGCCCTGATAAGGTTGATTGTCCACTATAGTACATGTCATAGAGATCAGTCATTCCAGTCATTCTGTCTTTCCAGTCATTTGGCATATATATACACACACACACATACACCTTTCTGGGTTTATTTAATAGTAGAATATCTCTGTTCTTCATCAAAGAAATATAAAGTATAAAGAGAAGAAAATGTTAATCTAGGACTAAATGCTCATATAGATTCAAATATTTTGGTTACTTTCAAACAAAAAGGAATGAAAGTAAAAGTTTTAATTAAGCACTCATACATTTTACATATATTTTTATCCTGTATAATAAAAGCCTAGATGCCATCACGCCCTCGTGTGACGCCCTTGTGTGGTGTCATCACAAGATGGCTGCCACAAGATGGCCATGCCAAGAGCAGATGCCTGGTGGTCGCTCTGTGCAGTGAGGCCTGGGACTCCTGCGGTTCTACACATCATGAAGGAGGCTGGTCCTGGTATCTCCATTGCCTGGCACAGAGGAGGTGGGTACTGGTGGAGGAGGCAGTTGTGGGTGATCAGACCAGCAGAGGAGGGCAGTTGGGCATCAGGCCTGCAGAGAAGGGCAATTATAGATGATCAGGCCAGCAAGGGAGGGCATTTAGGGGCGATCGGGCCAGCAGGGGAGCAATTAGAGGGAAATCAGGCTGGTAGGCAGGCAAGCAATAGGGGGCCTGAGGTCCCAGATTGGAGGGGGTGCAGGCCTGATTGAGGGACACCCCCCTGTGCAGAATTTTATGTACTAGGCCTCTAATTCTAGAATAAAAATCATTAAAATACTTAAATTCTTAAAAGAAAAAAACTCAAAGTAATTTGCCATTCAGAAAAAGGGTATGATTATAAAAGTAGAACTTTTATTTACTAATACAACTTTATTACCTGTTTCATTACTTTCAAATAAAAGCCCTCTATAATTTTTATTCATCTGAAGAAAAATAAAAGTCTTTATTTTTAGAAGATTGGAATTCCTTGTTATTCAGTGGTTACATAGGAGCATATGGTTTACAATAGGGTCTCTAGAAAGAGGATGCAGAGCAAAAATCATCCAGGGCCTTTAACTCCAGTGCTTTCTAATTTCAATAAACATCTGAGTCACCTTGGGATCTTCCCAGTATATGATAATGACTCTGTATTACTGGGATGGTCCCTGAAAATCCATATTTAGAATAAACTCTTAGGTGAAGCTGTATTTTTTTTCTCTAGAAAACACACTTTGCATAATAAAGTCTTAACATCGTTTAGACCAAGCATGTCAAACTCAAAGGCTAACATGGGTCAAATAAGCAAGATTTAAGTTTATGTGGGCCATAAAATATCAAAAGTTTCAATTTTCATAGAAACATAAATTTATTTCTATACAGACATGCTGAATACAAAGGGCTGAAATAAATGAGTATCGTTAACATAAAACAATAGAACATTTTAATAAAAATTAATATTTTTCTTGAATATTAACTTAGCAGACACTGAATAACTGCATAAATTAATAAGCATAATGCAAATAAACCTATTTTTCTTGTTCTCCCAAAGCAAAATATTTCCTGTTACACACACCAAACAAGTCAGCCCAAGACTAATACATGACAATTAGCTGCTAAAATATTCTCTGCTGGTATTAGTGGAGAGAAATGCTGTGCCTGTGCATAAGGCGTGTAAGGGAATTGCATGCATAACAATTATAGTAATCAGTCTTTAGTGAACATGATAGTTCGTTATTAATAATTATGTATAACAGGATATTGTAAAAATTGAAGTACAAAACTTTTACTAAAACGTTTCTTACATACTGTTATATTGGCTGGGCTGAAAAAAATATTGACTGTGGGCCTCATGCCACCCACAGGCCACAAGTTTGACAAGCTTGGTTTAGACTCTATTTTAGAACAATGGGAATGCATCAAGGCATTATGCAGGGTAGTGACATGATATGATCTTTATTTTTATAAGATTGTTCTATGAATAGACATTGAAGAAAATTGACTGCATATAGCTAAGTGAAAAAAGCTAGTCTGAAAAGGCTACATGCTATATGATTCCAATTTTATGAGATTTTGCAAAAGATAAAACTATGGTGAGAGTAAAAAGGCTAGTGATTACCAGGAGTGCAGGGGGTCAATGGAGCAATGAATAAGTGGCATGGGAAATTTTTAGGGCTATCGTGAATGATATTGTAATGGTGGAATTATGTCATTATATGTTTGTCAAAATTAATAAAATGCACAAAGAGTGAACTCTAATGTATACTCTAGAATTTAATAATAATACATCAATATTGCTTCATCAATTGTAACATAAATGACACTACAGCAAGTTGTTAACAATAAGGGGGACTATGCATGGTGGCTGGGAGAAGAGTTATATGGTGACTATATTTTCAATTTAATATTTTTATAAACTTAAACTGCTCAAAAATAAAATCTATAAAACAAAAATATCACTAATGCTGCAACATGACAAAAAGTCTAGCATTTTTAAAAGCTATGAAATAAAGAAACTAAATGTACCTTGCAATTATTTCCCAATATCTAATCAGGACAATACTACCATAAGACATCATCAGTGACACAGAATATGCATCCCCTCAATTCCCACAGAGAAGCATAAATCAGATCTTCAAACCTCAGAGGGAAGGCAGGGTACAGTGAGAGGAAGTGGAAGAGATCAACCAAAGGACTTATATACATGCATATAAGCCTAACCAATGGACACAGACACTAGGGGGGTGAGGGCACAAACAGGGGGGGGGTGTCGGGGGGTGGAGGGTAACGGATGGATAAAGATACATATTTAATATTTTAATCAATGAAGAAAAAAACATATTAAAAGTACAAAAAATGTGCCCTAGATAATTCACTGGCAGATAACTAGTATGTACATAAAGTAAAAACAAAACAACCAAAAACAGAAAACTGGGGCTGCTTTGGACAGAGAGTGGCTGTGGAGTTAAGTGGAAAGATGGTGGTTTTTCAAGTCAGAGGGCCTGGGTTTAGATTGCAGCTCTGCCAATTATAAGTTGTTGACCTTGAGCGAGGTACAAGACCACTTCCTACTTCTCTTTAAATGTGGGCCAAGTGGTGGTGATAATGCCCAACTTGCATGGTTATTGAAATGATTAGAACTAATATACCACTATATAAACAGTAGTTCTTTTGATTTTTTAAAAGTCTATTGAAGATTTTCAGCAACTCATGTCTAGATTTGGACTCTTTGAGGCATGCCTTACTGGAGTTTTGTTGATATGGAAACAGATCAGTAACTTCTTTGACAGGTACCTGCTCTTGTTGGTTTTCTCTGTATAGCCTTTACCTACTGTAAACATAACTAACCAAATAAACATTTTTTCAGTTCTTTAAAAAATGAGAAAAATAGAAACTAAACATGAGAACTAAAGTGAACCTTTAGAAAGTGTTTCACTATACCCACAAACATTGACCTATGTTTATTTATTTTGAATATTGTACCTGTTATGCACGTGTGTGTGTGTGTGTGTGTGTGTGTGTGTGTGTGTGTGTGTGGTTCATGTTGTTTAGGTGAAAGGTAAGGATGGCTCAAAACACTGAGATGAGAGTGCAAATAGGGAAAAATATAATAATAGTGCATTAACAAGACAGAATCATTGGACCTGATTCACAGGGTCTGAAGGACAAAGAAAATGTAAATATCCAGGATTGCTCACTAGCACTTGATCTAAATAACTGAGTAGATGGTGGCATCTTTTACAAGTACAAAAATTAGGACAAATTACTAGGGAATTACAAAAATAATAATATAAACAATTGATTATAAACACTTGCTGTCTTAAAGGAGAAAACAAAACAGTGTTAATGGGTAGGGAAACAAATAAATAATGAATTTAGAAAAAGAAATAAAGCTGTAGTTCTTTGTAAAGTCAGAGTTAAATTCTGTTAAGTGTAGCTCAGAGTAGAAGATTATAACGTTCTAATATGTATAATTTAAATTATAAATTTCAGAGGTAGATGGATGATGCACCTTGGCTGCTAGTTCCAGTGTATAAAAATGGGATTTTTTATCAGGAATTTAGCAGAGAAAAAGTCATAGGAAGAGTTTCCTAGAGAATTGAAAGATAATCATATTGGATGAGTCAACTGTGAGCATGACAAAATCAAATTAATGGATAAAAGTATTAAAATTAAGACTGACTCAGTTGCTAATCCCATCTAATAACAGAGTAATATGCAAATTTACCATAAGCCATGCCCACAAACATGCCCACAAAGCCAATCCTGAGCAAATATGCAAATAAACCAAACCAAGAGGGCTGCGGCCACAGAGAGCAGGAGGGAGGCTTGGGTTTCCCTGGCAATGAAGGAAGCCAACTTTACCACCTGCCCTTGCCGGCCTAGGCCTCCAATCAATTCTACAAAGTTTCAATTATAGAAGATACATAAATATAAACAGAAATGGCTACCACCACAGAGCAAGCAGAAGGCTTGGCTCCGTTTCAGGCTACAAAGTTTCAATTGTAGAAGATATATAAACCCCAGATACCAGGGCCTCCACTTGGGTCTTCAGGGGTCGTGGCTGGCCTGCAAACCACCACAGGTCCCTCGCTCAGGCCGCCTCATGCCCCGAGGGAACCCCCACCCTGATCCTGGATACCCTTCAGGGCAAACCAGCTGGCTCCCACCCATGCACCAGGCCTCTATTCTATCTAATAAAAGAATATGCAGATTGACCATCACTCCAACACACAGGATGGCTGCCCCCATGTGGACACAATATGGCCACCATAAGATGGCCATCAGGAGAGGGCAGTTGGGAGGGACCAGGCCTGCAAGGGAGGGCAGTTGGGGGTGATCAAGCCTGCAGGGAAGGGCAGTTAGGGGTGACCAAGATGGCAGAGGAGGGAAGTTGGGGGTGACTGGGCCTGCAGGGTAGGGCAGTTGTGGGGGACCCAGGTCTGCAGGGGAGAATAGTTTGGGGGTACTAGGCCAACAGGAGAGGGCAGCTAGGGGTGACCAGGCCTGTAGGGGAGGGCAGTTAGTGGTCAGCAGGCCTGCAGGGAAAGGCAGTTAGGGGCAAAAAGTCTGGCAGGGGAGTGGTTAGGGGTGATCAGGCTGGAAGGCAGAAGTGGTTAGGGGTGATCAGGCTGGAAGGCAGAAGTGGTTAGGGGCAATCAGGAAAGCAGGCAGGTGAGCAGTTGGGAGCCAGAAGTCCTGGATTGTGAGAAGGATGTCCAACTGCCCATTTAGACCAGATCCCACCAGGATGGTGCCTAAATGGGCAGTCGTACATCCCTTGAGGGGTCCCAGATTGGAGAAGGTGCAGGCTGGGCTGAGGGGCATCCGTCTATGCATGAATTTCATGCAGTGGGCCTCTAGTATAATAAACAAAAGGAGTGTTGGTAGGTCAGTATACCATAAGATGGGAGCAAAACTTTCACTTGATTTTTAAGAGTCTTTAAACACTAGTATTTAATATATATATATATATATATATATATATATATATATATATATACATATATATATATATATATATATATATATATATATATTTCAGAGAGGAAGGGAGAGCAAGAGAGTGATTGAAACATCAATGATGAGAGAGAATCATTGATCAGCTACCTCCTGCATGCCCCCTACTGGGGGCCAGTTCCACAATTGGGTCATGTACCCTGATGGAGAATGGAACCTTGATATCCTGGTTCATGGGCTGACACTCTACCACCAAACCAAGCTGGCTGGGCCTAAACATTAGTATTTTTTAAATATGGTAGAGGTCCAATAGTAAGGAACTGAAATTCAGAAACAAAGACCCTGATATGTGTTGGGTAAGAGAATAAAGAAGTTTGCCTCCAAATAAGACTTTAAACATATAGAGAAGGCTGCTGCCATGGAATAAGAGTTCCAAGGGTTGGGACAGAAAATAGAGAAAATGATTTTACTTAGAGAAAATGAAGAATAAGGAAGTTACATTCTGTTAGGAAGTGAAAGATTCTTCTATTTTGGACAGATGCAGGAAAGAGCTTTCTACTTTTGTCAGCTGCAAAATAAAACAGGGTGGAAAGGCATAGAAAATGTCATCCCCACTAACCACAGAAGAATATAGATTATTCTGCTACTTTACAAAAGAATCCCTATAGCGGTAATGTGGGGCCTGAATGGTCTTTCTACTTCCTTAGGTATTAGAAGCAACAGTTAATACAGCAGTGACTTCTGAGAAGAATCAGGCAATCATCATGTGATCCCCATGTTGAGAAGAGTTGGAGGTTGGGAGAACATAGGAAGACAGATTTCCAATAGTATTATGTCAGTGGTCCACAATGGCACTGCCTATTTGGATATTGTGAACAACAGGTCCGCATTCAAAATGTGCTTTATTTAATGGTCAGTATTAAATGTCTTATGAATTAGTTCTATCTTCTGAACTTATAACAAGAATACAAAAATGTAATTTGGGACAACTGGAGTTTACAGTTGTTCTCATTTTAATTTAATTAGTGTTTTGAAGTTTCAACTACAGAGGTTACAAACTGTGAAAAATATTTTTGTTGCCTATATTATCATAATGTTTATTTGAAAGTTGATCTTTAGAAAATTTAAATACAAAGAATTATATTTCTATTTGTTTTAGATGATTTTGAGAATTACATGAAATGTTTCTTCTATTATATGGACTAGTAATTCAGAATATTTTTAGGGCATTGCAAGTGCTTTTTAGCAATTCTCCTTATGGTGAGCCCTAGGCCATTTAAAATTTATGTTATGCACTCAACAGGAAAGTTATCAGGATCCTGGCCTGTGTGAAAATTGATAACATTCATTGATCAATGATGTATGAGCTGAATCTATGAAACTTGTTTGTTTGGCTTTACCTGCACTTCACTGATACTTTGATTCATATCCCTGGAAATAAATATAAGAAGTCACACACATGCTAGAAAAAAATAAAACCATTTTGACATTATATCTAATTTGTGCTGTGGCCTCTGACTCAGGTATCAAATCATCTGAGTAGTTTTCTGAGGAACATGTTCATTAAAATCATGGCACAATTTTCTAGGGTTTACTCTTTTAGTAATACAACTATCACAGATTATATGCATGTTCAAAAACAGAAAAATGATCTACTTTTTCTATTATGACAATGTTGCCATAAATGTAAACATTTGTAATATGCAACTGAATTAAAAAAAAAGGTCAAACATGTAAGAAGTTGTTAAGATTATTGTATTAGAAAAAGCTGAAAAATCTAGTAGTTTTTATCTATCACTTTTTAATCTTGTCTGTCTTTTTGTCACGTCCTGCTTGGATTCCATACTTCTTATCCTAGCAGAAAGCTTCAGTGCTTTCTGGAAAATTTTTTGTATCTTAGTATATGTATTATGTTTCTGTCAATGGATTAATAGCTCATGTTTAACCAGGGTTTGATCATCTCTTATCTTGGTATATTAGGTTTTTATAATTAAGTTTATGCTTTTTTCAAAAATAAATCTTTATTGTTGAAAGTATTACATATGGCCCTTTTCCCCCTCACTGTCCTCTTCCACCCACTTCCCCACAAGCCTTCACCACCATCTGTGTCCTTGGGTTATGCTTATACACATGAGGTCACTGGTGGATCTTTTCCCTATCCCCCTCTCTCCTTCCCTGCCTTCCCTCTGAGGCTTGATGGTCTGTTTGATGCTTCTGTGTCTCCTGGTCTCTTTTTATTCATCAGTTTATGTTGATCATTAGAGTCCACATATTAATGAGATCATGTGATACTTATCTTTCTCTGACTGGCTTATTTTGCTTAGCATAATGCTCTCCAGGCCCATCCACGCTATTGCAAATAGAAAAAGTTCTTTCTTTATTACAGCTGCGTAGTATTTCATTGCATAGATGTACCATAGTTTTTTTAATCCACTCATCTGCTAATTGGCACTCAAGCTGTTTCTAAATCTTAGCTATTGTAAATTGTATTGATTTGAACATAGGAGTGCATATATTCTTTCTGATTGGTGTTTCTGATTTCTTGTCATATATTTCTAGAAGTGGGATCACTGGGTGAAATGGAAGTTCCATTTTTTTAATTTTTTGAGGAAACTGTTTTCCACCGTGACTACACCAGTCTTCATTTTCACCAGCAGTGCTTGTGAGTTCCCTTTTTTTTTCACATCCTATCCAGCACTTGTTGTTTGTTGATCTATTGATGATAGCCATTCTGACAGGTGTGAGGTAGTACCTTATTTTGATTTGCATCTCTCAGATGATCAGTGACTTTGAGCACTTCTTCATATGCCTTTTTGCCTTTTATATTTCCATTTTGGAGAAGTGTCTATTGCGGTCCTTTGCCCATATTTTTTATTGGATGTTTATCTTCCTTTTGTTAAGTTGTATAAGTTCCCTATAGAGTTTAGAAGTTAACCTATTATCAGATGTATCATTGGTAAATGTGTTCTCCCATAGAGTTGGCATCCTTATTGTTTTATTGATGATTGCTTTTATGCTTTTTTAATTAATCTTCATATGAGGATATTTTTCATTGACTTTTTAGAGAGAATGAAAGGGATAGGGAGAGACAGAGAGAGAAGAATGTCATTGTGAGAGAAGCACATTGATTGGTTGTCTTCTGCAAGCACCCTGACCTAGGATTGAGCCTACAACTGAGGTATGTGCCCTTGACTAGAATCAAACCCATGACCCTTCAGTTTGAGCTGATGCTCTAACCACTGAGAAAACTAGCTAGAGCAGGTTTATACTTTTTTACCCCATAAACCTCACCTTTATTTCTAAGTAGTTAAGCTTCTGTGTTTTTTTTACTAGTCCATCTAATAGTCAAACTTATTGGTACCTAATTTCCTCAGAGCATGAATATCCTACCCCTACAAGTTCAACTGTTCAGACACTGGGACTTAAATATGCCCCTTTTATTCTGTAAGGTAGCCCCTAATCTCCAGTGGAACTCAACTCATAGTTCTGTGACTTGTAGCCTGGGGCTTGGAACTTTGATAGAATTTGAACTACTCCATACCTATTTTACTTGGGATAACTTGCTGATGATTCTCTGGTTTCTACATTTCCTCTGCATGATGTTAATAAAAGTGCCTACCTACCTCCATGGGTTGTTATGATGATTAAATGAGTTATTAGTTCTAAGTGTTTGAACTGTGTCTAGTACCCTATAAGTGCTTGAAAAATAAAGTACTTATCTAACTACTTATTCATTGTTTTTAAAAATGTACTCCATCTTAGATTTTTTAATACTAATATTTACATTCAACCCAACACACATATCCACTACCCCCTCTCAGTGGACTTATTTCCTCGTGTAGAACTCACCTTGAGTTTCATAACTATAAATCCTTTAAAGTTTTCCTGCAATGTCTCATCATTGGCTTTGTCTGCCTGTTTTCAAATTGCTAGTGGCTTGCATGAGTTACACACTAAAGATTTTCCATGCATAAAATATATCCCATATAGCTGTTCAAGGACAAAATAGATAATATATGGTAAACATATACCAGAGTGCTGAGCACTCAGTAATGCTCAATAATTCTTACCTCGACACCCCATCAGCTATGCCTGTTTGAATAAGTCTCAGCTACTCCTTCTGAGACCAGGACTTGCTTATGACATTTATGTAATAGTGATTTAGAGCCAATAAACTTTGGTCCGGTAAGATCTGTTTGTATCTACAATTCTGACAGCAAATATGTGGGTTTTTCACACAAAGCAATTCTCTACTTCTCTGCATGCACCAAGTAGGTGTCCTACAAGTCAACTCAATTCTAATATTAAGCCAGAGACCGACCCTGCAGGTTAAAGGGCTCAGACCAAGAAGACCTTTCCCACTTCAGGTGCCAATTATAAGTCCCAGGTTTCTAATTTTTATGACCCATTGGCTATAAACCAGGGGTCCCCATATCCCTTCCTAGGGTTCAATAAACTTGCTATAATGCCTCAGAGAACCCAGAGAAAATAGTTTACTTACTACTACAAGTTTATTAGTAAGAGTATTATAAAGGCTATAAATGAACAACCAGATAAAGGTCTTGAAGAGTCCTTGGATAAGAGCTTGTGTTCAGCGCAGTATGCCAACTCCCAGAATGGAGACATTCTCATAAACCTGGAAGCTGCTTGAACCCATTGTTTATGACATTTATGGAAGTTCCATTATGAGATATACTGATTATTAACACAGTCCCAGCCTCTCTTCCTTCCCTGGAGCTCCGGTGGTGGGGCTGAAAGTTCTGACCCTCTAATCACATGGTTGGTTCCTCTGGGAACCAGTTACTATTCCAGAGCTATCTAAGGGTCATTAAGAGTTTATTAGCATAAACCCAGGTAAGATTAAAAGAGGCTAATGATAGACCTAGATGGTTTGGCTCAGTGGATAGAGCATTGGCCTGTGGACTGAGGGTCCCAGGTTTGATTCCGGTAAAGCATACATGCCTGGGTTGCGGACTCAATCCCCAGCAGGAGGCAGGCAATCAATGATTCTCTCTCATGATTGATGTTTCTATCTTCCTCTTCCCTCCTCTCTGAAATCAATTATATATATATATATATATATATATATATATATATATATATATATATATACTGGAGGCTCGATGCACAAATTTGTGCATGGGTGGGATCTCTGTTGGTGGCTTTCAGGGATCAGGCCGAAACCCGCAGTCAAACGTCACTTGTAGCTCCTACTTGCCACTCCTGCTCATTGGTCATTCTGGCCCCATTGTACTTGCCATGGGCTCATGCCCAATCAGTCCCAATCTAGGGAGGTCCACAGCAGTGCTCACCAGCCATGAACCCTGTATCTGGCATCCTCCTAAGGGATGTGGCCTACGGGATCCGGTTGAAAGCAGCTCTCCAACATCCCCTGAGGGTTCGTGAGAGGGTGCAGGCCAGGCTGCAGGACCACACAAGTGCACTTGGGCCAAGGAGGGACCATAGGAGGGCTCCAGGGAATGTCCAGCCCACCTCACTCAATCCCAATCAACAGACCCCACCAGCAAGCTAAGCTATCTGTCAGAGCATCTGCCCTCTGGTGGTCAGTGCACGTCACAGCAAGAGGTTGAGCAGCCTTAGCATATTATGCTTTGATTTGTTGTTTGTTTGTTCTGCTGTTTGGTCTATTTGCATATTACCCTTTTATATAATATATGGTAATATGCATTTATTACATAGGATAATATATATCCTATGTAATAAAAAGGTAATGTTGGGTCTAGAGACCCAATGCATGAAAATTGGTGCAAGATTAGGCCTTCCTTCGCCAGCTGCTGGCACCAGCTTCCCTCCAGCACTCGGGACCCAGGCTTCCCTTCTCTGGCCACCAGCAGGCACCTGGGACCTGGGAGGCTTTGCTCCAGCCCTAACTTCCTTCATAAGTAAGGAAGGATGGGAGGATGTCCAGAATGATGTTTGGAAGGACATCCAGTCTAAACAGCATATTACCCTGTTATCATATATATACTCAATGCATATCCTATACAATAAAAGGCTAATATGCTGCTGAAACCTGTTTGGCTCAGTGGTAGAGTGTCGGTCTGCAGACTGAAAGGTCCCGGGTTCAATTCCAGTCAAGGGCATATACACTGGTTGCGGGCACATCGCCTGTAGGGGGTGTACAAGAGGCAGCTGGTCGATGTTTCTCTCTCATAGACATTTCTAGCTCTCTATCTCTCTCCCTTCCTCTCTGTAAAATATCAATAAAATATATATATATATATATATATATATATATATATATATATATATTTTAAAAAGGGCTAATATGCAAATTGTTCCCTCATCCAGGAGTTTGACCAGCAGGCAGGCTGGCCAACTGTCCATGTCTCCTCCCCCTAGCCAAGCTGGCCGGACCCCACCCATAAATGAATTCATGCACTGGGCCTCTATTATATACATATATACACACACACTGAGGGGCCAGATTATATAATAAACTATAGGCCTGGTGCACTAAATTTGTGCACTGGGGGTGGGTGTCCCTCAGCCCAGCCTTCACCCTCTCCAATCTGGGAACCCTGTGGGATCAGGCCTAAACCAGCAGTTGGAAATCCCTCTCACAATCTGGGACTGCTAGCTCCCAACCACTTACCTGCCTGGAAGCCTGATCACCGCTTCACCACTCCCCTGCCAGCCTTATCCATGCATAAATGCTCCCCTGCTGGCCCGATTGCCCCCAACTGCTTTTTTCTGCTGGCCTGATCACCCCCAACTGCCCTCCCCTGCTGGCCATTTTTGACCACTTGGGGGCAGCCATCTTGTGCGAGGGTGTGAGGGTCAATGTGCATATTACCTCTTTATTATATGGGATAACAAAAATGCTAACTCCTCTCATTCTATCACTTAGGAAATCTAAAGGACTTTAGGAGCTCTTTTTTGTTTAGAGATTGCTAGGAACCAAAGACATGATGAAAATAAATTATATTTCTTATATTACAATGTCACAGGCAATAACTTAAATGGCTATCAAATCTCTTAAATGTGATAAACATATTATTTTTGGTTTTAACTATTTTAGGGATTAGTCATCCTTCACTTAGCTGTGTAAATTTGACCACCAGTCATACTGACCATAGAAATAAAATGGACTAGGAGTCAAAAACAGAAGGTAACTGAAAATTTGCATAATTGAAAAGATGAACCTAGTGAATTCAGAAAATAACTGTAGTGATAGTAGGTAGTGACATTTTACTTAAACAATCAATATAGAGTTGTCCTACAGAAAAAAAGAAACAAAGAAATAAATCTTTAAAGTTTTGCTAGAGATGAAAAATGCATTTGAAGGAGGCTGTATTGATTTTTAAATGGAAACCTCAATAGACAAAACACTCAATAAAGTATATTTCTCACCTCCCATTGAAATATGCCTTTATTTGCTGTAAATCCTGTTCAAGTAGTAAGGTAAATTTTCCATGAATTCTGTATGTATAATATATGTACAAGGAAGTATTATGGACAACAAAAATTAAGATATTAATATCTATCTGAATTCATATCAGGTACCATAACTTGGTTTTAAGTATTTTAGAAAATGCAATAATTTTTTAGAAAGATTTATAGCAGTGTTTTTATTTTTTCACATTATCTTTGTGTATTATGCACTACCTGCCTCATACTCACAATAGAGTCCAGGAGAGAATTCACTGATTTATTGTTAATTTAATGGTGTGGGGAGTAAAAAGCAAAACAAAACTTTTTCTCCCACTGGACTAAAAATCAAACTGACAGACAGATTAACAGGTGAAAATCAAATGTTATATGTGCACAAGGAAAACACATATAAGAATGAAAATTCCAAAGACAGTGAGGCCAAATTGAGTATGTATGTCATTTTTTCCCCATTTTTTTAAATTTCAATAATTATTTTAAAAACTAATAATATTACATGCAATAAACATTAATAGCTCAAGAAAATAAATTTAAATATGATAAAATTACATGCAATAAACCCAAATTATTCAAGAAAAATTATATTGGCCGAGGTCGGTTTGGCTCAGTGGTAGAGCGTCGGTCTGCGGACTGAAGGGTCCCGGGTTCGACCCCGGCCAAGGGCATGTACATTGGTTGCGGGCACATCCCCGGCGGGGGGTGTGCAGGAGGCAACTGGTCGATGTTTCTCTCTCATCGACGTTTCTGGCTCTCTATCTCTCTCCTTTCCTCTCTGTAAAATATCAATAAAATATATTAAAAAAAAGAAATAAAAAAGAAAAATTATATTGTATATAATGTATTACATGCAATAAACATTAATATTTCAAGAATAAAAGGATTTTAAGTATAATAATATTACTAAAACTATACTAATATAGTATGGTATCACAAAAGTTGTAGGAAGTATTAAAATTCTATAAATAATGGGATTACTTCTATTATATTCTAGAATGTTTTTTCTCTTTGGCTCTATTTTTTTAAAAATATATTTTATTGATTTTTTTACAGTGAGGAAGGGAGAGAGATAGAGAGTTAGAAACATTGATGAGAGAGTCATCAATCAGCTGCCTCTTGTGCAACCCCCACTGGGGGATGTGCCCGCAACCAAGGTACATGCCCTTAACCAGAATCGAACCTGGGACCTTTCAGTCTGCAGGCCAACACTCTATCCACTGAGCCAAACCGGTTTTGGCTCTGGCTCTATTTTTGTTCATCAGTTTATGTTGTTTATTATATTCCACAAATGAGTGAAATAATTTGATATTTATCTTTTTCCAACTGGCTTATTTTGATTAGCATGATGCTTTTACAATCTATTTTGTCAGATCTGAGTATTGCTACTCCAGCTTTTTTTTTCTTTTCTTTTCTATTTGCATGGGGGGGGGGAAATCCACCCTTCACTTTCATCCTGTGTGTGTCTTTTATTTTGAGGTGGTCTCTTGTAGACAGCATATAGTTGGGTCATATTTTTTATCCATTTAGCTACCCTACACCTTTTGATTGGAGCATTTAATCCATTTATACTTATGGTTATTATTGAGAGGTAATTATTTATAGCCATTTTAATTCTATCTGGCTAGGTTTCTCTCTCTATTTCTTCTTCTCAGCAATCCCTTTTGCATTTCTTGCCATGCTAGCTTGGTAGTGATGAACTCCTTTAGGCTTTTTTTCTTTTTTGTCTGGGAAGCTCTTTGTTTGACCATCTATTTTGAATGATGGCTGTGCTGGATATAGTAATCTTAGTCTCAGATTCTTGCTTTCCATTATTATGCCATTCCCTTCTGGCCTGTAGGTGTCAGCATTATGGGAACCTCTTTGTAGGTAATAGTTTTCTTTTCTCTTGGTGCTTTTAAAATTCTCTCTTTGTCTTTAATTTTTGACTTTTTAATTATGATGTGGATGGGTGTGGGTCTGTTTGGGTTCTTTTTGGGGGGGTTCCATGTGCCTCCTGAACTTATCTTTTTCCTTTACCAGTTAGGAAAGTGTTCTACCATTATTTCTTCAAACACCTTCTCTGTTCCTTTCTCCCTTTCGGGCTCTTCTGGCACACCTGCTATTCTAATATTGTTAAGTTTCACATTGTCCCACAGCTCCCTTAAGCTGTCCTCCTGTTTGTTTGTTTTTTCTTTGTAGTTCTCTAATTTAATGATATTTTCAACTCTGTTTTCTAATTCACTGATTTTACCCTCAGCTTCCCTTAATCTGCTGTATATTCCTTCAAGTGTGTTCTTATTTGTGTCATGTCACTTTATCTCAAATTGTTCTTTTTTCATTTACTATATCTTTTTTTCATACTGTTGAGCATTTTTAACCTCATTACTCTGAACTCTGTTTCAGATAAATTTCTTATCTTTGCTTCATTTATCATCTTCTGGAGAATTCCCTAGGTCTTTCATTTGGGGGTTGTTTCTTTGTCTCCTCATTTTGGTTGTCTGTTTCAGTTTGTGACTATGTATTTAGTAGCTCTTCTATACCTCTCTAGTGCAGGACAGTGTTAAAGGCTGTTTTTTGACAATTGGATCAGGCAAAGACTTAAAGCCTCCAGAGACCACCTCTGTTTATAGACTAATAGGATTCGGGCTTGAATTGCCCCCAAGGAATCATCCAGGTATAGTGAGAGTTTTTTTCCAACAGGGTGGGGCAGTTGCTTCTGCCTGGAGGCTAATTGTTACTTTTAATCTCTTAAGTGTCCTCAGGACAAGGTATTTTCCAATAGGGTGTATGTCTGTGTGGGGAAGATGTCCTCTGCCATGTGAGGGAGTGATTCAGCCCAGGAAACTTGGGGTGCCTGCCTTCTAAGCTCTATCCTCCAAATTACCAGTCCTGGGTTCTGCTCTCACAGCTCCAGTCCACTTCACCCTCCCTCTTCCAGAGCACAAGATGGGTGGATCCATAGCAAATTTTTGTGAATTGGCCCTTTAAAAGGGTGCCTGAACTTTCAGCTGCCACTCCATGGCAGACAGCATTCCATTGCTTTTCACAGTTAGATGTTATGTGGGTACCCTCCTCAGTCTGGTGCTCTCTGCTTGGGAGCCCAGCTTGGGGATTAGATCCCAGAGTTCTCAGTGGCACCCTGCACAGCTGAGGACTTCATTTGCCATCTGTAGGTGCTTGGACAGCCCTTTCATGCCTCTGACCCTCCTACCAATCTCTATGCAGTCTCCACCTTAGGTCCTTGGATATCAGTATTCTCTCCCGTGAGTTTTCCATTGATTATTCAGAAAGCCTTTCTGTATTTCAGTTGTAACTCCAGCTTGTTCCTGGGAGCATGTCCATGCAGCATCCTCCTACTCTGCCATCATTCTTAATCTCACGTGTGTCATTTTGAAGGAAAAAGAAAAGGAGAGCTCGGAGTCTTAAATTTTAAAAGTCAAAATGGACAATTTATGGGTAGTTGAGGAAGAGCACAACATATATGGTAGAACATACAATGTTTGCTAGGCAACTCAGGAACACTGGGACACAGAGGTTGTTCTAGGTAATTGGCCCCTGCTTGGATACTTCCTATCTAATGCTAAGGTGGTTATGATAAGGTTCCCTCCCTGAAGCAGATTTTTTCATCTGAATTTCTTATGAGGAAAGGGAAGAGGTAAAAAGCTTTCTCTAATTTTGTTGTTGTTAATAAATCAATATTCCAAGAGGCAGTTTTAGGGTGTCTATACTTTGGTCCTCTTCAATAGCTATAGGTAAAAAAAAATGTATTTTAGTAGTAGTTAAGAAAATTGTAATACAATATATAAGAAACAAACTTTTAGTGGAGGGGAAAAAGAGTTGGACTAAAAATTCTTTTGAAAAATTAATATAAAAGTATTTAAGAATTACTTGTGTGACTTGGTAGCTATAACATTTTGTACTTTATCTAAAATAATGATTAAGATCTATATTAAATTATACATTAAATAAGTGGAAGTAAGAAATTATCATTTATTAATATAACATTATATAAAACTAGAGGCCTATTGCACAAAATTCATGCATGGGGTGTTCCCTTAGCCCAGCCTACACCCTCTCCAATCCAGGATCTCTTGGGGGATGTCTGACTGCTGGTTTAGGCAGTTGGACATCCCTCTCACAATCTGGGATAGCTAGCTCCTAATCGCTTGCCTGCTTGCCTGCCTGATCGTCTCTAACTGCCCTGCTGCCAGCCTGGTCACCCCCCAACTGCCTCCCTGCTGGCCTTGTCACCCCTCACTGTGCCCTCTGCAGAATTGGTTGCCTGACACAGCCTGCTGTTCAGTCATTTGATTGTCCCATTAACCCCCTGCCAGCCTGGTCACCCCTCACAGCCTGCTGTTTAGGTGTTATTGTGAGAGTGTCCTGACCAATTTGCATATTACCCTTTTATTAGTATAGATTATTCATATAAAAAATGTTAAACCAATATGTAAAAATTGATGATTTTGCCAAAACCGATTTGGCTCAGTGGATAGAGCGTCGGCATGTGGACTGAAAGGTCCCATGTTTGATTCCGGTCAAGGGCATGTGCCTTGGTTGCGGGCACATTCCCATTAGGAGGTGTGCAAGAGGCAGCTCATCGATGATTCTCTCTCATTGATGTTTCTAACTCTCTATCCCTCTCTCTTCCTCTCTGTAAAAAATCAATAAAATATATATTTTTAAAAAATGTTTAAAAGAAATTGATTATTTTTCTCTCCTATTGCATTAATTTATCTTCAGGGACCATTTAATAATTTATATCAAGTGTGTTTATTTACTCATTCAATAAATACTTGAGAAATTTATCATGTGCTTGGAATTTCTTATGTTTTGTTTATGATATGCTCCTTGCCATGCGAGAATTAGGCAATATTGTTTATATAAAGAAATAGTTATTCAGCTTGCAAAATAACTAAAATGGAAGATGCAAAATTATATTGTTCCATTTGATCTAATCCTTAAATTAATAAAAAAATTAAAATAAATGTAGTTTTTAAAATATTGTATTATATATTTTAATGGTTAGAGAATAGTAGTGGGCTATGCTACAAGCATTAATAAGGAGCACAGTTTTTAGCAATAATAAGTTTATTATTAAAGAGATAGGTGTCATATATTATAGAGGCTAACTGTACCATATTTCCTGAAGCAATATGTCTTTATTTTTATCTTAGTATATAAAAGTGTCAGCAAAGCTTATCTCTATCTAATGGAGTCTATGGGATTAAAAATTCCTAAATACTAGTGATCTTATTCGATGTAGTATTTCTTATTCAATTCTTTAAACTGATTTGTAATATGCCATTAAAGTTATAATGTGGTTCATGCAGCAGTAAACCTGAAATGATTAAAAGTATTAAACTTATTCCTTCACATAGCAAGTAATTACTTACCACTTTCCATAATATAGGAATTTTTCCAGAAAGCTAGATGCTGAATTAAAAAACAAAACAAAAAACAAAACAAACAAAAAAAACCTAAAACAAAGACAAAAATGGATAAAGTCTCCAAGATTAAACAAGGGCATTTAACTATCCTGTGACTGTCAAAAGGTTCAATTCTCCACTTAAATTAAAAACCAAGGTTCTATTGTTATTTGTTATCACTGCTTAATGCATGTGTGTAACCACGTCCAAATCGGTACCAATAAACTAAGTGACAAGGATTTGGGATTTTATTCAGGAAGCCAAAAAGCCAAGAAGATGACCAACTTGTGTCCTAAAGAACCATCTTAAGAAATTACAGATTTTGGGCTTCATTTATGTCAGGAGAAGGGGAAAATGGAAGGAGCAAGGGGTGATTGATTACAGAAGATATTTGAGCACCAGCAGAGTTCAAGTATGGTTGTGAAATTTGTTTGTTCTTAGCCTGGTGACTAATTGATGGGAGTCTGGTCAAGGAGTGCCTGTAAATCTTTGATGAATAATCACTGGTTTTGTATATATTCACAGTATAACCTTGGGAAAGGCATTTTCTGATAAAAGGCTATTTTTTTAAAAACTCAAACCACAAAAAGAATTTCTCTAACCATTAGCATGTCTATATGCAAGTCCAAGCAGAAGCTATTTATCTAAAGGCCCTGAAACAAAGCAGCCTTGAACTGGATCAGGGCTGACTATTTTACGCTTTCATGATCCTGTCTTTCCAATTTTAACGTTTATACCAGTCACGTGTATAACTTGTCAAATGAGTAACCTGCTTCATTAAATCTGGGGTGGGGCTGATATTGCGATTCTGCATTTTTAACTCACATTCAGTTGTTGTCAATAGCAATTAATAGTACTCTCCATTATTGAGGTCAGATCCTTCTGTAGATTCTCCCCAAGCCCCTGAAAATATGGAGGCCTTTTTGTTTCTGGATCCAGTTTCAATGTGTATATATTGGTTGGGGGTGTGGTGGGGGAAGAGGGTAGTATTCCCCACATCCACAATTAGTTCTCAAAATACAAGCTGAGTATCCTATAATTTAACTCAACTCAGACACCATTTACCAAATGAGTGTATCTTCAATAAACATCATTTTGCTTTACTTTCATTTCCGTTGACCTTAAAATATTTTCCACATGGAGGAAAAGAACGGAGATCCCAGGTGGTGACTCCAATTCATAACAGCACTAGCAAAGGAGAAAGACAATCCACACATTTATCTGAAAATAGAACCATCCCTTAATTGTAATGAATGGCTTGGTGTCACTATTTTCAGAGGTTCCTTGCTGAAGTCTTCATATAAGCTTATTAAATTGGGAATTTTCATATTTTCACTTAAGGGAGAATTTTATGGAAGAGATTAACAAAATAATGTGTATGCAAAAGGGAACATTTGTAATACTTTCACCAATAAAGTTTTTTTTAAAAAAAGAGGTTAATAAAAAAGAATGTATATGCATATATGAATAAATAGCCCATGAACACAGACAATAGTGTGCTGGAAGCCTGGGATGGGGTGGGGGCTCAGTGGAGGAAGGAAAATGAGGGAAAATGAGCATATTTTCTCTTTAGCATATCTGAATTGTAGCATCACTATTTTTGTACCTGGGGCCATTATTGTTAAGTAAAATAAGGGTTACTTAAATACAAGCACTGTGATACCAGGAGAGTAGATCTGATCACTCACAGGGCTACTGACTTAAGGTGGGAAGTGTATACAGCATGGATTTGGTGGACAGAGCGATGATTCAGGTCCTGGTGTGAGGGAACAATAAGGCATGAGATTTCATTACACTACTGAGAATTACTTGCAATTTAAAATGTGAGAATTATTTCTCTGGAATTTTTTATTTAATATTTTTAGCCAGTGGTTAACTGGGTGAAATCCTAGGTAAGTGGGAACTACTGTGATTTACTTTATTTTCATATCTTTGAGGCTCCTGATAGCAAAAAGAGGGGAAAGTAGAGTACTAACCAGCACTAATGAAAAATTTTAAGGATAGAGGTCTCTTTATTTTAAAACAACTTTTTAAATACAATTTTAAATTTTATCTACTTTTACACACTTGAAAGATTAAATGTTGATAATAAACAAAAATGGCTTTCCTGTATTTGTCTTGGGTAGTACATTTGCATTTTAACTAGGTCTTTCAAAATATTAACTCATGAGTATTATAGCAAAATACAGGCAGTTTTATAGAGAATAAAGTTTGGAGAATAATTGTTTAAACATCCCACATTGTTGCTGGCACTTCATAAAGTACTACTATCCATCACCTTCATTTTCATAATACCACCTCATAACAGATATTTATACTTCTTTCCTCACCCAGAAAGCATTAAATAACCTTCATTATTAAGACAAATTATGAAATGCAAAAAAAACATGATTGGGACTTCTTAGGGGAAGAGCGTGATGTAAAACTGCTGCCTCCCCAGTTCTTACTGTGAAGCACAGAGCATATCTCTTCATGGTCGATTCATTACTCAAAGAGTTAGCTATCCCTTCTATAACATTTCCGGATCACAGTTACTTACAACAAACAAATTATAATAAAGTGTAGACAATGAAATTTTACTTCTCTTGGCAATTTTAGCAAAATAAAACTCCCTTATTAGGTATGTTAATACCTTGTATATTTTTGCTTGTCAAAAACATATACCTCAAATTTGCTGATGTGTACTTATCCCAACAGTATTTATTTAGGCCAGATATATAATTATAATAGTTGAAATTTCAGAGGAGAAAAACATATAAATCCTTATCTAACCAAAGCTTTTTTTCAGCATTAAGGATAAATGATCTACAAGAATCACTTGAAAAACCCTAGCCAATTTGGATCAGTAGATAGAGTTTTGGCCCTGAGTGTGATTCTGGTCAAGGGCACGTACCCTGGTTGCAGGCTTGATCCCTGGCCTGGTTGGGACATGTGCAGGAGGCAACCAATTGATGTGTCTCTCTTACATTGATATTTATCTACCTCTCTGTCTCTCCCCTTTTTTCCCTCTCTCTAAAAATCAATGGAAAAATATTCTCTGGTGAGGATTAACCCCTCTCCCCCCAAAAAATTAACCTTTAGTTTCAAACATTTTTTAAAACTGTTTAATGTCTCATTGAATATATAATTTATTTATCCTGATGACAGATGTTTAAAAAAATACTATAAGTGGATCCATTTTCTGAATATTTGGTTCATCTATTTTTAAATTTATTTTTATTGTTGATAGAATTACAGATGTCCCTCATTTTCCCTCATTTTCCTTCCTCTACCGAGCCCCCACCCCATCCCAGGCTTCCAGCACACTATTGTCTGCGTTCATGGGCTATTTATTCATATATGCTTATATATTCTTTTTTTTAACCTTTTTAAAAAAATCATTATTGGTGAAAGTATTACAAATGTTCCCTTTTGCATATACATTATTTTGTTAATCTTTTCCAGTTTTTCCCCCCTCTCCATTTCCCCCTCCCCGCCCCACACATACACCCTGAGATATGCAAGTCTGTTCCATGCCTCCATGTCTCTGGACCTAGTTTGCTTGTCAGTTTATTATGTTTATTAGATTCCATTTATAAGAGAAATCATGTGATATCTGTCTTTCTCTGATTGGCTTAATTATACTCAACAGAATGGTCTCCAGGTCCATCCATACTATTGGAAAGGATAAGAAACCCTTCTTTTTTACAGTTGCATAGTATTCCATTGGGTACATGTACCACAGCATTTTTATTCAGCTCATCTACTGATGGGCACTTGGCTGTTTTGAGATCTTAGCTATTGTATATAATGCTTCTATGAACACAGGAATGCATCTTTTTCTTTCTGATTGGTGTTTCAATCAATATTTTAGGATATATTCCCAGAAGTGGAATAATCGAACAGCAGTTTAATTTTTAATTTTTGAGGAAATTCCATACTGTTTTCCATACTGGCTGCTGCACCATTCTGCATTTGTAACAACAGTGCACAAGGATTTCCTTTACTTCACATGCTCTCCAGTACTTTTTGTTTGTTGATTTATTGATGATAGCCATCCCGGCAGGTGTGAGGTAATATCTCCTTGTAGTTTTCATTTGCATCTCTCTGATGATTAGGGAATTTGAGCATCATTTTGATACATCATGAACAATCTCTTGAAGATAAAATTTATACAAATGAAATTTCTGGAGTATGCTTAGCATCTGAGGCTATTGGTTGGTATTAGTTGATATACATATATAAAATAATAATTTAATATTTGAAATTTTGAGAAATAATATGTTAAGTTCTGAGAAAATAAAGTAACTAAATTGCTTGCATCATATAAGCAATGTTTTAAATCATTGAACTTCTTGTGTTTGAGGCAGATGTATATTAAATAACCAGTGCTTAATTACAGACTGATACACACTCAGAGCACTTGATCCCATATGGCAAAGGAAACCCATTCTGAAAAAATAACATTTGAATGTTAAGATTTCAGGTTGAATGAGAGTTAGTTTGGTGATAGGTAATGGAATGGAAAATGCCATGCCATTAGGGTGAATAGTGTGTTGTATGTACAAATGCAGAAGCCTAGCAGGAAAAAAAAATGACCCTTAAAAACAAAACAAAAGAAAAACCCTGATCATTGGAACACAGCTAATGTAAAGTAGATATAAGGTTGCACAAGTAGACCAACCCCAATGCCATGTAGAACATTCTAACATATTTAAAAAAAACACTTGTGAGGCAGGATTCTATTAAAGTGCTCACTTAGATAAAATCAATTATTCAGGTCCATTTAATTAAGTTAAAATGAAGAAAAAATATTAAACTGAGAACTTTGTTTTTGCCTGGACACAAGATATATCCATCTATTTATTTTTTTCCTTGTTATTAGTGCCATGAAAGAATTATATGATGGTATATAATGATTTCCATATCCTTTTTATATTACATCCCACACTGTGTCCTCTGCACCTTATGGTATGTCCTCAAGCAAAATTGTGTTCTAATTCTGAGGTCAGCAAACTGCAGCTTGTGAGCCACATGAGGCTCTTTGGCCCCTTGAGTGTGGCTTTTCCACAAAATGCCACAGCCTGGGTGAATCTATTTCGAAAAAAATGGCGTTAGAAGTTTAAGTTTAAAAAATTTGGCTCTCAAAAGAAATTTCAATTGTTGTACTGTTGCTATTTGGCTCTGTTGACTAATGAATTTGCCAACCACTGTTCTAATCCAGTACGTGTCAGTGGAACACTGCTTCCTCTGGAGTCCTTTTTAGTGCAGGCTACGATTCTCCAACACTCCATATGACACATCTTCTGATAACCACTTACAAGTTGTCATCTCTTTCATCTTTCTAAAGAAACCTGATTCCTTTAAATGTTTCTCATCAATCCAACTACTCTCCTGCCTTCTGTTATTGAGGAAACTTCTCAAATCCTCAATCACTATTGATTCACTGAAGAATTTGTAATATAGCTCCTCACCACCACTGCTATTCTCTTTATTGACAGAATTGCCTTGTTTAAACAATAAAAAAATCTCCTGTTAGTTATTTCAGTAATTTAAAAAATCAACGGACACCCAGATTCTTACTGTGTTTTCATTTTGATATCCACAGGCTATTATCTTCCACCTAGTCTACTCATTGAGACTAGAAAAGGCTGTTACAGGTGGGAGAATTGAATTATCAAATGAACCAAAACAGAAATTGCAAGTTGTGTTTAACTGATTTTTTGGTTGGAGATTAGGGTGTAATATAAAAATAAAAATATGAACTTGGAAAATTGGTAGAAAATAAAATATGAATGATTATTAGTACAGATAAGTCTAATTAAATTCTATGTTGAATGATTTTGTGGAAAAAGCTTTTTCTGGTACTTTTAAAAAGAAATACAGGAGAAAATAAAAGTAATAGCATGAGGTTTTCAAGAATATGATCTACATGATCCCTAAATTTATATTCCCAATAAAATCAAAACAATAATTGTAATGTTTTATATAACCACTTTTCCATTTTTCAATATTTAACTTTGATATGTTTTTTATTGTTTGAGGTCCATATTAATTTTTTTTTATAACAACTTATGAACAGAATGAAGAATGGACTTGAAATAGTAGAATGACATGGGGAAGATAAAGAGTGAAAAGTGCCATAAACCAAAGTATAGATTTTTTTAATGCAAAAACGAGATATTTAGTGTTTTGTTATTTATGTATTTTTGTTATTTAACAATTTATTATTATTGTTGTTAAAACAAATGTGTCTTCATAAAGGGGTTATCAAAGAACTACAAAGATTAACTAATCAGATTTTGAAATACCTGTAATGATTTTAAACAGATATATTGCACAAATAAGAGAGTATTAAAAATTAACAAGATGTGAAATAATGTAAAAAAAATTAGGAGGAAAAATAAGAACTTGTTTTTGTTTAGGATATTTTGTTTATGGATGAGGTAACAAAGACCATCAAAGGCTATTGGAAATGTTAAGAAAAAAGGGACAGGATAGAGAAAACTTAACTCTACTTATCCTATATAATGAAAGCCCAGTGACCATAATGGCAGAATGACCACAAAGGTTGCTCTACCAGTCACTATGAGGTGCACTGCATGCCTTTTGGTCTTTTTCCCCAGCCGGCAGCAGGCTCCCATCTCCTGATGGCAAACAGGGACCTAGGGTAGGTGGCAGGGGAAGCAGGTAGCACCAGGCCAAGGCTCCTATCCCCCCAGTTGCCCCACACACAAAAGGCGACCCAAAGCAGGGGTGGGACCACCGAGCAGGTGGAACAGCCAGCATCTTGGTCCCTCCTCCTGGCTGGCAGACTCTTATTGCCAGATGGCGAACAGGAAACCAGGGTGGGAGGTGGGGGATGCTGGTGGCACCAAGCCAAGGGTCACATCCTGGCGGTCATCCCACACACAGAGGGCAACCTGCGGCAAGGGCAGGGCCATGAGAGGGCGGGACCAGCTGACCTCTCGGTTCTTCACCCCCCGTCTTCAGGCTCCCATTGCCTGATGGAAAACCTGAGGTGGGTGGCAGTGAGGGGCAAGGCTGGTTGCCAGCAGCAGGGGAAGATGGCCCTGATCACAGATTTGGCGTAGGGACCATACCTGCACACGATTTTGTGCGCTGAGCCTCTAGTAAACAGAAAATAAGACTAAAATAGATATACAATTTGATTAAAATATTCTGACTTATGACAGAAGAACCAAGATAGCGGCCTAGGTAGTCTCCTAAGCTGCCGCATCATCAACAATTAAAAAAACAACAACAACTAAAATCCAAAAGGACTTCATCAAAACTGTAGGAAAGCTGGCAGAGTGGGATATGTACAACTAGAAAGAAGGAGAGGGGCTCACAGACTGGACTGGGAGTCGCAAAGCACTGAGAGTCCGTGCGGCCGAATGCCTGCCTGGTGGGAGGGGAGGAATTCCCGATTGCACAGAACCCTTTCCAACTGTATTGAACCCCAAACCCGGCTGAAACCCTATGGTCCCAGGCTCATACGGGTGGAGTCTGGACTGTAGAGAAAGGCACCCAGAGACTCAGAGACTGGGAGACCAGGGACCCAGGAGCCACAGCCTTCAGGGTCTACAGTCGCACACCAGTGAGTACACACAGAGGTCTGACCTCAGAGGCTCCCACCGCCTCTCTGTAACAGAAGGATTCAGAAGCTCCAGGTCTGACCAAGGAGGCGGCCTCTCCGTAGTGGAAGGAGTCAGAAGCTCCAGACTAAAGAGACCAGCCCAAGTCCGGGCGAGCCCCTGGGGTACGGAACCCTTTCCAACTGTATTGAACCCCAAACCCGGCCGAAACCCTATGGTCCCAGGCTCATACGGGTGGAGTCTGGACTGTAGAGAAAGGCACCCAGAGACTCAGAGACTGGGAGACCAGGGACCCAGGAGCCACAGCCTGCAGGGTTGAACCTGGGACAGTTGCACGGGGAACCTGGGACAGTCAGGTGGAAACTCAGGGAAGCCGCAGAAGGCAGAGGTCAGGCGGAAACTCAGGCAAGTGCACAAGGGCAGGGCGGAAGCCAAGACTGTCAGTTCAGCCCTGAGATTCTGCCCCATCCAAGCTGAGCAGAGGCTTCTGCAGTTTTTCAAGTCTGATCCTATAAGACTGTCTCCAATACAGAATTTATCCCAGAGTAGACACAGTTGATAACCACAACCAAATTTACCTGAAGGTCAATTCACAACAATAAAGACTTAGCTACAGCAAGACTGTGCACACAGTCCACAAAGGGGAGCACCAAGAGTGTCTACCTCAGGTAACTGAGGAGGCTGACCCACTGTGCTATATAGGACACCAAACACACAAAGCCATCCTACCAACTCTGAAAAATAGTGATAATGCCGAGACAAGGAAATAGATCTCAAACAAAAGAGATGGAGGATATAGAGTTCAGAACTACAGTTCTAAGGTTATGCAAGAATATCCTAGAAAAGGTCGATAAACTTCATGAGACCCAACTAAAAAGTATACATAAACTGACTAAATTAGAAAATATTATGCAGAGATCCAACAGCAGAATGGAGGAACACAAGAATCAGGTCAAAGAGCCAAAAGACACTCCTCTGGAGAAGCAAGAAGAAAAGAGAATCCAGAAAGTTAAGATAGTGTAAGGAGCCTCTGGGATAACTTCAAGCGCACCAACATCAGAATTATGGGGGTGCCAGAAGAAGAGGGAGTGCAAAATACTGAAAACATATTTGAAGAAATAATATCAAGAAACTTCCCTCACCTGGTGAAAGAAATAGACTTATAAGTACAGGAAGTGTACAGAACCCCAAACAAGAGGAATCCAAAGAAAAATATTCTGAGACACATCATAATCAATATGCCAAGGGCAAAGACAAAAAGATTTTACAAGCAGCAAGAGAAAGCAGTTGGTTACCTATAAGGGAGCACCCATAAGACTATCAGCTGATTTCTCAACAGAAACCATGCAGGCCAGAAGGGAGTGGCAAGAAATATTCAAAGTGATGAATAGCAAGAACCTACAACCAAGATTACTGTATCCAGCAAAGTTATCATTCAGAATTGAAGGGCAGATAAAGAGCTTCACAGATAAGAAAAAGCTAAAGGAGTTCATCACCACCAAACGAGTATTATATGAAATGCTGAAAGCTATTACTTAAGAAGAGGAAGAAGATCAAGTGAATAAAAAATCTGAGGAATAGAATAAACTGGTGAATATAATAGAATCAGGGGCAAAGAAAGGGAGTGGACTGATCATTACCAGGGTGAAAGGGGTGTGGGGGTTCAGAAAGAGACTGGATTAAAATCGTATACCCTATGGATGAGGACAAAGTTGGGGGGTGCTGTAAGGGCAGAGGGTGGAGTGGGAATCGGGTGGAAGGGAGCTATGGGAGAGAAAAAGGAGAAACTATTGTAATAATATGAGCAATAAAGATTTATTTAAAAAATATTCTGACTTATGACAAAGAAATTGCAACAGTTAAAAAATAAATAAGTTGAGATAATTTGTAAAATCTGGAAAATATAATAGTCTACAAAACAGCGAATTGAATTTATTCATACAATAAAATGACCTATTACCTTCAAATTTAATCAAACAGGAATATCATGAGGTATTGAATTATTTTGGGAAGTGTAAGTTAATTAAGAAAAAGCCAAATAATATACATTTGTTTTTCTTTGCATATTGTTATTTCATGTATCTGTAATGTATAAGAAAACAATGATTACAAAATTAAGCAATAAATGACACTATCATTTTCTGAGTTTAACTTGAGTAGCAGCAGAATCAATAAATTTGGAATAAGTGGTAAAACAGCATAGATGTTTAATATTCTTTGAATTGCTTGTGTTAAATTATTTAGTATTTAATGTGCATATAAACAAGTTATTGTTATGTGGCTCTTTATTTAACATGTACCCAGGATATTATTTTCATAGAGTAAATATTTTATAATTTTGCTACAATCCTTTTTTTCCACAAAGGTATTGATTCATACTATTAAGAATCCAATAAGCCCATGTTTGTATTAATAATTTGACCTTTTAAACACAACTGTCAGAACTTGTTTATACAGAGATATAATTGCTTTATATTTACATGCTGTTAAGTACTGAAAATTATTTACATTTTGAAACTATTCTTTTTTTTAAGTTGCTATGTCTCTTGTTCTACACATTTTCTCCTTTGTGTGGTTTGGTATTGTGATAATATAGGTTTCATAAAATGATTTCAGAAGTGTTTCTTCCACTTTTATTTTTTGGGGGAAGATATTTAGAAAGATTAGTGTTAATTCTTCAACGTTTGTAGAATTTATTAGTGAAGCATTTGGGAATTTTTAATTACTGATTTAGTCTTTTTATTTTATTTTATTGTTTAAATACTACAAATAGTAGTACATAAGTCTCCTCCCCCCACACCCCCCCCCATACACCTTCTCCCAGCATCACCTACTTACAGGCACATGCCCTCACTCCCCCTTCCCCAGTATCTTGTGTCCATTGGTTATGCTTATATTAGGGTCCCAGTGCATGAAATTTATGCATGGGGTGGGGATGGGGAAAGGGGGTGCCCTCAGCCCAGCCTGCACCCTCTCCATCTGGGACCCCCTCAAGGAATGTCTGACTACTCGTTTAGGCCCTATCCTACCTGGATTGGGCCTAACAGGCAGTTGGACTTCCCTCTCATAATCCAGGACTGCTGGCTCCCAATGACTTTCCTGCCTGCCTTCCTGATTGCCCCTAACCACTTTTGCCTGTAAGCCTGATCACCCCCTAACTACTCCCCTGCCAGCCTGATTGATGCCTAACTGCCCCCTGCTAGCCTGTTTGCCCTTAACTACCCTCCCCTGCAGGCCTGATGACCCCTAATTGCCCTCCCCTACAGGCCTGATGACCCCTAACTGTCCTCGCCTGAAGGCCTGGTCACCCTTAACGACCCTCCCCTGCAGGCCTAGTACCCCCCCTCACCTGCTCTCCCCTGCAGGCCTGGGTCCTCCCTAACCGCCTTTCCCTGCAGGCCCGGTCACCTCCAAATTCCCTTCTCTGCTGTTCTGGTCACCCCCAACCAACTTCCCTCCCTTGCAGGCCTGGTCCCTCCCAATTGCTTTCCCCTGCTGACCTGATTGCCCACAACTGCCCTCCCTTGTAGTTCTGGTCTCTACCAAGTGCCCTTCTCTGCTGGCCATATTGTGTCCACATGGGGATAGGATCTTTGACCACATGGGGGCAGACATTGTGTGAGTTGGAATGATGGTAAATCCATATATTGATTTTTATTAGACAGGATAGAGGCCTGGTGCATGGGTGGGAGCCAGCTGGTTTGCCCTGAAGGGTGTCCCGGTTCAGGGTGGGAGTTCCCTTGGGACATGGGGCCTGTGGTGGTTTGCAGGCTGGTGGCCACTCCCCCCTGGTGACCCAAGTGGAGGCCCTGATATCTGGGATTTATTTATCTTATTTGTAACTTTAAGCTACATACCTGTCAGAATGGCTACCATCAACAAATTAACAAAGGACAAATTCTGGTGAGGATGTGGAGAAAAAGGAACCCTCATCCAATGCTAGCGGAAATGTAGACTGGTACAGCCACTGTGGAAAACAATATGGAGATTCTGTTCATCAGATTTAAAAATGGAACTCCCTTTTAATCCAGTGATCCCACTTCTAGGAATATATTCTAAGAAATCAGAAACACCAATCAGAAAGGAGATATTTAGCCAAAACCGGTTTGGCTCAGTGGTAGAGCGTCAGTCTGCAGACTGAAAGGTCCCGGGTTCGATCCTGGTCAAGGGCATGTACATTGGTTGTGGGCACATCCCCAGAAGGAGGTGTGCAAGATGCAGCTGGTCGATGTTTCTCTCTCCTTGACATTTCTAGCTCTCTATCTCTCTCCCTTCCTCTCTGTAAAATATCAATAAAATATTAAAAAAATAAGAAAGGAGATATTTATCCCTATGTTCATAGCAGCACAATTTAGATTAGCTAAGATTTGGAACAGCCTAAATGCCCATCAGCAGAAGAGTTGCTTATAAAATGATGGTACATCTACATAATTGAATACCATGTTGCTGTAAAAAAGAATGAATCTTACCATTTACAACAGCATGGATGGACCAGGAGAGCATCATGCTAAGCAAAATAAGCCACTCAGAGAAATAAAAATATCACATGATCTCATTCATTTATGGAATATAATGAAAAATATAAACTAATGAACAAAAATAGATGCAGAGGCATGGAAGCATCAAACAGACTGTCAAACCTCAGAGGGAAAGTAAGGGAGATATTGGGGTTAAGAGATCAACCAAAGGACTTGTGTGCATGCATATAAGCATAACCTATGGACACAGATAGTAGGGGATGAGGGCATGTGATGGGGGTGGGAACCACTGGGGAGAAGTCAATGAGGGAGGAGACATATGTAATACTTTAAACAATGAATAATTAAAATAATTAATTAATTAATTAATTAATTAATTAAAGTAGTAATTCTGGAAATTTAGATATGTCAGAGTAGCCATGAAGTGTGTCCTTTAAGTGAAAAGCTATGCATGTACAGAAAGAAAGAAAAAGGCAACAATGGATATGTGTTGGTACTATCTGTGTTTTCAGGTATCAGCTGGGCGTTTTGAACCTTATCCCTCATGGATAGAGAGGACTGTTTTATTATTATCTTATTTCACAGGGAATTTTGGTGCCTCAAGATAAGGCTTAGGCATTGCCCTATTGAGCCAATCCCTCCTACCATTACTTTTTTATATTTATGTGTTGAAATCCATCGCTGTAAATAATGGCATTAAATAGATGATGATGATGATGATGATGATGATGATGATGATGATGATAATCTCTCGTGTTGGTCAGAGACTGAGTGAGATTGTGAAGGCACAAAAAATGGAAGTAATGAGAGAATACTGATAGTCCACCCAGATTGTGGCCCTAGTGATTTGGGAAAAAAGGTCAGAAGATAAGAAACAAAATGAACAGAGAATTCTGAACTAGAGTTGGATCCAAAGTGAAAATAGGTGGAAGAGATTCCTTATCCACAAAGCCCAAAGCCATCTTAATACAGAGAATCAGTAATCCTGGGACAACTGAATAGCAGAGGTCTCACCAAAATCATTCTACCTTAAAAGCCATTCATAGAAGTGGCTATTTCTAGAGAGATAAAAAAATATTGGAGAACTAATACTGAAAAATGAGAAGCACAGTCAAAAGGGAAAATCACTGAAAATTACCCTTTAGTGGCATATTTGTAACTATAGCCTAAATACCTTTTGAATTTTATCAAATACAGATTATACTGCAAGTGGATAAGAAATTTGAATCAAGTTAATCAGTAGCAAAGACCACATACCTAGGTTGCAGGCTCCATCCCCACTGGGGGGCATGCAGGAGGCAGCTGATCAATGATTTTCAACATTGATGTTTCTATCTTTCTCCTTTCCTCTCTGAAATCAATAAAAGTATATTAAAAATATATATTACTCCAGTGATGCTTGGCAGTTCACACAATTAGTAGGAATGTAAATAATTTCAACAGTTCCTAGAGGGACATTTGAAGAAAAAAAACAAAAAGCCTTTCAAATATCTCAAGAAGACAAATACTAAATAACTAGGTAATGTAAATCCTAGAAATATAAGCAATAAGAAGCATGTTCATTAAAACATGGTTTAATATTTTATTTTAGAAATGTGATGAATATCCAAAATTAATACATTTAAAATATAATTTTTATTATTCACATGTATGAAATTTTCTGTGAGGCAGGAAAGTTAGTATAGGGAAGAGTGGTCCCAGGCTTTACCCCTCCCCTCCCCTCCCTTTCTAAGTTAGAACACTGTGGACCAAACTGGTGCCTAGATAACTGCTCCCTGATATCCACATCTCAAATTTCTGGGAATATTAAATAGTTCAGATAAATAAAAACCTTTCTCAGCCTGAGATGGCAGCCATGTTGACCTACTAGTCACAGTTTTAAAGCCACGCTCAGCCCTTCAGATCACCTTGACACCACCTGGAAAGGAGGGACTGAGATGAGCTGTGCAGACAACCACTCTCCCAGCTGACCCCAGTATCAGAGACCAGGAACCACCCCCACTTCCCTCCTCTGCCCATAATGGATAAAAACCTCCCCACCAGACCCAATCGGTGGGACTCACTGTCTGAGTTCACCTTTCTTCAGTGCATACTGTCACTTGAATAAATCTGTTGTGCTTCGCTAAACCTCTCGCTCTCAATCTTGAATTCCTTCCTGCTCAGTGAAAAGAACCTGGATTGCGGTTCCCTTGGCCTCCCTGTGAGCTGTCCAGCATCATAAGCATTAAAATGAAGTATTCTATTTCATAATTTTGAATGATTTCCCTCACATTAAGTATAGAAAAATAAATTCTAAGATTTTGATATGTTGTTTGATGTTATTTATTTTACATTTAAATAAAAATGAAAATAAAAATTTCCAGGACTCTAATCCAGGGTATATTGTTTGTTCTTGGGTAAGAAAATTATCTTTAATTATTTAAAGACATATTTTTGTCCTTTCACTCTACTTCTGATTTCAATTCTATTTTGGTTTACTTATTTCTTTCTCTCTACTCCCCACATTATATCAATTATTTTTGTATGAGAAATAATGTATTAAGTACATTGTTTTCTCATTACTTCTGACTCACTGGTTAACAATCTAAATACTTCTAAATAATCACACCATTAATAAACAGTGTAGTTACTTAGTTGATTGAAAATCTAGGTAATCACAGTAATGATTGACCTCACTGTCTTTGATTATAAAAATAAGACAAGATTGCTTTCTTACTTTCTATTCCTCAATTATGTGCATCGCTGATTTCTTTCTGTTGACAACATTGCCCGACTATTGTATTTTTTATTTCCCAGGAGACTCAAACCAATATATAAAAAATTCTTAGTCTGTAGCACAAAACTGAGTAGATGAGACTTGTAGATAGTACATAGTATTTTGTTATGGCTGAGGAATCATAAACAGTTGAGACCAACTGTTACTTTGGGATTTCTTATTTTCTTAAACATTTTATTATTATTAGAGGAAGAACTATATAAATCTTCTTGGATGTCTGACTCCCAATTGTCTGCTAGTATACTTATTCTATAAATTATGCCAAAACTTAGTTTAGGCTCATACAATATTTTATTTAAATCATCTTAGTGGCCTCCTAATATTCATCTTATCTCTAGTGTTTGTCCATCCTTTTCACAGCCAATTAATTCTGCATAGTGTTCACAAATTAATCTAAAATTAATAGACAAAAGAAACAAAAAGGTACTCTCTCTCTCTCTCTTTACTGCTTAAACTAAAATACCACAATCACCATCAAATAACAAATAAACAAAGACAAAATAGTCCCAGCTGTTTGCTTTGGTTTTCAAATACCTACAAATTCTCAATTACTCCAGTCACTCCCCAGCTCAATTTCATCATTCTTCAAAAAACAACATATTTTTTCCTCCTGTCTTTAAGTTTTCATTGTATACATTGAAATTTCATGTTCATTCAAGGGCAAGCTCAAATTTCAATAGCTTTTGAGTGCATGTCTTTATTAAGTGATGTGGGCTCTGAATTGTTATTTTCTCCTCCTTCCTAAAGAACTTAGATTACACATCATCTCTTCTCAGACATCTAACTTACAAGCTAATAATAAACATGCATATCTTCCTTCTGAGCCCAGAGATACTTCATTTAGAGGTTATGTGGTAAAATTTTGTGCTTATAGATAAGCCTGTCATGCATAGGTACATGTTTATAAATCCTTGTTGACTGCTAGCTACTGCAGATTATAGGGGTTGGACTAGGGTTTGAAATAAAAATAATGTAGAATTTTCCAAGAATTTGCAAGAAGTATTAGAGACAAACATAAATAAAACAATTATAAAAATTTGAAAGTAATACACTCAGACACTGGTGATGTATACTATAGTATATACTTTGGTTTGACTAGCATGCAGGGATATTTATTAAATGTATCAGTAGTCTTGAAAATATATATAACATGACTCATCAATTTTACTTATTTTTACGAGAAAATAAAAGTTGATTGCAAATAAAGTATTATTTTAAAAAACATATATTTTATTGATTTTTTACAAGGAGGAAGGGAGAGAAATGGAGAGTTAGAAACATTGATGGGAGAGAAACATTAATCATCTGCCTCTTGCACACCTCCTATCTGGAGATGTGCCCGCAACCAAGGTACACACCCTTGACGGGACTTGAACCTGGGACCTTTCAGTCTGCAGGCCAACACTCTATCCACTAAGCCAAACCAGCTAGGACACAAGTAAAGTATTCTTTCTTTTTTTTAATCTTACATATTATTCTTTTTTTCCCCCCACCATTTTTTTTATTAAGGTATTATATGTGTACATTGCTTACCATTGCCCCCCCCCACCTCCTATACATGCCCTCCCTCCCCAGAGTTTTGTGTCCATTGGTTGTACTTATATGCATGCATACCAGTCCTTCAGTTGATCTCTTATCTCCCCTAGATCTCCCTCCCCTCCCCACTGTCTTTTGACAGTCTGCTTGTTGCTTTACTGTCACTATATCTATCTTTCTGTTCATTAGTTTATAATATTATTTATTATCCATAAATGAGTGAGGACATGTGGTGTTTCTCTTTCATTGACTAGCTTATTTCACTCAGCATGATATTCTCCAATTCCATCCAGGTTGCTGCTAATGATGAGAATTCCTTCTTTTTATGGCAGCATAGTATTCCATTGTGTCAATGTACCATAGTTTTCTGCTCTAATCATCTGCTGACAGGCACCTAGGCTGTTTCCTAATCCTAGCTATTGTAAATTGTGCTTCTATGAACACAGAGGCTCCCCGGATCCCACTGCCTCCCCCCTCCCCCCCCCGCCCAGGTCTCACGGCTCCCCCTGGTCCCACTGCTCCCCCAGGGCACAAGGCTCTCCCAGGCCACACAGCCCCTCTGGGACCATAGATTGATGCCCTCCTATCCTAGAACCCCTGGGGCCTGAGCTGCAGGCGAGCAGGAGGACGACGAGGGCGAAGAACGGGGAGGCTCTGGCCGACTCCACCCTAGCAACCTCCGCAGCTCTGATTTCACACATTCAGGCTTTCAGTCCCCCGGGTTTAGGTGTCCAGAGTCCCAGGCACAAAGAGTGCTCTGGGCACAACCTCTCAGGTCCTTCGTTATGCTCCACAAGCAAGTGGGCCAGTCTGGCGGAGGGCTCGCTGGGACCAAGAGCAGAAGGCACGGCCCTGGCCCTGTGCCGGCTCCCTCGCTAGCATGGCTGGCAGGAGGGCTGAGAAGGCTGCAGGTGTGGAGGCCGGGCTCCAAGGGGGATTGCTTCAGGCAGGAGCAGAATGTGTGGCTGTGGCTCAGAGCTGGTTCCCTAGGTCCCATGGTGAGCAGGCCGGGAAAGCTGCAAGCACGGAGGCCAGGCTCCGAGGCAGCCCACTCCCTGGGCCCTGGGCTCTGCTCCTGGTGGGCCTTCCTCACTGGTGGCGGCTGCAGCGGCGGTGGTTGCGACTCTGGTTCCATTTCGGCTTTAAACTCCACATGGCATGGCGGCAGCGGTGCTTTTCCTGCCCTCTAGTTGTAGCCGTCCCATTCCGCCAGCTCTCCTGTGGATCTGATGTGATCCCTTTAGATTTTAGCTGTTGTTTTTTTCCAAATTATTGATGAGGCGGCAGCTTAGGAGACTACCTAGGCCGCCATCTTGTTTCACTTCCCCAATAAAGTATTCTTAATGTAATTCATATTGAAGAATATTTCCAGGTATTAAGCTAGGGCAATAATTTACATCATTTGTGTCCTGCTCCGAAGGAGTAGCACTTTTTCTTGTTTAAAATCTAATGTCTTGAATATCTTTGTATAGTTGATTACTCTGTAATAGTTGTTTTAAGTATTAGGGTAAATATGGTCACTCTTTCTGTATCTTGGTCAGAAATTTGAGTCTATTCTTTTTATTTTTTTCCTCTGTATGTAATGATTCTTTTTATTCTTGATAAAAAGAAGAGTTTGTTTTTTTAAATCATTGGTTTTCAGAAGTCTTACTCTGATGTGCCTTGATGTTTTGTTATTGTTGTTGTTTTAATGTAATTACCTGACTTGGAATTCTTTGAGCCTCTTCATTATTTTTTATTAATTTGGGAAAATTTTGTCTGTTATCTTTTATATATTTTTCTACCTTATTTTCCTTCTGAAACAAAAATTGCATACATAAAATGTTTGATGTTGTCCACTTCGATTCTCTTATCTTTGCTTGTTTCCTTTTTTGATCTTCTCATTATGGTTCAGTCTGTATAATTTCTATTGACCTATCTCAAAGTTAACTCATTCTTTTCTCTGCTTCATCCAGTTTGTTGATAACTCTTCTGATGTCCTGTTTTCCATTTTTAGCATTTTAATTTGATACATTATTAGTTTTTTTTTTTACTCTGATAAAATTTATTTTTGTATATCTGTATTTTCCCCTATTTCACTATTTCCTTGAATATTACTTATAGTTATTTTGAAGACTATTTGATAGTTCCAATATCTGGTTTTATTTGTTGTTGGTTATATTGACTACTTACCTCTTCATAATGTGTATTTATTATTGCTTATTATGTGTGTTTTACAGTAGTTTTAATGATGTGTGCAAAATAATTATAAACTCTGAGTTAAATAACAGGTATGCTTTCACAAGGTTGCACCTTTTTTTTTTCGGGCCTCTGAGGGTTTAAATCAATCTGGACTGTAATTGATGTTGGTTTGTGTTTTATTGTTGCTATAACTACCTTACATATGCCACAGGCTTCAAATCCCTTCAGTGGTTGACAACCACTAACTGCTTTTTAATGTGAAGCCTAAAGTGCCAGATGGCTTTTCCTTGGGATTCTTGCTCTACATTAAATTTTCAGCAGGTCTAGCACATCCACTGCTCCAAGGATGAAATTGCTCTCCAAGCACTTGCTCCTCCGTGGGTCAAAGCAGGGTTATCCAGGGCAGTAGTGCCCATCCCCTAACAGCAGGCAGATTTTGCTTCATAGCAAAGGCTGCCATTGCTGACAGATTTCGTCCCTATTGCCAGCTGGTCACTAATCTACTTCCGCAGAGGCTGGAGCACAAATAGGCGTTGAGTAATTCTTCCGTTCCATTTTCAGAACTCAGCGGCCTCCATGCCTGCACCATGGCACTCTCAGGCCACCTTTCTTGCTCATGACACTTGTTAGAGAGCCACTGAAAAGGGCTATTGAGTAGCTGAGGACCCCTTTTGGTTTTAGGGCTTCCCAGTTCAAAACTCTCATGCCAGTTCACATATGGCCTTTAAGTCTTAAAGAACTCACTGAATTTTCAGAAGTTTTCTTCCTATGCCACCTCTCACGATCTGCCAACGTTAAAATAATTCATGTGTTCCCACTGTCCTCAGAAGAGCCCATTACCCATTGGAATTCTGTTCATCTGTTGTCCTGCAATCTCAGAGTCTCTCATTGGGTTCAAACATGATTTTGCAGATTGTAAAGATTCCTCTTATTATTGGGGTGAGGGGAACCTTGTCTTGCAGCTCTGCACATTTGAAGCTACCATAGACTTCACACACATGTGGAAGCTATTGACTGGAGCTTGCACATTGTAAATGTTGCATTCTTGTGCTCTAGGTATTGTTGTGTCCTTTAGAGTAGAGGAGGTTTTATCAGTCAGGCTGCTAGTATATTTGTTTATCTGGATCCTTTGAGACTCATTTAAGTTGCTAGTGTGAGTTAAGAACAAACATTATTCCATAAATAATTCAATTTTACTAAGGCATGGGTCCTATCATGTGTCCACTAAATGCACCCGGTTTCAGTGAGGATTTTCCACTCAGACTAGTAAGCACTAGAATGAGTTCAAACCCAGAGTGACCTAAGAATTGTTCAGCTTCCTTCTCAAAACCTTTCTTTGTTTATCCTAATGGGATATCACCCTCCACATGCAGCTTGTTCCTGCACAATAGTTCCAAGGAGAAACCCACCCACATTTTAAAAATGTGTTTTCTCTATATTTTTCATTCTCTATGATCTACCTTCTAGCAAACTATCTGGGCATCTGCTTTCTCAAGCTCTGATTGTCTCCTCAATTCAAGGAGGCTGTTTTTATTATTTCCTGTACTGTTACCTAGAAACTACTTTCTGGCAGAAAGCCAAGAGAATTGTAGGTCTCATCAGGGATCATAAGTGAATCCCATTTTGTTGAGGGATTAAAGTCATACATTGCCTATTGTTTAAAACAGAAATAAGTTGGACTTTTTTAAAAATGTATTTTTTCAGAGTTCTATCTGTTCATAGAGGGAAGTATGGTGCTAATAACTACATTATATCTATAAGTAGAAGACTTTTAGATGCCTTGCATAAGAATTTTCCCACTCTGTTGGAATTGTTTCAAGATAATGTGTAAATATTTTGAAAGCCTTTGTTTGACTTTGCAGGTCTGCCTATATTTCTCAATAAGTCTCATGCATTTTAGGGAAGTTATTATTACCAATGCTGTGATTTAACAGGAATCTCAAATTCTGATAGAATATGAATCAGTAAATAAATGCCACATTATGTATACTTCTGTTTTGAAGATATTAAATATGTTTACTTAACCTTTAGATTCATAAATGATGTCACTTTATTTTCTAAAGTTTACACAACTCTTAAATATCTATAATTTTTAATGTTTTGTATAACAATGCAACATTTTTGTGGGTTTGTCTTTCAGTATTGGCCTGCATAGCCAAATATACTTTTTTCCACTGTATAAGGCTTATACAATCATCATTTTTCATAAAAATGTAATGGCAGGAAGATACTCATCATTTAACAAGTAAAACTTGGTTCATGAAAGTAGTGCACTTACCTTATTAAAGTGTTCCTTTAAGGCATTACTTAATCAAAAAAATTGAACATCTGGAGAAACAAATCTCTGGCACTTTAATTTAATTGTTACAGAAAATACTATATTAACTGCTGATCCATTGAGATTTTTAGGACAAGAGAAAATATTGCCTCTGCATAAAAGCACTGGCTACTTCCTATTGGGTTTGGGAAAGTAGTATACACACCCATCAAACAAGCATTAATTTATTGGATCATTAGGTAAAAGGCTATAGTTATTGAAGAGAGTGCTATGTTATTCATTTCAATTTGAAACAAGCCATAGTTTAGTAAATTAAAGGGAAAATATCAAGTAATTGATATTTAGTAAAAAAAATCCTAAAATGCTATATTTTATAACATGGCTATTCAAGTAAACTATATTATGAAATCGATGCATTATTTTGTGAATTAAGGTAGTATGGCATGACACTATGGATAATATAAATCTTGAAATAGAATTTTTATTATAATGGCAAGTTTGACCACTAGGCCATCCTGACACCTCAATGGCAAGTTTGTTTAAAGGTTTATTGGTGCCAATATAGACGTAGCTATGTTGTTTATTTTATACATATGGATATTTTTCACAAATTTTATTTGCTTTATATCCATAACTAAAGACATTAATTATAATTAATCCTAATATATAAAAACCCTGGATCTGTCACGACCAGAGGCTCAACCAACCAAAAGTCAGCCCTGCAGTCAGTGCTTGGTTGCCATGGCAACAGAGCACTGACTGCTATGGCAACAGGTGTGTGATCCAGCACTGACTGCTGAGGGTGCTGCGAATCAGGCCCAGGGAGAGGCCTGGAGATAGAAGCAGGGTCTGATCCATAGCCTCTGTGGTGACTATTGATCAGCACTTGCCTCTCTCTTTCTCTCTGGGCCTAGCCAGCAGTCATGCCTCCATTTCTCTCCAGGCCTCCACCAGGGCTGTTGATCAGCCCCATCTTTCTGATCAGGCCCCATTGATAGGCCCAGAGACACTGACTAACATAGAAACCAACCAATCAGAACCAAATCTGGGTCAACTGTGAGGAGCCAATGACTGCCTAGGAGCCAAAGCTTTTGACCCTGACTGGCATAGAAACCAATTAATCAAAACCAAATTGGCCAGTAGAGGAGGGAAGTTGAGAGCAATTGGGCTGGCTGGGGAGCAGTTAGGTGTTAATCAGGTCGGCAGGGGAGTGGTTAGAGGGTTATCAGGTTGGCAGGTAGAAGTAGTTAGGAGCAATCAGGCAGGCAGCCAGGTAAGTGGTTACGAGCCAGCAGTCCTGGATTGTGAGGAGGGTGTAGGCTGGGCTGAGGAACACCCCCAGGTGTCCCAGATTGGAGAGGATGCAGGCTGGGCTGAGGGACACCCCCTCCCCAGTGCATTAATTTCATGCACTGGGCCTCTAGTGTGTTATAAAGGCCTAGAGGTCATTTAACAATTCTTTATCTAATAGCCTCTAAAATTTAGAACAGAATAGAACTCGATACTCCTGGTGTGAATTTCCTCCAACTAGGTTTTAATACACAATACATTTTGTTTTTTAAGAAATGGTGTTCTTAAACAAAATAATACATGAATTTCTAGCTGCTTCGCAGACTAAATTATAATGTGGATAGGTCAATTATTTAAAATTTGTGTTATTGACTTTATAATTTAGAAAGGAACAAATCAGAAAAAGTGATGAAAAATGGCAGTGAAATTTCATGATTAGAAATTTTGACAATTATCTTCAGTTGGATAGATACCAATAAAACCCTTAGATAACCTATATGATCAGGTCATCCAAGATAAATATCTGTCTTATCCATCACTAGCAATAGGCAAATTTGTATGACTAATGCATGAGGACATAGGCAACAATTTACCCTTTGCCAAAATTATCACTGATTATTGCAATTTGGTATTTCCACAAAAAATAATTGATTATAATTATTCTATCTAAAAGTTAGCCCAAGGATAAAAATCAGACTGGTCAAAGAATCCCTAAGTGCCAGCATTCTTCCAAGATCATGTATTTTATTATTTGAATCTACTTTCAGAGCTTCATATCCAAGGAAGACTTTTGAATAAAGATATCCAGCAAATATTAGATACAGCCAATATTTTCAATGTGGACAAGAAAAAAAATCACTAGGATATTTTTCTTCTTACATGTATTTTGTCAGCATCTTAGTTATAGATGAATCCTAACTCATTACCAATATATTCAAAGAAAGGATGCATAATCTCAAATTCAAATGAGGTTACTCAAAAATAATATTTCAAAGGATAGGTAATACACACAGCTATAAAAGGATCTATAAGATATCTTGCATGCTATAAGACAGTTACTACTTGAGCAAGAATCAGTTATTTCTTATTTTTACACTTTATCTCAAGTTATATTGGTGGATAATCAACATTTTTTTAAAGCAAGTCTTGATTTCTGATAATAATTGAACTAATTTATAATGTTCCCAAAGTTTTGTTAAATTAACACTTCACAATTAATTAAAAATTCTAATCTACTAAGCTATACATGTAATGCACTATTTGTTATTTTTAAGAAGCCTATTGAAAATGTATTAGCATAATTATTATTCTATATATAAAAGCCTAAATGACTGGAATGACTGGAATGACTTGAACAACTGGAATGAGCCATCTCTATGACACTCACTGACCACCAGGGGGAAGATGATTAATGTAGGAGCTTCCCCCTGGGGGGGGGGGTGGCAGTTCAGTGTGCTCCCACAGCCACCCTCCCCCCAGCTGGCAAGCCCCAATCACCCAATTGGGGCCAGGCCCCTGGCTGGGATGGGGAACCGGGGTGGGTGGCGGTGGACAAGGCCTCTTTCCCATCAGTGCTAAGTGCTGGCTCACTACTGTGCACAGTCCCTTCTCCCATCCAGCAGGCCCTCATTGGCCCACAGCCTACCTTCTGTGGTGGTGGCATGGCAGCAAATGAAGGAGGAGGGAATGTAGGTGGGGAACCACATGGTAGTGGTTCCTTCCATGTCTGGCCCAGGAACCTTGCTTCTTCTCCAATCAGCCCTGATTGCCAACCAGGCCTAGGGACCCCAACCATGCATGAATTTCATACACCGGGCTTCTAGTTATTAATATTATCATTACTATTTTAAAGATTGTGAGATAGGAGCATATAGAAGTAGAACTTGAGGAAAATTGTACAGATTGTGACAAAATCAAAGTCTGTCTGGCAGTAAAGACTTGCACTTAATCCTCATTATATATTGCCTTTGGTTTTTTTCAATGTAAACATTTTACTGAAATTAGTGTTATAAAATGCTAACTGGTGCAGAGTAGACACTCAATTCTAAATAAAATATCCATTGCTTTGCACTGTTATAATAGTTATTGAATTCATATGCATTAAAAAAATTTGTCTTAAGTAGGTATATAATGACACGAACAAAAAGTACCATATCAGGGTCTACCATGGTATTTGGTTAGTTCAATTATTATCAGAAATCAAGACTTGATTTAAAAAAAGTTGATCATCCACCAATATAACTTGATATAAAGTGTAAAAATAAGAAATAACTGATTCTTGCTCAAGTAGTAACTGTCTTATAGCATGTAAGATATCTTATAGAACCTTTTATAGCTGTGTGTATTACCTACCCTTTGAGATATTATTTTTTGAGTAACCTCATTTGAATTTGAGATTATGCATCCTTTCTTTGAATATATTGGTAATGAGTTAAAAATAATAGTCCACTTGATTGATGAATCCTGTTGTATTTTATTACAACCTTGTTGTGAAATTATAGTTTATGGATTGGAACATATTACTATTTTAATGTGGCCATTTTAATGTCCTTTCTAAGAATACTCCTTTTGACCTTTATCTCTTTGCAAAATATGCACAGAAATTTAGATTTTTATTTTATCTCCCTGTTCATATTTTATTCTTTTTAAACTACCTTACTTACATAAATCACCCTTCTTTTATTGGGTATTAATGATTTTGTATAAGACAGGAACAATTTCATGGATAATTCAATCTTATATTTTCACAAAATTAAAAAAAGATGTCTTAGAAATTTGTCTGAACTAATTTAAATCATTTCCTATGTAACCAAATCAAGGTTCTATATTACTAAATATCAAAATTCCAAAGTCTGTTTTTCAGCAAATATAAATATTAATCGCTGTTGTTAGTTTCTCCCAGGCAAATGTAAATCTATTACCCTTGATATTTCACCTATTCAGGCCTTGTATATTGGCATACTTACATGAAAAAGATATAGAGTCTATGCACACAGTGATAAATATAATGTATTTACAAAAACTATAAAAGTAAAAAAGGGAAACATGATAATTATAACTACAAATTTTGAAACCAAAAAGTAGCATACTCAAAGCCAAAATTACTTCTTAATAGTTTTATGATATTGGATAGCTATTGATATTTTAAGGCACCTTTTCTTCATATAAACTAGAAAGCATTATTATATCTAGGTATTAGTAAGCAAGATAAAAGTATAATAAGTGGCATTTTGGGAAATATATTCATTTTAAATTCTTTGGTTTGCAGTTGACATTGATAGAACAATCTATGATATGCTATAATTTCTACTCTTTCATTTGTCTTTGTAAAAAAAGGGATTTCAGAGACTGAGAGTGTCAAGCTCATAGCAAGTTTAGTTTGACTCACTTTATCTCTTTTTTTTCTTTTAATATATATTAACTATATATATTTCTGAGAGAAAGGAAGAGGGAGATAGAAACATCAATGATGATAAAGAATCAATGATCAGCTGCCTGCTGCATGACCCCTACTGAAGATAGAGCTCACAATCTGGGCATGTGCCCTGACCTGGAATCAAAGCGTAACTTCCTGGTTCATAGGTTGACGCTCAACCACTGAGCCACACCAGCCGGGCTTGAACAGGGTTTCACAAGGTGAAATGTTAAATGTGCAGAGCATGGGTACTTCTTTCTTGTATTTAACTAAAAGTTTGTAATTTATCATTTGCTTTTCATACTTGACAAGATCATAAAGTAGACAAAACCTGAGAAAAGGGAAAATAGTGTCAGCAATAAAGCCATGGATATTTTTTATTTGTCATATGTATCTTTAAATATCTTGACAATTTTTCTTTTTCAGAGAGAGAGGAAGGTAATAGGAAAGAGATAGAGAAAAAAATTAATGTGAGAGTAAAATCATCTTCCAGTTGCCTCCTATACACACCCTAATCACCCTAATTTGAGATCGAACCCACAAGCTTTGGATGTATGGGACAATGACCCAACCAACTGAGCATACCAACCAGAGATGAATGTCTTGACACTTTAATTAGAGTTATGAATTCTTAATTATCATTGAGATAGAGAAATAGATATTACCAGCCCATATGTATATAATAAAATATTATGAAAGTACATTAAAAGTGTATTTTATTTGTCAGTACTTTAAAACACTGAACATAATGAGAAATTTAGCTGTATTCATGTAAGTAACAAAAATTAAATGTTTTGCAGTATTCTCTGAGATAATTATATTTATCACATACTAGCAGTTCTTTTAAAAGGTTTGGCCTAATATATATTACATAATTAATTTTTAAATATCAGCATTGTTTAAAAGATATTTTTATTATCACCCATTACTAATACCACTATAGAAGACATTATTTTAAATAATGCTGACATTATTTTAAATAAAACAATAAAAGGTAATACTTATAACAATACTTTTAGAAAAATAATGATATCTATAGTTATCTAATAATAGGGTAATATGCAAATTGGTTGCGATGCCATCACACTAATGACCTATCAGCAGGCTGCATGCACAGCAGTTGGGTGGGGTCTTGCAGCATCAGGGACTGAGGAGGGAACTTGTAGTGTTGGGGACACGATGGCAGCTGCCACTTGCCCAGGGCCTGCCCGGGGCTCCAGCAAGCTGCAATGGCTGCTGCTGATTTCCCTAGGCCAGCCCTGGGCAAGTGACAGCAGGGATGAGGGCAGGGGAGGCAGGGCCTGGTAGAGGGCAGCCTGTACTCCCCATATGGCAGCTGCAGCTATGAACTCTCCCGATGGCTGCTGCCGCCGCTTCAAAGGCCCAAAGCTCAGGCAATGAGGGTTAGGTGAGGCTCAGGAAAGTTGCAGTGGCTGCAATGACTGAGGTTCAGGCAGCCTCATGGCGGACAGTAGCAGCAGCAGAGGCATGATGGGGGCGTAGCCTTACCCTGATCACAGGGTCACCTTCCACAGAGGGAGGCCAGAGGCAGACACAGCAAGGAGGTGATGAGGACGGTGCCGTCCCCTGATCGGTCAGTCACCTTCTGCAGAGGGAGGCCAGATTGATGCTTAGACCCGCTCCCCAGAGGGAATGGGCCTAAGCCATCAGTAGGACATCCCTTGAGGACTCCCAGACTATGAGAAGGGGAGGCCCAACTGAGGGACCCGCCCCCCAGTGCATGAATTTTGTGCACCAGTCCTCTAGTATGTTTATATTATGATAGAAATAAACAATTATAAGTTATAGATGTTTTTATTTTATAATTCACAAAAATATAACTGTCAATAAATGAGACAAAAAAGTAAAATAATGATTAAGTTCTCTCTATTACTTTACCAACTTTCATCACATAAATATAAATAAATAAATAAATAAATAAATAAATAAATAAATGTGTGTGTCCATGTGTGTACAGATATATATATATATATATATATATATATATATATATATGATATGCTCATGCATATACTTTTAGAATACATATATTTTAAAAGGTTCTCAAATTTGACAATATATGTATGCTGAAAGCTTTTCAAATTTGGCAAATAAATCAAACCACAGAGTGAAGAAGCTCAGAAAACTCCGCAAAAGAAATCCCAGAAACATCATAATCAAAACCCCACAAAAGATATCCCCAACAACAACACATCCAGGAGCATCTTAGTCAAAAAGATGAAAATTAATGATAAAATTAAAAATTGAAAATAGTTATAAAACAACAATATAGTAATACAGCATTTGACAGGGGAATACTTTTTGAATGAGTGTGTATTTTTTCATCAGGACCCATTAAGTCTAAAGGAAGTTAAGAAACACTTTAATACATAAAAATAAAAATAATGTGTACCTAGAATGCTACATTTAGGAAAAATATCCTCATCCTAACTGGTTTGGCTCAGTGAATAGTGTCAGCTTTTGGAGTGAAGAGTCCCAGACTCAATTCCAGTCAAGGGCATGTACCCTGGTTGCAGGCACATTCCCAGTAGAGGGTGTGCAAGAGGCAGCTGATTGATGTTACTCTCTCACCGATGTTTCTAACTCTCTCTCCCTCTCCCTTCCTCTCTGTGAAAAAATCTAAATATATTTTTTAAAAAGGAAAAGCATCCTCATGAATAAAATTTGTGGGGGCAGAAGGAAACTGGCAATCAGGGACTGGAGTGGGGGTGTGTGGTCGTGGAGCATTGCGGACACAGGCAGAATGTAGCTTTCTGACTGCACCACAGAGACAAACACAAGGATTAGAACTGAACCCAGCTAGGTGGGAGTTGCTAAGATAACCTAGCTGGATGGGGAAGGAAGGGAGCTAGTGAGAGAAGTGAGCTTCAAAATGTATGGATGCTGCTAAAACAGGTAGCTTGCAAATAACCAGTCACAAAGTAGTGAGGCATATAACCAATCCTTAGGGATGTTGCTAGGCAGAATTATTTCAAAATAACCAATCAGGAGTTAGCAAAGCATATATCTATCCCTTTGGAGTCTGAGAGAAAGACGCTTTGCCTGTAACCCACCTTGGTCCCTTTCCTGTTGCTCCCTAAGGCAGAGAGAATCCATCTATATCTCAATAAATTTGCTTCCACTAACTGTTTTAGGCAGAGAATTAATTCTTCGACTTTGTGAGACAAGGAACTCAGATCTGAACAGAAATGTTGGCATAAGATTGTATGAAGAATAAGGTAGAAAAGTAAGAGAATTTCATGCCAGCTGACCTGTTCTATAGGAATGCTAAAAAGATTTATTCAGACAGAAGGAAAATGAAACGAAAAGGTAACTGAAAACATAAAAACCGAGGAAAGGACAAAGAAATGGTATATGCCTGGCCAAATCTAATTAAATGTTCCTCTTCACTTGAGCTCTTTAAAATACGTCTGCTGCTTGCAAGTAAAATTAAAATAATATTTTATGGAATTTTCAATGAATAAAGATGTAATACATAAGGCAATTGCAATATAAAGGAATGTAAAGAGACCCATATGTTGGTAATGTTTCTACACTTCACTTCACACTTTAAAATGTTGATTATAAGTAGACAGATGTAGATTAAATATGTATACTGTTATCCATAGGTCACTATAACAACATATGCAATATACAGACAGATATAACAAAAACCTGAATGTATTAATAAAAAGGAAATGCTAAAAATGTGCATATACATGAAAGATGGCTGGGAAGTGACAAAGAAAACAGGGAGAATAAACTGGAATTAAAAACTTTAATGGTATATATAAATTAAAACTTTTTATAACTACATTAAATGTAATGTAATGTGCTTAAATATGTGAATTAAAAGTGAGAAATTGCCAGGCTGAATTAAACATTATAACTCAACTAAATGCTATTTAAAGAAACTCACTTCAAATACAATGTGGTAGATAGGAAAAAAAGGTAAAAGGATAAAAAGTGCCATAGCATGCAAACATAAGTCAAAAACAAAAAAAATTGTGGAGGCTATACTAATGCCAGACAAAGAAGACATGAGAGCAAAGTTGATCATAAGGAAAAAGAGGGTTACTAAATAATGATAGGATGCTTAATTTACTAAGAAAGCACATAATCTTAAATATGTATACACCAAACAAAATAATTTTAAAATACAAAACACAAAAATGGAAAGAATAAATAAATAGGCCCACAGCAGAGATTTCAACACTCCTCCTTTAATCAATGGAACTAGTATACATAAAATAAATAAGATAGACAAAATGGATGAAAAATATCAACGGCTTGTATTTCATTCTATTTACGAAACACTCTACCCAACAGTAATAGAATATATATTCCTTTCAAATGCATAAATAACATTCTCTAAGATAGACCATATTCAATGAATATAAAATAAAGCTTGATGTTACAACAAAGAAAACAAACAAACCTTGATGAATTTTATTAAAGTCAAGCAAGAATTATCTTTGATCATAATGAAATAAAACTGGAGCCAACAACAGAATAATAATAGAAACATCTTCATATATTTAGAAATTAATCAACACTGGGTAAAATATTTGCAAATAACATCTGATAAAGTTCTTATATCCAATATATGTGATGAGAGTCCCTTTTTTTCAAATTCTCACTAACACTTGTTTGTTGACTTATTGATGATAGCCTTTCTGGCAGGTATGAGATGATTTTCATTGCGGACTTAATTTGCATCTCTCTGATGATTACTGACACTGAGCATTTTTTATATGTCTATTGGTCATCTGTATGTCCACTTTAGAGAACTGTCAGCTCAGGCTAGTGTATTGCAAACTTCTGGAAAAAGTTAAATACACACTTGCCCAGTAATTGTGTTCCTTGGTACTACTGAAGAGATATGAAAACTTATATTTCTACAAAAGCCAGTACACAAATGTTTATAATAGGTCTATTCATATTTGCCAACAGCTGGAAATGACCTAAAAGTAGATGAAAGGAGAAACAAACTTGGGTATATCCTTATAATAAAATACTACCCTGCAATAAAAGTGAATAGGCCATTGATTCATACAGCTTGGGTGGATTTTAAAGTCATTATTCTGAAAGTAAAAAAGTTAGTTTTGATAGGGGGACTTATAATTTGCTAGGCGGAACATCTGAATTAATCTGAAAAATAATCATATTGTTTTAAATCTTAAAACACATATACTTACGTGAATAGGAGGTTAAGATTTGTGGGTGTTTTTGTTTTGTTTTGTTTTGTTTTGTTTTGTTTTTTTGTTTTGTGTTTTTTTTGTTTTTTTGTTTTTTGTGTGTGTGTGTGTTTTGTTTTGTTTTGTTTTAGTTTAGTTTCTTTTGCAAGTCCTGGGTGAAGTTATTGGGGAGTGACTCAGCTATGAATCCAGCAAATATAACCAGTAAGCAGGGTCAGACAGACCTACCAGGAGTCAAAACATCATCTTATCAACATAATCTCAAGGCCTGATGATTAAAGATAATAGCTAACACTTACAGATCCCAGGACTACACATAGCTGCATTCCATTCCCTAGCCCCTTCCCCCTTATAATTCTGTCCCCTGCACCTTGCTTTAAGATGGGATTTGAATGCTTTTAAGCGCCCTGACTTCTTGGTTGACTGTCCTTCTCAACAAACACCTAATATGACTCAACCCTGCCGTCATTATTGGACACAATGACAGGCAGCCCGAGCCCATCCGGGGTTTCCCAGTAACAGTGTCAAGGAGTCAGAAACTATATAACTACATTTATATAATTGCCCCCCAAAGAGAAAACTATGCTGAGGGAGAAAAAAAAATCAGAGTTGTTAAGAATTAGGAGTATGTGAAAATCATCACTAAAAAGGGACAGCAGAGAGGAGAGGAGGTTCATGGATTGAAATAGCTATTCTGTGTCCTGGATGTGTTGGATCTCTTCCTGTGGTAAAATTCATGGAGCTATATACAAAAAAATGTCAACCACTGTACATTAACTTAAAAATAAATAAACATCAAATGGTAATGCTAATAGTAACAAGAAAAATACTTTTGAGAATTTCTAAAACTGTTTCTCCACATGAACAGGAAGTCTTGAATCTGTTTTTAAAAATTCTTTCAGATTGGTAACATTAAAAAAATGTAATAGTTGCCCAGCTGGCATGCCTCAATGGTTGGATTCCCAGTCAAGGCACATGCCCAGATTGTGGGCTTAATCCCCAGTGTGGGGTGTGCAGGAGTTAGCCAAGAAATGATTCTCTCATCATTGATGTTTCTATCTCTCTCTCCCTCTCCCTTCCTCCCTGAAATAGATAAAAGTATATTTAAAAAGTATTTCTGACTTCTTTCAGTAACTGTCAATTCATGTTATGTATTTCATTCATATGGTTTAACATCTGTAATACTTGAGTTTTATTTACATTTATATTTTATGCCATTCCTATAAGAATATAAACTTCATGATGTCACTAATATTAGAATGCCTGGCACAGAGAAGAGAGAACTTTGGAGCATTATTCATTTTAATTCCATTCACTTTTAATTTTATCTCAACATTCAGTGATTGAATGTATGAGAGAGAAAAAAAAGGGGAATAAATCACAATTTTTAATAGTGCTTGTAATCCAGGAAAATAGTTAAATGACTAAAATGTGCTCACTCAAAGTTGATTTCTTTATATATATCAAAAGTAATAGAATTTGAATTCCATGTGAATTTTTCCATATTTAATACATGCCAGCTGACATAAGTTTATTGATTTTTCTTTCTTATAACCTATATAGTCCTTCATGTCTAAACATCAGTATTCAAACACATCTAAATTCTCACTGCAATAACATATTTTGTTTTGCAAAAGAGAGAATAAAATTCTACAATTGGTGACATCATTTTTTTCATAAATATGGTTTTTCTTTAAAATATTCTGCTCATTATACTACAAGTGGTTTAATCAGAAAAATGATTCAGGGAATTAGCTTCATAGACAAAATATATCAAATTAATTATTTGCTTAGAATAAACTGTTTTAATGTTTCTTCCTTGGGGGTTAAAAGTTTAATAAATAAAATTTTCCAAAGACAACTAATTCTCTTGATATTTCATTGATTCTGTTCTTTCCCATGAGCTTTCTAGAGATAAGGGATTTCTCCTCCCTATCTTACACCCAGATGAATCTGTCATCTCTTTTTATTTAATCAAGTGACATCAAAGATTCTTAACAATACCTCTGACCCCAGAGAAACTGGATATACAGCAGACCATTAATTAGGTGTTTAAAATGAAAGGATGTGGCACATTGAACCATGCCTCCCTGCTCCGTTGCACTGTATACCCACATCACATTGTCCATTTATATTTCTGACGACTCCCAGAGAGCCAATACCCTTGAGAAACATTGTAAGTTAGCAAGCTTGATTGATGTACATTAGGTAGTCAATGACTTGTTCTATCTGGAGTATTTCTCTTTCTGCATGAGGGAAAGATGGTCAAAATATGTATCAGACCTTGAATCAAATTAAAACCCAGAAGATTTCATTGCAGCACTGCTTTTTGTTTCATACATAAATTTACATAAAATTGAGTTACTTAAGATTTCATATCTGTTTCAATTTTCCTCCCATATTAGACATTCTGAAATGAAAGTGGTTTCACAGAACACCACACTAAATTGTTTCAGGAGAGTGACACAGTCAACTTGGCTATTCTCTAATTTAAGTTTGGGAGATGCTGTTGTTCTTTATGAATTTTCTCCATTTATACATTTACAAATTATTCACACTTATAGTCAATAAAAGAAACACAAATGAAAGAGACAACAAAGCAATGACTGGGATATCTGCCTCTCATTTGGTATTTCTAGTGATCATTTAACCTTTGATGAAGAGAATTTCCCTTAAGTTGATTCATTCCATAAAAAATTAATAATTATGATACTCAGTACCTTAAAGAGAGGTATTTTCAAGACATCTTCTGGGGTTGTATTTTGCCATGACACAATTAAGCAATAAAACTATTTGTGCTGTCAATTCTTTGCTATATTCAGAAACAATTTATTAGAGATATTTAAAATTTAGGAGCTAAGTTAGTTCTTAAGAATGTTTATAAAATTCCATGTTAATTCAACTTAATGGCCTATATCATAAAATATGGAATAGTGGCAATCCTAGGAAAATTAACTACTACTCTTAAAATATAATGTTTATTTTTTAGTACTATATAAGAATAATGTTCCTAAGAAATAAAAAAATATTACATAATTGTACTTTTTGTCTTAAATGTTTTATGCTAGTCTCCTAATCACACATGGTTAAATTTTAAACATCCCTGTTTGGGGGTGTTGTGTAAAGAATTAACTAGTTTTGGTTATGGCCATTTGCTGTTCTCTTCCATCTCAATACAGTAATTTGATCAATTTCTATTCAGTGTTAGGAATTAACTGTTAAAAGTTCTTAATATTCATTAATTGTTGCATTTCCTTCTTATGATGATTTCTAAATTCATTAATACAACTCAATCTTCCTATTTGTTCTGTAATACATTTCTCTCCTACAGATATATTTGATTCTTTTCCCTGTAATAATTGTGCATTTCTGATTCTTTAATTTTGATGTTTAGAGATCCCTAAAATTCCTTTGGATGAGATGGATGCACATCTTTTCTGTTGAAACATAACAAGGTAGCAAATGTACATTTTTTAATTATTCACAAAGGTTAGTCTTATGAGCTGCTAGCTCATTATCTGTTTCATTCTATTCTGTCCTTCAATTGAACTGAATAAAAGATGTTTGAAAAAAAATGAATCTTAAAAAGCAGAGGGTTATCATTTCAAGCAAATGGAATTCATCTCACACTTTACTACAAACTCTAAAAGATAATATAGCATCCAAATTATAATCCGCTAAAATGTTTTCCTATAATATGTTAAAAATTAGAAAGAATCTTTACTGTACTATAACCCTTTCACCAACTATTGCTCCTAGTTAATGGTGGTTTGGAAAGTAATAATAAAACAAAATAAATTAAATGAACTAAGAAAGCCTGAGTTACTTATATTTGAGGTATACAGGGCCCAATACTGAAAGTAGGATTCCTGAACACTGGATCTCCTTTCTCAGTCACTAGACATAGATCTTAAATAGAAGTAATAGAGCACTCTAATCATAATTTTTATACATTGTGGCTATTTTTTGGCCTATATTTTGATAAATTCTAAAGCAATTTTTATATCATATTTATCTTTGTAGCTCTGGGCCTTAATGTAGTGCCTTGTTCCTTATATACTGACTGAAAAAATAGGAGCAACAATGAAAGAGGATGTATAATAGGAGGCAGGGAGAGAGAGAGGGCAGGAAGAAACAAATTGGCACAATAGCTTACCCTCTTCACAAAGCTACAGTGAAGATAAAATTATAAAATCAACGTAAAATGCCCGCCACAAGAAAGCATTCTAGTAGAAGTCAATTTTACTTTTTGCTTTGTGATGGGCAGCATTTAAATACATACATCCTATGTTGTCTCACAATACCCTTATGAAGTTAGTATTGTTGCCTTCATTTGCTGTATGAGGAAATTGAGTCACAGGTAGGAAAGTTAAATTTCCCAAGGTTACAGAGCAATGAAGTGGCAGAGACAAGTCTATCTTACTGAAAAGCATATTAATTGAACTATTACTCTAAAAATTATTTCTATTGTTTGATTCTGAGAAAATTATACACTCATATTAATTAAAGTGAAACAAGGAAATTAAAGTGCAAACTTGTTATATGTATTTCTATTTCCTCCTAAAACTCTCTATGATTCAACAAAAAATATAAGATAAATGATAGATAGATAGATAGATAGCAATTAGATAGTTAGATAGATAGATGGTAGAAAGAAAAAAAAACATTTCTTCCATTTGAGATCAATTTCATTATTTGTCTATGGTTTTAAATATTTAGTTTTTGACCATCACAATGTCCCAGATGTCAAGCTTGCATTGTGAAATTTCTGATTTACTAGTTCTAGCTGTAGTTATTATTTTTAACTACCTACTATTCTTTCCCAGAATATCCATGAGGCCTGGATTTGTTCTTGGGGAGAGAGCAAGCAAGTTACCACCAGCAGCACTTTGGGTAACCTGTCTGAAATAACTTAAAAGAGAAAGGGACAGATTTCCCAAGCCTACAGGTATTTGTAATTTATTTTATTATTCTAAATAAAGTCATTTCTGAACCTTATTATTTTTTTTAAATCTCCTTTCTCCCCCCAAAAATTAGTCCTTCAGGTTCAGTAAACTTTAGGCCTCACAAAACCTGTGTTAGTCCCTGAGGGTTGGGATCCTCAAAGGAGCTCAGATTCATCCTTTATATTTATTTGCTCCTTTTAATTCTTGTTCTAGAGAAAGAGTGAGGCAGTGTTTTACTCAGTAATTTTTATAATAAGAATTGCATTTGTACCTGCTCCTTCTTTGGCTGTTTACATCTTTCCCTTACTGGAAACTCACAGAGACTTCAAATCCTTTGAAGATGGGGACAGAGCTGTATTGTGTTTCTATAATACAGCCACAAAGTTAATACAACTTTTAAAAATATTTGTTGAAGAAACAGATAAATCTCAGTGCCATGAGGCATTACTTTTCCTTCTGCTCTTCCTCTTTATTGCGACTTTTGTGCAAAGCATAAGGCTGAGGGGAAGAGCAGGTAGAGTGAAGTAAAGTTGCTTTTTCCAAACCCTAGATCCCATACTTTGACTTTGATGTTACATTGTAGATGCATTTCTGAATGACATTTTGAATTGGATGTACTAGATTTTGTTAGTATCAACTCCCTTTACTCATAGAGATTATTTTCAATGATGTTTAAACATTTTGTACCATGAGATGCAAAATATTTTGCTTATTTTAAGAATCTTTGTTCATTCTTTCTGTAGTAAAGTTAATTATCAATATGGTAAGTCTATTTGAGGGTTCTGCTTAAAATGGGGCACACCAATACTAAATTCGGCTCTAACAATGACTAATTTGCATACCATGTGTGTAGTTAGATGATTGTTGGAAATAGCTATTTCTTTTGGTCCCTTTGCTCCCACAGAACCTGCTTCAACCAGAGGCAGTGTCTTGACCTTCCATGATCTCTTTGTCATGGTATCTGCAGGGCATCTACTGTCTGAGGCCTGGGCAGTCAGCTGGGTGTTGACCTTCCCAAGATGACGGCAACCTGGAAGAAGGCATGAAGGGTGGGGTCCCATCGGCAGAGATGGGGCAGGGAGGCACACCGAAAAACATCTACAGGACTGGTTTTTGGTGGGAGTGTGAGGCTTTTAGCAGGTAACCTGTGATTGTGATCTCACTTGCACTAGCAGCTTACCTCCTGCTCTCCTCTCCTCCTGTGCTGGCGGGCTGATGGCTGAGGAAAGTGGCACCTGCTGGTGAGTCCAGGTGTGGGCTCATGAGGGTGGAGAGCCTGAGGCGTGGGTCCACTCTGGGTCACTGGGCTGGCCTGCATGAGGGGCACCCTCAGTTTGAAAGCTGGCCAGGCCCCCAGTCATGGCAAGGGTCCCCTCATGGTGACTGTTTGTTTCAGTTGTGATGCCTCTTGGCCTTTTATTATTATGATATATAAAAGCCTAAGCAACCTTTATGACTGAAAGACCAGTTGACTGGCTGGTAGTTATGACACACACTGACCACCAGGAGGCAGACACTCAATGCAGGAGCTGCCCCCTGGTGGTCAGTGTGCTCCCATAGCTAACCTCCCATGGTCCTTCCAACCAGCTGGTCAACCCCAATTGCTGTCCATGCCAAGGGACCCCCTTCTCCCCACCATGCACAAATTCTTGCACCGGGACTCTAGTATTAAGTATTAGGTAAGAAGATGGTGGCCTAGGTAGTCTCCTAAGCTGCCACCTCATCAATAATTTGGAAAAAAACAACAGCTACAATCGAAAAGGATCACACCAGACCCACAGGAAAGCTGACGAAATGGGAAGGCTACAACTAGACACAAAGCAGGGCGCTGCTGCTGCCATGTGGAGTTTAAAACTACAGCGAAACTGGACCTGCCGGAGCCGCTGCCGCTGGGAATGAGGGAAGCCAGACCTCGCTCCGCCCCGGGGCCCAAGGTGTGGGCCAGCCCTGACTTTTAAATGATTCTGACTGTTTTCTTCTTCATACATTATCTCCAGATCAGCTTCCATGCAATGGTTCAAATGTATCTGTGTATCTTTTGGATTTTGAACTTTATCTTTAAATACTTGGTTCCCTTCTGGGTTTTTTTCCCCATTTTTAGATAATCACAGATTTCCTAGAATAGGCACTATTTATAGTAATCCTTATCACAAAATAATGGCTGAGTTATGACCAAATTTCCAAAGCTCAATGTTTCTTTTTTCCCACCATTCAGATATTTCTGCTGTGACCATAAAACAAGGGATCTTTAAAAATCAATAATAATCTATTCAAACTGCTTTGCACTTAAAGAAGTCTATTAAAAAGCCTATTATTAGAGACCACTATTAAAATTTAAATTTGGAAGGTAGATTCAAGTGCTTCTCTTCAGATCTTTGGCCTGTATTTCATATAATGAGTGAAATAAACCTGTCACCTCAACCTCAACACAATACAGAAGTCATTGAAAGACTTTAACAAAAAATATAGGGGACCAGATTTCAGAGAAGTCAGCACCTGTGAAATGACTTATAGAAGAATGCTAATAGCACACTAAAAGGCAGCTCAATGCCCAAGGCAGCCAAGCTAGGAACACATATTATCTTTTTTGAAAAGTATAAACACTTGATTAAAAGAGCAGAGACATCAGTACTTAGTAAGGATATTATTTTCCTTTTATTCAAAAGGAAAACCAGCTATACTTCCATGAAAATGCAAAAACAGTTAGTGGTATAGAATGTTTACCTCTCCATGGCTATGTGATCTTTGGAAAACGACCCATCTTCTTTAAGCCTCAGTCTCCCTATTGGTAAAATGAAAATGACAGTAGTACTTATTTAGTTGATATATTGGGAGGGATTATTAATTTCAAGCATGTAACTGTTTTCCCAATGCTTAAATTATAATAAATGCTCACTCATTATTATTTTAATTTGGGAAAAATGGTTACCCAATTTCCCTGGGTAGAGAGAGAAATAATATATCACGCTTTCCCACATTGTTGTTTATCCTTAAAATAATTCAAAATGGCCGAAACTGATTTGGCTCAGTGGTAGAGCGTTGGTCTGCGGACTGAAAGGTCCCGGGTTCGATTCCGGCCAAGGGCATGTACCTTGGTTGCGGGCACATCCCCGGTGGGGGGGTGTGCAAGAGGCAGCTGGTCGATGTTTCTCTCTCATTGACGTTTCTAGCTCTCTATCTCTCTCCCTTCCTCTCTGAAAAATATCAATAGAATATATTCAAAATGTTTTATAGCTATCTCTATTCTGTGTAGTCTTACAAAACCATTTGAATAAGAAGTCAAATATGAAATCAAACAGGATTTATCCTCATACAAATAAAAGCAAGCCAATAAATGCATCCTTCAAAACACACAAACAAAAATGCAATCATATTCTTTCTTATGTAAGAGATTCCTCTTATACTTAGATTTGTTGTTATTTTAAAAATCTATTTCTCTTCGTAGTAACAGCACTAAGTAAACACAAATTAATATATAAAGGCACCAAACATTACAGATTCTGAAATAGCTTGGGCTCAGGCTTTCTTTAAAAATAAAAAAGCACAGGGCCAACATGGCTCAGTGGCCAGTGGTTGATCATTGACCTATGAACCAAGAGGTCATGGTTTGATTCCTGGTCAGGGCACATGTCGGGGTTGCAGGCTTGATGCCCAAAGTGGGATAGGTATGGAGGATGCATCCAATTAATTTTCTCTCTAATTATTTCTATCTCTTTCTCCCTCTTCCTTCCTCTCTGAAATCAATACAAATATTTTTTTAAATAACCAATTGACCAAGTACCTATTAAAAAAAAAAAGAATCAATTTTCAATACAGTACAAGACCCAGATAATTTACTTTGGAAATACTGTAAAACTTCTTTTATTTAATTAGTTACATATGTTAATTATAGTTTTCTTTGCCTATATGATTACAACAAAAACATTGCAAACATTTCAAGTTATTGCAGAAGGTTACTTTCTTAGATCTTCTTTTCATATTTTATTTATTAAATAACCTCCCTGTTATGGGGAATTTTCTCTGACATTTTTGAATTTGTAAGCAATATCTTATTTAGATAAAAATTCATTGAGATTGTTATCTCTTTTCCACATCTGAGCTCAGTTATCTTGAAAAATAGACACTCACAACCTGGAATTATGCCAATAAAACAAACATTTCATATTACATTAACAAATATGTATATTTACAGACTTTTTAATATATTCACATTTTTATAATATGTATGTATATGACATAGCTGAAGAAATATTCTATTTTTAGCAATAGATGAAAAAGGATTTTATTGCCCCAAGCCAGTGGTTGGCAAGCTCATTAGTCAACAAAGTCAAATATCAACAGTCCAATGGTTGAAATTTCTTTTGAGAGTCAAATTTTTAAAACTTAAACTTCTAACGCCACTTCTTCAAAATAGACTCGCACGGGCCGTGGTATTTTGTGAAAGAGCAACACTCAAGGGGCCAAAGAGCTACACCTGGCTCACCAGCTACAGTTTGCCAACTAAGGCCTAACCAGTTTGGCTCAAATGATAGAATGTCAGCCAGCAGGCTGAAGGGTTCCACATTTGATTCCAGCCCAAGGCACATGCCTCGGTTGCAGGCTTAATCCCCAGTTGGGGGTGTGCAGGAGGCTTCTGATCAATGATTCTTTTTCATCATTGATGTTTCTATCTCTCTATACCTCTTCCTTCCTCTCTAAAATAAATAAAAATATATTAAAAAAGAAAAATATTTTATTGCATAGTTCTAAACATGTCTATTTTAAAGTAAAAACCATCTCAATATATCCACAGCTACTTAGTCAAAGAAGTTTTCTATCTTACATTTTTCACTGTTTACATACTATTATAACTATTAATATTTTATTTCCTTCTAAACAGTAGAACACTGAAAGAAAAGATTATGCTCTATTTGATGCTTTGTACCTGGGAAAGCATGGCTGACAGTATTGTGCCTATGTTATGTGCCTACTTATCTTCACTTTAGTACAATCAAAATTAATTGGGGCAGTTCTAAAATAGACATAAAAAGAGGTTTAGTAGCCGAAGCCGATTTGGCTCAGTAGATAGAGCGTCGGACTGCAGACTGAATGAAGGGTCCCAGGTTTGATTCTGGTCAAGGGCATGTACCTTGGTTGCGGGAACATCCCCAGTGGGGTGGTGCGAGGGACAGCTGATTCTCTCTCATTGATGTTTCTAACTCTCTATCCCTCTCTCTTCTCTGTAAAAAATCAATAAAATATATATTTTAAAGAGATTTAGTATAAATAAATGTTTTAAAAATAAAGGGGGAGAAATAATAGCAGCAAATATAAATTTAAAATCACAACAGTTCTCTAAGACAGAAAATGAATCAATGTATTAAAAAAGCATTTTCTTGAGTTAAAAGATGCATTTGTTATGTTTATTATTCTATGATAATTAAAAAGTAAACATATTGACAAGTGTTCTTCACTTCAATTTTAAAAAAAAATAGTTGTTTATCTTTTATTTTGTGACATTAATGAAACAGATGGGTACACTGTTCATCAGAGAGATGCAAATCAAAACAACAATGAGGTACCATTTCACACCTTTCAGAATGGCTATCATCAACAAATCAGCAAAGACAAGTGCTGGCAAGGATGTGGAGAAAAGGGAACCCTTGGGCACTGCTGGTGGGAATGCAGACTGGTGCAGCCACTCTGGGGAATAGTATGGAGATTCCTCAAAAAATAAAAATGGAACTCTCATTTGACCCAGTGATCCCACTTATAGGAATTTATCTCAAGAAACTAGAAATACCAATGAGAAAGAACATATGCACCCAAATGTTCATAACAGCACAATTTACTATAGCTAAGGTTTGGAAACAGCCTAAGTGTCCATCAGCAGATGAGTGGATTAAAAACAGTGGTACATCTACACAATGGAATACTATGCTGCTGTAACAAAGAAGGAACTCCTACCATTTGCAGCAGCATGGATGGACTTGGAGAGCATTATGCTAAGCAAAATAAGTCAGTCAGGAAAGATAAATATCACATGATCTCATTTGTGGAATAGAATGAATAACAGAAACTGATGAACAGAAACAGATCCAGAGACAGAGAAGTATTGATCAGACCATCAAACCTCAGAGCGAAGATAGCGGAGGGTGGGAATAAGGGGGAGAGATCAACCAAAGGATTTGTATTCATGCATATAAGCATAACCAGTGGACACAGATACCAGGGGTTGAGGGTATAAGCGGAGGGTGGTAGTGGTGGGGACACTGGGGGGTTATGGGCACATGTAATCAAGAAGAAAAAAAGCATGTTACAGAGCATTATTAAGGTATAATTCACTTATTGACATTTTATTTTTTAAACAACATTATTGAAATATAAATAAGGATAGTCCTACTTAAAAAGTATGGAACTAATAATTATGTGACATTTTTCATTTTAAATTATTCTTTAAGCATACAAAACAACAATAACAAAAAAAGATGGGAAGATGGAGATTTATATTCTATAGCTTTCTGCTGAATAGATTGGATATGAAAAAAATGTATAACTTGAATAAGTCACTAGTTAACATATTATTTTAGAACTAGAGGCTTGATGCACAAATTTGTGCACCAGTAGGGTCACTCAGCCTGGCCTGTGGGATTTGGCCAAAACCAGCTTTTTGACATACCCTGAGAAGTCCCAGATTATAAGAGGGCACAGGCTAGGCTGAGGGACCCCATTAGTGCATTATTGGGGACAGGTAGAGACACAGGAGGTTGGCCAGCCAAGCAGGGACCAGAGGAAGGCTCCAGAGTGTATCTGACCTGTCTTACTCAGTCCCAATTAGCCGGACCCCAGCAGTAAGCTTAGCTACTGGTAGTACTGTCTTCCCCCTGGTAGTCAGTGCATGTCATACTGAGCAGTTGAGCAGCCTTAGTATATCATTAGCATATTGCTTTTTGATTGGTTGAATGGCTGACCATTGGACTGGACACTTAGCATATTAGGCTTTTTTATATAGGATTATACCCTTCTCAACTATCTTTTTTTTTTTTCAAGTTGAAAGTTCCCAATTCACTCATGCCCTCACACTGGCATACAAGGTCCTGCATGATTGTTCTCAGGACCACCTCTTTCACTTCATCCCATACCTTCTGTCTCTTCACTCAGTCACAGGTCTTCTTTGACATCCTTTAATATGGCAAACCTGCTTCCAAATCACAGATTTTACATTTATGTATATTTCCTATGGTTTGACTTTTTCTCCCTAATGTATTACAATTATTTGAAATTAACACTTGAAAGACAATACAGTCTATCTGGTATTGCTCAGTGGTTGAGCTTAGACTTATGAACCAGGACGTCATGGTTCAGTTCCCCAGTCGGGGGGTACCTGCCCAGATTGCAGACTCAACCCCCAGTAAGGGGTATGCAGGAGACAGCCAATAATGATTCTCTCTCATCATTGATGTTTCTATCTCTTCCTCTACTGTACTCTCTTAAATCGATTAAAATATTTTTTTAAGAAAGAGAATACGGAGGAAAACCAAGATGGTGGCATAGATGAGCAATTAATCTGCTGCCTCACACAACAATTTCAAAAGTACAACTAAAAGACAAAACGTCTATCACCCAAAACCACGGAAAAGCTGGCTGAAAGAGAAAGGAGCACAAGTGCTGAAAAGCTGAGGAGCCTAGGTATGGAGGCACACGAATTGGGCTGGTGGCTGGCAACTGGGCGTGCGGGCTTTTTTTCAACCAGAAGGGAAACAAGCTCCTGATCACTTTGAAATCCAGTTTCTGGTGTCACGGGGGGACCCAGATGCCTATGAGGAGAAGCTGGTCTGTCAGCCATCAGGTCCGAAAGTGAGGGTGACTTTTTTGCAGAGGTGCACGCAGCAATCATTGTTTACTGTGCTGGAGCGCAGGGACATGGGGATTTAGAAACGCTGAAAGGCAGAGAAGGCTGACGGCAGCCAATCTGTTTGCCATGCTCCAGCCTAGTGACGCCCTGAGACCCCACATTCTACAAACCTCCCCAGGCTCCACACAGCTGCTTTTGCATAAGCAGTGAAAATGCCGAGAAAAGGAAAAAGATCTCAAACAAAAGAAATGGAGGAGAACGAAAGACTGGATATAGAGTTCAAAACCACGATTATAAGGTTTTTCAAGAATTTTCTAGAAAAGGTCAATAAATTTAACAAGACCCTCAAGGATATGAAAAAGAAATTAAACCAACTAGAGATTAAACATACCCTGACTGAAATAAAAAAAATATTATACAGGGACCCAACAGCAGACTAGAAGAATGCAAGAATTAACTCAAAGATTTGGAATACAAAGAGGCAAAGGACACTCTTCTGGAGAAGCAAGAAGAAAAGAGAATCCAGAAAGTTGAAGATAGTGTAAGAAACCTCTGGGACAACTTCAAGCATACCAACATCAGAATTATGAGAGTGCCAGAAGAAAAGAGAGAACAAGACACTGAAAACCTATTTGATATTAAAGCAATTTAAACTCTGTGTGGCCCAGTGCACAAAATTAATGCACTGGGGAATGGGAGGTTCCTCAGCCCAACCTGCCCCCTCTCACATACTGGGGCCACTGCCAGTCATCAGAGCCACCAAGGTGTTTTCATTAACATGGACTCCAGTCCCTTCACCAAGAAAAAATAACAACTTTCTTTAGGCATTTTCAAGATGTGTCTTTCATAGGATATGCATTTCTTTCTTTTTTTAATCCTAACCTGAGAATATGTTTCCATTGATTTTTAGAGAATGTGGAAGAGAAAGGGAGGGACAGAGAGAAACATCAAAGTGAGAGGAACACTTTGATCGGATGCCTCCTGCACGAGCCCGGACCTGGGCCCCAGCCAGGAGGATCCTGCAACCTAAGTACATTCTCTTGATCGGAATTGAGCCCAGGCCCTGCTGTCTGCAGACTGAGGCATTATCCACTGAGTCAACCCAGCTAGGGCAGGATATGACATTTCTTAGCCCTCCAGCAGCGGAACTTTTTTTTTTTTTCTCCAGAAGTGTGGTGAAAAATCCCTACATCACCTTTTTGGATTCTTATTACCCAAGTTACTAAGAATATTACCAGTGGCATAAAGCTTAGCCAATGTGCAGTTAGAAAAGGTGTTTCCTCTATAGTTCACACCAATCACAGGCTGGGCCCTGCCCAGGTCTAAAGCCTCTGGCCGAAGTTTTAGGCCTGGGCAGGGGCCCTCCAGCTCACTCTGATTGCCAGCTCTGTCCCTGCCCAGGCCTGCTCAGGCCAAAAGCCTCTGGTCAAGCACCCCCAGCTCCCTATGATTGGACCCCCAATTCCCTGCAATTGATCACAGGAGTGGAGCCCCAGTTCCCTGCTACCGATTGCAGGCTCTGCTCCTGCCCCATCATTCTGATTGTAGGCTTGGCCCTGTCGAGGAGACCCCTGACTCAGGCCCTTCCCAGGCTGTTCTGGGCCCACTTGGCCTTACCTCACAGTGACCTGGTTGCCAGATGTTCCTGGGACACAGGTGCTGAGTGTCTATGTATGCAAATTAACTGCCATCTTTTGGGGAATTAATTTGCATACTCACTCTGATTGGCTATGGGTGTAGCAAAGGTATAGCCAATTTACATGGTTATCTATTATTAGGTAAGATATTCAGTGAATTCTTATGTACTTCAAGATAGTCCTCAAAAATCTACAGAAAAGCAAATGAAAACTAATCCTTATAATTGCTATAAGCTTGCTGTGAATATAAAATAAAAGGTGCTTATAAAACATTTGGACTAGTTTATGCAAGAAATAACCTCATAATAAATAATATTGTTATTTTAATTACTATATTGCTTTTATGTTTGTAGAGCAGGAAAGTAATCTATAATAACAGCATAATAGGCTAATTAGACTGAATGACCTTCCAGATGACCTTCCATATGACCACACTATGACATCCACTGGTGCCAGGCCAGCCAAAGGGGGTGTGATATGATTGGTCGGGGACCCAGCCATCCACCCATGATCTCCTTGCAGAGGGAGGACCAGGCCACCAAGGGAAGCCCTAGTCCCAGATGCCAGAGGAAAGCCAGTGTTGACAATTGGGGGAAGGAAAGCCTAACCTTGCACAAATTCCATGAATTGGGCCTCTAGTAAAATAAGAATATGAATTAGATCAGTCTGTATGAAGCCCTATCTTTATCCAAGCCCTGACCCTAACCGATGTTTAAAATGCCTTTACCCTTTCCAAGTTCTTGAATGAAGGACCCATCTCTCTCTCTCTCTCTCTCTCTCTCTCTCTCTCTCTCTCTCTATATATATATATATATATATATATATATATATATATATATATATAAAAACCTAAGTGACTGTCGCAACTGAAACAACCAAACGGATGACCAAACAGGCTGTATGGGACGACCAGGCTGGCAAGGGGCATTAGGGACATTGCATCACAATATGCAAATATCATCACTAACAGATGACCAATCAACTGAGCAGCAGGCTTCATGGAGCAACCAGACTGGAAGGGGCATTAGTGAGGAGCAACCAAACAACTGAGAGTAGGCTATATGGGGCGACCAGGCCAGTAGAGGAGTGCAGTGAGGGGCAACCAGGCTGGTAGAAGAGGTAGTTAAGGGTGACCAGGCTGGCAGTGGGGCAGTTAGGGGTGATTAGGCAGGCAGACAGGGAAGCAGTTAGAAGCCAGTGGTCCTGGATTGTGATAGGTATAGGCTTGGCTGAGGGGATCCCCGCCGCCCCAGTGCAAACATTTTTGAGGACTGGGCCTCTAGTCTATAATAATAAAAGGGTAATATGTTAAATAGACTGGACAGCTGAACGACTTTCCAGACAATCTTCTGGATGAAGCCCAGGTTGCAAGGGCCAACACAAGCTGCCCCAACTGCAAGGGCCAAACCCTTGCAGGAATTTCGTACATCAGGCCTCCAGTTTAAATATAATATCAAAAGGTTAAAAACAAACAGCAGCAATGACAAAATGTCAACAAAACAAGCCAAATATTACTTTTAGGGAAATAAATTAACTTCTAAATATGTACAAACTTCAATGACAACATATATTTCTTGTCAAGTAGAGTGATTCATAATGATATAGCCACATATAAGTATAGCTTTTCATTGTGCTGTGCCATCAAAGGAGAAAAAAGGACTACTCGGTGATATGTTGTGTAGAGAGCTCTGTGGATTGACCTTTTGCTGATAAGTTGATAAAGTCCTCATTAGCAGCAACCCTGCTGCTTGCCCTCAATAAGAGATAACATCCTGCTGTTGTAACTTCCATTTTTGTGATTTAACGACACAATTATATTAGATACTTTTCAGATGGATTAGGGTTTAAGTGAAGATAAAAATGTTTTTATAAGTTTTCATTCTGTTTTCCCCAAATCAAATAATATTTTTTATTTTGTGATTATATAGGATAAATATGACAAAAAGGTTGACAATATTCAGGTTATACTTTTAATATAGTTGATAGCAAGAGAACAATTATTTGCTAAACTATTATATATACTTAATAATCTTTGGGGGTATATCTAGCATTGCTCATAGAAGCATCAATTTAATTTCTTTTCACTTGAAAAATATTGCATCTCTTTTATTGAAGCACGGTGAAATTTTAGTAATTAAATTAAATGCTGATATTGTAGAAATTTGGCCAGGAGCTATATTTTTTGAAGGGAAGCATACTATCATTGTGGGAAGATGAATTACTTTGAAATGTCAGATCTATGTTTATATGTTGGCTTTATCATTTAGTAGATATGTGACCTTGAACAAGCTATATCTTCTCCTGAAACAATATCAGATTTTGTCATTCAATTAAGTAGAGAATGGAATATTAAATAATAAATATAAAACACATGGCTTATTATAACTATTATCAAAGCATAGAATTTTTAACTTGGGACCTCTAATGGTTTAATAAAAGTGGCCATTAAGAGAAAAGTGTTTCTTTAATAATTGATTTTCTGAGTTAAATTGTGGAATATTTAAATAATCTATAAATTATGATACATGTTTTTTTTTTCCTATAGCAAGCATTTACTTTTATTGTCATTCAAATTTAAAATGTTATTCTATGAAATACCATAAATATATTTTTAAATGGCATTGGCCAATTTGTGAGAAAAAGATCTAAAGAAAAAGAAAAATAGAAAATATGCAAATATTAAACAGATATTTAAGAGTATTGAGTCCCCCTAATAAATTATAAAATAAAGAGGGAGCCACTATTGGTCTGTCTTCCCACCAGACACATAGACTTTCTCAAAGACATGAGGACCTGGGGAAGACCTAGCTAACTTGGGCAGGGACCGTAGTCAGAAGAACAACATGAATCCACACTATGCCAGACACTCCAGAGCAGGAGTGGTGTTCCCTGCAGAGAACAGAAAAGCCATATTTGACTGGTGGAGCATTGGAGTACTGGATTTCTGGGGGAATCAGATTATTTTTTGACCCAAAGCAAGAACACTTCAGATTTTCCCAGATATATTGAGGGTCAGATTTTTCAAATTCAAAAGTCTTTCACAACCAATTATTGATTAAAAGCTGGGGAAATATGCTTTGATGTTATTTAGTTTTGTGTAACTATTAAATATACCATTATGCTGTGCTAAAAACAGTGATGATTTGCTCTTTAAAAATAAAGAGCATACATACATATATATGAAAAATACTAATATCACATAATATAATATTTAATGTATATGAAATTGATAATGAAGTATCTGGAATGGGAGAAAAAAAAGTAGCAAAACATATCTCTAAACTATCTTGAGAAGTTATAATTCTACACTGCATTCTGCTATACACACAAATATTTTTAAAAATTTCAATATTCTACATATTAAAATTCCAATATATTTAAATTGACACATTATAAACCCCAACTGATTTTTTGTAAGCCTGCATAAATATAACCATTAATTCATTTTGTTTTTACATAATATTTTTGAATTTACCAAATTATCAATTATATTTATTATAAAAAGCAGACATTTTATTCAATTACATTTAAAATATTATCTTTAGTTTTGTTCTGAACTTGCATAAAAATTAATGATGAATATTTATGTTTACATTACTTATTCTGCTAATTCAACATTACCAATTTTAAACATAATTAAAAATTTTTATGGAACTCATGTATCCACATAAATAAGAACAATAAAGCATTTTTCCTTCTAAAGTAATTGTTATGTTTCCTATCATTATTTAATTCAAGGAGAATCATTGAACAATTCTTCAATTTTAAATGATCTTTGTAAACAACTTTCTATAGCAAACACTATTAGATGTGAAATATGGTTTATAAATTATATTTTGTTACTGTTTTAGATTTTTTTTAATGTAGAACTTTAATTTCATTTAGGCAACTATCATTGGTCTCCTGTAAATAACAAAAACAACAATTAAAGTGGATCTACTGACAAAAATTTGCAATAGCAGTACTTAATTGTTTATATCGACTAATTTTTTTTAAAACATATTCTTTAATTTTATGTCAGTATTCTCAATCTTATTGCTTCTTGTTATCTTCACTTCCTAAATGAAATGGCATTTTCTTCCAAGACTCAACCTTGTTTCTGCCTCATCCTATATAATAAAAGGCTAATATGCAAATAAACTGAATGATGGAACAATCAAAACAACCAGTCTCTATGAGGTGCACTGACCATCAGGGGGCATGTGTGAAACATGGTGGGCCTTGGCCACGACGGAATGGTGGAGCAGGTGAGCAGGGAGGAGCACTAGACCAAGGCAGGGTGCTAGTTGCTGTCATTGGAGCGAGTCTCTGTTGGTCACTGAAAATTCTTTGCTGCCATGCACCATGGTCCTGCCCGGCACTCGCACCCACTGTTGGCACTGGTCCCGCTCTCACTCGCAGCATGTGCCAGAGCTGCTGCTCACACCCTTTGCCTTTATCCAGTGCCAGTCTTGATCACTCAGCCCCGTTAGCAGGTATAAGCAGCATCTGCCAGTCCTGATTGCCCCTGAGGGCTTCTCCACCTCCTGAGGGGTGATCAGGGATGCAGCCACCACTCACACCCACTGACAGTGCTGGCCACATTTGCATCTGCTGATGGAACAGAGCAATTGGAGCCAGCACCAACAGTGGTGTGAGGGGTGCCTGTGCCTTCAGTGTGTGGGAGCAGCTGAGGTGGGAGTAGGGCTGCTAGCAGACAGGGGACCAGGAGCTATATGGCAGGAGGGTCTGAGACCTACCTGCCCCTTTGCCTACTCCAGATTCAGGGCACCCAGTTTTTCAAGGTGCATGAATTCTTGTACTGGGCCCCTAGTCAGTATTAATAATCTCTCATTCAGTGACTTTTAGGCAATCTAGTCTTATTGATGTTACTACAATTGACTCTCCAGCAATCCCTGAGTAAAGGGGGTCGCACACAGCCATCTAAAACAGCTGGCAAGGTAAATAAAAATCACATCAAATGGATTTATGAAAATAATAAGAGAATAATAAGAAAAATCTTGATTTATACATTTCATAATATATCTAAAAAGAGAATTACTATTTTCATAAATCTAGATTTCCAAAACTTCAAATAAATGAAATGCATAATTGGTGGAATAATAAAAAATCTCACAAGTTTGTATTTGGGAAACCCATAGACTACACAAATTATTCTTTGTTAATTCAATAATATACATATTGAAGCTAAATTAATTCATAATTTATAGATACCTCTATAGATGGAGAAACCAAGATGATGGCATAAACACCTAAACTGCTGCCTTGCACAACAATTTCAAGACTACAACTACTGTGTTTCCCCGAAAATAAAATATCCTCCAAAAATAAGACCTACTTACAGGTTTCCTTCTGAATGAAATGTAAGGCATCCCCCTGAAAATAAGGCTCCCAGGCTCTGTCTCAGAATGAAAATTAATTTACCGTAAAGTAGGGCCGCCCCGACTGGCGTCTAGCAACCAGTGACCTTACATGGAGTCCTAACCTCACTGCTGTGTGGAGGCTAAGCAGAGGTCGGAGTGAGCGGTGAGCACCTGGCAGGAGAGAAGAGGAGACTTTCACAGATTCATGTAGAACAACAGGAGGATTAGAGCCCTTCTGTGGTCCCTCCCCAGCTGGCCAACTTCCTGTGTTCCTCCCTGGCCTGAGATCATGCACCAGTAGAGTTCCTTGGCCTGGCATCTCACAATCTGAGCTGAGGTGCACAAATTTTGTGTACTGGGCCTCTAGTATAATAATAACAGCACAAAAAGAGAAGAGTAAATAGAGCTTTATAGGAGTAATATTTTTCTATCTCATTAGAATTAGGTTAGTATAAGTCCAAAGTAATATCTGATAATTAAGGTGTTCATTTTATGCCTTAGAGCAACCATGAAGAAAAAGAAAAAAAAAACTATACTGAAAAAAAATATTAAAATGTTACAAAATAAAAATACAAGCTAATCACAAAAGGTTATGTATTACATGTATGTGTAAATAAGCAAACCTATATGTTAGCATATAAAAACATTCAAACCTATAAAGAATGTTTGATAGTTTATTTGAGCCAAACTGTCAACAATTTCTGGGAAGCAGAATCTCAATAAATTGAGATAATGCTCCAGAGAATGGTGGTTTTCACCTATTTTTATAAATTATCATCAAAGGTGAAAACATAAATAAGTTATATGAAATCCATTGGCAATAGTTAAGGGAGGTGAGATAAAGCAAAGTGGGGGAGACAATAGCTGTCTACCTCCTCCTTAGTCAGTGGATCCTCATCTTTGAGATGGAAAGTGTCAGAGACAAGGGCAGATGTCCATTTGTGGTTTGGTACCTGCTAAGGTAAGGTCCCTTTAAACACTGTTGGAGAGAGACTTTAATTAATGTATTTCCCAATGGACAAAAATCTCCAGGTTGTAAGCTATGGTCTTTGAATCTTTGTCTCCTGGGAGTTCTATGATATGAATGTTACTAATTTATTAGTTCCTATAATGTAGAATGTCTGCTTTTTACTTTTCCTTATTTGGGAAACAAAGCATTTAAAAATCAGCAATGTTTTAAATAGAGTCATGAGAATAATAATTATTCTCAATGCATTTAGTCCCATAACTGTTTGCTTGTCCTGATTATTTCCTAGTATTTTCTCTGAAATCAGTTATTCCTTAAAGTTCTATAACTCTTTATCTAGTTCAGATTAGAAACCTGTAACTTTGAGTAAGTCTGAGTCATTTTTATTAATTTTTTTTCTAAAGGTATAACTTACCTGTAAATACAGCAGAGTAAAACAATGACCATCTATGAATGACAAAACTTAAAGTGACATGGTTATATATTTTACTCCAATGCAATTGACAAAAAAAAACCCTTTACTTTTCTATCCTATATAATATAGAGGTAACATGAAAATTGACTCTCATACCTTTCCACAAGATGGCTGTCCCCATATGGTCAAAGATGGGTGCCACAAGATGGCTGGAAGGGGAGGGTAGTTGGGGGTGACTGGCCACCAGAGGAGGGCAGTTGGAGGCAATTGGGCTAGCAGGGGAGCAGTTAAGCATTGATCAGGCTGGCAGGGGAGTGGTTAGGTGGTGATCAGGCTGGCAGGCAGGAGAGCGGTTGGGAGCCAGCAGTCCCCGCTTGTGAGAGGGATCCAAGATTGGAGAGGGTGCAGGGTGGGCTGAGGGACATCATCCCCAGAGAATGAATTTCATGAACTGGGACTCTAGTCTTATATAATAAAAACCTAATAGGCTAAGTGTCCGGTTGGCTGGTTGGTCATTCAAGCAATCAAAGCATAATATACTAATGATATGCTAAGGCAACTCAACCACTCTCTATGATGTGGACTGACCACCAGGAGGCAGATGTTCCAACCTGTAGATCAATTTTCTGCTGGGGTCCAGCCAATAGGAAGTGGGTGAGACAGGCCGGACACTCCCTCAAGCACTCCTATAGTCTCTCTAAGGCCCTGATTGTGCACCAGTGGGGTCCCTTAGCCTGGCCTGCACACTTTCAAAATCCAAGGCCTCTCAGGGGATGTCTGAAAGCCAGTTTCAGCCAAATAGCACAGGCCAGACAGAGGGACCCTACTGATACATGAATTCGTGCACTGGGCTTCCAGTAATATATAATAATACATAACAATTTCTTGGTAAATAGTAATTACTGTAAAAATGATATAGAGAATAATATAAAGTCTATATGTATTTGATTCAATTCTTAAGTTCAGCATATAGAGAACAAATAATATGTACAATTTTATTTTATTTACTAGAGGCCTGGTGCATATAATTCATGCATTTGGCAGGGGGGCGGGTGTCCCTCAGCCTGGCCTGTACCCTCTCACAATCTGGGATCCCCTTAGGGGATGTCTAACTGCCAGTTTAAGTCCAGTCCTGCAGGGGATCGAGCCTAAACTGGCAGTCGCACATCCCTCTTGCAATCTGGGAACACTGGCTCTTAACTGCTGGCCTGTTTGCCTGCCTGGTCACCCATAACCATTCCACATGCCTGCATGATCACTTCTAAATACTTGCCTGCCAGATAGCTCCTAACCACTTGCCTGCCTGCCTGATCTCCCCTAACTGCTCGCCTACCTTCCTGATTGCCCCTACCTGCATCTACCTTGGCCCCCGCCACCATGGCTTTGTCCAAAAGGACATCCAGAATGACATCCAGAAGGTCTTTCGGCTGTTTGGTACAATTAACATATTATGCT